>JANFOE010000940.1:145000-823309 GCA_025667525.1 Glebionis coronaria | reverse complement strand
CAAATAAGCTAAATTTTATCACCCCGAGAGAAATTATGTGGCTAACTATGGGGCAGCCATTTTCTCTTAGCAGAAGTTCCTACACATACAGCCGACGACCCAAACTAGAATAACTAGAATGTACGTTTATGTCCGAAAACATAAAACATGAGTAAGAAACATAAGGAAGAAAATCTACGTTACGTAAAGAAACGAGCAGATAGAGTACAAAGAGCGTGTCTATATCTTATCTGAACTGAAACATAAGTGCACAAATGGTCAAATGGCACTAATGTTTAAAACAAATCCGCAAGACAAATGACCTGTTTTCTAGATTTTCATTTTTATAACCAATTTTCTCTTATTACTGTAACTTGGGATGGAACTTCTGATCATTCATGTTTCTTAACATAAGGCCTAAATGCAAATGTTAGCTATTAACGAGGACAATCCACACAAGGATATTGTGTTCATTAAATGAGGTACTTTTATTTTAAATTCCCACAAAAAAGAAACATTGCAATTAACACAAGAAAATGAGCAACTGAAATCTTTTAACCAACACAAAATGGAGCAAGTTTCACCAGTTCAAATCTGACTACTCGATGGGGGTTGCTCGTGCGAATAAGCCAAAAGCTGGGTTTATTACTGTAAACCCTCCATCCAGGAGAAGATTATGCCCACTCATATACTTGGCCTCATCGCTAGCTAGAAAGAGTGCAGCGTGTGCGACATCATCTGCATCAAGACTAACCCCTTTGAGGTTCGAGTAAACATTTGTGTATTTATCAGGATGACCATTTGTAAGCTTCTTGGTAGAAGGAGCTGGGATAAAATGAGGTGATAAGCAATTAACACGAATCCCATATTGGCCAAGCTCGGCCGCAGTGTTCTTAGTGAGTCCAACAATCGCATGTTTTGAACTTGAATAAGAGTGTGAAATGATCCCTCCTATGCTCCCAGACACACTTCCCAATGTTATGATGTTGCCACTACGAGCGGGGATCATGGCTCGAGCTGCATGTTTTGTTCCTAGGAACACACCGGTCACATTGACTCTCATTATTCTTTCAAACGTTGATAGATCATTATCGAGAATGTTGGGGTTTACATCATCCACAATGGCTACATTATTTATCATTATGTCCAACTTGCCAAATTTTGCAAGTGCGAGATCAACTGCGTTTTCAACATCTGATTCAATCGTCACGTCACAATGAACGTATATAGCGTTGCCAAGACCGATATCTTCACATACATGTTGACCTAACTCGTCTTGGATATCAGCTATTATGACTTTTGCTCCATGTTTGACGAATAGCCTTGCCATTGCTTCTCCTAGCCCCTGAGCTCCGCCTGTGATGAGCGCTATTTTCATTGGCAACCTACAGATAAAGTTAGGATCGATGTTCTTCAAGATTATTTGTTCATTTTGCTAAGAATTTATATTCACATGTTTTTTTTTCGGGAGTTGATATGTTCACATAAGATTTTACTTTACACACATAAAAATAATGTATAAAGACCCTAATACCCTCATATACACTTTAACGGTTGGCCTAAATTTATGAGAATATTTAACTAATATATTTGCCATTGTTGTTGATGCATCATATCATAGAACTGATGTAAATTAAATTGAAACCGCACAAGCCCTTTGTTTTATGCCTTTATCTTATCTACGAACGTTGTGCACACGTAACTGTTTTGGCGACCCTCAATCGTTGGTTTCTACCTCGCATTGAATCCCAAAGTGAGGTTGTAATGATTCATGATGGAATAGAGTAACTAAGAGCACACGGTACAGTTGAGCCGTCGTGCTCGTGTCGTGGGCAAAAAGTGATGCCACATCACTTTTTACTCCCACGACACCAAAACTCCCCACGATGGCTCAACCCCCCTCCCTGGTTAACACGAGAATTCTCGTGTCGTCGTCACCCAACTTTTTTTTTTTTCAACAATTAATTAACATAAACTTAAATTTTCATTAATAAAAAAAAATACAATTACTAATAAAAAAAAAAACAACACGAAAAAGTAATTGTTTAACCATTGATTCGGGTATTGGTTTGGGTTAGGATTTTGACTCATGGTGGATAGAAAAAATAGAGAAATTAGATGTAGAAGAATGTGTGATTTGTGGGTAATTTGAGGTATAATTTATAGGAAAAAAAGATGAAAAAGAGGGTTTTTTTCCCCTTCAAACGGTAAAAAAACGGGGAAAAAAAGAAAACTGTTACCAAACGGTAAAAAACGGCTAGTTTTTTAAATTTTCAAAAAAAAAAAAAAAAAAAAAATTTAAAAAATCCGACGACGCGAGCCACGGTGTGGTTGGCGCCGGCGTGGCCTCGCGCCGTCACCATAGCGTCGGCTGGTAGGTACCAGCCCAAAACCAACGACGCGAGCCACGGTGTGGTTGGCGCCGTCGTGGCCAGCCACCCACCAGCTCACTGTACCGAGCCCTCTTATCATAGATATTTATTTAATCTCAAAGATATATGGCTCTTGATTCAGTCTCAAAGATATGACCATGTCTGATCAAGGTCGTTATCTGCCATAAACTCAAACATGCCACAAGGCTCACAACCGGTGCTGTATAGAACGAATAGAACAAAAACGTTCTTCAAAGCGTGTAATACTTCACCTTAAATTCTCGAGTACTATACATCGTGTGTAAATGGACCATCGTTTGTGATTTCCCGACTTTTATCTGCGTATGTAACTGTCTACGCATCTCCTTGCAGTCATCATAACGACACTGTTTATATATTCGTGTTTAATTGTTTGATCGAAATCTCTTTCAGGAAAGAAGCATTGCATTTTGTGGATTGAACAAGTTAATTTATTTTTCGTTGCTACAATCAAATTTAACCAGATTAAATGATGTGGGAAAAGATAAGAAGACGCTATTCATCGCAACACATATTCTTTAAACTGTAACGAACATGAATTAGATATACCCATCTTAAGCTCACTGATTTGTATAAATGATGGATAACTTTGAAATGAAAAACAATTTTCATAGGCAGTTAAGGAAGGCCTGGAAATCAGCAATTAGCCAAAGCTATAAAACTTATACTGTATGAAGTGTACAAGGGTCTTTTAACATTAAAATTATGTGTTCTAACTTCTAATCAAAGAAGCCCGTGTACATATCAATTCCCTTTTTTTCCATAGGTTTCGCTACTAGCATAGGTTTTTTTCCCTTGCTTCCATATATAGTCATTACGTTTTTTTTGTTGGCAAGTTACTATATATTTAATTTGTATATGTGAGCATGTGACAGGTATTGTTGAGAAGCAACTGGTACTTAACCAGCAGTATGAACCAAGGTTTTTAAGATCGGGATCTTATTTGGGATCGTTTTTGTTTTTATAATATCGAGATCGTAAAGTATAGTAGGATTAAGATTGTAAGATCCTATAAAGTAATTTTCTTAGTAATCTTTGTAATATACATTGTAAACACAAAATTATACGAATATTTCATAAAAATGTGGTTCTAAATTATGATTATGAAATGTATAAGAAGATTTACATGTTGTTTATACAAAATAGATCTTATAAATTTGTTGTTCTTTAGTTTGTCGCTCGATAAAAAGTAAAATAAAATCATAGTAGATCCTAAGATCTTATGATTAAGATCGGGATCCTATAAGATCTTAAGCATGCAAAGATCTACGTAAAATCCAGATCATTTTTATTTTACAATATCGTAAATCGTAAGATTAAGATTAAGATCGAAATCTTAACAAATATGAATAATATCATTGGTGAGAAGCCAACTTGTTATAAGAAGAAACTTTACTACTACAACTTTTTGTAATGATGAAAGGTACTTTTAATTACAACTTGCTGTAAGAATAATTATGCATGCCGATAACAAAAGTGTCTTTGTATGTTTAGACTATTGGAGCGCATGTAGTGATTAACATAATAGTGACAAGAATATTATTTTAATCATATCTCTTATGGCTATAATTAGCTAATTTATGAGTTAAGAATGAAATATAGCAAAAAAGAAAGAGTTACCTAGAGGCGACATGAGAAATGCTTTCCATAATTTCTTGTAGGTCAATGTGAAAGGGTTAAATAATGTCAACCAGGTTGATGCTACTAAATTTGAATGAAAGGATACGGATACTTTGTATGATGACTCCAAATAAACTAGATGCCTTTATATAGAATGCTTATGCAAGAGCAAGGCATTATACTATTCCTTAAGATTACTAGTGGCCTAACCACTTCGTTTACTTCATATCACAATAATAATATTCATCCAAGTAACTTCTTTCTATGTAATTTAATTTGATTCTTAAATGCATTGTAATATACGATACTAATAATGTATACTATTTTAATGCAAGTTACTACTACTATTAAATGAAACTTGATTCCTAAATTCAATTACACAGAAAGTAGTTAGTATTATACTATTCTATAAGATTATATAATTTGCCTAACCGACCACTTATGTTACAGTATATTGCTAATATTTGATTTTTGTTCATTTCTTGATTAATTTTCATTGTTTTTTCTTTTTGCAAAACAGACTGATATATGTGTTATTGCTAATTAATTTTGTGTAATTAGCCACCGAATCAATAAAGCTATCCATACAACGGCCCTGTTCACAAATAGTTAGTTATCCATTTTTTCGCTTTTCATGTTGTTTCAAATTATTATTCATTAAAAAAACTAGACGAATACCCGCGCATAGCGGCGGAATACCTAGCGACAGATGATTAACGAACTGACTTATTTTGTAGTAAGTGTTTCTTGAAACCGAAAGTGAATTTGCTATAAAATTAAGCGTGTTAATACCATCCGATGAATTCTTAACATGTAGAAAATGCATATAAAACATATAAAAACATTTAATAAATATGACGAAAGGGAATGCTACTCGTCAAGTAAAACTTCTTGGTACACGACATTTGAAAGGAAAATAATCTACTTACATAGTTCTACAAGGCAAGCAACAAGCCGCATAACAATTTTTTTATTATAAAGTTAATTTTATGAAAAAACACATTTGTGAATTTAGGTTTAATAATGTTGTTATTCGTAACTCGTTAAACTCTCTTCAAAAGTTCCACCGCCTTAGGTGCAAGGAAATCGAAGATATCGATACACGAAAAGTAGGGTTGTCCGTGGTATTACATGGAATTGAAATGTGTATTACATAAGTAACGGGGTGTCAATTATGGGTTAGAAAGAAATGTATTTTGATAACATAGTTATTTAATTAGATGATGTTTATCTTCCTATTAAATGTTCAAACGATTAATTAGATGATGTTTATCCTTCTATTAAAGGTTATGACTACACATTTATTTAAAAATATATGTTTTATCAGTGAATCAAAATGTTCAAACGATTGATTCACAATACATGACACAAATTGATTTTGGTTTTAATAGATGTGGTTGTTATGGTACCCATTCATTGAGTTAATACATTTTAGAGATAATGTATTTAAAAAAAGTTTACGACGTGGGGTTTAATTGGTTGACTCATGAAATAAAGGTGCTTAATTGTGTGGATTGTTTTATGTATAATCCAGTTACAGTTAAGATTAACGAGGTCTAATGAATACGAATTAGAAGTGCTTTCAGTGTCTAGTATTTTTATTTTTAATTTAATAATGAGACTAATATATAGGTTTTAGGCTCAGAAGATCATAGTCGTATCTTACATAGCAACACAAGAACTATTGTGGTAACATACTTAAAAACAATTGTAGTCATAACTTTGACAAACGTAGTGCTTTATTCACGGGGTGAAAGTTGATCCAGGAAAAATAACCATAAAGTGCAAATGATTAATAAATTATAAAATACCTAAAAACAAATGATTTTATTCAAATTTTCCACACAAACAGGTGACAATGGAAACAATCACAAAATATATTATACTGTTTTGAAGAAAATGAAATAAGACACACATGCATAAACAAGTTTCAATATAAATTCATAAGTCGTTCCAATTCTCGTAATTCATATATAAGCGGATTGAGCTCAACTTTAGTAATATTTGTACATTCCAGATGATTATTTGAAAAATATTGATTGTATGTCAATTGTTGGAGTTATTTTACGAAAGGATGAATGGTAGTTTAACAAAGACGTATTTGAAATTTTATATGGTCAATACCTAAGTGTTCAAGTAGAAGGATCAAGCTCTAAAAAAATACAATACAAGCCGTGGCGAAGCCGGCCGAAAACGCAAGGTGGTGCCTATTTTCACCTCAGAAAAAGGTGAAAATCGAGCATCTTGGTCGGGTAAAATCGTATCGGATCAAACCACATTGTATTGAATCGGGCCCACTACAAATATAGAATAAAACACCCATGTTTATAGTAACTGTTAAAGTTCTTATCGTTTTTCAATATGGAAACTCACATAAATTCTTTCTTTCAGACAGTAGAAGGGTCATTTTTACATTATTATTTAAAACTTACATCAAGTATACCTTCAAAACATTGATAAGTATGTGTAACTAATTGTTATTTTTTATGAAATATTGCTATAATCTATTACTGTAGTTTGTAGCCAATATGAAAAAATTAATTTTCATTAATATTCATAGTAGGTGTGACTAACATTGAAGAATGAAACATATATTGATAAATTAAACTAAAACTACTTTAAGAAACATCAAAAGTTGAAAAGTCAAATTCAAAGACAAATTACAAACATTTTTACGTCTTCTTCATTTTCATACTTCCGACACAACTACTTTTCTTCTCTACAAGTGGCTTCCGACCAAATCTCAGGTTACTTTTACCTATCGATTTTTTTACACTTTGTTTTATTTGTGTTTTTCCTTTCTTCTTCTCCAAGTTGGTTCCCTGACCAAATCCAAGGTAGGTCCTAAAAATACCTTGCATATAGCTTTTATTAACTTTCGAGGTCTAAGGTGATTCCCGGAAACCACCTGCCACAAGGGTGGCTCCGCCCCTGAATGCTGTAAACAATTCAATCTAAGGAGAAAACTAAAAAGGAGATGTGGAGGATGGAGATCAAAGTGAAAAAAAAACAAACCTCAAGAATATCATCTACATTCTTATCATTCGTCATTGCCATTTCTTGTTATTCCAAATCTCAGTTTCACACATTATGCTCTAAGTTTTATATGAATGCATTGCACATTAAGGTGGTTTATATAGGCATAAGGAAATTATTTTGCTTTCCAGCCACTATGTTTTAGTTGATTCCATCTTTTTGATATTTTCATAATTGTGTGATATTATTTCCTTAATATTTCACACGTATTACTATGTATACAACATTGCTTTGATATTTGGCATGGTATTATTAAAAAGATGAATAGAGTTCAACATTTCCAATATTAATAAGAAGATTTTTTCAACTGCAGTCATTTTTCCAAGTTTCCTAATTTGTTGTTTATTCAAGTTTCTTAATTTGTTGTTTTTTCAAGTTTCAACATTCAACAATTGGGATACACCCTTTATAGGGTATATAGATAGATAGTACATTTTAATTGATATTATCATATTACCCTTAACCTAGAGACTTTCAATTTTTTTTTTAAAACGATAAAAAAAATAATACAAACAAACGACATTCGTCTTCTTCAAATAAAACGATTTTAAGATTAAAAAAAAGGAAAGAAAAACACAATTACACAACAACAACTAAAGAAATTAAAATGAAACAAAAACCAACAAACTCTAACTAAATAAAACAAATACTATACTAACAAGCCCGTAGGACTTGTTAGTCAACATTACTTATTATCTTTATGGGCTTTATTTATTTTGTATAGGCCTAGCCCACCTTTGTAGCTTATATAGAGTTTAATGCAGATGGATCTTTGAGTAGGAACAAAGCCCGACTTGTTGCTAATGGGCGTACTCAGTAGGTTGGTATTGATTGTGATGACACCTTTAGTCCGGTTGTTAAACCAGCCACCATTCGGACTGTTCTTAGCCTTGCTCTGTCTCGTGGATGGCGTGTCCATCAGCTTGATGTTAAGAACGCGTTTCTTAATGGTGATCTTTCGGAAACAGTTTATATGTATCAACCCCCAGGGTTTGTGGATTCTCGTTTTCCACATCATGTTTGTTAGTTACAACGTTCGTTATATGGGTTGAAGCAGGCACCTCGTGCTTGGTTTCAACGGTTTGCTAGTTATGCTTTACGAGTTGGCTTCTCTTCTAGTAGATGTGATTATTCTCTGTTTATTTATAGACATGGTACTGAGGTTGCATAATTATTCATATATGTTGATGATATCGTACTGACCGCATCTTCTACAGCTTTACTTCAGCGTATTATTTCATCTTTGCATCAAGAGTTTGAGATGACAGATTTGGGAGCCCTTAATTATTTTTTTGGGATTTCGGTTACTCGCGATTCTACGGGTATGTTCCTCTCACAGAGGAAATATGCTAAAGAGCTTTTGGAGCGAGCACACATGGTTTCTTGTAATCCTTCTCGGACCCCTGTTGATACAGAACCTAAGCTTGGTCCTGACGGGATCCTGTTTTAGATCCTACTTTATACGGAGCTTGGCAGGTGGTTTGCAGTATCTTACATTTACTCGTCCTGATATCTCTTATGCAGTACAACAGATTTGTCTTTATATGCATGACCCTCGAGAGCCTCACTTAGCTGCTCTAAAGTGCATTCTTCGGTATGTTCGTGGTACTTTACACTTTGGCCTACAATTGTTTGCTTCTTCTAGTGGTTCACTTATTACATATTCTGATGCCGATTGGGCGGGTTGTCCTTCTACTCGACGATCTACTTCTGGTTATTGTATATTTTTGGGCGATAATCTTCTTTCTTGGTCTTCCAAGCGTCAACATACGATATCTAGGTCGAGTGCAGAAGCCGAGTACCGAGGTGTTGCCAATGCTGTAGCTGAGACTGCTTGGATTCGAAACCTACTTCGGGAACTACATTTCCCTTTATTATCTGCCACTCTTGTATATTGTGATAACATCAGTGCCTTTTATATGCCAGCTAACCCTGTGCAGCATCAAAGGACAAAGCATATAGAGATTGATATTCATTTTGTTCGTGACATGGTTACTAAGGGTCAGGTCCGTGTTTTTCATGTGCCATCGCGCTATCAGTATGCTGATATCTTCATTAAGGGATTGTCTTCTGCTTTGTTTGAGGAATTTCGTACCAGTTTGAGTGTTCGTTCCTCTCCCGCTCCAACTGCGGAGAGTGTTAGTCGACATTATTTATTATCTTTATAGGCTTTATTTATTTTGTATAGGCCTAACCCACCTTTATAGCTTATATATTAAACACATGAGTTTAATGAGAAGGTAAGCAAATTACAAAATCAATTAGGACCTAGTGTTTGATTTTATAGATATAGGTTTTTCATTTTGTTATTATTTCAAGTCCGTTGTGTAAAGACATATTTGGAGTTAGTTTGACTTGTTACGGCTCTCATGCATCGTTATAGATATTGGCTAATTAATTTCGTTTTATATAAGATTTTCAGTTTATAACCGGTTGTCTAATGTTGCTTTGTACTATCTCTAACCTTATTCTTAGTTAGTCTTTTTTTTAATAAAAATGTCACTGAAAAAACCCCAAGTAATATTAACCAGGAAAACAACCCAATAAGTCATGATTGAAAACAACATAACCATAATGAAGGACAGTTCGGTAGAATATATATATATATATATATATATATATATATATATATATATATATATATATATATATATATAGTTATGATCAAATAAGAAAATTAAGTAAAATGAGAAGAATGAGAAGAAACCACAGCCACACATTTCAGATGCACCTACAAAGTCAGATGCATTTCCCCTTAAAATTCTCCTTCCTTTGTGGAATTTGTGGTCAGGATTTCTTCTTATTCTTCTCATTTTAATTTTTCTTCTTACTGGATCCCTACCCTATATATATATATATATATATATATATATATATATATATATATATATATATATATATATATATATATATATATATATATATATATATATATATATATATATATATATATATAGAGTTAGGTTAATATGGTGTATTAGCTTATAATTCTTAAAATAAAAAGTAATTTAGACCATTTGATGTATAGATGATGATGTCATTTATTAAAAATTAATTTCATGGTATTAGTATGATAAACTTGACAATTAATGGCACTAGTACCTTATTAATTAAATGATGTTAAAGCCATAATTAAGTCAAGTGAGTCATTTTGCACGTTTTATTTTTACATTTAATACATTGATACAATAGTTTTTTTTAATATTGTGACCAAAATTTGGTATGTTACATGTCTTTTCAAGCATTATAAATATTAAATATGAACCAAAATTTATGATACGTATTAATATACAAATGACATATGCATGATACTTAACTTTTGTAAACTTATACGCGACGATTGATACATGATCGATACATCGTAGCTTTTAGAAGATTAAAACTCTATGGTCTTTTCCAAAACGACAACAACAAATGAAAACCTGATTCATCACAAGAATATATGATACATAATTAAAAAAATATACGACAATCAACTTTTAACTACTTTGCTAGATGGCTTTACTCGTACACGAAGACTAACTCGTACACGAAAGCTGCTCGTACACGAAGAGCAACTCGTACACGAAAAGAAACTCGTACACAAATAACAACTTGTACACGAAGAGAAAATCGTACACAAAGAACAACTCGTACGTGAAGAGAAAATACTACACGAAGAGCAACTCGTACACGAAGAAACAGCTCGTACACAAAGAGCATCCCATACACGAAGAGCAACTCGTACACGAAAAACAACTCGCAAATGAAGAGAGATTCGTAAACAAAGAATAACTTATACACGAAGAGGGATGATACACGTGCATTAGTAGCGACACATGTGTAATATCATGGTCGTCTCTAAAAAAATTATATGTAAAGTTATTACAAATTGCAACTTCATATGAAAACATATGCAAACTTTCAAATTGGCAAGTCATGTGTCATTGTCATTTCTATTATTACCAATCATCGTAACTTTTAGAGGATTAAAACTCTATGGTCTTTTACAAAAAAGCATGCATGGAATTTATAAGAAAATGGAGGGATTGAATCATTAAAAGTGACGATTGGAATTTTTGAAGAAAAATAAAACGTATATTAATTGTTAAATGGTGATGGTCAAATAAAGATTACTTAATATACATTTAATAGTATAAAGAATAATTAATTTTACTTTTAATTATAATTAAGTGTAATTAATGTCTATTTTAATCAAACTAGTATATCTAACAGTTTACAAGGCTTTTCATTTTAATAATTTTAAGATATTACACTATTTTAACTCAAATCTATATATATATATATATATATATATATATATATATATATATATATATATATATATATATATATATATATATATATATATATATATATATATATATATATATGCAGAACCCATCTTAGTGACAGAACTTGCAGAACTCTAATTTTTGAAGGCAAACATGTATGTCTGAAGGAGTACATGTATGTTTTTTAAAAGCGGACATGTATGTTTTTGGATCGGTGCACATACATGCATGCACGCTTTCAATATTGTAATTTTTTTGAATGCGTGCACATACATGCATGGACGCTCTTAAACATATATGTTTTTTGATATCTTTTTTTAATTTTATTTAGTTTTGACAAAAAAAACTTCAAATATGCTTCGTGAATACAAATATTCTCTAAAACATACATGTACTCCTTCAGAAATACATGTTTTTCTTCAAAAACAAGAGTTCTGCAAGTTCTGTTACTAAGATGGGTTCTGTAAATAAAATTACACTATATATATATATATATATATATATATATATATATATATATATATATATATATATATATATATATATATATATATATATATATATATATATATATATTATCAAAACAAAAAAGAGCCACATGAATTACTACTTATCACACAAATATTAGCGTACACGGTAGCTCCCACAAACAATTGACCAATTCTTGTAATAAGACGAAGTAATAGATAGCTTCAGACACATTTGCAGATAGGAACCAAACAGAAAACATGAATACCTTTAGAAAAAGAAAAATTAATGAATTAAAATTAACTTTCATTTTGAAAAAGTAAAAAAAAAATAACAGTACAATAATTAATCTTTTAAAATCATGCGTTTTGAAAATTGTTTTAAGACATGGATAGTACTAATAAATTAAGTCACTAATAACTTATTTTGTAAAAAGTAGTACTAGCTGCTATATTTAACCGGAAAAAGATAAATACCAACTGCCTTAACTAGCTACCGGACTAGTCTATCTGAAACTATAGAAACTTTGATTTCATTTTTAAAACTACTAATATTATACCAAATACAGTATGAACATAACCTAAACAACCAAATTTATTAGATTTGACTTCTGAACAATCTTAATAATTTAAATGTGTCAAATATTATGAGAGCTAGTTATATTCCATTCATATTTAACGACTTGTATGCAATTGATTGTTCTAGTAGCACGACTCTTGAAATTAAATATACAAAACAAATGATCGCTATACAATTACTTGACATACAGTATGAACAGGTTTGAGTAATGTAACCACCCATTTTTTTTAATTATTATCAATGTTGTATACATATTGGGTAAAAGCTATAAAATATCATATTATTTATTGGTTTGTGGCAACTTTACACACTTATTATTTTATCTCGTGACTTTACTATTCTACTTTCAAAATCGTTTCAAAGTTACCAATTTGGTAACTTGTTACCGACACGCTGGCAATGTAATATCCACGTCATTATTTAATTTTGTTTTAATATATCCACGTCTGATTTCCACTATGTATATATAATGACTTGGATAGTTGACTTATTGTTAAGACTAAAAAAACACATTCATTTCATCAATCTTTTTTCTTCCATACAAACCACCAAAAACACATAATTATATAATACAGAGTAACACAACATTTTGCATATCTGTTTGACTTAAAGAAACTATAGTTTTCCATTTGGATAGTTGACTTATTTGGTTTGCAACAGTTAATGTTAACAGACTTCACATCGGGCTTCTTTACTTCTTTCTTTGGCACAGTTATGGTCAACACCTTGTATTCCATGGCCGCCTTGACTTGATCCATCTTGGCATTCTCAGTCAATCTGAACCTCATGGTAAACTTGCCGCTGCTGCGTTCAACACGAGGCCATTTATCGTTCTTATCTTCTTTATCCACCTTTCTCTCGCTTGTAATCTGCAACACCCCTTATTGTCTTCTACCTCTACTTTAACCTCTTCTTTCTTGATGTATTTAGTGTGCTCAAAAGTTTAAGACTTGAGTTTGAGTAGCACCTTTCTGGTCCAGAAGAAGCAGCGTGTTCGACCCACTTTCTCTCGACGTTTAGTACCCATTCAAAGACTTCCCACTTTCAACATCAACTAACATTTCAAATGAAACATCTGCATTGGTAAACACTCGCGCGGACTGGAAAGAAGTACTAGAAGCCCACAAAGCCGATCTTCCTAAGATCAAGAAATAAGAGGTTAAGATAGAGGTAGAAGACGATTGAATCAAGGGGGACATGTATTTAGTTTAGGACAATCTATGTTCGGTTTGAAATTAAGATAGAGCATGGAATATGGATAAGTTGTCAAAACTCTCCATGTAGTATACTGATTTTTGATTTTTTTAATAATGAATTTAATGACGTGTAATTTTAACCGGTCATATTGGTAACATTATCACAAAACAAACAAGTAAATTGATAAAGTCATGAGATTAATTAGTAAATTTTTAAAATTGGCACAATTTAATAAGTAAGATGATATTTTATAACTTTTCCCCTACATATTGACAAAAGTTTAAGGTAGATTTTTATTTTACAATACACTCAATCGATCAATTTTAGCTCTTTATTCTTTTTATCTAACTACCATTATTTTTCTTTTAAAAATCAAATATCTCGCAAACCGTTAATTGTTATGTATAAATCGCGACGAGAATTAAATTATCTTTCTAACGAGAGACATATGTATATACTTTCGACGAATTTTTTTTATCTGAGAAAATCGTATACTCTCCCTCGTCCCAAAATTATTGTCCACATTACACAGTTTAAGAAAAATACGTTAATTACTGTTTGATTTCTAAGAAAGCACAAAAAGACAGTTTTACCTTTTAATAATTAATTATTGTTTTTTTTAAATATAAATTTGAACGAAGGGTAATAAAGTAAACTTAAACAAACTTAACTACTATTTTTAGATGTGGACAATAATTTTGGGACAAACGAAAAAGGAAAGGTGGACAATAATTTTGGGACGGAGGTAGTATGATTCGTATCACGAATCATATATGATTTTCTGAAATCATACATGATTATGGGAAATCATGTATGATTCTTGATACGAAATTACGAATCACATATAATTTTCTCAGACAAAAAAAAGTTCTTCGAAAGTTTATACATGTGCCCCTCGTTAGAAAGATGATTTAATTCTCATTGCAATTGTGTATTTTTTGTCGTTTGACGATTTACCGTTTGTGAAATATTTTTTCTTAAAACGTGGGAAGTGGTATATTTGAATGAATAAATATGATTGGTTGATTGAGTCTACTATAAATTAGGGGTTTATAATAATCTCAACTCTGGAGTTACATTTGTCTTTTTTCCATTGATATTTATACTTTTATTATTGAACGATATAATATATATAATTCCTAGCGCTAAAAGCTCCTCTTCACATAATATTTCACTCACGCGCTTTCTCAAGACACGTCTCACAAAAACAATGTTGAGGAAAAGCTAAGGTTAAAAACTGAGTCGAGTCAAAAACTATTTTTATTTTCACCAACGGAAAGCCTACATTCGTGTCAAAAGCACTTATTTTATTTATTAAAACTTAAAAATAACACTAAAAATTTAAAATTTTATTGAAAAATGAGAAAAACAATACGTTTGGACACGACAAAAGAAATTGCAAGCGATTATATCGATTGACTCCCCCATGCTAAAACCAAACATTGTCCTCAATGTTTCTTAGCTCAAGAGTGACACCCCCTTGCTAAAACACGAAGAGTCTAATGAAAATTCCTAGCATGGAAAGAGCACGCAAATCTATAAGCCGTTTTTTAATTATGCCTCAAGATAAAACGTTAGTCGATAAAAATCAAAGGATAGAGAGTGTGCCCCTTTTTAGCATTCAAAGAATGGAAGATCAAGTGGACCGGAAAAAACCGAACACGAGAGTCTTCAATGATTAGGGTCATACCTAAGATCACAACACAACAAAACACGAGCACGAGCTTGAAAGATCAAGCCTTATTAATTGTTAGAAAATAGATAGAAGATAGAATGTATGGGACTCCTCCACAAGGCACCTCGTTTTTGTTCACCGAGTCATGAGCTCGACTCGATCCCCGCATTCATTGGTCCTTAGGGAAAGAGGTGAAAACCGGCATAATGGAATAGAATCCAACATAAAGCACGATGCCGGGGTCAAAGATTACATCCTCGTTGTCGGATGACAAACGAAAGGATAAAACTCCAACACAAATCTCTAAAAAGAGATGGTAGTCACAAATCACTAAATGGATGTAGCATGCTCCCCGAGATAAACTCGCACCAAGATGATTAAAAATTCTTTCAATTATTGCATCGGTGAAAGGCCGAGATTTCCCTAAATCAACGATTCCGGGGTCAAATACCTCGTCCTCGGTGGAGAAAGGAATAGACAACACGGTTTCGTTCCCCCATGCTAATCCTAAATCATATGAAGCACATTGTAAAGGTGGTATAAAAGTCTCAATACTAGTGGTTTCAACTTGCATGACTTTTTTGACCTTATCACTCTTATGAATGTGAACAAAAGGGTCATGGTACTCAAAATGAGTCGCATGAAAAACCCACACATTAAGATCAAAACGAGTGGGAAGGATAATTGGAGCAAAAGTAATTTCTCCCTCCGGGTCAACATTATCATCATCATAAATCGGGTGATCAAACCAAGAGTCTTCATCACCGTCATTAGACTCTTCCTCAAATTCCGAAGGAATGTCTATATAAAGAAACTCATCAACCTCCTTCATGAGAAGCTCATCATCACAAAGGTTGTGAGATGTAGGAGGTATGATGCTCTCAAAATCTTCTTGAAACAATGGATTATTGTTCAATGAAGCTTCAAAGAGAGGATTTAAGTAAGTCACAAAAGTGTCGTCATCCTTGTCATCACAAGAAATATCCGACAAAGTATCAAGTGTATCACACTCGGATACAAGATCATCATTCTCATTAGAAGGCAATTCATCGGAGAATTCCTCAAGAATGGTAGGTAAAACATGAGAATCACGCTCGATCTCGAGATCGGAAACGTATTCACTTCCCCGTGGAAGTGGATCAATGATAGCAAAAAGTTCATCGATGAACTTATCACATGAATAGTCACTAACCTCACTCGGTGTGAAGTTAGGAATCAAAGGCTCTTCAATAGAAGATTGTGCCTTAGGAACATCAACATGATCCTTAGAAGAGAGTGAAAATGAGTCCATTTTCAAAGATTGTTCAATTAACGCAATATCACTCTCGGGATCAAAATTCTCACTATTAAACTTACTAGCATCAAATGGCTCACTTAAGTAATCATCAGTTTGTTTTTCAATCTTATCATCCTCGTGTGGAGTGAGTAGAGATGAGGAAAGGTTACAACATGTTTCAACAAAGCAAGCTTCTTCATTTGAATTTAATTTTCCTTTATCACAAAATGGAATTTCCAAAATTGGAAAAACACCTTTATCAAAAAGAGCTTTCTTATTACTTTCAATTGTCTCAACAAGTTTAACACTTTCAACTTTCTTAGAAGCAAATCTTGGAATCTTTTCCGGTTTGAAAACAATGCTTTTATCTCCATAAAACAATTTAATTTCCTCTTTCCTCATATCAACTTGAATTTGAGCCGTGCACAAGAATGGACGTCCTAAAATAATAGGCACACGAGGATTCGTCTCATAATTAACTATAGCAAAATCGGCTAAGTACAAAAAATTTCCCACTTTCATAATGACATTTTCCGCTATACCAACCGGTCGAGTGGTGGTACCATTAGCAAGCTCAATGATCATTCGAGTGGTACTAAGTGGTGCATAGTCAATAGTCTTCCAAAGGGCTAGGGGCATTATGTTAATGCTAGCTCCTAGATCGGCTAGGCCTTTGCAAACCCCAAGCTCATTGAAAACACAAGGTATCAAGAATTGACCCGGATCTTTATACTTCTCGGGAAAGAAATCAAAGAAAACCGAGGTACTAATCACATTCAAAGTAGCCTTAGTTACTTCTAGAAAAGTTTCCTTAGGTAAGGGACTAAACTCAATCACTTCAACTTCATTTAAATTCTCACAATCATCATAAATGGTAATGGCCTTAAGCTCTCCCTTTGGGTTTGGAATGGTATTACTAGGTAAGCAACCCGAAGAAGATGACGGTTTAGACATAAATCCCTCAAACATCGAAAGCAATTTATTTTGACTTTGTTCCAAACTTTGGTGCATACGACTTTGACTTTGTTCTAACCTTTGTTGATTAAGCTCAATCTTGTTATTTTGCCCTTTAATCGTATTTTGAAAATCGAGTCTTAAAGTATTAATTTGCCCTTGAATGTTATTTTGTAAAGCTTTCATATTTGCCTCATTTGACTTGATATAGCTTGACAAATCATTTGGACTATTGCTTTGAAAACCTTGATTGTTTTGATTAGCATTAAACCCATTTCCTTGATTGTAATTCCCTTGGTTACCACGGTTAAAATTATTCCCATTGTTTCCATTGTTGTACTTATTTTGAACCGGTGGAAAACCTGGTGGAGCAACATGATTTTGACGAGGAACTTGACCGTTGGAGCCATAAGTTACCGTCGCGGCAAAAGCACTAGCTTGATCAAACCCCGTGGTTGAACAAGCATAATTAGGATGTGCTCCACCACATGATACACAAACATTTTCAACCATATTAATGGATCCATGAGGATTCTTCCTAAGCTCATTCAAAATCATGTCAATGTTAGAGTCCAATCTAGCAATCTCGGGATTTAATGAATTCACATTGGAAACAACCGGTGTGTTTCGTGAATATTGTGCTCTAGACTTATCCTCAATTATTCTCCACGCGTCTCTCGGAGTTTTTCTTAAAAGATTACCATCCGCGGCGGCATTTAAAGAATCTTGTTCAATCATATTAAGCCCATTATAAAAAGTATTTATTTGATGCAATTCCAAGAAACCGTGGTGTGGACATTGTCTTAACAAACCTTTAAATCTTTCCCAAGCAACCCCAAATGATTCATGCACTTTTTGTTCAAATTTGGTGATCTCGTTCTTAAAGTGTGTTATCTTAGATGGTGGAAAGAAATAATCCATAAACTTAGACACTAAATCATCCCATGTTAAGATCGAACCCGGTGGTTCTTTCTCATACCAAAGCTTTGCATTACCCTCGAGCGAGTACGGAAAAAGCATGAGCTTAATCGCGTCATTCGGCACATCTCTAAACTTGAGAGTCGAGGTAATTCGAAGAAAATTCCGAATGTGAGAATGCGGGCTATCGGTCTCATTGCCATGAAGTTGGTCGGCACGAATGAGCGATAAAAGACCCGTCTTAATCTCAAAATGATCCGCCAAAATAGCCGGCACAACGATTGCTTCCCCATACCCTTCGGTGGGTGCATGGAGCAATTCCTCCATTGTTCGGTTATCGGCCATCTCTACAACAATAGGTGGAAGCTCGGGTTCCACTATTCGTTGTTGACGATTTCTATTTCTACGAGGAATATTTTCAAGCTTATTAAAATCAATCACAAGACGAGAAGAACGTAATTGCATACACTACAAAGACGAGAATTTTAGAGGATTGAAGAAAAGAAATTAGACAAGAAGAAGATTATTTTTTGTATTTTATTTGGTATTGCTCAATCAATAATGATCGATAAAAAACAAGGAATAAGGATAACTACTATGGAAGTAAATTACCCTCGGTCGACTTTGAAACGATAGGTGAAAACCTAAACGTCTCGAGGTTCAATAAGTAAACTACAAAAATAATATTTAATACTGCTTGAGTCGGCAAACCAATAATAGGTTGTCCCTCTCAATATACGCACAAGCAAGCGGGGAAACGAGGTGGCACAAAGCACTTAAAAACCTTTTTCCTTAGACGGCTTTTTATAGCACGTCGCCTTATACCCACCTTATAGTTTGTAGAGTTCAAACTTCTTATTAGTATTTTTCTATTTTGCCTTTTATTTTTGTTTTGGATTCGACTACAATAGCTAGGTGATGAAATCCCAACTAAGGCCTTATTTGATAAGTATGTAAATTTATTGTTCTACGTAATACAATATATTATTCATAAAAAACGAGAAAAACGATACATACTATATAATAGGAAAATAACAAAACTTTCCGAGGACAGAAAGGGTCTTCAAATCAACGATCAACAAATCTCCACAAAGACGAATCGTACACAAGATCCCCGGCAGTGGCGCCAAATTTTTTGATGTAGAGTGGAATGTATATGTGATAATTAAGATACGTTATAGGGTAAATTAGAAAATTACCTTTAGGAAAAAGTAATAGACTAATATTACCAATGACGAATTCAATTAAACACGTGATGAACCAAGTTCGTTGTACACGAAGATCGAGTGAATTTGAGACGTTTCGTTTCGTTTTGGACAATTGATTTGAATTGGTTTTTGGTTTTTAAACTAGAAATTAATTCTACCAATTTTAAATTATTTAAAATTATCCTAAAGTGCACGAATCGTAAACCCCGCTATAATTTAAATCTACAAACAATTACTTAAAATTAAAACTATTTAAAAATTAAACTTATTTTAAAAATCTATAAAAATAATTCTATTTAATTAAAAATGCCTTTTAAACTATTTTTAGAAATCTAATTAACTTTTTTAAACTAATTAACTTTATTAAAATATACTTATACTAAATCTATTTTAAAAAATAATTTTATTTAAATCTAAAATTATAAAAATCTATTATTAAAATAAACTAACTAAACTTTTTAAATTTATAAAAACATTTTTTTTATATTTTTATTATTTTTATGCTTAAACTGAAATTAAATAAAAGAAAATTAAAAGAAACGGAATAAAGATTAACTAAAGTATTTAAATAGACTGACAACTCAATTAAAACAATCTATATTAATAACAAATATGATATAACAACCAAAAGAACTAGTCAGTCCAGTTGGTTGAGGGACCATTTTTGTGGATAATTTTCTTTTTGGAAGCTAAATCAAATGAGTCACAGGAGGTGACTTTTGTGAAGCTTATTTTATTTAAGCTGATAGGAATCAGCTTATGAGCTTATCAAATCAGGTGAATCTGATAGCTTATAACTAGAATAATAACAAAGCAACAATAATATAAAACCAAACAAACCAAAGTTGAGAGTGCAGACACGCTAATACAGTTAGCTAACAGATCAGTTACCATAAACCAATTATGCAAATAAACCAATTATGAAAATTCAGTCATCCAGATTACCAGCACAACAAATAAACCAATTATGCAGAATTAACTAGTTATTCAGCAATTCTTAAACAAGTCTCATTAGACATATCAACTAAAGCAACTCTTATCAAAACTATCATCATCATCAATTAATCAGACGGAAAGCATACACAGAAACTCAACTATCAGAAAACCCAACTCCTAAATAACAGATCTAAGATGCATCAAACTCTAACAAAACTCAGATTTAACCATCATACTCAAATAACAGTTAAATTAAACCAAATACTTTAAAGCAATAAACAGTTTAACTTTTCCAGCTTATCTCAAAACTCATTATATAATAGCATCCTAAAAAAACATTCATCAGTTTAAACGCTAACAGAATAATACACTTAAATCAGTCAACCACACGAACACCATCTCAGCAGGTTACTCTAACATAATGCTCAACATATATCAGCTTAGTCTTACTTTAAAATAACCAAATCCTTATCAATTAAATAACCTAAACCAATCTTAACTTCAATAAAATAAATTCAACTTAACCTCAAACTTCGAAAATCATATCACAATATTCTTAAACAGATAAAATAGAACAACATAAATTAATGAGAATAACTCACCTATTGGAGATTTCCGTTGAGTAGTATATAAGCGTTGAGCTATCTAATGAACCGGAACAAACCTCCATTCATCTCACCAAGTACCACCATCAATCATCATTCATCAATCGAACATCAGCAGACTTTTTATTGATATATTTATCCAGTAGGGATAAATATTAATCCAATACTTTACTTTTAATATTAAACTTAAGCTATTAATTAGCTTAGATTTAACATCACAAACATTATTATTGTGAAATAGTAATAAGAACTAATTTGTAAAATCAATTTAAGCAGGAAAAACAAGATACGAATTTAAGTGAAACGAATGAACTTTTATTAGAACTTCTAGAAATATTACAAGATTCGTTAAAAGAAATATAAAATTAAACCTAGAACTATTTCTACATAATAACTTTAAAGTAAAATTAATGGATGAAAATTACAAGTATTTTGGGGGTTTTTATAGCCATCCCAAGGCTGTTGAGGAGAGTATATTCGCATCTAATTCAGCATATTCCTTCTTCGATTTTAGCCCTTAGATATTCTTTCTCTCTCTTGTTGTTAATCCTACGTTTGAGAAGACACAACTAGCACACGGATTGCCAACGTGGCATCCGCATGTGCTAGTTGTGTTTCTTGGATGCTTATTTGTAACCTTTTGATTGGAGGAGTGGGGAAAATGAGGTGTTTCAACCAGTAGTAACCTGCCACATAGCTCTTTTCTCTCCATTCTTCATATCCGAAATCTTTGGGGATTTAATTCCCACACACTTGAATCACTCGTGGGATGAAAAGCCCCATTTAATTTAAGTGATTTTATTAATTAGGGTTTTGGAACAGTGGTAAAATTACTGGTTATTTGGGAATGGGGAAGAAACACATAGAATGTAACGAAGGTTTATTTAATTTATGTGTGGTGGAAAACGTGTGAAAGTTGTGTGAGTGGGTGAGGGTCGGTTTTTTATTTATTTATTGTGTGAATACACGTTTTGACTGAAGATAAATACTCACAAATTAATCGTTGACAAGCCAAACCCTAAAGCCCATTCCATTTACTTCATTCGTTCCTTAATTCGTTTTGGGCTTGGGCCCTTATTATTTCCCATCCGTTACATACTTATTCCTCCATTTGGGCCGTTTGGATTTAAAAACAAAACAAAGTACTAACTTCAATCTCAAATGGGCTTTTGAGCCCATTTTCCAAAATGTGGGACCTACTTGACCCGTTAACTTGCATAATTATCAAATCCACTAAAGTCGAGCTCGATTTTGGCTTCTTCAATCTTTTTCTTCAAACTCGTACCAGTTTTTTGCCGATTTTCGCGATCTTGGTACCTACACATATTAAAACAAGAAACATACAAATACAAGGCATTTTCTATTGATTTTATGCAATATTTTATTGTTTTAAGATACAAATGATATGAGTAAAATCACTCATATCAAGGGGTTTAATGAGGACTTTCAAAATTGAGAATTTTTAAATCCAGAAGATTTTAAAAATGAAGGGAATTTTCAAGGTCATAATCAAACAACCTTTCAAAATCAAGTCATTTATCAATACTATAGTCAAGACGCTTTTAAAGTTATAATGCAAGCACTTGAGCAAATGAAAGAGGAAACTGATCCGAACATCTTAAGCATGCGAACACAAGTCTTGCAACACATTAGACATGACGATGCTTTACCTGATGATGAGCCTTCTTTGAGAATAGATGTTGAGGATGATACACTTTGTAACACCCCATTTTGGTAAATGGAATGTCGCGTGATTATGGCGTATCATCAAAGCATACAAGGAAAATGTCTTAAAACATTACATGACCATAAAGGAAATACCAGAAATAAACATCGGTACACCAAAGTATAAGCTCATCACAAACAAACGTAAGTACTATAGAGGAAAAGGACTAAACAATGTCCATAGAAATAAGTAGCAAAATGTATGATGAAATGCATAAAGTAAAGAAGGCTAGAAAGCTTCCAATACATATGCACGTACGCTTAAAGTCTACGAGCGCCCTTGAGTACCTGTCGTTTGGGAACATGAACGGCTGAGTATAACGCTCAGTGCACGGATATACAAGTATGACGTGGAATAACATAAGCATATAAGACTAATAGCAGCAGAATATTCTAAGTTCTAAGTAATCTAGATTCATGTTCATAAAACTGGTTTTATAGTTAGAAAAGACTTATGTTTCTATGAAAATCTATTTAATTTGCCAAATAGCCCATATAGGTCATGAGGTTCCACCGTGCATGAATACTTGGAGGGGAGACCTCGTCATGCAATTAGAGGAGGTGTGATACTTGGTTTTGTGATGGGGTTCAGGATTTTATCTCGGAATCTTCTCGAATTGATCGCAACTCAATGTGGAATGATTGTTCTTGGTTACTAAAAAGGGAATTGGTTTTCTAGTCTACTAAAGGTTTAAATGCACTAAAATGTAAGCTTAAACTAAAAGCAATTAATTTAATAGCAATTAATAAAACTTGAATTAAAATTTAAGTATAAAATGAAGAAACAGTAAATAACACTTAACTTTGATACAAAATGCTTAAAAGAAAATTGACCCGGAACTTCTTGATTCGGAACACTTCCGAATGAACTGCTTGATTCGGAACTTGTTGATCCGGAAGATTTGATTCGGAACTTTTGGTCGGAACTTCACTCGGAACTTTGCTCGGAACTTCACTCGGAACTTTGCTCGGAACTTCACTCGGAAGTTTGGTTCGGAAGTTGGTTCGGAACTTGGTTCGGAAGTTTACTCGGAACTTTGTTCGGAAGTTTACTCGGAAATTGGTTCGGAAGTTGACTCGGAACTTGGTTCGGAACTTTAAAATTGAAACTGATTCGGAACTTTTGAAAAAATATTCATTCGGAACTTTATTCGGAACTTTTGAAAATAACATTCATTCGGAACTTTTAAAACTGATTCGGAACTTTTGAAAGGAAATTGATTCGGAAGATTTTGGTGAACTGATTCGGAACCTGGGAACACTCAAGAACAGTATGACCCAGAAAAAACAGGGGAACACGTTTACCAGCCAAAATCCACCAAGTGATTAATCGAAACTTAAACAAAACTAATGCCCTATCATCTACTAACCATAAACATCAAATCCCACCAATAAAACATAAAACCCAATAACTATTAAAGATCAAATCAACCAAATAAGAATTTTAACTTTAAATCAAAAAGATGAAAATGAACAAGATGCAATGGAAGGATTAAATTGATAGAATAAGGTTTTAACAATCAAAAGACAAAGATTAAACTACAAGATCTTGGAAAAATAAAAATCAAAATCACCAAACACCCTAGTGGTGTTGGTGATGACTACGAACAGAAAAAAGAGAAAAGAGGAAAAAAAAACTTCATGAAAAGTGTGAAGGGTGGTCTTTATATAGTCTTGTCTTTGGTTGGTGAGTGGGCTTTCTTCTTGTCTTCTCGTCTTTTCAGAAAAGTTGACGTTTCCGATTCTGATTCGGGATTTGTCGTCGATTAAATTCAACTCGTCTTTTAATTTCTTCGTTTAATAGACTTGAGTTTCTTCGACATATGTAAATCTTCCATCTTTGGTCTTTTTCTTCGATAAATCTTTAATTAGGCCAAATGACTTCAAATCTTTTGCATCTCTTGGACAATAAACTTCGTCTTGAGTCTTTTTCTTCGATAAAACCCGTGCAATCCCATGTTTTCTTCAATATTCATCCGGCTGGCTCTGAAAATACAATAAACACAAAAACCACGCATAATTCCAAACAAATGATATTAAATACGCGTTTTGGTCTCGTTTTAGCCAGAATTAAGTGGAAAAAGGATGGGTGTTTACACACCTATCAAATACCCTACACTTAACCATTGCCATGCCCTCATGCAATGCTTAGTGATAAAGCAATTTTACACTTTTCTCATAATTAACCAACCTTGGCCTTATTAAAGTACTACTAAACAAAAATTAAAGTACTAAGAGAGATTAAAACTTTTAAAGTAAACAAAAGGATAGAAAACCATTTTCTCTTGAAAATAGCTACATGGAAATAACTTGCAAAGAGATCAAGGACTTACATTAGGGCTTTGGTGCTGCGAAGATTTATCACCCTCAAGTTTCATGTTCCCCAAACTAAGCTTAAAAACGAGATCATTGTTATTATAAGTTAGCAAATCAAACACTTACCCACATGGCTTAATTATATACTTAAACTCCCTTATTCCTAGGTGTATCTCTTATATATATTTTTTTGTCTTAGAATGATCATGAAGATGAATTTTTGGACTTATTTCGATAGTTTATTTAGGCTGAAAGCAAAGTAGGACGATTTGATCAATAGTTAGCTAAAGGACAAAATCTCTTAAAACTGCTTCTCGGAATATCAAAAAGATCATATCTTGGCATAACTCGGTTCACGATTTGAGACCTTTCTCGGGCCGATATTTGGCATGTACTTCATACTTCATATCTTGAGAGACGTGCTTGAGATAATGGTCTTCTCATCGTTAATAGAGTTTCTTCACTTGGAGACTTTTGAGGGGTACTCCAACTTTGTTGACCATGACTTCATGATTATTTCTTCAATCTCTAGTTGGGATTTTGAGATACAACGATCCGCCTCCTTTTCGGACTTGGATCTATTTATGCTCATACCTTGTTAGGGTCTTTTCGGATAGACTTCTCCATGATCTTTACGGGAGTTGATTGCTTTTCGTCGTGAGTCTTGATCCTTCATATTGATTTTGGGAATAATGCTTTTCACATCACCTTGGATCTTTAGCAATAAGATTGAATCCTCATGCCTTGTTAGGGCCTTTTCGGACTCGCCAATCTTCGCGCCCTGCTTCATAAGTTATGCCTTGGCTATGAACTCTTATCATTACCGAGCAACTTTTAAACGATCTTGGGCTAGAAGCTAAGTAACTTTTCAAATCGTACGACCTTCCTTATTGCAGATAAATTAATAGCAAGTGATGGGAGAATAGGCAAATAATTACACCAAGTGAGCTTGTGCAAGAATACCGACTTATAATAGACTCTATCATTTCTCGTCCTCCACAATTTAAAATCTCAAGTAATGAGACTCGTGGATACTTAGCCTAATAAACCAATTAAGGTCTACATGGTTAAGGATACTAGCTAGAATAAACTTGGATAAGTCTATTCGAGTTGAGTCAAAATAATCGCAACGGGCCTAATATGTCAAAGACTTCTAAACTAGCTACACCACTTTATTAATTTTTTTTTTGACTTTATTGCGGGATATATACATACGAAAGCAACGATAAAAATTTAAAAATTACGACTAAATGGCTAAAGTTAATAAAAAATTTGAAAAATGTTGAAAAAGATGATTTTCCGGTTAAATGAAGGCATTTTCATGGAAAAGTCCACTTAAAACTTCGATAGAAGTCCCCCTACACTTAAGATAAACATTGTCCTCAATGTTTAAGCATGTGGGAAAAGTCTCCCCTACACTTATGACATTGTGCACGTTGGTTAAATCAAGCTAAGGAAGAGACGACTAAAGTGATCAATTTCAAATGTGAGTATGAAGAAAATTGAATCACGATAGTTGAGAGATAGAACCGGATTTCGGATAACACGGGAGCACGGTTCTTCAGAGATTCCAAGAGTGCACTTAACCCTGTAATCACATCACCGCACAAATACAAACACCTATATAGGTCCCCTACACTTAGGAGGTTAAAACAGAAAAGGATAGATACTCGGGCTGCCTCCCGAGGAGCGCTTGTTTTTGATAACCGAGTCACGAGCCTGACTCGACCCAAAATTAGTTCATGGGGAACGTGGTGAGGGATGGAATCATCTCCTGAGAGTTGTCCTCACCAAAGTACAACTTCACTCGTTGGCCATTCACCTTAAAATTAGGTCCATTAGGTTGAGCGAGCTCGAGAGTACCATATGGAAAAATTTGGGCAATGGTGAATGGGCCGGACCAACGAGATTTTAGCTTTCCCGAAAAGATTTTCAACCGAGAGTTAAAGAGTAAAAATTTGTCTCCAACTTGGAACTCTCGGTTCTTAATCTTAGAGTCGTGAATGAGCTTAGTCTTTTTCTTATAGATCAAAGAATTTTCATAAGCCTCATTACGGAGTTCATTCAGCTCATTGAGTTGGATCTTGCGTAGGTCACCGGCTTTGTTGATATCAAAATTAGCCCACTTCAAGGCCCAGTAAGCCTTGTGCTCCAACTCAATGGGGAGGTGGCATGCTTTCCCGTACACGAGACGATATGGTGTAAAACCAATCGGAGTCTTGTATGCGGTACGGAAAGCCCACAAAGCATCATCAAGTTTATCAGCCCATGAGGCACGATGCTCTCCCACGGTTCGGTCAAGAATTCACTTTAATCCTCGGTTAGATATTTCAGCCTCGCCATTAGTTTGTGGGTGGTATGCGGTGGAAAGACGTTGATTTACACCATACTTAGCCATGACTCTTGCAAATTGATCATTGCAAAAATGAGTCCCGCGATCACTAATAATGGCACGAGGCACACCGAATCTAGCGAAAAGCGATTTCAAAAAGTTACAAACCACCCTTGCGTCATTAGTAGGTAAAGCTTTGGCTTCAACCCACTTTGAAACGTAGTCAACGGCTACAAGGATGTATTTGTTTCCTTTAGAGGAAGGGAATGGCCCCATAAAGTCGATACCCCAAACATCAAAGATTTCACATTCTTGAATGAAATTCTGAGGCATCTCGTCTTTATGTATGATCTTGCCTTGTTTTTGGCAAGCATCACAACGTTTAACCATCTCGTGAGCGTCACGATAGATGGTGGGCCAATAAAATCCCGAGTCAAACACTTTTTTGGCGGTGTAGTTGGGACCAAAGTGACCACCGGTGGGTCCTTTGTGGCAAGCGTTAAGGATTTCTAAAGCTGCCGGTCCATCAACACATCGACGAATAATCAAATCGGCACATTGTTTGAATAGATACGGGTCATCCCAAAAGTAAGTCTTAATGTCTTTGAAGAACTTCTTCTTTTGTTGGGATGTTAGCCCGTCCACGAGAATTCCACCCGCCAAGTAGTTTGCAATGTCCGCAAACCACGGGGTTTCATCAGAATTCGAATTGATAGACATTAAGGTCTCCAGGGGAAAAGAATCATTGATTTCTTTGTTCGGATGATCCCTTTGGTAAGGATCCTCAAGTCTACTGAGATGATCCGCGGCTAGGTTTTCAGCTCCTTTTTTATCACGAATTTCGATTTTAAATTCTTGGAGTAGCAAAACCCAGCGAAGAAGTCTAGGTTTGGAATCTTGTTTAGTTAACAAGTACTTCAACGCGGAATGATCGATGTAAACGATTGTGGTGGAAAGGACAAGATAGGGGCGGAACTTTTCAAAAGCATAGACAACAGCTAAAAGCTCTTTTTCGGTTGTCGTGTAATGCAATTGAGCCCCCGTCATTGTCGTGCTAGCGTAATGGATCGGTTGGAAGTGTTTGTTCACTCTTTGGCCCAAAACCGCTCCAATAGCATAGTCGCTAGCATCGCACATCAACTCAAAGGGAAGCTCCCAATTAGGGGTAACCAAGACCGGTGCCTTAGTTAGCTTATCCTTAAGCAAGTTGAAGGCTTCAAGACACTCGTTGGAAAAGATAAAAGGAGTATCTTTTTCCAAGAGGTGGGTCATCGGGCGAGCGATTTTAGAAAAATCTTTGATAAAGCGACGGTAGAAGCCCGCATGACCGAGGAAACTTCTCACACCCTTCACGGTTGAAGGTGGAGGCAACTTAGAAATAACATCGACTTTAGCACGGTCTACTTCAAGACCGGCTTTGGAGATTTTGTGTCCTAGCACGATGCCCTCTTTTACCATGAAATGGCATTTTTCCCAATTAAGAACAAGGCGAGTGTCTTCACACCGCTTAAGCATACGTTCTAAATTAGCAAGGTAAGTAGAGAAAGAATCGCCATAAACCGAGAAATCATCCATGAATACTTCCATAGTGTTTTCCACCATGTCATGGAATATAGCCATCATACACCTTTGGAACGTCCCAGGAGCATTGCATAAACCAAAAGGCATGCGTTTGTAAGCAAATGTTCCATAGGGACAAGTGAATGTGGTCTTTTCTTGGTCTTTGGGATCGATGGGAATTTGAAAATACCTGTAGAAATCGTCTAAGAAGCAGTAATAGTCATTACCAGCTAGACGCTCGAGCATTTGATCCATGAAGGGAAGAGGAAAGTGATCTTTTCTCGTGGCATCATTGAGCTTGCGATAATCAATACAAACTCTCCACCCAGTAACGAGACGAGTGGGAAGCAACTCGTTGTGTTCATTGGGAACAACGGTTATTCCGCCCTTCTTGGGCACACAATGGACGGGACTTACCCACGGCGAATCCAAAATAGGGTAAATCAAGCCGGCATCTAGAAGTTTGATAACCTCTTGTTTGATGACGTCATGAATGCGAGGATTAACCCTTCTTTGGCTCTGGATTGCGGGTTTAAAGTCATCTTCCATGAGAATCTTGTGAGTACAAGTTCGGATCAATTCCGCGGATGTCGGAAATTTTCCAAGCAATTGCCTTCTTATGATCTTTAAGCACGGCGATGAGGCGAGATTTTTCTTCTTCTTTTAAGTCCTTAGCAATGATGACGGGTGACTTCTTCTCTTCTTCAAGGAACACGTACTCGAGATGGGGTGGCAACTCCTTATGTTCTAAATCCGGAGGATTTTCGATGGGAGGCGTTTTCAAAGTCGGAGCATCGATAGCAATAACCGTGGGAGATGGTGAAGAAAGATTGTCTTCTTTGAGAAGGTTTTCAAAGAAATGCATGTCTTCATCCCCATCGGTGGGAGAATCGTCATTTGCTAAGTTCACATCTCCCATGGTGGCTTCAAGATCTTTCCAAGACAAATCACTTTCTCCAAATAGAGACAGTGATGAATCAATAGAGGAAACGGTCTCAACATTGGGAAAAGAGGTAGGAATATTTTACAAGCATCAATAAAGTGTTCTTCACAAGCCTCATCCAGAACGTCAATACAATTAACACTCACGTTGGAATAAGGTTGTTTAGACAACTTTCCCATGTTGAAAATGATTTTATCGTCACCCACTCTCATGATAAGCTCACCGGCTTCAACATCGATGAGAGTGCGACCGATCCTCAAGAATGGACGACCAACGATCAATGGAACACGAGGGTCCATGTCGTAGTCAACGACAACGAAATCGACAGGAAAAGTAAATTTGTCGACTCCTACAAAGACGTCTTCGGCTATCCCCACTGGATAAGCAACCGTACGGTTAGCTAATTCCAAAGTCATTTTGGTGGGGACTAGCTCAGGGAGAGATAATTGCTTCCAAACACTTAAAGACATTAAGTTAATACTGGCACCTAGATCGGCTAGAGCCATGCAATTCTTTACTCCCGGGAAGTTACAAGGGATTAAGAAACGACCCGGATCACCAAGCTTAGTTGGCAATTTCCTTAAGAGCACTGCAGAGCAATTCTCATTAAGTTGGGTGTTAGCAATATCAAGAAGCTTCTCCTTGTCGCTAAGAAGATCTTTGAACATTTTTGCGTACTTAGGCATGTGAGCGAGAGCCTCAGCGAAGGAGATGTTAAAATTCAATTGTTTAAACATTTTTAGAAAGTTCGAAACCTGAATATCATCCTTGCTTTTGAGCTTCTCTTTCCTCAACCTGGATGGATAAGGTATATCGGAAGAAGAGGAAGGCTTTGGGAGAATAGGATCACTCACATCCTTGGGTGGAGGAGGGGTAGAAGTAAGAGGTGGAGAAATTGGGGAAGTAGAAGGATGAGGAATAGGAGCAGGTGACTCGTTCTCCTTAGTCACAATCACCGGTGGAGGTATAGGAAGCTCAGGTTCCTTGGTACCTTTGCCACTGTGGGTGGTGATTGCTTTCATCTCCCCTCTTGGATTCGCAACGGTGTTACTCGGAAGAGTACCCGAAGAAGAGGGTTGATTACCTTGGAAGAAACTAGCCATCATGTTTTTTAAGTCATTCGTTTGACTATCCAACATGTTTCTCATATCAGCTCTCAGATCGTTCCCTTGTTTCACCAGGTCTGCTTTCAAGTTGAGCACTTCCCGCTGAAGATTTCCCACGATCACATCGTTAGTCCTTAATAATCGTTTTTAGTGTAGTTGTCTTCTCAGCTCGATTCGAATTGATCTAACAATTTTAAGCAAAGACTTGATTGTTCTTGGTTAACAAAAGATTATTTTGGTAATCTATTTCTACTTGGCAATTAGCACGTAAAAATGTAAAAATACTATCTAGCTACGTATATGTACTAAGCTAAAAACATATTGCAATTACCAATCAAAATGCACAAAGTACAATCAAATAAGCGAATGGTACAATTATCTAATGAACGCAAAATATTAGATTGCTAAAATACAAAATAAAAAAAAACTAATTTCTATGAAAAATAAAAGAAATTTTTATTAAAGACCTACTTTTTTTAATATCTAAAATACAAATTTTATAAAATGAAAATTTGACATCCAACATAAAATGATATTACGTTTTCTAAATCTATGAATTCAACCAATTCAAAATTAAAAGAGTGAAGCCCAATTACTAAACTGATAGCCCAAGTAACCATCTACTAGCCCAACAGCAAACCTAAAGCCCAACAGCCAACTATTCAACTGTCAGTTAACCAACTTAACGGAAAGGACTAGATATGTGACAAACATAACAGTATTAAACTAACAAGTTTAACGAATACTAACTAAAGGACTAACGATACAACAAATCTAACAGAAATCTCTAACGAGAGGACTGTAGCTGTAATAGAAGTATACAAGTACAGGGACCTAACGTGTACAATCACAAAACTTATATAAAATTGAAGCTAAATCAGACTCTGAAGAATCAAGTGAGCACAGATTACGCTACCATTAACATCTTTACACTAAAATGCAGAAAAATATAACAATTGCTTAACCGTCACATCCGAAGCCAGTCCGTTGTGGAAGAGTAGCGCGGCGCTGAGCCGGCTTTAACTATCGCACCTCAAACGTCTTCTACGACTAATCTGTGAACTAAAACCTGCAAAACAGATAATACCTAACAAAACAAGTACACCACTGTTCTATTCTGAACCAAATTTGCTATAGCTGACTTTAAGACTTAAAGGTTGAACTAAAGCTCATCGAAAACCAAACAGTTTATAAAAAAAACAAGCTGCCATAGAACAAATTCAGTACTGACTAACCTACTTATGAATTTTTCACTAATTGACTTAAAAAAAACTTGACTTACAAAAAAAACTTCTCATAAGCTTTTGGAGCTTATGAGCTTATTGCTAATAAGCTGAAAATCTTTTTTTTTAAAAGAAAAGCTTTTAGAAACTCGAAATCAAAACCAATATTCTAACCAAATAAAACTTCAGCTAATCAAATCAATTCATTTCCCCTTAATTCCTATCACGAATCATCTAACTATCAAAACAAGAAGGCAATATCCACGGCAGAAAAAGAAGTCCGATATAAACTGCATAACAACTCGATTAGTAACAGTAAAAGAAGAACAGGAATCCAAAGAGTATTAAGAAAGTTTGAAGAATGTAAAATGGATTTCATTAATGGCAGTAAAAGTAATCAGTTACAACAATATTAACTAATCTCAACCGATTCTAACTGAAATTCTAACTAAAAATCATAAAGCATTTGAGAGAGAAAAGCTAACTAATTCCTAACTAACTATGTGCTAATCTACTCCTAGCTAACCGATTTCTAATGAGGGTCTTCATGTCTTTTTATAGCCGCGAGAGGGTGATGCGATGACGTGTATCCTCCAATCATATATGGACACGTGTAAATACGAGGTTTACACTCTTCGTTCTTCATCTTCAACTGAATTGGGGGTTTCTTTATCTTCGCGTCTTGATCTAATTGATTTGTACCCTTATGTAGAGGAGAATGAGAGGATAATTTTTGTAGTTGTAATCTTCTTCTGAATCTTCATGGTTCGTCCTCAATAATTGATTGCAGGTTTGAGATAAAAAGATATAACCGCCTCTATCTCCTTTCTCTCTCTCTTCAAGGTTGAAGAAGCGTATTTGGGTCTGTGTGTTTTTGGTTTGACCGAGACTTGGTCATTGACCAAGTAGATATTAACTTTACTTTCCATTTAATTGTCTTTTTGGTCCTTTATCTTTTATATCTCTTTCAAAAGTGTTTAAAACTTTGAAATCAAGTTCCTTTTAATCCTTCGTCTCGTAGAAAGTTGCAAGCTAAGCCCTCGATCTTTGATAATATTGGCAAATAAAGTCCTTAGAAGCTCTTTCGTCCTTTTCTTCGTCTTTTCTTCAAATAAATCCCTTAAAACGTGTCTTTGCTCCAAAATGCATCTACTTTACCTGAAAACACATGAAACACAAATATACGCATAATTCTGATATTTTAAAGTTAAAATAATGTATTTGACTGTGTTTTGAGTGGTATTTGGATCATTATTGATGAGTGTTTTCACACTTATCAACTCCCCTCCACTTGACCATTGCCATGTCCTCATGCAATGCAGCATTTTAAAGCACCAAGTTACACTTTTCTCATAATTAACCAACCTTGGCCATTATGGAATGCTTCTATACTACCCTATACTATATGATGCATGATTTTGAATTATATGCAATGCAATGCAAAGAAAACAATTCTATTTATATATTTTTGATTTTTCATAAATGGTTTTGATGGAAATAACTCATAAAGAAATCAATGGTTTAGATTAGGGCTTTGGTACCATGAACACTTATCACCCTCAAGTTTCACTTTCCCCATACCAAGCTAGTAAATGGAATCATTGCATTCACAAGTAAAAAGTGCATCAACTTATTCATGACAATTAAATGTGGAACCGGTTATTATTTGAGCAAATTGCTTGTGGGCAAATTTGTCATTATTAAAGTGTGAAATATAAGAAATGTAAAATCCAAAAATAAGGAAGCACGGTTTTAATCCTAAGTAATCTTCTCATCCATTACTTGAAAAACCGCTCACAATTAATACAAGTCCGTATTAAGAATAATAAGTCATTCGCCTTATGTGTAAAATCCTCATGTCATGCTTTCATAAGTAACTACACACTCGCTAAGAAAAGAAAAATAAAACTCACGCAATAATTTACATCCGCATCTTTTTGAGATTTTGGATCTTCAACCCCGCAACCCGTCAAGGTAATACTGGATTGGAGCAATCTATTGAATCCCCGCAACCCGTCAAGGTAATATTGGAACTCAATAGTCACTATAATTAACACCACACTGCCCCTCTTGGGAGTCTTGCATTAATTTTTTTTTTTTTTTTTTTTTTTTTTTTTTTTTTTTCTAGCCACTCATTTTTTTTCATAAGCCGCTCTTATTTTTCTTTATTCCTCACCAAGAAATTTGCAAAGAAGAAAAGGAAAAACACCCGCTAAATATGGAGCATGACACAAGTCTAGTACACATAAAACGTGCTAACTTAGAATCTTAAGACGTACTCATATCAACCATAAATGATTAGCCAAAAATGCATAAGAGATTACAAACCAATTAAAACCGTACTTGATTATTTATTAACAATTATATACATGCGAAGAAAATAGAGGTAGAGAAGAGAAAGGTTTAGCCACAAGTAATTGCCATGAAGTCTATCTAGCCCTTTTACACTTGCTTCAACTCTATCATTTCCCATTCTCCACAAATTTAAAATTTCAAAGAATGAAATTGGTGGAAGCTTAGCCTAATAGACCAATAAAGGACTACATGGTTAAGGATACTAGCTAGAGAGTGCTAAAATAAGCAAACTCGGGTTAAGTCAAAATATCCATGGCGGGCCTAATATGTCAAAGAAGTCTAAATTTGTTAAAACCATGTTTATTATATTTTTCCCTTTTTATATATTTTTGATGAAAAATAAAAGAAAAGATATATACAATGCAAATGTGTTATGCAAAATGAAAAATGATTGATGCAAAAATCATGAATGCATATTTTTGTTGGCCAAAGTAGATCAAAAATTTGAAAAATGTTGAAAATTCATTTTTATCAATTATCATGAAGTTAAGGCAATGGTCTAGGTAAGGTCACTTCGATAGAAGTCTCCCCTACACTTAAGATAAACATTGTCCTCAATGTTTAAGAGTATTGGAGTAAAACTCCCCTACACTTATTACATTGATTACTTTGCTTAACTCGAGTTAAGGAAGAGACAACTAAAGGGTATTCATTTTAAGCACAAATGTTTATATCACAATAGCAAAAACTAATCGAAGTGAACCAGATACACGGGCCTCCTCCATAAGCTCCAAGCATGAAATGTGAGAGAGCAACCCTCGAAACAAACACCAAAAGACGAAGAAAGGCACCCCTCCACTTCAGCTCTACTATAACATCCTTTTAATTAAACCTAACCTATCGAAAATCTACTCTACGTTTTCTAACCTAGTTATTCAATGCTTGAGTTTTTTTAACCCTAAGTCGCTAGCTCGACTCGGCCCCGAATTAGATTGTCCTTGGGGAAACCATCATGGAGAATAAAGAATATCCACTTTGAAGCACATCTCACATGATACACTCAAACTTAGCACGTTGCCATTTACTATAAGATTTACCAAATCTGCCTCGATAAATGGAACGGTCCAACGTGTCTCAAGTTTGTTCAACATACGAAATTTCTCAAATAGAAGCACACCAGGATCAAAAACATAGTTTCCATCTCGACAAGTGAACAACTCCAAAATAGGTAGCATCACCAAAGTAAGCTCATACAAGAATCGCATATCAATCGAAAGCACACTCTTAAGTGGAGTAGATGAAAACCAATATTTCCCAAATATACGGATCCCAGGATCAAAAACCTTTCCCTTCATGGGAAAATAAGAAGATGAACTCGTATCAACCATATAAGATTCCCCCTTAGTGATCAAAGCATCATGAGACAATGAAGGTGTAGGTATCAAAACATTCATAACAATTATGTCCATATTAGGCTCCTCATCATCATCAAAAGGTGGGTAATCTTCCATAGAAGGCATAGAAAAAGGAGGATCAAGATGAATAGTGTCTTGTGAAGAAGGTGTAGGCTCTAGGGTCCCAAAAAACAAGTTCTCACTAAGACGAATTTCCTCTTCCCAATTAGAATCACTATCATCAACCTCAATATCAATAGTAGCAAGATAAGCCTCTATGGTGTCATCACTATCCATATGAGAATCCATATCAAAGGTTTTGGGTTCTAAAGGTGCCATAGGTGAAAAAGGATCAATCTCTAAGAGTATAGGATCTTCATCAATAACCAACTTCAAGGGTGGAAGGGTGGGAATAGAAGGCTCAAAAGAAGGTGTATTGAGAGAGTCACTCAAAGGGATGATATCATCATAAAAGTCAATAGGTGCAACCTCAAAAACCGGTGAAGATATATCAATGAAAGGTTCTTCTTCTATGGACTCATCATTATGGTTTTCATTCAAAGCTTCAATCGAGGATATAAGATGATAAACGTTTGATAAAACCTCTCGAATATGAACATCTTCCACTTCTTCTATATGGTCAACATCATCATCCAAATTAGGAATGTCATCTTGACATGAAAAGTCCTCGGATAATATATCATAAGATGCCTCACTAGAATCACAATCATCATCCTCTATATCTTGCTTAAACTCTTCCTCAATCTCATTATCCCTTTCTTTGAACAATTCATCAAGATCAAAGTCACCAAAATCACTAGTAGTAACATGAAAGTCAACATGTGATGAAATCTCAATGTGATCATGAGGAGAAGTATCAATAGAAAGCTCGTCACATGGTTCAATGGAAATACCCTCAAACTCTCTTTGGATTGGGATAAGGTTCTCAACACTAGAAGCGGTTAATTCATCCAAATCGGTGTTTGTATTAGTGCTAAGAGGCTCGTCCCCCATGGTTAAAGAGTCGGTGGGTTCCACGTGAGGTAAAGGTGATGAAGGTGTGTCATCATTAAGTGTCATACAAATCGAAGGTTCCTCAACATCTTCATCTAATAATGGATCAGGCCTACGAGTAAAAGTAGTCATGTATTGTCCGTCTTCCTCGATTATAAGAGTCTTAAGGAATAAATCATTTGAATATTTCCTGAGGCGACAAGAAAATTTGTTCAACGATTCACGATACAAATCACCGAATTCCTTGTAATCATATTGCCGAGACTCAATTTCCTTTTCCTCAGTAGAGTTAATTAATTCCTTTAACAATTGATGCGTGTCTTTCATTTCCTTGTAGCTCATGTTTTTCATACCATCAAGCATCTTATAAACGTCATCGTACAACTTGTCATTTCTCTCGAGTGAAGAATGAAACTTCTTGACATTATCAAGGACATAGGATGGCGGATCCCTCGGTCTACAATCATAACCATAATGGGGTGCGTTCCCACAAAACTCACATGAATAAGTCGAAGAATATGGTGGAGGCGGATTTCCATAATTAGGTGGATTATAGTTTTGAAAAGAGTCATGATTATGAAAGTTCTCATGATTGTAGCCTTGAAAATTTCCTTCATTTTGAAAACCCGCATAATGTGAAAATCCTTGATTTTGAAAAGTATCTTGATTATAGCATGGAAAATTTTCATCATTTTGAAAGCCTTCATTGTTTGAAAATCCTTGATTATGAAAGGTTTCTTGATTATAGCCTTGAAAAGTATCATTATTTTGAAAACCTCCATAATTGGAAAATCCTTGGTTTTGGTATGGCACATTAAAGGTTTGATCATGAAATGATGGTGGAGGTTGTGATGAAAAACCGGAATATCCCATATAGTCATTACAAGTGTAGTCCATTCGAGTGTTAGGTTGAAAATTAGGGTTCTCGGTTCCATTGTAAGCATATCCCTCCCCATAATAACCATTATTTTGATCACATAAATACGTATCGTGTGGACCCCCACAAGTCGAACAAGGCGAATAATTAGCGTTGGCGGATCGTTGTTGCAAAATCTCCAACATGGAACGAGTATCCATGTTTAACAAGGTGGCCGAATGTATATACAAGTATAATGACGTTTTAAAAGCTTCCTCGGGGAAGGAAGTAATACACCAAAGGTGGTATGTTTACACGTGTGCGAGTACACGTGTAAGTAAACACGAGGAATGAGGGAGTAGCCCTCGGTCGACTTTTGAAGGAGAAGAGATTATCTCCCTCGAGGTTCGATATAAAATATCCACAAGAAAGTATATATATAATTACTACTTGGGTGCAAGACCTCCAATTAAGCCTTCCTTCTTAGAATACGCACTAGTGAACGGGGGGTTAGGTGGCGCGAAGCACTTAAGTACCTATTGACCCTTAGACGGCATTTTATAGCACGTCGCCTATCTATTCACTTTGGTAGTTTGTATTCTTCGAATTATTGCCAATTGGAAGTATTTATCTATTCTTGCTTAATTAAATTCGATCGATACGCGTGTCAAGGACCGGAACGCCCCTCAACACGGTGTATTGCCTCGGCAATACTTATGGAAGATATGTTTATTGGTTGTTCGTATATGTATACGTATTTACATATAATAATATATATAAAATATTTTTGTATTTATTTGATTTTTTAAGAAAAATACTATATCTACGTAAAAACCGATAAAAACGAATAATATATATTTTTTTTTTGGGTGTAATCTTTTAGGAAAAAGATTACTTTTTGGATTTTTTATTTTTTTGGTTCAATTCTTTAGGAAAAGAATTGACTTTGTGGTTTTTTATTTTTTTGTATTTTAATCTTTTTGATTTTTTTTATGTTTTTGATTTATAATACGTAAAAAATAACGTTCACAAAGTGAACGGATCCCAAAATCCAATCGTCTCACTCGAAATCGTTAATCGTCACGAAAAGAACCGGCAGCGGCGCCATTTAATAATCGTTTTTAGTGTAGTTGTCTTCTCAGCTCGATTCGAATTGATCTAACAATTTTAAGCAAAGACTTGATTGTTCTTGGTTAACAAAAGATTATTTTGGTAATCTATTTCTACTTGGCAATTAGCACGTAAAAATGTAAAAATACTATCTAGCTACGTATATGTACTAAGCTAAAAACATATTGCAATTACCAATCAAAATGCACAAAGTACAATCAAATAAGCGAATGGTACAATTATCTAATGAACGCAAAATATTAGATTGCTAAAATACAAAATAAAAAAAAACTAATTTCTATGAAAAATAAAAGAAATTTTTATTAAAGACCTACTTTTTTTAATATCTAAAATACAAATTTTATAAAATGAAAATTTGACATCCAACATAAAATGATATTACGTTTTCTAAATCTATGAATTCAACCAATTCAAAATTAAAAGAGTGAAGCCCAATTACTAAACTGATAGCCCAAGTAACCATCTACTAGCCCAACAGCAAACCTAAAGCCCAACAGCCAACTATTCAACTGTCAGTTAACCAACTTAACGGAAAGGACTAGATATGTGACAAACATAACAGTATTAAACTAACAAGTTTAACGAATACTAACTAAAGGACTAACGATACAACAAATCTAACAGAAATCTCTAACGAGAGGACTGTAGCTGTAATAGAAGTATACAAGTACAGGGACCTAACGTGTACAATCACAAAACTTATATAAAATTGAAGCTAAATCAGACTCTGAAGAATCAAGTGAGCACAGATTACGCTACCATTAACATCTTTACACTAAAATGCAGAAAAATATAACAATTGCTTAACCGTCACATCCGAAGCCAGTCCGTTGTGGAAGAGTAGCGCGGCGCTGAGCCGGCTTTAACTATCGCACCTCAAACGTCTTCTTACGACTAATCTGTGAACTAAAACCTGCAAAACAGATAATACCTAACAAAACAAGTACACCACTGTTCTATTCTGAACCAAATTTGCTATAGCTGACTTTAAGACTTAAAGGTTGAACTAAAGCTCATCGAAAACCAAACAGTTTATAAAAAAAACAAGCTGCCATAGAACAAATTCAGTACTGACTAACCTACTTATGAATTTTTCACTAATTGACTTAAAAAAAACTTGACTTACAAAAAAAACTTCTCATAAGCTTTTGGAGCTTATGAGCTTATTGCTAATAAGCTGAAAATCTTTTTTTTTAAAAGAAAAGCTTTTAGAAACTCGAAATCAAAACCAATATTCTAACCAAATAAAACTTCAGCTAATCAAATCAATTCATTTCCCCTTAATTCCTATCACGAATCATCTAACTATCAAAACAAGAAGGCAATATCCACGGCAGAAAAAGAAGTCCGATATAAACTGCATAACAACTCGATTAGTAACAGTAAAAGAAGAACAGGAATCCAAAGAGTATTAAGAAAGTTTGAAGAATGTAAAATGGATTTCATTAATGGCAGTAAAAGTAATCAGTTACAACAATATTAACTAATCTCAACCGATTCTAACTGAAATTCTAACTAAAAATCATAAAGCATTTGAGAGAGAAAAGCTAACTAATTCCTAACTAACTATGTGCTAATCTACTCCTAGCTAACCGATTTCTAATGAGGGTCTTCATGTCTTTTTATAGCCGCGAGAGGGTGATGCGATGACGTGTATCCTCCAATCATATATGGACACGTGTAAATACGAGGTTTACACTCTTCGTTCTTCATCTTCAACTGAATTGGGGGTTTCTTTATCTTCGCGTCTTGATCTAATTGATTTGTACCCTTATGTAGAGGAGAATGAGAGGATAATTTTTGTAGTTGTAATCTTCTTCTGAATCTTCATGGTTCGTCCTCAATAATTGATTGCAGGTTTGAGATAAAAAGATATAACCGCCTCTATCTCCTTTCTCTCTCTCTTCAAGGTTGAAGAAGCGTATTTGGGTCTGTGTGTTTTTGGTTTGACCGAGACTTGGTCATTGACCAAGTAGATATTAACTTTACTTTCCATTTAATTGTCTTTTTGGTCCTTTATCTTTTATATCTCTTTCAAAAGTGTTTAAAACTTTGAAATCAAGTTCCTTTTAATCCTTCGTCTCGTAGAAAGTTGCAAGCTAAGCCCTCGATCTTTGATAATATTGGCAAATAAAGTCCTTAGAAGCTCTTTCGTCCTTTTCTTCGTCTTTTCTTCAAATAAATCCCTTAAAACGTGTCTTTGCTCCAAAATGCATCTACTTTACCTGAAAACACATGAAACACAAATATACGCATAATTCTGATATTTTAAAGTTAAAATAATGTATTTGACTGTGTTTTGAGTGGTATTTGGATCATTATTGATGAGTGTTTTCACACTTATCAGTCCTCATGTAGGTTTCCACTTCTTGGTGTAAAGCGGTGGGTTGGTTGGGAGGAGCATTGTATGCAGGTGGTTGATAAGCAGGTTGCTGGTAAACTTGGTTGTTTCTTTGAGGTGGATATGGTTGTTTGTGAGGTGGTATGTATGGTGTACGAGGTTGTTGTTGTTGTTGTTGAGGAGGGCGATTGAGGTTTTGTTGTTGGTTTGGGTTGTTAGGAGGAAAACCGGGTGGTGAGAGATAGTTGTTCGAACGGTAGCTAAGCAGGTTGCGGTCACCTTGAGGACGAGCTTGATAAGCGGGTTGAGGATAGGTACCGTATGCTGCATTCACATTTTCAGAAGGGTAGTCTTGGGTGGCAGTACAAGTGGTGTAAGAGTGAGGACCCCCGCATATCTCACATGGTTGGCTGACAGCATTGACTTGAGCGTCTTTAGCGTTTTTAGCATTGATGCTGTTGGTGTTGCTGGCGGTTTGGGTAGCAAGCGATTCAAGAAGCGCAGTGATTTTGTCAAGTCGCTTATCGTTGTCACTAGTACTAGCACTAGCGACATTGGTCCGAACACTCTTGGTTTGCACACGAGACTTATTCTCAATGACATCCCAAGCAACATTGGAAGTCTTAGCCAAAAGATTACCCCCCGAGGCACTGTTTAGTGAATCTTGGTCATTCATGTTTAAACCATTATAAAAAGTATTAATTTGATGCACTTTGGTAAAACCATGTTGTGGGCATTTTCTTAAAAGATCTTTGAAACGGTCCCAAGATTCACTAAAAGACTCATCGTACTTCTGTTCAAAATTGATAATTTCATTCCGCAAAGCGGTAGTACGAGAGGGTGGGAAAAAGTAGTTGATAAACTTGGTCTCCAAATCCGTCCACGAAAGAATACTCTGCGGCGGTTCCTTAGCAAGCCAATACCGGGCTTGTCCCTCTAAAGAAAAGGGAAAAAGTTGTAAACGGATTACCTCTTGTGGAACACCATTGAATTTGACCGTATTGGTGAGTTGCAAGAATCTCTTGATGTGGTCATGTGGATCATCAATGGTACGCCCCAAGAATGGTTAAGCAGAGACCATCTGGATAAAGCCGGATTTGAGCTCAAAGTTGTTGGCTGCAATCGCGGGTATGACAATTGGATCATTGTTACCATCTACATGTGCTTGCAGAAGTTCAATCATCGGGCGATTATCCGGTAGAGGCTCATTGTTGTTGTTATTATTGTTGTTGAAAGGTGGATTGTTATTGTTATTATTATTGTTTTGAGGTGGGTTATTGTTGTTGTTTTGTACACCAGCCATGTCTAAGTCTTCGAGAGGCTCGGGCTCTTGATAAGACGTTGATCGTGTACGCATGCACCTGCAAAAGAACTAACAAGGCAAAAACAAAGCAGAAATATTTTTGGTTTTTATGTTTTTTAATTTTTAGGATTTTTAATAATTTTATATTTTTTTGTGTTTTTGAAATTTTTTATGAAAAAGTAACGTTCACGGTGAACGGATCCCAAAATCCAAGTTCTCACAAAGAACTGTTGATCTTAACGAGAAGAGCCGGCAGCGGCGCCATTTGATACTTAGTTTTGTGATGGGGTTCAGGATTTTATCTCGGAATCTTCTCGAATTGATCGCAGCTCAATGTGGAATGATTGTTCTTGGTTACTAAAAAGGGAATTGGTTTTCTAGTCTACTAAAGGTTTAAATGCACTAAAATGTAAGCTTAAACTAAAAGCAATTAATTTAATAGCAATTAATAAAACTTGAATTAAAATTTAAGTATAAAATGAAGAAACAGTAAATAACACTTAACTTTGATACAAAATGCTTAAAAGAAAATTGATCCGGAACTTCTTGATTCGGAACACTTCCGAATGAACTGCTTGATTCGAAACTTGTTGATCCGGAAGATTTGATTCGGAACTTTTGGTCGGAACTTCACTCGGAACTTTGCTCGGAACTTCACTCGGAACTTTGCTCGGAACTTCACTCGGAAGTTTGGTTTGGAAGTTGGTTCGGAACTTGGTTCGGAAGTTTACTCGGAACTTTGTTCGGAAGTTTACTCGGAACTTGGTTCGGAAGTTGACTCGGAACTTGGTTCGGAACTTTAAAATTGAAACCGATTCGGAACTTTTGAAAAACTATTCATTCGGAACTTTATTCGGAACTTTTGAAAATAACATTCATTCGGAACTTTTAAAACTGATTCGGAACTTTTGAAAGGAAATTGATTCGGAAGATTTTGATGAACTGATTCGGAACCTGGGAACACTCAAGAACAGTATGACACAGAAAAAACAGGGGAACACGTTTACCAGCCAAAATCCATCAAGTGATTAATCGAAACTTAAACAAAACTAATACCCTATCATCTACTAACCATAAACATCAAATCCCACCAATAAAACATAAAACCCAATAACTATTAAAGATCAAATCAACCAAATAACAATTTTAACTTTGAATCAAAAAGATGAAAATGAACAAGATGAAATAGAAGGATTAAATTGATAGAATAAGGTTTTAACAATCAAAAGACAAAGATTAAACTACAAGATCTTGGAAAAATAAAAATCAAAATCACCAAACACCCTAGTGGTGTTGGTGATGACTACGAACAGAAAAAAGAGAAAAGAGGAAAAAAAACTTCATGAAAAGTGTGAAGGGTGGTCTTTATATAGTCTTGTCTTTGGTTGGTGAGTGGGCTTTCTCCCGTTCTTCTTGTCTTCTCGTCTTTTCAGAAAAGTTGACGTTTCCGATTCTGATTCGGGATTTGTCGTCGATTAAATTCAACTCATCTTTTAATTTCTTCGTTTAATAGACTTGAGTTTCTTCGACATATTTAAATCTTACATCTTTGGTCCTTTTCTTCGATAAATCTTTAATTAGGCCAAATGACTTCAAATCTTTTGCATCTCTTGGACAATAAACTTCGTCTTGAGTCTTTTTCTTCGATAAAACCCGTGCAATCCCATGTTTTCTTCAATATTCATCCGGCTGGCTCTGAAAATACAATAAACACAAAAACCACGCATAATTCCAAACAAATGATATTAAATACGCATTTTGGTCTCGTTTTAGCCAGAATTAAGTGGAAAAAGGATGGGTGTTTACACACCTATCAAGGTGCCTCTAATTAAATAGTCTGGGTAGGAGGGATCAACTCCTAGTAAAGGATGCAAGGCACACATCGCGTTCACTCTGATAATACTACTAAACATGTAACTAGGATGCACCTATACGCGCCACATGATAACATAATATAATGGCCAAAACCGAAAAGGGACGCCACGAGCAATCACTTCGCCGTGGGGAAGTCATAACACTGGTGCCTCTAGTGTTATGGTTATGGTACCTCCATAACTAGGTGACACGGGTCATGCATGTATATGGCTTAGGCTCTTAATGTAGCATAAGTATCAAACATATAAAACAAATACTGGGAAAATAGTTGGCTGCAAACGGGGAATCCTAATAAGGAAAGAATGTGCATACTGAAAGGACGGGAAATCCGTACCTTATGTCCAGTGAACGAAGAAGACGAACGGAAGATAGTCCTACTTCGATCTTACTAATGCTACATAAATAGTATACGTGTATAGGTATTCTGATTACTGAGTACGTAACTGATTTTATATCATGTCTTAGCTTGTTTTATATGCACATGTCTTGTTTTACTGATTTTAATGTTATGCTGTGTTTATCATGTATTATGTATATACTAATTAAGTATTACTTGTATTTTTGGTATTATTATACTTGTTGTGTAATAATAAGTAACTTTCTAAAAATAGCAGGTTTCCTAAAATAGAAAGTTTCCAAAAATAGAAAGTTTCCAAAAATAAAAGTTTTCAAAAAAAGATTAACTGCTTAAAATAGACCAGTTTCTAAAAATAGAAAGTTTTTAAAAATTGTAAGTTTCCTGAATTAGAAAGTTTCCATTTAGAATTAAACTGAATTAATATCATAAGTCATATAGTTGTAGTATATATATTAATAATATCCTGTTAATTAAATAAACTATAGGTTATACGATTTAAGTAAATATAAGCATGATTTAATTAAATTAAAGTGTATAAAATACTTAGGTTAAAACATGTATTAATACTATATTAATAAATAACCTAAGTCATGATTATTAATTAGTTATATTTCATGTCTAAATAATTAATTAATACTATAGTCTAAATTAAATAATTAAATACTTAGGTTATAACACGTATTATTAAATAAATAATAATTAACCTAAGTTCATGTTTTAATTAAATTAATTATATGTCATGTTAAATTAATTTAATTAACTTGTAAAATTATATTCTTCTAAAAATTAATTAAACTTGTAAAATTTAACCATGAACAGGACCTGTATAATTAATTAAACATGTCGTGAACCGAACCTGTGAAAACCTGTGAACCGGTCCGAACCAAACACCCTCAAAAACAGTGGCAAACTGGCTGAGCCGGTTGCCCCTGCTCTCGGTAAGCTGCCACCGGTGGTCTTTGTCCCCCTGCTCTCGGCTAGCCGTTGCTAGCAGTGGAGTTCCCACCGACTGTGTGCAGGTGGTTACCCGCTGCTGCGCGCGGTTTCCCCATGCCAGACCAAGTCTACCACCGGCTGTTGCCGGTGGTGGGGCTGATGTGTGCTGCCGTGACCCAAACCAACCACAAGGACACCCCCGACGCATGTCGAGGTGCCTTGTCCTACTATCGACCGAACCCAAACACCACCGAGATCTAGATCTCGGTTGGTGGTCGTGACAAGAACATGCCGAGAGCCATGGGGCTCTCGGTTTGTGTGTCGGCCGAAACAACCAAACCGAAAACAACCATTTTAATTTTACCCACCATGATTATACATGTTTTTAATCTTCTTTAATTATTCCCATGATCATATGCTTAATTAATAAAAAGAATTAAAAAGAAAGGTTTTCGCGGATTACCAAACACGTAGAATAAATGGAGAATGATCACACGAACACACCCTTGAATTTCTTGAACAAAAATCAAATCAAACACCTCCTTGTGGTGTTGTTGCCGCCGGCCAAGAGAGAGAGAGACAAGAGATTAGGGTTTTTTGCAATTTTATGAAAACTCTATAAATGTCTACTTTCCATTTTTGTTATTTTTAATAAAATAAATCATGGGCTGGGCCCCTCTCTTCTCTTGTGCCGCAGCTTGTAGGGCCCACAAAGGGAAACCCGAAGTCTTTCTCGTGTCTATTTTATTACATGTTCGTGTTTACGTGTTTACGTGTTACGTTATTATTAATTATTCGTGTTATTATAAATACTTGTACGTAACGATATTTATCGTATTAATAATATACGTAAATACATAATTATATGTTCGTGATTCTTACGTTCATGATTTCATGTTCGTGATTATAGTTATTATTGATAATAATTATCGTGTACTAACACGTACTTAATTCTTATCGTAATAATAATACGTACATAACCTCTGTAATTTGTAATCGTGACACGTGTTCATGCTAAAAAAGGAAAGTTCTAATATGTACATACGTTTACTAAGGGTACTATAAATGGTAAAAGCATGCGGGTTTTACAACTCTTCCCCCCTAAAAAGTATAACTTGTCCCCGAATTATAGATAAAATAAACTGAAAGAGGAACATACCCGAATTTAAAATATGAAATGAGGGTAAGAAGCCCGGATAGACTCCTCTGTTTCCCAAGTGGCGTCCCGCTCGGTATGGTCCCTCCAAAGGATTTTGACGAATGGAATCGTCTTCTTCCTCATGACTGGTTCTTGCCTGTTAAGAACTCGTTCAGGTTCCTCTATTAAAGGTAAGATCTTCACGAATCTGTTCCAGTGGATACTGAACCATGTGAAGGGGATGATACTTGTACCCTCTGAGTAAGGACACATGGAAAACGTCGTGTACGTGAGAAAGCTGCGGAGGTAACGCTAAACAATAAGATAGTTCACCGACTCACTTAATGACATCAAACGGTCCGATGAGTCGAGGACTGAGCTTCTCTTTGATTCCAAAACGCTTAACGCCACGTGCCGGCGATACCTTAAGAAAGACGTAATCTCCTACGTTTAAATGTAATTCCATACGATGCTTGTCGGCATAACTCTTCTGACGTGATCGTGCTTCTTGTAATTTCTGCTTAGCTACAACGACCTTCTCGTTGGTCAACTCTATCATTTCTGGTCCTTCAAGTGTTCGATCACCAACCTGATCCTAGCAGATTGGGGCCCGACACTTTCTGCCATACAACATCTTGAATGGTGTACCCTTAATGCTGGCGTGTAAACTGTTGTTGTATGCAAACTCTACCAAACAGATGTAATCGTCCTAATCTCCTGTCCATTCCAACGCACATAACCTCAACATATCTTCTAATTTCTGAATCGTTCGCTCCGATTGCCCGTCTGTTTGTGGATGAAAACCGTGCTTAGCTTAAGTTTTGTACCCCAAGCTTTCTATAGACTCCTCCAAAATCGCGAAGTGAAACGAGGATCTCTGTCCGAGACGATACTGGATGGAGCACTATGAAGTCTCATGATCTCCTTCTTGTAAGTGTCGGAGAGTTTACTGACAGGATCATCCTTGCGGATCAGTAAGAAATGAGCTGACTTCGTAAGTCGATCAACGATAACCCAAATTGCATCATGCCTCCTCTTTGTCTGCGAAAGACCGGTAACAAAATCCATGGTGATCTTGTCCCACTTCCACTCCAGAATGTCTAACGGTTATAGTAACCCACTAGACCGCTGATGCTCGATCTTAACCTGCTGGCAGGTAAGACATTTGGAGACGTAAGTAGCAACATCCTGTTTCATGCCACTCCACCAAAAGTATTGCTTGATGTCGTGGTACATCTTGGTCGAACCAGGATGAATGGAGAATGGGGAGACATGAGCTTCAGCTAACAACGCTTCCTTGAGCGTAAGATCATCAGGAATACAAAGTCTGGTGCCCTGCCATAAGATACCATCGTCATCCAACCGAAACTCTGTCTGCTGTTCTAAATTCTGAATGATCGCCCAAATTTCACCATCATCCTTCTGAGCTCCCTTGATCCTAAAGAGTAACTCGGGTTCCACTCTAAGATTAGCCCAGTAACCGTGCTGTCCATGTACCATGATCTCGATGTCTAGTCGCTCTAAGTCTCTTATAATTTCCTCCTCAATTTTAATGCCGCTTATCATACTGGACTTTCTACTAAGTGCATCTGCCACTACATTCGCCTTGCTGAGATAATACTGCAGATTAATGTCATAATCCTTCAATAGCTCTAACCATCTCCTCTGTCTCATATTCAGTTCACGTTGAGTGGAAATGTACTCCAGGCTCCTATGGTCTGTGAAGATGTCACATGATTCTCAATACAAGTAGTGCCTCCATATCTTCAATGCAAACACGACTGCTGCAAGTTCCAAGTCATGTGTAGGGTAATTTTCGTCATAAGGCTTAAGCTTCCGTGAAGCGTACGCAATCACTTTCCCATGTTGCATGAGAACACAGCCAGGTCCCTTCCCTGAAGCATCACTGTAGATCTGAAATCCACCTGTACCAGATGGGTGAGTAAGAATCAGTGCAGATACTAACTTCTGCTTTAGGTCTTCAAAGCTCTTCTCTCTTTCTTCAGTCCAGACGAATTTCTCCCCTTTCCGCATCAGTTTGGTCAATGGCAGTGCTAAACGGGAAGAGTTCTCTACAGACCTACGGTAGTAACCAGCTAAGCCTAGGAAACTTCGAACTTCAGTCGCTGATGTCGGTCTTGGCCACTTGGTAATAGCCTCAACCTTTGCTGGATCCATGATGATTCCTTCTGCTGATACAATGTGACCCAAGAACGCCACCTTGTCTAACCAGAACTCACACTTGGAGAATTTAGCATACAACTGCTTCTGGAGAAGAATCTGTTGATTCTAAACTTAGATCGATTAAGCTTGTGTATACGAGATTAGATCAAGTTATACACGTAGAGAAAGTTTGTTTATATATAAAGTAATCTAAGTGTAATGCGGAATTAACACTTAAACAAGAACATACAAAGATGTAAAACAAACTTTCACTTGTTTGATAATAACAAACTTGCTTACAATGAAAGTGTTTTAACGTATCAAAACTTATTATGAAACATAACATAAAGTTCTTCTTTTATAGACATAAGAAGCCTTGTACAAGAGTCTACGTATCAACTATTATAGGTAAAGATAATTATAGAAAATACAATGTTGAACTTATCTTTACTAGAAACAAACTAGAAACATAATACGCGTAGACCATATATTTCTATCAGTGCTTGTCTTCAACCCATCAACGATTGACTTCTTCTTGTCAACGCTTGATCTGTCAGCGTTTGTTTTCTTCCTATCAACGCTTGTTTTCCTCTTGTCAGCGCTCAAGTGAACTGGCTACATTTTATTCCCAACAATCCTCCCCTAAACTTGATATCTACTCTAGTAATCAAGTTTCTGAATAAAAATTAAGTACTAGGAGGAATCTTACAACGCTTATCATATTGGTAATAAACATGCCTAATCAAATCTTTGGCCATGTCACTTGAATAGTCAATCTCCAGCTGTGTTGTCTTCATCTTCTCCAAAACTTCTTTGGACATGGGATACTGACCATCTACAAGAAGATACTCAGCAAAATTTGTAGAACTCAAATAATATACACCAGCAGCTGAATACAAACGCCATTGAAGACCACTGAGATCATCCTCAAGATCCTTCCAAACAGCAGGATCTTCTTCTGTTGGTCCACACATTCTCTTGAATGTTGACCAAAGTTTTATTCCATTGACTGAAGTAGGAGCTTCAGTCTCATACTTGGCCTCTAAAAACCTCCAAAGGTCTACCAAGTCTTCACTATCCAAACATGCAAAGAGAGATATAAGTGTAGTAAAAGTGTGTACCTCTTTCCCATACCTGCTAATCTTCCAAAACCCACTTTCATCTTCTTCATAACTTATAATAGGGTTTCTGGCATCAAGAGGTAACACTTATACCATATTTGAAGCTTCCAATGGTGAGAGCTTGATGCTCCTTCTTATAACAGCTTCACTAGGCATCAATCTATCCATATCTTTAGAAAACTCAAGAGGAACTCCCTTTTTCAAAGGTCTTAGAACAATCATTGCCTTCTTAAGCTCCATCTCTTCTGCAAGTTCTTCTTTCCTTTCATCTGAAAGAAGTCTGATAGTGTTCATTTCCCGCACTTTTGCCCAAATGGGATAAGCCTTGTACTCCAACTCTTCAAAGGATAATCCCAACAATTTCTTATAGGTCCATCATGTTCCATGACATCTGAGTAGCATGTAGTACAACTCCCTTCTATCCCTCTTCAGCATTGAGAGAATATTGCTAGCTTTGTGTTTTAGAATTACCTTGCAGTCTTTTTGAACTCTTAGAAGAATCTCCAAACCCCAAATATGGTCTGAAATAGTCAAATCTAGATTCTCCATACACCTATCTTCCCAAGCATGGTACATCTGAACAACTTCTGGCATATCAAAATCTACTTGCAATTTCAACTCTCTAAGCTTCTCTCTTGCCAAATCATCACCATATTCAAGTCTCCCAGGTTACTCAATTATCATTACACTTGAATCTGAACTGGCTTCATCACTTCCTTCTTGTTCCTCTGAAGTGACAAAAAATGGTGATTCACCAACCTTCTTTCTTTCTTGTTCCACAAGTTGTGCAACCAACCTTCTATCAAACTCTACCTGTGCTGCATCCTTTGGAACTTCTACTTCTACCATGATTCCTTTACCCTTATCTAATGGATCAATGATGGGTAAGGATGATGGTAATACCTGTGAAGATACTTCTTTGATGATGGCTGATGATTGGAATACATCAACCTCATCTGCAGGTCTGTCAACGCTCAAATTTCTTGTGTCAGTGCCCAATTTGCTCATGTTAGCGCTTGGTGTGTCAGCGTTCAAATCTTGCTTGTCAACGCCCAAATTACTTGTCTCAGCGCCTCTTGTAATTTGCTCCAACATAGCTGTAAAAGACAAGTATAAATTTGTAGGAGTTACCAGAGATCTAACAATACCTGGTTGCTTCTTCAAAGCAGTTAGGGCTTCAGCAACACCCAAAGATTCTCTTGACAGCATAAAGGTGACATTCTTTGAGAGTCAATTGATGGCGTGCACAAGCACACACAACAAACATGATGTCAGGTCTTGAGGCTGTGAGATACATCAATGAACCAATCATTGATCTATAGTGCCTGACATCCACATCTTTTCCATCTCCAACTTTTCCCCAAGGGTGTTCTCTATCCATAGGAGTAGTAGCCCTCTTTTCATGTGGAGAAAAGCCAAACTTCTTCAAGATCTCTGCTACATATTTATCCTGAGAGATGAAGATACCATCTTCTTTCTGCTGAACTTGTAACCCTAGAAAGAAGTTCATCTCCCCTATTACACTCATCTTGAATTTGTCTGTCATAAGCTTGGAAAAGTCTTCACTCATCTTTGGATTGGTGGAGCCAAAGATGATATCATCAACATAAACCTGAACAAGTAAGACATCCTTATCAGCCTTCTTTGTAAACAATGTCTGGTCTATGGTGCCCCTTTTGAATCCATTTTCCACCAAATAAGTGGACAATGTGCCATACCATGCTCTTGGGCTTGATGAAGTCCATACATAGCTTTCTTGACTCTATACACCTTGTCTAGATTCTCTGGATCTTCAAAACCAAGAGGCTGCATAACATATACCTCCTCAACAATTGTTCCATAGAGGAAAGCACTCTTCACATCCATTTGTTAGATAGTGAAGCCCATGCAAGAAGCATAGGCTAGAAATATCCTTATAGCCTTAATCCTTGCAACTGGTGCAAAGACCTCCTCATAGTCTATTCCTTCCTCTTGTGTATATCCCTGAGCCACTAAACGTGCCTTATTTCTGACCACAATGCCTCTTTCATCTTTCTTGTTTCTTAGAACCCATCTTGTCCCAATAGGTCTGACATACCTAGGACAATCAACCAGCTCCCAAACATCCTGAATTGTAAATTGGTGAAGCTCATCCTGCATTGCTTCCACCCAACTTGGTTCTTTAAGAGCATCAAAAATCTTTTTGGGTTCCTGTTGTGACAGAAAACAGGCAAACAAACATGCTTGAACAAGAGGGGTATCAACCTTCTTGTGTATATTGGCAATAAATCCACCAAGATTCTGATGAGATCTTCTAGTCTGAACATGAGTCATGACATCCCCAATAATTTGAGAAGTGGGATGATTCTTCATAGTAGAAGTAAGTACTCCTCCCTCAAAAAGTCTGTTGTCTTCAATCTCATCCTCCAAGTTGCCAATATCTTCTTTAGACTCTCTTCCATCAATATTAGTATGAACCTCTTCATGTCTATTTGAAGGTTCACCTTGTTCAAATTTAGAAGAGAAAATATGCTCAAAAGTGTTGTCAACGCCTGAACCAAGGTTGTCAGCGTTTGATCCATCAACGCCTGAGTTGGTGCTGTCAACGTTTGAGCCATCAACGTCTGAATTTGTCCTGTCAACGCCAGATTTTCCTTTGTCAGCGCCTGAAGGACCATGCATGTTGTTAACTGGTGGTACTTGGGGACCACCATTTTCATTTCCAGCAGCAGAAGCATCTGTCCATATGGGAATAGTAACATACTCTTGTATGGGAGATGACTTGTCTGCTTGTGATCCAACCTCTTCATTAACCTGTGTACCTGAAACATCAACAACTGGTTCTTCCACAACATTTGAAGTTACCTTCACAATGTCTGGATTAGTAACAGGCATTAATTCAAAGTCCTAGATAGAGGTTCCAAGTCAAACAACCAATTTGGACCACTTTCAGGATCACTAGGTTTACTCTCTAAAAACCTAACATGTACTCTTTCAAGTATACGTTTTTCCTTCTTAAGGTAAACCCTATATCCCTTACTCTGCACTGAATAACCCATGAAGTATCCCTCATCACCTTTAGCACTAAATTTACCTAGGGCATCACTAGTATCTAAGACAACTACATGACAGCCAAAAGGTTTAAGAAAACCAATATTAGGTTTCCTTCCCCAAAGTAACTCATAAGGTGTTTTGTTCTGTATCTTGTTGACCAATGCTCTATTCTGAACATAACAAGCTGTATTCACAGCCTCAGCCCAAAAAGCTATGGGAAAGTGAGCATCAGCCAACATAGTCCTGGCTGCTTCAATTAGGGTTCTATTCTTTCTCTCAGCAACCTCATTTTGCTGTGGGGTTCTGGCAACACTAAACTGCCTAGTAATCCCTTTCTTGGCACAAAAATCATCCAACAGTTTATTTCTAAACTCACCACCATTATCACTTCTAAGCATTTTAACTTCATTACCAGTTTTCTTCTCAATCTGAGTAATAAAGTCAATTAAAGTATCAGCAGTGTCACTTTTCATAGCTAAAAAGAAAGTCCAAGTAAACCTAGAAAAGTCATATGTGATGACAAAGCAGTATGATTTACCATTCAAACTCTCTATATTAGTTGGACCAAACAGGTCCATATGCAGCAAGTGAAGTGGTTTAGAACTAGAGTGCACCTATTTAGACTTAAATGAAACCTTGTGCTGCTTGCCTTTAAGGCATGCAACACAAGAGTGGTCATTGTGGAAAGCCTTTCCAGGCAAACCATCAACCAAACCAAGTCTCACAAGTCTGTTTATATTCTTAAAGTTAATGTGCCCTAGTCTCCTGTGCCATATATTACTCTCATCAACTGAAGCTTTTGCATAAAAACATGACATATTATTATTCATCCTAATCCCATTAAGATTCACATTATAAATGTCTTTATGCCTAGGTGTTCTATAGTCAATATATTTCTCATATGGAATTTTAAAATCCTTGCTAAACACCAAGCATTCAGTATTAGTAAACAAAACTTTATTTTTGTTATCACAAACTTGTGATACACTAAAAAGATTGTAATCAAGTTCTTTTACCAGAAACACGTTTTCAAAACGCAAGTTCTTGGTGAGAAGAGTTCCTTTGCCTGTGATAGTTCCATATCCGCCTCCAAAGTAAACTTTATCACCATCCTTTATGGGAGTGAAGTTTGTCAGATAATCTTCCTTCCCAGTCTTGTGCCTAGAGCATCCACTGTCCCAATATCCATAATCATTGACCTGTTTTTGAATGTCCTGCACATAAAGAAAACAAATTAGTTTTCTTTGGGAACCCAAGCCTTAGCAGACTTGGATTCATCTGGTTGTTCAACAAGAAAAGACTTAGTTCTCATAACAACCCCTTGTTCATTCCTTTTTGGATGAAATACCCAGTTAACCCCAATTGGTTTTGTGATGACCTATGAAATATAACTAAATCTGTTCCAGGTCATAGAAAGCCCATTAGAATTAGGGTTTTGATCTTGCTTAGGTCTCCATGTCAAGCTAGAAGAAGCTTTAGACCCCTTACCCTGTGGTTGCAAATATTTAGGTCTGGCAATGTTTCTGTCAGCGTTGGATTTGGTCTTGTCAATGCGGAAATTACCCTTGTCAGCGTTAAACCTAAGGTTTGCTACAGAAACCCATTGCCTATTAGACCATGTATTAGTCTTTTGAAAAGGTCTTTGTCCATGAGTGTTAGACCTTTTAGTAAAGAATGGGGCTGGTCTAACAACTTGTGGACTTTGCTCCACAAAAGTTTTGGGTCTGAGAGTGTTTAACCTTTTGACAGCGTTGACTTTGGAAGCGTTGACACACTTATAGGCTAAATGTGAAAAGCTACCACAAGTGTAACAGGCTTTTCTAGACACAACTCTAGGTCTAGAAGAGAAGAAGCCTGTTCCATTATCACTAACTTGGCTTTTAGGTGACCTAGTATTCCTATACATTTCTGCATACTTAATGCTAGGTTTTCTAACAGTGTTTGAGCCAAGGTCAACAGTCTTGCCAGTGATTGGGTTTGTTACCTTAATAGGGGTAGACTCATTTGGACTTTCACACAACATGCCACCCTTATAAAACAAGGTAGGGTTGGCTTTCTTCCATTCATCCAAATCACTCAGCTGTTGCCTATATTCTTCAACTGGGGTAAGGACTCTTGGTGGAGGAGTAAATTCCTCCTCTTGGAGTTCTGGTAAACCAGTCCAAGATAAGTCTTTTCTATGGACACCATAAAAGTCCTCAGCTGGTGGTGGAACAACAGTATAGTCTTTCATCCCAATCCCAGTCATGTCCTTAGGATCCCTCTGTTTATTAACACATTCTCCTACACTGTTTTCTAGAGTTAATATTTGAAAGGAAGTGAAAGGAAAGGGAAAGTGTTTTGTGTTCTTTAGTTTTTTTAAGAGGGGAAAAGGAATTGGAGAGGAAAATGGGAGGAAGTTTTCTTTATAAAACTTTCCTCCCAAAAGTGGGAGGAAAAGGAAAGAAAATCTTATTATAAGTTATATAAAGACTAAAATACCCTTTTAATGGTATTTGGTCATAAAAACTAAAGGGGCCTTATATGTAATTTAACAAGTTAATTTCCTTTTCCTTTACTTCAAGAACATGAATCTTGTTTGGTTTCATGTTCCTTTCCTTTATCTCAGAAACATGTAAATAACACTTCATTTACCTTTCCTTTTCTTTTCCTTTTCCTATTCTTTTCCTTTTCCTTTCATCTAAAACTCGAGAACTGAGCGCTAGGGTTTGTGAGGCCTTATCAAATCTTTGAATTTTAAGGTCAACATTATCCTTATTCTTGATAGCCTCATCTAACTTAGCCTATAATTCAGCATTAACTCTTTAACTTAGCCTGTAATTCAGCATTGACTCTTTCCATGATGTTTCTAACATCATTACTAGCATTTAAATCATGTTTTAAGATATTTATGTGATCTTTTAGGTCAAATTCCATTTTCTTATACTCAGAAACTTTCTTCTCAGTTTGAGTGAGAGAAATTTGATAGTTAGACAACTTGCATCTCTCAGTACTCACATCACCTAACAATCTTAAGGCCTCTTTGTTAAGTTTTTTAGTATTTAAACGACAACCCTTACTACAAAAAGCATCATCGTATACCTCATTATCTGATGAAGAGGAGGAGTGTGCTATGAGAGCATATTGAACATGCTCTTCTTCTTCTCTCTCAGCAACCAAAGCTTTATCCTCTTCCCCATCCTTAGCCAAATAGCTCCAGTCCCATCCAATACAATCAATTTCTTGCACTTCCACCATGGCCTTAGGATCCTGAGCCTTAACAACTTGGCTAGAGGGTTTTCCAGCATCAGATCTTCTTGGAGATCTGCATTCCCTCATAAAGTGCCTCATACGATGACAATTGTAGCACTCAACCTTGGATTTGTCAAATCCAGCAGTGTCCTTTGCATTAAAGGTCATCTTCTTCTTAAACCTTCTATTCCACCTGTTTGCTCTTATACTTGCAAGAGCCATGTTCCACTTTATATCCATCTCCTCCAAGTGTTCATCACTTATTTGCTCAAGGTCCTCATATGTAATCACTGAACCATTTGGCAAAGAAGCAATGTATGCACACATAGTATCCAGATCCAAACCAGCAGGCTTAACTCTTGTAGAATCAACTTTGTATGTGTCAGCGTCTGAATGTGAGGCGTTGACAGGGTATGACCCAGCGTTGACACATGTTGATCCAGTAACTGGGTGCATGTATGAGTCCTTCAGATCAAATTTACCTTCACTATGTGAGAAGAAGGCCATGTTACTATTGGTAGACTTACTTCCATGCTCCAAAAGAGTTTCATTCTACAACAACCTCAGTTTGTTGTAGATATCATCAAAAGTAGAACTTTTGTGAGTGTTATTGGCAAGTATAGATCTTGCCTCAATCTTCCACGCATCACCAAGGCTTTTAAGAAAAGTGGCAATAATGTCAACATTACCAACTTGTGTCCCCATGAAGGACAGCTTGCTTGTAATGTCAAGCAGTCTGCTTCTCACACTGCTAAGCTTCTCATTAGGTTGAGCCTTAAAAACAACATACTCATGCATGAGTTGCTTCTTCTTCTCTTCCTTAGTATCAGCATTACCACCATATGCAACTTCAAGAGCTGCCCAAAGGTCTTTTGCAGACTCATAACCTCTGTATTTGTGCTGATTCTCTTGTCCCAAAGAGGGTTTCAAAATGTTTAGGGTTTTCATATCAACCCTTTTCTTTGCTATGTCTTCAGCAGACACAGCTCTACCATCATCATGTTTTTCTTTCTTATCTTCTTCTGAACATCCTTGAACAGCTGATCTTGTAGCAATGGCATTACCAATCTTTTCAGCTTTATTGAATGTGTTTCCATATTCAATAATCTCCCAGAGAGTGTAGTCATAGATCCCCAGATATTGCTCAAAGTTGAACTTCCATAACTCAAAGTTGTTCGCATCAAGCATGGGAATCTTGATGTTGTGGTTTGAGGAGGAGGAGGTCGCTTCTGGAGTGGACATGATGTTTTTAGGGTTTTGTGAAAATTAGGGTTTTGGTGATTTTAGGGTTCTTATGTTCTTTAAGATCAAAAGTTTCTCAACAATCTCTGATACCACTTGTTGATCCCAAACTTAGATCGATTAAGCTTGTGTATACGAGATTAGATCAAGTTATACACGTAGAGAAACTTTGTTTATGTATAAAGTAATCTAAGTGTTATGCGGAATTAACACTTAAACAAGAACACACAAAGATGTAAAACAAACTTTCACTTGATTGATAATAACAAACTTGCTTACAATGAAAGTGTTTTAACGTATGAAAACTTATTATGAAACATAACCTAAAGGTCTTCTTTTATAGACATAAGAAGCCTTGTACAAGAGTCTACGTATCAACTATTCTAGGTAAAGATAATTATAAAAATACAATGTTGAACTTATCTTTACTAGAAACAAACTAGAAACATAATACGCGTAGACCATATCTTTCTATCAGTGCTTGTCTTCAACCCATCAACGCTTGACTTCTTCTTGTCAACGCTTGATCTGTCAGTGTTTGTTTTCTTCCTATCAACGCTTGTTTTCCTCTTGTCAGTGCTCAAGTGAACTGGCTACATTTTATTCCCAACAGAATCTATAATACAATACGAAGATGGTCTTCGTGTTCCTCCTTGGATTTAGAGAAAATCAGGATGTCGTCAATGAAGACAATGACGAACTTGTCCAGGAACTCATGGAAGATACGGTCCATCAGATCCATGAAAACAGCTGGAGCATTGGTAAGGCCAAAAGGTATGACTACAAACTCGTAGTGCCCATAGCGTGTACGGAAAGCAGTCTTGGCGATGTTCTGCTCCTTAACCCGTAACTAATGATAGCTCGACCTTAGATCAATCTTGGAGAAATGATTGGCCCCTTGGAGTTGGTCAAACAAGTCATCAATGCGTGGCAACGAATATCTATTCCTGATGGTGATCTTGTTGAGCTCACGATAATCTATGCACAGACGCATGCTACCGTCCTTCTTCTTTACGAACAGAACATGTGCGCCCCATGGAGAAGCACTAGGTCGAATGAAACCGTGTTCTAACAGTTCCTGCAGTTGTTCCTTTAACTCCTTCAACTCTATGGGAGCCATGCGATAAGGAGCCTTGGATATTGGCTCAGCTCCTGGGACGAGCTCAATATTAAATTCCACTTCACGAGCAGGTGGTATGCTCGAAAGTTCTTCTGGAAACACGTCTGGGAATTCTGACACGATTGGCTGATTCTAGATAGATGGAGCTTCAGCCTCCAAATCATGAACAATAGCAAGATATCCCTCACAACCATGTGACAGTAGTACACGTACTTGCAAGGTCGATATTATTTGTACAGACCTTCCGGGTACGAACCCGTTGTGAATGTACTCTGGTGCATTTACATCACTGAAGATGACCCGATATGTATGGCAGTCTATGGTGGTGTGATGTTTGGATAGCCAGTCCATGCCTATTATCATGTCAAAATTGCACATATCCAGTGGAAGTGCGTCAACAGGACGAATCTTGTCGTCAAACTCTAGGGAAGGCTCTTGTACACATGGGTTATGCGTACCGAGTTTCTTAAAGGCATGGAAATGTTTAAAACATTCTCTAATGGCATAAGGGATATCCTAACATTCTTGGCATAAGCAGTAGAAATGACCGAGTGCTAGCACTCGTGTCAAATAAAACACATGCAGCTTGACCATACATATACAAGATTCCAATGATGGTACCTGTAGACTTGTTGGCCTGGTCACGAGAAGTCATGTAAACGCGTCCACTAGTAGGAGGCGGCTTGGAATTAGCATGTCCAGATGTGCCCTCCATCTCGCCCTTGCGGCAGTCCTTCATTCGATGATCAGTAAGGCCACACTTGAAGCAAGCGTCGCTGTCGCGACGACATGGTCCTAGGTGCCTACGGTTGCAGGTAGTGCAAAGAGGGTGAGTATACCCTCCAGCAGGTGCCTTTGCTGGCTGGGGAGCCTGTTTGGAAAAGTACACATGAGACATGATTTATAGGTACAAAAGGACAATGCAGAAAATCGTAAGATGTAATACCCGTGATAGCTGGACAGTTAAGCTGTGAACCTCTTTGGTTCTACTCCCTCCCGTTACCATGATTCCTGGTAGAAGATTGCTAATGTGTCAAAATTATGAATCATCACATGTAACATAAGGAAATGAGTAAGTTTAAGGACCTGCTGCTGTTGGAGTTTTTAGCGTTGTTATGGTAATTATCATTACCGCCACGCCTATCTGTAGTAGAACAGTCTTGTGTCTGACCGTTACCCTTGGGCTGAGTAGGCTGTTGCTGAGTAGCCGGCTGAGACCGGTCTCCAGTATTCTGCCTGAAAGATGTAGTTTAAATAGAGATATAAATATTGGATAGTACTGAATGAATTCAAAATGGTCACCGCTGAATACAAATAAATACCTCTTCTCGGGTCTTTCTACTTCCCCGAATTCCTCTCTTTGCCTGCAGCATCTCCGGCTTACATGCTGCATCGGCAACTTGTGCCACCGTGTTGAAGGTAGCACACACCAAGTTGTTGGCGACCGATGTACGAAGAGCCTACCAGAAGTGGTATGCTTGCTGTTCGGCAGTACCTGCTGCTGCGCCAAGAAAACCAGCCAAACGAAGTAAGCGCTGCATGAACTCGTTGCTGTTCTCCCCAGCTCTCTTACTGATTTCGTGGTATTCCCTCTTCAGCTTGTCTTGCTCAGCCTTGGGGAAGAACTGTCCCATCACTAACTCTATAAACTGAGCCCAAGTCAAACCAGCCACCCAATTGTCACCTCCCTCAGATTGCTTGACTTCCTTCCACCATCCTAGTACATCACCTTCGAACTTGTAACAGGCCAACCTCGACTTGAAGACGGGGTCACAGCCCATTGCATCAAATATCTTCTTGATATGAGCCAACCAGCTTTCATCTTCACTGAGGCTATCAGTTCTCTCGAAGGATCGAGGACGTTGCTTGTTGAATCTCTCCAGCCATGTGACCAATGTTGGTAGAGGAGGAGGATGAACTAGGTGTTGTTGCTGATTGTTGGTGTTGATCCCTTTGGTTGAATCTATATTCTGTTAAGAATTAGTATAAAAGTTTGTAATCAAACTAAAACACTTTGAGCACTCTTACTAAACACTAAATAAGTTATGCAGAATCTAACTTATAAAGCACAGAAGAACATAATTACTTTTAACTATTCGATTCTCTTATTAATCGACTTGTATGAGGTACATAGAAGACATTGTACCTATGTTCCTTTTATAGAGTAAGGAACCCTAGAAACCTTAGAATATTCTATAAAGATAACTGTATCAGAGACGATATATTATCAATATTCTAACTATTTAGGTATATCACATAAGATATACTCTAACTATAACTATGACATATCTTATACAAAGATATATTCATACTAATCATCATAGCAGTACTTACTTTATAAGTAGCAGTACTTACTATGTACCGCGTTAACACTAACGGTACTTACATAACACTAACAGTACTTTGAATACACTAACAGTACTTGACACTTAACAAATAATTCCCAACAATCCTCCCCTAAACAAGAAATGATAACTTGTTGTCTTCTTGTTTCTTTTGCACTGGATGTATTAGAAATACATGTCTTCAGTCTTTCCTTCATCCTTGGATTGAACTTGGTAATTTGTATTTGCATCTAACTGAATGTAGCCAAACACTTCATATGTAGATTTTCTTCTGATAAGATAATCTTCAAACATTATGAGCATCATCTTTGTCTTCAAACTATGATCTTCTTGTGTCTTCTAAACATTCATTCTTCTTTGCAGCATCAGTATTTGTCTTCTTGAGTTTAGTTCTTGAACTCTTGATCATAAATCTTCTACTTGATTTGATGATAACAAAACCTTCTAAGTATTATATCTTTTAATACTTCTTTGTCTGCAATCTTCATACCTGAAATAAATCAGTTAACAACAAAACACCAATCTGTATTGGCTTCATGATTTTTAGCAAATCACCAGCTATCAACGGATTTGATAAATTCTTTACCAGTTAGCCGTACACTCTGAAATAGCCAATACTTTATTCACAAAGAATAAGGTGTAATGAAAAACCTTACAATTTTTGCTAAATTGTCAACCATCAACGGATTTGATGAAGTCTTTACCTAGTACCGTTTGTCTAGGACTAGCTAACTCTTTGTCTCGAAACAAGGTGAGTTAGAACCATATAGTTTTTAGCAAACTATCAGCTTTCAACAGATTTGATAAGTCTTTACCACAAACCGTTTGCTTATGGACTAGCCAGTTCTTATGTGTGTTAGACATGGTGAACTGAGAACCATTTATGAAGTGTGACTGAAAGTCAAACACTTAAGATTCTTTCTCAGCTTCTTCCTCATCTTTCATATCCTTGATTTGTTGTTTAACCATTCTGATCAACTCCAAAGCATCAACAGACTCTTCTGTAACCTCCAATTGTTGTTCTAACATCCTTTCCAACAATTTTCTTTTGAAAGGATAAGTTTTCTCTTGCAGCATATAATATGTAACATCATCTACATAAAAAATATGCAATCCACATGACCTGTAATATCTCCAGTAACTAGGAACCCGATTCTCTAATTCCTTCAACATTTCTTGATCACATTTGTGTGGCTCATACATAAAGAGAAATTCCTTATATAATAGTGATACTTCAGTTTTACCTGCACTGGCATCTTCAACTAACCTTACAAGATCTTGAATATCTTGTCTATCCAGAATGTGAAGAATATCTTCCAAAAGTCTGAATATCCTTTTTGTGCCATCAGATCTCTGAATTCCATGAGCTTCAAGTCCTTAATCTGTAGAGTAAATCCACTTAACAATGGATGCTCTTTTTCCAAAAATCTCTGTATCAAAACATTGATCTTCAAAGTTCCCAATCTTCAAGTACTTCCTTAAGCTCTCATCATCATCACTATCTTCTGCTGTAGTTTTAGCTCTCTTAGCTTTCTTCTTTAGCTTTGTTGATCTTTTCCTTTTCACACTCTTCGAAATTCCTTCAAGTTCTGTTGAACCCTCTTCCAAGCTTGTATGTACCGTTTCCTCAGTATGTACTATTGTATGTACTATTGACTGTGTATGTACTGCTTGTACATTTTCAGTCTGAGCAATTCCTTGAGTTTCAACTCGTGTATTCATCCTTTGAGCAGTCTCTTCCTCTCTTGAACTTACTTTCTCCTTTCTATTCTTCCTCACATAAGTGGTATTGATAGGTGGAGATGTACTTGTAGGTTCAACTGTACTTGGCTCAATTCTATGAGTACTATCAAATTGTCTTTGTTGTTGTAGACGTTTCTTGAATTCTTCAACAGCTTTCTTATCTGCTTCAGATCCAATCTCAACAAAATTCAATTCAGTCCTCTTACTTTGCTCATACAAAGTCTTGATTTCTTCAAAAGTTTTCTTGACCAGCTGAATATGAGTAAATCCTTTTACTTTCTTTAGAAATTTCATCATTTGATTTCTAATCTGCATAGTAGTTGGAGGCTTAATCTTTTCTTTCCTTCTCTTTTCAGCAAAGAATCTTTGTTGCTCCTTTACCAGATCATCAATCAATCTTGATTTTTCTTCTTCATCATATGCATCCTTTTCTTCAGCTATCAATGAGTCTGCAAGAAGCTCACTTGCATGTATCTCAGCTTGAATCCTGTCATACTCTTGTATGTTCCATTCTTGCTGTATCCTTTTAGCTTCTAACAAATTTTGCTTTGCTGCAAGTTCTTCCTGCAATTCATCTTCACGAATTTGTGCTTGCATTCTATAAGCATATTAATCATCATGGTCAATTTGATTAAATCTGTACATGACTTTGTTTATATCATCATCTGAATCACTTTCATCTTCAGATTCTGACAATAATGGCTTCTTCCCCTTATCTTTTGGATTTATCTTAGGTAGCTTCTTTTTCAGTTTGGCAGCTACTTCTTCATTAGCTAACTGTTGAATGACTATACCTTTTGTAGGGTGTGAAGCTTGTACTTTCTTACCTTGAATTTGATCCTTTGAGGCAAGAACTTCTTGTTGTGTCTTTTTCTCCACTTCTGCTTGCTTAGTCTTCTCAACTAAATTCTTCTTTAGATCAAGCAGCAATTTGGCTAAAGTCTCATTTTCTCCAAATGAACTTTGACTTTCTAGTGAAGGATGATCACCAGCGGTACTTGCAATTGGCTTAGCAGTACTTGTAATTGGCTTAGCAATACTTGGGTCTTCAACAATGTCAGCAGTACTTGCAGTTGGCTTAGCAGTACTTGGATCTTCAACAAAGTTGACTTCACCAGTATTTGACACACTTGTTTCTTCAATCACTTGTGTTTCCCCATATGCTTTATCTTCCATAGAAGCCATCATATCAACTTGCACTTCTTCAGTCTTTTCTGACTTATTGCTTTGTGGTGATGGATCAGGAAACTGATTAGAAATTTCCTTCAACTTCTCATAGAAAGCACTCCAATTAGCTTGAGGTGGTGATTGAACTGATGGTTCTGGCTGAGTTGCCAATGTTTCTGCAACTTGTGGCTCCTCTGGTTGATTTACCAATTTTTCTTGAACTTGTTCTTGAACTTGTGGTTCCTCTGGAGTAGGTTGTGGGTCTTGCTGTTGAATCTCCATGTGTGAAGGTTCATCCACACGAGTCTCTTAACCAGTTCCATCTTTAAAAGTCCCCATGACATCTTCATCCAATTCAAAATTGATGTCATTTCCAAAGATCCTTGTTTGATTATCAGAAGAAGGTGGTTGTTCTTCATTATTCCTTCCTTGTTCTTCAATATTCCTCCCCTGTTTGGTTGCATTCAGTTGTCTTTTCTTGAGGTTCCTGAACCTTTGCTTCATGATTGCAGATGTCTGAACAGATCTATATTGCCTCATCCAAGATGACACTTTGTTCCTTAACTTGAGTAGGCTAGCTTCCAATTCAGCAATTTTCTTGTCTTGAACAAGCTTATCTTTTTGCAATACCTGTACCAGTTGGGACAAACTTGTACACAAAGAAGTTAAATTTTCAACATCCACCACCTCTGGTGCTTGTGCTTGTGGTGAACCACTAGCAGCAATAGAAGCAGCAGGTGTGTGGATCATCTCATCAGTGTTTGGTGGAATACCAACATTGTGAGAAGAAGATTGTGAATCTTCTAGAGAGTGGGAGCTCTGGTGAGAAGGAGTTTGCTGAGAAGCACTAGCATTGCTAGGTTCCTCACCTTCTTGATTGGCAAGATGGGCTAACATATGAGCAAACAATGGAGTTACTGTTCCTGAAAAGGCATTGCCTTGTTTGTTCAAGAAAGAGAAAGTTCTCTTTGTGGATGAAGGAACATCCCATGTATCAGTTAATGCTGGTAGGTTGGGTATTTGGTCACTAACGAAAGCCTGAATGAATCTAGGATACATTAAAAACTTCTTAGTTCCTTCCAAATTCCTAGTCATGCCTTCAAAAATTAATTTTGAAAAATTAAAAACCCTGTTATTTGCCAGACAAATACCAGCAGATGCCAATGCAACAGGTATTTGATCAAAAGATGTACTTTTTGAACTTAAACAGTGAATAATAGCATGAAAAAGCAATTTCTATTGAGGCGAAAATAATGCTTTAAAGAAAGTAAGACTTTCCCTACCACCCCCATAGCCCATGGCTGCAAGGCCATCATGAATCTCTGTATTATTAAGCATAATAAGTCCATTTTCATCATTAAGTCTCAAACTGGCTCTTAGCAGTACCTCAGTGACATATATATTCCTATGATTTACCTTAGCCTTGATGCAAGGTTGATCAAAACGAGTACCTAAGACAGTAGTATCCCAAAATTGTTCAACAATGGGTATAGAGACAACTGGACTTACAGTGAGTGCGAAGCGAATATGACTTCGAGAAAGGAAACCAAGCATCTCATGGAAACCAAGTGAGTCATCATTCGTAGCAAGATTCACAACTAAATTATGCTTAGAGATTACTTGTAAGGCAGCCATTAGTATTTTTTATGATCAAAAGATTAGAGAGAGGGTTATAGAATCAAGAGAGAAAAATAAAAGATTAGGTGAATCAATTGTGTAATTGGGGTAAGTATTTAAGTAAATAACAAACCCAAGCGCGAAGAAACCGCCAAATTTATAAAAGAGACCCTTAACGGTACAACAGACATGTAGCGGTACATGAAACATAAGCGGTACTTGGTTTTGTGCTAGCGGTACTTGGAGTGACAACAGTACCTCACAATTTTGACCAGTTCATGCTTTCCACTAGACATGTAACCTCTTTTATCTTTTTCTATAAACCTGCAATAACATCAAAAACACAAAGCATAGACTATACAATAAAATTTATATAAAACTTGTACATCTATTACCTCCCCTCAACATATGCAGCATGTTACTGGTTTAGCATACCAATGTGTGTCACCAGGAATTCGAATCTCTTTGTATCAAATGCCTTGGTCAACAAATCAGCTACATTGTTGTCTGTATGAATCTTCAAGACTTGAATAAGCTTTTTGTCATAAGCATCTCTTATAAAGTGATGTCTTATTTCAATATGCTTAGTCTTGGAGTGAAATACTGGATTCTTGACAATGCATATAGTACTTTCATTATCAATGTAGATCTTGGTGTTCATGAAATTGAACCCATAGTCCAACAATTGATTTTGAATCCAAAGTACTTGTTCACAGCAATGAGCAACAGCTACATATTCAGCTTCAGTTGTAGAAGTAGCAACAATGGTTTGCTTCTTACACTGCCATGATATGAGTCTTCTGCCTAGGAATTGACAACCTCCTGTTGTGGATTTCCTATCATGATTTGCTCCAGCATAATCACTATCTGAGTAAGCTTCCAATTCAAAGGTGGAGTCTCTAGGATACCATAATCCTAAATTAGGTTGACTTTTAAGATATTTAAAAATCTTCTTCACAACATATAGATGTGACACCTTTGGATGAACTTGGAATCTTGAACATGCACACACAACAAACATTATATCTGGTCTTGAAGCAGTAAGATACATCAATGAACCAATCATTGACCTATATAGATGAATGTCAACATCCTCTCCATGTTTATCTTTTGATAAATATTTCTTGGCTTCAAAAGGTGTGCTTGTACTCCTTGTATCCATACATGAAAATTTCTTTAAGATTTCAGCAACATATTTATCTTGGCTGATAAATATTCCATCTTTCCTTTGTTTGACTTGTAGTCCCAAAATGAAAGTTAGTTCTCCAATAGAACTCATTTGAAATCTTCCTTTCATCAAAGCTTCAAACTCTTCACACCATGTCTTCTTAGTAGAACAAAAAATGATGTCATCAACATAGACTTGAACTAGAATGATGTCTTTGGCATTTTTCTTGATGAACAGAGTTTTGTCAATGGTTCCTCTCCTATATCCATGTTCTAGCAGAAAGTTGGATAAAGTTGCCTACCAGGCTCTTGGAGCTTGATGTAGACCATAAAGTGCTTTGATAACTTTGTAGACTCTATTGGGGAATTTAGGATCTACAAAACCTAGAGGTTGTGAGACATATACCTCCTCTGAAATAGTACCATATATAAAGGCACTTTTCACATCCATTTGATAGACTATAAATCCCATATATGATGCAAAGGCCAAAAATAACCTAATGGCTTCTATCCTTGCCACTGGTGCAAAAACATCATCATAGTCTATCCCTTCTTCCTGTCTGTAGCCTTAAGCAACAAGTCTTGCCTTGTTCCTCACAACAACCCCTCTTTCATCCTTCTTGTTCCTGAAGACCCATCTTGTACCAATTACTCTTTTTCCTGAAGGAAGATCCACAAGAATCCAAAACTTTTGTAGCTCAAATTATGTTAATTCTTCTTGCATGGCATCCACCCAACTTTCTTCATCAAGAGCCTGAGAGATATTTTTGGGCTCTACTTGAGATAAGAAACAGGCAAACAAACAATGCTGAGTATCTTTATGATTTGTTCTCTGCTGTTGTTTGTCATAACTCACTAGTGCATGAGTTTTAATGTTGGTTTGCAGTTGTCTTCTGGTTTGTACAGCAGATTTTGGATCACCAATAATCTGAGTAGCAGGATGGTTGTTGTTGACTTTATGAGTGGGAATAGAACTGACTGGAATTTCTGTTTCCAAATTGTTGAAATCAGTTACTGCACCCTGCTCATCATAGGAAGCTTTAGAGAAGATTCCTTCAGCTGGACTGGCATATAAGTCTTCATCGTCCAATGCTTGCAAAATCTCTTCTAGTGAGTCAGCAGATCTAGCAGATTTTGACTTAGTAGTGCTTGCAGATGAAGTACCGCTAGGTATAGTATGTACTACTGAGTGTTGTGACTCAAAAGATTCTTCTCCTGAATGCTTATTAGCAGATGTAGCATTCTTTTCTTGATCTTGAAGCCTCTGAAGCTCCTGGGAGGCTTGATCATAATTTGATGGCATGGTTTGCTTCTTGGGAGTTGCAGACATGGGAGTAACAGTAGGCATATTTGGCACATAGATGTGAACATCTTCATCTGATGAAGAAACATCTTCTTGAGTACCTGCATTAGTTGCACTTGACTCCTCACCTGCATTGTTAGTTTGACAATCTTTTTGCAAAGAGTAGTAATCCATGAAGTTAGTTAGATAATCTAAATCAAACATCCAAGCATAACCTATTCCTGGAACATTGGGTTTATTTTCTAAGAAATTGACATGAGCATTTTCTTCAACTTTCTTAGTTGCCAAATTGTAAACCCTATATGCTTTACTTTGCAATGAATATCCTACAAGATATCCTGGATCAGACTTTCCATCAAACTTTCCCAAGTAATCAAGAGTATTTAGTATGGACACATGACACCCAAAAGGTTTTAAATGACTTATGTTAGGCTTTACATTAGTCAAAAGTTCATAAGGTATTTTGTTTTGAGGCTTAGTTACTAGGACTCTATTTAACACATAACATGCAGTATTGATTGCTTCAACCCAAGATGTATTTGGCAAAAGTGAATCAGCCAGCATAGTTGTAGCAGCCTCAATTAATGTCCTATTCTTCCTTTCAGCTACTCCATTCTGTTGAGGAGTTCTAGGATTACTGAATTGCCTCTTGATTCCTTTAGACCTACAGAATTCATCAAAATCAGCATTCTTAAATTCTGTTCTATTATCAGTCCTAATGATTAAAACCTGTTTAGTGAACTGCTTTTCAACTAAAGTGATAAAATCCTTTAGTAATTCACTTGTTTCACTTTTAAGGGCTAAAAAGAAAACCCAACTGAATCTACTATAATCATCAGTTATGACTAGACAAAAGGTCTTATGGCTAATGCTTCTTATAGAAACTGGACCAAATAAATTCATATGCAAGAGATGCAAAGGTTTTGTCATAGTATTTACAGTCTTGGCCCAGTCTTGGTCTTACAAGAGCCTCTATGTTATTTTCCTTTTTGACAAGCAGCACATGTGAAATCATTTTTAAAAGATTTGTTAGGTAGACCTCTAACCAAATTCCTTTTTACCAATCTATTAAGATTTTTAAAATTCACATGACCTAACCTTCTATGCCATAAATTTGACTCATCTAAAGAAGCCTTAGCTAGCAAACATGTGATACCACCTGTTGGAGTAATAGTATAAAGATTAAAGGTGTACATATTTTCTTGCCTAGGTACTTTAAGCAGTATTTGAGATTCCTGGGGTATATCAAAGTCTTTGGACAACACCAAGCAGTCTTTGTCTGTGAATAGCACCTTGTTCTTCTTATCACACATTTGTGATACTGAAAAGAGATTGAACTCATCCAATTCTTTCACAAAGAAGACATCTTCAAATTCTAACTTTCTTGTGTTGATTTTCCCTTTGCCAGTGATTCTACCTTTGCTACCCCCAAAGGCTACTGGACCTCCTATAAATTCTTCAAATTCAGCAAGAAAATCTTTGTTCCCCGTCATGTGTCTTGAGCATCCACTATCTACAATTCCTTTATCTTTTAATTCATCAATGAGATGCCCCTGCACACAAATAAAACTTGTTAGTTTTTAACAGGGACCCAAGCCACATTTGGCTCGGATCTTGCGGGACCTACATATTTCAGAGTTTGTACTGAAGCATTCCCAGTAATGCTACTTTTACTCTTATACTTCATGGTTTCATTTATGTAGTCAAATTCATAGGGTGACTCTATGTGCTTTGACTAGCTTCTTTGACTTAAGTACTGCTTTAGCGGTACTTGCTTTAACACATGGTATATCTCTTTTAGGAACCCACATTTGTACTGGTTTGTTCTTGTCCTTACTTCTAGGTGCTTTAATTTTTTCAAAAACCTTCTTATAAGTCTTGGAGAACATTGGTTTTACAGACTTTAAACCAACAGTACTTGAGTTTGGTTTAGCAGTACTTATAGATTTAGGCTTGCCGGTACTTGGTTTACTAGACTTTAAGGATACAAGCCCTTGCTTCATAAGTAATGCCCTAGGAACAAAACTTTTGGTAGGATTATCTATAACATGTTTAACTACCCTTGTGTGATCAAACTTAGGTTTGTCATCTTTAAGTTTCTGTTTCCTATTACCTTGTGCATTTTCCCATTACTGTTTTTCATGACCCTTTGTGTAGCCTTCTGTTTAACAATTTTATCTTCATGTAATGTATAGTCTTTGATAAAATGACTTAGACTACCACAAACATAACATCCTTTTCTTCTTAAAGAAGACCCAAAAGGTTGTTTTGACTTTACTTTTTCAAAACCTAGCCCAACCCTTTTGTTTTTTGTATGTTGTTTATTGTTTTCGAGTATCTTGCTAGGAGTTTTTACCTGCTTGGGAGTAGAACTAGTCTTAGACTCCTCAGAAACAAAGTTATTCATTAGAGGTGGATAAAGAATATTCTTGGTCACATCAATATTTTCTTGAGACACAGTACTAGAGTTAAAGACATTATTAATCTTGGGATCTTATAACTCTATACTAGTATCATTACAAGGGGGCATGAAAATTCCAAATACTGGTGGAGGAACCGCCTTCATTCCTTCAGCATATCTATCATTTTCAGGTGTATCATCTACCTCACCAGAACTATCAAAAATCCCTTTTGATAAGTCCTTGTTAGTTAAGGATATCCCAGGTTGATCCTTAATATATCCTAGGCCTGTTTTATCATAATACCCCATTTGTGAATTAATCAACTTTCCCAATCCCTTAGAGGATTGTTGCCATTGACTAATTACTTCCCTCTCTTTACAAAGACTGGTTTTTAAAGCTTCATTTTTAGTATTTATTTTTAAAAGTTGTCTTTTAAAAGCTTATATTTCCACATCTTTTTCCCTCATTTAAAGAGTCAAAATCCTAATTTTCTCTTCATAGTTTTGTTGAGCCTTTTTGTACAAAACTATATTATTTTCTAGTTTAACAACACCCTGTTTGAAAGCCTCTACTTCTATAGTGCATGTGTTAACCTTTTGATATTGTTCCTCTAGTTTTACTTTTAGACTATTAAATTTAAGATTATAATCTTTAGAACAAGGGTGTACCTCAGTATCTTCATGAGAGAGAGCCATTAATCCAAGCTCTTCTTCTTCTTCCTCTTCTGCCCAATTCACTACTCCATCTACAGTAACCAATGCTTTGGTTCCTTTAGGACTCCTGCTGTTTCCTCTTGGAAAGCTTTCAGTTATTCTTGGAATGGTTCTATAGCTGTTCTTGGACATCAGATTACTTGTCTCAGATTTATCTCTATTGCATTCTCTTGCAAAGTGTCCATTCCTTCCATAGTTATAGCATTCAACTTTAGACTTGTCATATCCCAATGGTTCATTAGGATCAACAGTCATTTTTCTTCCAGTCTTCTTGAAGAACCTATTAGATCTTACTGACACCATAGCAGCTTGCCATTTAAGATCCATCTCTTCAACATCAGCATCATCCATTTGGAACAAGTCATTGAGAGTTAATCTTGGCCTGTTGTCTTGTCCAGCAAAGAATGAGAAGGCATCATTGTCACTAAACAATGGTGAAGACCTTCCATGTGGATTTTGAGAGATCATAGGACTGCTTTCAATACTTTGTGGGTAAGTACTGCTTGTAAGTCCTCCAGCGGTATTTGTGAAGTAAGTACCGCTGCTAGATCCACTAGCGGTATTTTGAAAGTAAGTACCGCTGTTCCCATCTGACACAAAAGCCAAATTAGACTTTGAAGCAGTTGCTGTCTTTACTTCAGTGCCTTTCACATCCATCTCATATGCTCTAAGATTGTTGTAGAGATGATCAAACGGAATTGTTTCCAAATCATCTCTTGTGATGAAGTGCATAGCCATTGCTTTCCATTCTGGTGGAACACTTCTTAAGAATTTTAGATTAGCTTCTTCATTAGGGATTACTTGTCCATAAACTGATAACTGAATAAGCAACTTGCTGAACCTTCCATATCCACCATGGATTCCCTCCATACTGGTAATTGAGAAGTTATCAAATTCTTGCTTAAGAACAATCTTCTTGATTTTATTAGATTTGTCATTGCCTCCAAATCTAAGTTTTATAGCATCCCACATAGCTTTGGCATCTTTATTTATAATGATGAAAGCTTGGTAGAATGTCTTCAGAAAGAGCCATAGCCAAAGCAGTTCTGGCTTTTCTTTCTCTGATCTCTGCTTGTATCTGCTCAGCAGTCACAGCAGGTAGAGCATAGCCTATACCGTCTGGAAACTAGTGTAACTTCTTTAGTGTGTTCCCATTCTTGATAACTTACCATACAGTATGATCTGTGTGATTCAAGTAGTGTTCCATCTGCATAGCCCAAGTCTCATAATTGTCACCTTTGAGAACTGGGAGTTTAACAGCAGGCAGGGTATGAGAAGGTGTTGGTGTAGAGGTAGCTACATCATTCACGACTTGAGCACCTTGTGTTGGTGCAGGATGCACAACTTGTGGTTGTCCTTGTGGTAGAACAGGATCAGTGTTCTAAACATCATCCAAGTGAGCATTAACACCATCTGGTTGAGACATTGATATTTGGTATGTGTGGAGTGTATAGGTTCGTGTTCTTCTTTTTCAGAGTTTCTCAACAAGCTCTGATACCACTTGTTGATCCATTTGGTTGGATCTATATTCTGTTAAGAATTAGTATAATAGTTTGTAATCAAACTAAAACACTTTGAGCACTCTTACTAAACACTAAATAAGTTATGCGGAATCTAACTTATAAAGCACAGAAGAACATAATTACTTTTAACTATTCGATTCTCTTATTAATCGACTTGTATGAGGTACATACAAGACATTGTACCTATGTTCCTTTTATAGAGTAAGGAACCCTAGAAACCTTAGAATATTCTATAAAGATAACTGTATCATAGACGATATATTATCAATATTCTAACTATTTAGGTATATCACATAAGATATACTCTAACTATAACTATGACATATCTTATACAAAGATATATTCGTCCTAATCATCATAGCAGTACTTACTTTATAAGTAGTAGTACTTACTATGTACCGCGTTAACACTAACGGTACTTGCATAACACTAACAGTACTTCGAATACACTAACGGTACTTGACACTTAACAAATAATTCCCAACTGTTGGCAACCTGCACCTCAGCTCTGATTTCGTTCCTCAGCTAAGGAAGCAAATCTTGCATCGCAGCCTAGACTGCTACATTGAGTTGCACTTGCTCTCGTGTGAGAACCATCTGATAGTATAAAACAAAATACATGATTAAACTGATCAAAACATAAAATATATACATGAAAAAAAAAATGTCAATAAATCATGAGAAAAATTTTATGCAGGAAAAACAATGCATGAATGCATGATGCAGTTTATGAAAACTTTTATATGCGCGAGAGTGATCGCCTATGGTCAGTTCACCCAAAACAAAAGACATGGTGAGGGGACGCCAATGGGTCAGTCCCAAAGTTAAAAGTTTCGATAAAATCACATGCGACTAAATAGGGCCAGTCCTATACCAACCATTACTTAGTCATAAACATACGACAATGACATATAACATGAATGCATGAAAACAATGAATGCATGAAAACCGACTGTCAGTTCTAGGAAGACCATAGTGACTACCCACTAATCACAGGTCGTGTTTTAAGAGCCTATAGGTCGAAGCCTTGGCTCTGATACCATAAATGTAACACCCCATTTTGGTAAATAGAATGTCACGCGTGATTATGGCGTGTCATCAAAGCATATAAGGAAAATGTCTTAAAACATTACATGACCATAAAGGAAATACCGGAAGCAAACATCGGTACCCCAAAGTATAAGCTCATCACACACAAACATATGTACTGTAGAGGAAAAGGACTAGACAATGTCCATTGAAATAAGTAACAAAATGTCTGATGAAATGCATAAAGTAGAGAAGGCTAGAAAGCTTCCAATCCATATGCACATACGCTTAAAGTCTACGAGCGCCCTTGAGTACCTACCGTTTTGGAACATGAAAGGAAAATGGCTGAGCATAACGCTCAATGCACGGATATACAAGTATGACATGGAATAACATAAGCATATAAGACTAATAGCAGCGGAATATTCTAAGTTCTAAGTAATCTGGATTCAAGTTCATAAATTTGGTTTTATAATTTGAAAAGACTTCTGTTTTTGTGAAAATCTGTTTAATTATCCAAATAGCCCATACAACGCATGAGGTTCCATCGTGCATGAACACTTGGAGGGGAGACCTCGTCATGCAATTAGAGGGGTTACCTTTAATTAAATAGTCTGGGTAGGAGGGATCAACTCCTAGTGAAGGATGCAAGGCACATATCGCATTCACTCTGATAATACTACTAAACATGTAACTAAGATGCACCCATACACCCCACACGATAATATAATATACTGGCCAAAACTAAAAAGAAACGCCACAAACAATCACTTCGCCGTGGGGAAGTCACAACACTGGTGCCTCCAATGTTATGGTTATGGTACCTCCATAACTAGGTGACACTGGTCATGCATGTGTATGGCTTAGGCTCTTAATCTAACATAAGTATCAAACATATAAAACAAATACTGGGAAAACAGTTGGCTGCAAACGAGGAATCCTAATAAGGAAAGAATGTCCATACTGAAAGGACGTGAAATTCGTACCTTATGTCCAGTGAACGAAGAAGACGAACGGAAGAGAGTCCTACTTCGATCTCACTAATGCTACATAAATAGTATACGTGTATAAGTATTCTGATTACTGAGTACGTAACTGATTTTATATCATGTCTTAGCTTGTTTTATATGTTCATGTCCTGTTTTACTGATTTAACGTTATGCTGTGTTTATCATGTATTCTATATATTCTGATTAAGTATTACTTGTATTTCTTGTATTATTATACTTGTTGTGTAATAATAAGCAACTTTCTAAAAATAGCAGGTTTCCTAAAATAGAAAGTTTCCCAAAATAAAAAGTTTCCAAAAATAGAAAGTTTCCAAAAACAGATTAACTTCTTAAAACAGAACAGTTTCTAAAAATAGAAAGTTTCCAAAAATAGTAAGTTTCATGATTTAGAAAGTTTCCATATTTAGAATTAAACTGAATTAATATCATAAGTCATATAGTTATAATATAGTTTATTAATAATATCCTGTTAATTAAATAAACTATAGGTTATACGATTTAATTAAATATAAGCATGATTTAATTAAATTAAAGTGTATAAAATACTTAGGTTAAAACATGTATTAATACTATATTAATAATAACCTAAGTCATGATTATTAATTAATTATGTTTCATGTCTAAATAATTAATTAATACTATAGTCTAAATTAAATAATTAAATACTTAGGTTATAACATGTATTATTAAATAAATATTAATTAACCTAAGTTCATGTTTTAATTAAATTAATTATATGCCATGTTAAATTAGTTTAATTAACTTGTAAAATTATATTCTTGTAAAAATTAATTAAACTTATAAAATTTAGCCATGAACCGGACCCGTATAATTAATTAAACATGTCATGAACCGGACCTGTGAAAACCCGTGAACCGGTCTGAACCAAACACCCCAAAAAATAATGGCAAACCGGCTGAGCCGGTTGCACCTGCTCTCGGTAAGCTGCCACCGGCTGCTGCCGGTGGACTTTGTCCCCTTGCTCTTGACTAGCCGCTGCTAGCAGTGGAGTTCCCACCGGCTGTGTGCTGGTGGTTACCCATTGCTGTGCGCGGTTTCCCCCTACCAGACCAAGTCTGTCACCGGATGTTGCCGGTGGTGGGGCTGTTGTGTGCTGCCGTGACCCAAACCAACCACAAGGACACCCCCGACGCATGTCGGGGTGCCTTGTCCTGCTGTCGATCGAACCCTAACACCACTGAGAACTACATCTCGGTTGGTGGTCGTGACAAGAACACGCCGAGAGCCATGGGGCTCTCGGTTTTTGTGTCGGCGAAACAACCAACCCGAAAACAACCATTTTAATTTTACCTACCTGATTATACATGTTTTTAATCTTGTTTAATTATTCCTAGGATCATATGCTATTAATTAATAAAAAGAATTAAAAAGAAAGGTTTTCGCGGATTACCAAACACATAGAATAAATGGAGAATGATCACACGAACACACCCTTGAATTTCTTAAACAAAAATCAAATCAAACACCTCCTTGTGGTGTTGTTGCCGCCGGCCAAGAGAGAGAGACAAGAGATTACAGTTTTTGCAATTTTGTGAAAACTCTGTAAATGTATAGTTTCCCTTTTTGTTATTTTTAATAAAAAAAATTATGGGCTGGGCCCCTCTCTTCTCTTGTGCCACGGCTTGTAGGGCCCACAAAGGGAAACCCGAAGCCTTTCTCGTGTCTATTTTATTACGTGTTCGTGTGTTCATGTTTACGTGTTACGTTATTATTAATTATTCGTGTTATTATAAATACTTGTACGTAACGATATTTATCGTATTAATAATATACGTAAATACATAATTATATGTTCGTGATTCTTACGTTCATGATTTCATGTTCGTGATTATAATTATTATTGATAATAATTATCGTGTACTATCACGTACTTAATGCTTATCGTAATAACAATACGTACATAACTTTTGTAATTTGTAATCGTGACACGTGTTCATGCTAAAAAAGGAAAGTTCTAATATGTACGTACGTTTACTAAGGGTACTATTCATGGTAAAAGCATGCGGGTTTTAGACACTTAGTTATGTTCCTATTGTAGACTCTTCCATCTCTCCACCTACTATACCTGATCCATACGCACCTTATGAGCTTGATACCATGATTGATGATTCTTGTGATGAACCCTTTTATGATCCTTATGATAGTGATGATTCCTTTACTTCTAATGATGATGAATCCATGTCTTCTATGACTCCTTCACCTATTCCTCCAAGTGATTTTGTGATGCATTCAAACCCTCTTTTTGAGACATGTTTTGATAACCCAATTTTTGAGGAGTGTGAAGAACTTAATAATGAGTCTATAGAAGAAGAACCCTTGATTTATTATTCTTCACCGGTTTTTGAGGATACACCTATTGATTTTCATGATCATATAATCCCTAAGAGTGATTCTCTGATTGATATACCTACTTTTGAGCCTTCTAGTCCCACCCTTTCACCCATGGAGTTGGTTATTGATGAAGATCTTATCCCCTTAGAGATTGATAACATTTCACCCAACGAAAATTTTGAACCAAAAATCGTTGATATGGACTCTTTTATGGAGATTGATGCCACCATAGAGGCTACTCTTGCAAATTTTGATATAGAGATCGATGATAGTGTTTCTAATTTGGATGAGGAGGTTCGTCTTATTACAACATTGCTTTTTGGGAACATAGAGCCTACACCTCCTTCACAAGACACTATTACTCTTGATCCTCCTTTCACTATGACTTTTATGGAAGATTCCCCACATTTTGATGATGATGTAGAGCACCACATGGATATACTTGTTATGAATATTTTGATTCCTACACCTTCATTGTCTCATGATGCTTTGATATCTAAGGGGGAATCTTATATGGTGGATACAAGTTCCTTTTCTTATTTTCCATGTAGGGAAAGGTTTTTGATCCTGGGATCCGTATGTTTGGGAAATATTGGTTTTCATCTACTCCACTTAAGAGTGTGACTTCGAAGGATATGGGCTTCTTGTATGAGCTTACTTTGTTGATGCTACCTACTTTAGAGTTGTTCGAGTGTAGAGATGGAAACTATGTATTTGATCCTGGTGTGATTTATATATGAGAGATTCGTATGTTGGACAAACTTGAGACACGTTGGACCGTTCCATTTATCGAGGCGGATATTGTAAATCTCATTGTAAATGGCAACGTGCCAATTTTGATTGTATCATGTGAGATGTGCTTCAAAATGGATATCCTTTATTCTCCATGATGGTTTCCCCAAGGACAACCTAATTTTGGGCCGAGTCGAGTTAGAGACTTAGGGTTAAAAAATCTAGCATTGAATAACTAGGTTAGAAAACGTAAAGTAGCTCTAAATAGGTTAGGTTTAATAAGAGGATGTTAAAGTAGAGTTGAAGTGGAGGGGTGTCCTTTCTTCATCTTTTGGTGTTTGTTTCAAGGCTTGCTCTCTCTCATTTCATTCATGGAGCTTATGGAGGAGGCCTGTGTTTCCGGTTCACTTCGATTAGTTTTTGCTATTGTGATATATAAAACGCATTGTGCTTAAAATGAATACACTTTAGTTGTCTCTTCCTAGCTCGAGTTAAAAAAGTTATCAATGTCATAAGTGTAGGGGAGTTTACACTCCAATACTCTTAAACATCAAGGAAAATGTTTATCTTAAGTGTAGGGGAGACTTCTATCAAAGTGACCTTGCCTAGACCATTGCCTTGACTTCATGATAATTGAGAAATTAATTTTTCAAACATTTTTCAAATTTTTGATCTACTTTGGCCACAAAAATATGCATTCATAATTTTTGCATTAATCATTTTTTATTTGCATAACACATTTGCATTGTATATATTCCTTCTTTTATTTTTCATCAAAAATATATAAAAAGAAAAATAAAATAATAAAAGATATGATTTAACAAATTTAGACTTCTTTGACATATTAAGCCTGCCATGAATATTTTAACTCAACCCGAGTTTGCTTTTTAAGCTTTCTCTAGCTAGTATCCTTAACCATGTAGACCTTTATTGGTTTATTAGGCTAAGCATCCACTAGTCTCATTATTTGAGATTTTAAACTATAGAGAACGAGAAATGATAGAGTTTGAAGTAAGTGTAAAGGGCTAGATAAACCTCATAATAATTAATTGTGACTTTTATATCCCCTTTCGTAACCTTTATTCTCGTCAACGCATGTATATATTGTTAATAAATAATCAAGAACGGTTTTAATCGGTTTGTAGTCTCTTATGCATTTTGACTAATCATTCGTGGTTGGTATAAGTACGTCTTAAGATTCTAAGTTAGAACGTTTTATGTGTACTAGACTTATGTCATGCTTAATACTTAGCGGGTGTTTTTCCTTTTATTCTTTTCCTTTTATTTGTGAGGAATAAAGAAAAATAAGAGCGGCTTAAAAAATGAGTGGCTAGAAAAAAGAAGAAAAATAATAATTATACAAGACTCCCAAGAGGGGTAGTGAAGTGTTAATTATAATAGCTATTAAATTCCAATATTACTCTCATAAGGGTTACGGGGATTTAATAGTTGCTCCAATCCAGTATTACCTTGACGGGTCGCGGGATTGAAGATCCAAGGTATAAAAAAGGTGGCAGATATAAATTATTGCGTGAGTTTTATTTTTCTTTCCTTAGCGAGTGTGTAGCTACTTATTAATGCATGTCATAAGGATCTTACACATAAGGCGAATGACTTATTATTTAGGGTCGGAGTTATATCAATTGTGGGCGGTTTTTCAAGTAATGGATAAGATGGTTACTTAGGATTAAAACCGTGTTTCCTTATTTTCATATTTTGCACTTCTTATATTTCACGCTTTAAATAATGACAAATTTGCCCAAAAGCAATTTGCTCAAATAATAACCGGTCTTAGAGGCATAATAAGTGGGGGTATAATGGTAATACAATTAATTTGTATGAATAAGTCGATGCACTTTCACTTATGAATAACAATGATCTCGTTTTTAAGCTTGGTATGAGAAAAGTGAAACTTGAGGATGATAAGTATTCAAGGTACAAAACCCCTTATTAAAGTCAATGATTTCTTTATGAGTTATTTACATCAAAACCATTTCAAGATAATTAAAAAATAAATGAATAGAGTTTATATTTTGCATTGCATTATTGAAAATTTAAAATCATGTAGCATAGTATAGTATATTAAATCATAAAATGGCCGAGGTGGAAGCGAAAAGTGCAATCTAGAGCTTTAAAATACTGCATTGCATGAGGCCATAGAAATGGTCAAGTGGAGGGGAGTTGATAAGTGTGAAAACACTCATCAGTTTTAACCTAAAAACCACTTAAAACACAACAAATACATTATTTTAAACTGTAAATTATTAGAATTATGTGGGTATTTTGTGTTTATGTGTTTTTAGGTAAAAAGATACATTATGGAGCAAACATGCATTTTCAAAGGATTTATTTGACAATAGACGAATAAAAGGACAAAACCAAGCTCTCAAGGACCAATCTCGCCATAATCATAAAGATCAAGGATTTGAAGTGGAGTTTGTTTAAAGGATAAAAGCTTTTATAAAAGAAATGATAAATGATGAATGTTCAGGGACTGAATGTGTAAATTATATGTTTAATCTAACTTTATATGGTCAAAGTATACGTCTTCTTCATCAAACGAAGAAAGAGAAGAAAAGAATATATCAACAATCGGTTTTCATACTTTTCTTCACCAAGATCATTCAAGACGATTTCAAGCAAATTCAAGGAAGATTCATGAGAAGATTGAAGAACGAAATGTGCTCCTCATCATTCCAGCAACACAACCATACAACTTAATTGGGCTCTAATCAAGAATTTAAGAAACCCCCAAATCCCTGGATGAACCCTAATTTGAATTTTGCCACGTGGAAACTCCTTGATTGGTCGAGACACGTAATCTCAACATCCTTCACTTCAATCTCACCTCTATAAATATCCAATCCCACCCTCACTTGAAGATGGTTAGCTGTAGGTGTTAGTTACACAAAGTTAGTTAGAATTAGGAGTAGTTTAGTTTAATTCTCAATATAGTTAATCTGGTACTCTCAATCTTGTCCGTTACTAGTTAATCTTTCATAACAGATTAGGTTATGATTTCTGTTAAAAGTGTAACTACTTTATGCCATAAATGAAATATTGAGCTATCCTAGCCTTCTTTTCTGATTCTTGTTCGATTTAGTTGAAGAGTCAGTTACTATTCAGTTTTGTCTTAACAAATTTCTCCATTTATGATACTCGTTTGATCTTAAATCTGTTTTCTAAAAGTTCCTGTTTTAAAAGCTTCATTACTCTTAACTCTGTCCAAGCTCACGTAATTCTTTCTAAAGTTTTCAGTAATCCAAGTTGTACGTTAGAGTTGATGTTATAGACTGATTTGTTGAGTTACAAAGCTTTTATAGCTACTGGTTAGTTAAAAACCGACACCAGCTTACGGTAACAAGTTTATCAGAAGCTTATTACTTTAATCTTGAGTGAGTAAAAAGTAGTTAGGTTGTTGATGTATCCTTTGTTTAAAAACGTTTTTCTGTAAATCAGTTAGTAATTCGGTTTAATTAGCTGATATAGCTTATCGTGATATAATCAGTGATGATTCATGAGCTGATATAGCTTATTGATAAGCTGATATAGTTGATATAACAAGTTTCTATTAGTTTCAGTTATACAGGTTTACAAGCTAATATATGTTCGATAGTTGATCAAGGAGTTTTGGTTAGCTGGATAGCATATCAAGAAGTTTTCCATATTCTATAAAGATATGCAGGTCTTGAAGGTGCAATAGTAGATCAGTTTGTAATTCGGTATTAATTGCAGTTTGAGTTAAGCAGATATATTAGTATCGACATCAAAGGACAGGCGTGGAAGAAATAGGTTAAGCGCATATTTCAATTTTCTACAAAGATAATAGTTTAAACTGCTATTGGAGTGTTTGTAGTGTAAATCTTGTTCGATAATTTAAATTGCCTTTTGTTACATGTTATTCTCTGTTTTTAGCGCATACTTTGTTTAATGTGACATAACTTTATTACTTTTCTTGCATAATTCTGTTTACGGATGTTTGGATTAGCAGAGATTAGAACACATTTGGATGATTTAGATGTTAAGATCAATAGAATTTATTTGTCGTCAGTTTGTGACTAAGAATTCACTCAGATGTAATGTCGATTGATTTAGAAGTTGCGTTATGTGGAAATAAGGTATTGAAGTAGTAGGAATAGCTTGTCTCATATTACCTAGGAACTTAGTTGATTGAATCACATTAAAGATAGGAGAGCAGACAGTAGTTTTTGAAGGGGATTTTTTTCAGTAGGAAATTGTAGGAGTTTCGGTAAGATACATATTTGCCCCTTGATAGTGTTAATTGTTCTTTCATTCACAGTCTCGTATTATTGGTTGGTTAGAATCAGTTAAGTAGTTGTTAGATTTAACGATTAATTCATATCTGTAGGTCCTTTGTTAGAGATATTAGTCAGAATAGTTACAAATCTAGTCCCTCTGTTAAGAGCTTTGGTACTGAAGGTCCTACAGAGATAATTTCCAAATAAGCCTGTTAGTTTACTTGTTGGATCAATTACCTAGATTTTGGGCTGTTGGAATTAAGTTGGGCTAATAGATTTACTTAAGCCGCTTAGTTATAAAGTTAGTATTATTAAGTTTAGTTTTAAAAATTTGATATTGGTTTTGTAAAATGCATTTTTACTTTTGTATAAAAAATAGATTTAGTTTTGTATTCTGAATTTTAGATTTATACTTATTGAATAAATTTGTATTTTGACATTTTAATATATCGTGCATTTAAATGCGGTAATTGCAATATGTTTTAGATAGTACGTATATGTAGTATTAGTATATTTTTACATTTTTTACGTGTTTTATGCAAAGTAGTTAATAATTCCAAACAAGCTATTATTCACCAAATACATTTAAGTCTTTGCTTGAAAACGTTAAATCAATTCGGATTGACTCGAGAAAAATGAACTAAAAAGACAAATATTAGAAGACACGATTCATCAAATCCATGAAGACTGCTAGAGCATTTGTGAGTCCGAATGGCATGACTACGAACTCGTAGTGCCCATAACATGTACGGAAAACAGTCTTAGAGATATCCTGCTCTTTAACCCGTAACTGATGGTAGCCGGACCTCAGATCGATCTTGGAGATATACTTGGCGCCATGAAGTTGATCGAACAGGTCATCAATACGTAGCAAAGGATAAAGATTCCTGATCATGATCTTGTTCAGCTCACGATTGTCTATACACAAACGCATGCTGCCGTCTTTCTTCTTCACAAAAAGTATCAGTGACCCTGATACACTGATTTAGTATGGGTTCTAATTTCTCGGAATCCTCTCGAATTGATCTCAGTTAAAAGTGGAATGATTGTTCTTGGTTACTAAATAAGGGGGTTTGGTTTTCTATTCTAATAATAAATGAAAGTCTAAAGCAAAGGCAATTACTTTAATTAAGATCAACAAAAACTTGGTTGCAAATTTAAAGTTCAAATTAAAATCAAATTAAAATTAAAGTTAAAGAGTTAAAAAGTAAATTGTGAAATGTGAGCAGAGAAATAGTGAAACATCAACAGTAAAACAGTAACTTAAAAATACCCAAAATTTAACTGATTCGGAACTTTCTGATTCTGAAGACACTATTCATTCATTCGGAACTCTCTCATCCGGAACTTAATGGCTGATTCGGAACACACTCATGCGGAACTTATTCATCCGGAACTTTCCGAATGAAGGGTGCTGATTCGGAAGTTTTGGAAACTTCCGAATGAAGGATTGGTTCGGAACTTATTAACTGATCCGGAACTTTATGACTGATCCGGAACTTTATGACTGATCCGGAACTTTCCGGATGAAAGCTTGATTCGGAAGTTTTCTATTGATTCGGAACTCTAATGCTTGGTTCGGAAGTTTCCGAATGAAGGACTCATTCGGAACTTTTTGGCTGATTCGGAAGTTTTGGAAACCCAGTTACAGTAACAGTAAAAGCGAAGAACACGGACACAAAAGTAATCAAAAGCAAATCAAACACTTAAAAAGGTTTTACCAATTTAAACACAAATCATTTAGACAATATAAGCAACAAATCCCACTAATAAAAACATAAATCCAAACAACTTTTGAAGATCAAATCAAGAAAAATAAAACTTAAGAACTTGAAGATAAAAATGGAGATGAACAAGATGAAATGAAAGATTAAACAAGAACTTTGAATTGGATGATTAATGTTTTGACAAGATGAAACAAGGATTAAAATTACAAGATCAAAGAACTAATAATAAAAATCACCAATCACCCTAGTGGTGATGGTGTTCTACGAACCAGGAGAAAGAAAAAGAAGAAGAAAGAAAAACTAGCTAGCTCTAAAAATGTGTGTGGAATGGCCTATTTATAGGTGTTTCCTTTGGTTGGTGAGTGGGCTTTCTCCCGTTCTTCGTGTCTTTTCGTCTTTTCAGAAAAGTTTCCGTTTTCGATTCTGATTCGGGATTTGTTGTCGATTAAATTCAACTCGTCTTTTAATTTCTTCGTTTAATAGACTTGAGTTTCTTCGACTTATATAAATCTTCCATCTTTGGTCCTTTTCTTCGATAAATCTTCGAATAGGCCCAGCGACTTCAAATCTTTTGCACCTCTTGGACAATAGACTTTATCTTGAGTCTTTTTCCTTGATAAAACCCGTGCAATCCCATGTTTTCTTTAATATTCATCCGGTTAGCTCTGAAATCACAATAAACACAAAAACCACGCATAATTCCAAACAAATGATATTAATTACGTGTTTTGGTCTTGTTTTAGCCGGAATTAAGTGGTAAAAGGATGGGTGTTTACACACCTATCAAATCCCCTACACTTAACCATTGCCATGCCCTCATGCAATGCTTAGTGATAAAGCAAGCTTACACTTTTCTCATAATTAATCAACCTTGGCCTTATTTAAAATACTACTAAACAAAAATTAAAGAAATAAAACTTCAAAGGTAACAAAAGGATAGAAAACCATTTTCACTTGAAAATAGCTACATGGAAATAACTTGTAGAGAAATCGATGACTTACATTAGGGCTTTGGTGCTGCGAAGATTTATCACCCTCAAGTTTCACGTTCCCCAAACTAAGCTTAAAAACGAGATCATTGTTATTATAAGTTAGCAACTCAAACACTTACACACATGGCTTAATTAAATGCTTAAACTCCCTTATTCCTAGGTGTATCTCTTATATTTTATTTTTGTCTTAGAATGATCATGAAGATGCATCTTTGGACTTATTTCGATAGTTTATTAGGGCTGAAAGCAAAGTAGGACGATTTGATCAATATTTAGCTAAAGGACAAAATCTCTTAAAACTGCTTCTCGGGATATCAAAAAGTTCATATCTTGGCATAACTTGGTTCACGATTTGAGACCTTTCTCGGGCCGATATTTGGCATGTACTTCATACTTCATATCTTCGAGAGACGTTCTTGAGATAATGGTCTTCTCATCATAATAGAGTTTCTTCACTTGGAGACTTTTGAGGGGTTCTCCAACTTTGTTGACCACGACTTCATGATTATTTCTTCAATCTCTAATTGGGATTTTGAGATACAACGATCCGCCTCCTTTTCGGACTTGGATCTATTTATCCTCATACCTTGTTAGGGTCTTTTCGGATAGACTTCTCCATGATCTTTATGGGAGTTGATTGCTTTTCGTCGTGAGTCTTGATCCTTCATATTGACTTTAGGAATAATGCTTTTCACATCACTTTGGATCTTCAGCAATAAAATTGAATCCTCATGCCTTGTTAGGGCCTTTTCGGACTCGCCAATCTTCGCGCCCCGCTTCATAAGTTATGCCTTGGCTATGAACTCTTATCATTACCGAGCAACTTTTAAACGATCTTGGGCTAGAAGCTAAGTAACTTTTCAAATCGTAAGACCTTACTTATTGCAGATAAATTATTAGCAAGTGATGGGAGAATAGGCAAATAATTACACCAAGTGAGCTTGCGCAAGAATACTGACTTATAATTGACTCTATCATTTCTCGTCCTCCACAGTTTAAAATCTCAAGTAATGAGACTCGTGGACACTTAGCCTAATAAACCAATTAAGGTCTACATAGTTAAGGATACTAGCTAGAATAAACTTGGATAAGTCTATTCGGGTTGAGTCAAAATAAACGCAACGGGCCTAATAGATCAAAGACTTCTAAACTAGCTACACCTTATTAATATTTTTGACTTTATTGCGGAATATATACATATGAAAGCAACGATAAAAATTTAAAAATTACAACTAAATGGCCAAAGTTAATAAAAAATTTGAAAAATGTTGAAAAATAGGATTTTCCGGTTAATTGAAGGCATTTTCATGGAAAAGTCCACTTAAAACTTCGATAGAAGTCCCCCCTACACTTAAGATAAACATTGTCCTCAATGTTTAAGCATGTGGGAGAAGTCTCCCCTACACTTATGACATTGTGCACGATGGTTAACTCAAGTTAATGAAGAGACGACTAAAGTGATCAATTTCAAATGTGAATATGAAGAAAATTGAATCACGATAGTTGAGAGATAGAACCGGATTTCGGAAAAACACGGGAGCACGGTTCTTTAAAGATTCCAAGAGTGCACTTATCCCTGTAATCACATCACCACACAAAGGCAAACACATATACAAGTCCCCCCTACACTTAGGGGATTAAAACATACAAGGATAGATACTCGGGCTGCCTCCCGAGGAGCGCTTGTTTTTGATAACCGAGTCATGAGCCTGACTCGACCCAAAGTTAGTTCATGGGGAACGTGGTGAGGGATGGAATCACCTCCTTAGAGGTGTCCTCACCAAAGTACAACTTCACTCATTGGCCATTCACCTTAAAATTTGGTCCATTAGGTTGAGCGAGCTCGAGAGTACCATATGGAAAAATTTGGGAAATGGTGAATGGGCCGGACCAACGAGATTTGAGCTTTCCCGAGAAGATTTTCAACCGAGAGTTAAAAAGTAAGACTTTGTATCCAACATGGAACTCTCGGTTTTTGATCTTGGAGTCGTGAATGAGCTTAGTTCTTTCCTTATAGATCAAAGAATTTTCATAAGCCTCATTCCGAAGTTCATTCAGCTCATTGAGTTGGATCTTGCGTAGGTCACCGGCTTTGTTTATATCAAAATTGGCCCACTTCAAGGCCCAATAAGCCTTGTGCTCCAACTCAATGGGGAGGTGGCACGCTTTCCCGTACACAAGACGATAAGGCGTACAGCCGATCGGGGTCTTGTAAGCAGTACGGAAAGCCCACAAAGCATCATCGAGTTTATCAGCCCATGAGGCACGATGCTCTCCCACAGTCCTTTCAAGAATTCGCTTCAGCCCTCGGTTGGATATTTCAGCCTGGCCATTAGTTTGTGGGTGGTAGGCTGTGGAAAGACGATGGTTTACACCGTACTTAGCCATGACTCTAGCAAATTGGTCATTGCAGAAATGAGTCCCACGATCACTAATAATGGCGCGAGGCACACCGAATCTAGCGAATAGAGCCTTCAAAAAGTTACAAACCACCCTTGCGTCATTAGTAGGCAAAGCTTTGGCCTCAACCCACTTTGAAATGTAGTCGACGGCTACAAGGATGTATTTGTTTCCTTTAGACGAAGGGAATGGCCCCATAAAGTCGATACCCCAAACATCAAAAATTTCACACTCTTGAATGAAATTCTGAGGCATCTCGTCTTTATGTGTGATTTTGCCTTGCTTTTGGCAAACATCACATCGCTTAACCATATTGTGAGCATCACGATATATGGAGGGCCAATAAAATCCCGAATCAAACACTTTCTTTGCGGTGTAGTTGGGACCAAAGTGACCACCGGTGGGTCCTTTGTGGCAAGCATCAAGGATGTCCGACGCTGCCGGTCCATCAACACATCGGCGAATTATCAAATCAGCACATTGTTTGAATAGGTAAGGGTCGTCCCAAAAGTAAGTCTTGATGTCGGTAAAGAACTTCTTCTTTTGCTGGGACGTCAACCCTTCCTTGAGAATTCCACCCGCCAAGTAATTTGCAAAGTCCGCAAACCACGGGGTTTCATTCGGCTTCGAGTTTATAGACATTAAGGTCTCCAAGGGAAAAGAATCATTGATTTCTTTGGTCGGATGATCCCCTTGGTATGGATCCTCAAGTCTACTAAGATGGTCCGCGGCTAGGTTTTCTGCTCCTTTTTTATCGCGGATGTCGATTTTAAATTCCTGGAGCAGCAAAACCCAACGAAGAAGTCTTGGTTTGGAATCTTGCTTTGTCAACAAGTACTTTAACGCGGAATGATCGGTGTACACAATGGTGGTGGAAAGGACAAGATAGGGGCGGAATTTTTCAAAAGCATAGAAAACAGCTAAAAGTTCTTTCTCAGTTGTCGTATAATGCAATTGTGCCCCTGTCATTGTCTTGCTAGCGTAATGGATTGGTTGGAAGTGTTTATTCACTCTTTGTCCAAGAACCGCTCCAATAGCAAAATCACTAGCATCGCACATCAACTCAAAGGGAAGCTCCCAATTAGGGGTAACCAAGACGGGTGCCTTAGTTAGCTTATCCTTAAGTGAGTTAAAGGCTTCAAGGCACTCTTTGGAGAAGATAAATGGAGTATCTTTTTCCAAGAGGTGGGTCATCGGGCGAGCGATTTGAGAAAAGTCTTTAATGAATCGACGATAGAAGCCCGCATGACCCAAGAAACTTCGCACACCCTTCACAGTGGAAGGTGGAGGCAACTTTGCTATAACATCAACTTTAGCACGGTCTACTTCAAGACCGGCTTTCGAAATCTTATGTCCAAGCACGACGCCTTCTTTTACCATGAAATGGCATTTTTCCCAATTTAGAACTAGGCGAGTGTCTTCGCACCGCTTTAGCATACGTTCTAAATTGGCAAGGCAAGATGAGAAGGAATCCCCGAAGACCGAGAAATCATCCATGAAGACTTCCATGGTTTGTTCAACCATGTCATGGAAGATAGCTAACATACACCTTTGAAAAGTCCCGGGCGCATTACATAAGCCAAAAGGCATTCTTTTGTAAGCGAAAGTGCCGTAGGGACAAGTGAATGTAGTCTTCTCTTGATCTTGGGGATCGATGGGTATTTGGAAATAACCCGAGAAACCATCAAGAAAGCAGTAATATTCATTACCGGCTAACCGTTTAAGCATTTGGTCCATGAAAGGTAGAGGGAAATGATCCTTTCTCGTGGCATCATTGAGTTTGCGGTAGTCTATACAAACTCTCCACCCAGTAACGAGACGAGTGGGAATCAACTCGTTGTGTTCATTGGGAACAACGGTTATTCCGCCCTTCTTGGGCACACAATGGATTGGACTAACCCACGGGGAATCCGAAATAGGGTAAATCATACCCGCATCAAGAAGTTTGATAACCTCTGTTTTGATGACTTCATGGATTTTTGGATTCACCCTTCGTTGGCTTTGAATAGTGGGCTTGAAGTCGTCCTCCATGAGAATTTTGTGCGTGCAGAAGTGAGGATCAATACCACGAATATCCGAGATTTTCCACGCAATAGCCTTCTTGTGAGCTTTCAACACAGCAACGAGGCGGGTCTTCTCTGCATCTTTCAAATCCTTTGCAATAATGACGGGCGACTTCTTGTTGTCGTCAAGGAACATGTACTCGAGATGTGGCGGCAACTCCTTTAATTCTAAATCCGGAGGATTTTCGACGGGAGGCGTTTTTAAAGTCGTGGCATCGATAGCAATAACCGTGGGAGATGGAGGCGAAGGATTGTCTTCGGTGAGCAGATTGTCAAAGAAACTCATATCTTCATCCCCCTCGGTGGGAGAATCATTAGTGGGTAAATTCGCATCTCCCATGGTAGCTTCAAGATTGTTCCAGAATAAATCATTATCTCCAAATAGAGACAACGATGAATCAATGGAGGACACGGTCTCAACATTGGGAAGAGAAGTAGGAATACTTTTGCAAGCATCATTAAAGTGTTCTTCACAAGCCTCATCAAGAACGTCAATACAATTAACGCTCTCATACGAATAAGGTTGTTTGGACAACTTTCCCATGTTGAAGACTACTTTGTCGTCACCCACTCTCATGATAAGCTCTCCGGCTTCAACATCAATAAGAGTGCGACCGGTCCTCAAGAATGGACGACCAACAATAAGTGGCACACGGGGGTCCATCTCGTAGTCGACGACAACAAAATCAGCAGGGAAGGTGAATTTGTCGACTCCTACAATAACATCTTCGGCTATCCCCACTGGATAAGCAACCGTACGGTTCGCCAATTCCAAAGTCATCTTGGTGGGGACTAGCTCTGGGAGAGATAATTGCTTCCAAACACTTAGAGGCATGAGATTAATACTGGCACCTAGATCGGCTAGAGCCATGCAATTCTCTACTCCCGGGAAATTGCAAGGGATAAGAAAACGACCCGGATCACCAAGCTTGGTTGGTAATTTCCTTAAGAGCACTGCAGAGCAGTTCTCATTAAGTTGGGTGTTAGCAATGTCGAGGAGCTTTTCCTTGTCGCTCAGAAGGTCTTTAAACATTTTAGCATACTTGGGCATGTGAGCGAGAGCCTCAGCGAAGGAGATATTGAAATTCAGTTGTTTAAACATTTTAAGAAAGTTAGAAACCTGAATATCATCCTTGCTCTTTTGCTTCTCTTTCCTCAACCTTGAAGGATAAGGTATATTGGAAGAAGATGAAGGCTTTAGGGGAATAGGGTCACTCACAACCACGGGTGGAGGAGGGGTAGAAAGAGGTGGAGACATTGGGGAAGGAGGAGGAATAGGAGCAGGCGACTCGTTCTCCTTAGTCACAACCACCGGTGGCGGTATAGGAAGCTCGGGTTCCTTGGTACCTTTACCACTTCTAGTAGTGATTGCTTTCATCTCCCCTCTTGGGTTTGCAACGGTGTTACTCGGAAGAGTACCCGAAGAAGAGGGTTGACTACTTTGGAAAAAACTAGCCATCATGTTCCTCAGATCATTAGTCTGGCTATCCAACGTGTTTCTCATATCAGCTCGCAAATCGTTTCCTTGCTTGACCATATCTGCCTTCAAATTGCGCACTTCTTCTTGGAGATTTCCCACTATCACATCATTGGTCCTCATATAGGTGGCGACCTCTTGGTGTAGTGCAGTGTTGGTTTGGTTGGAAGGAGCATTGTATGCAGGTGGTTGGTAAGCAGGTTGTTGGTATACTTGATTGTTACGTTGAGGCGGTTGTTGCTGCTTGTGAGGTGGGATATATGGTTGTCGAGGTTGTTGTTGTTGTTGAGTGGGGCGGTTAAGGTTTTGTTGTTGGTTTGGGTTGGTTGGAGGAAAGCCAGGTGGTGAAAGATAGTTGTTGCTGCGGTAGCTAAGCAAGTTACGGTCACCTTGAGGTCTAGCTTGATAAGCAGGTTGTTGGTAGGTGCCATATGCCGCATTCACATTCTCAGCAGGGTAATCTTGGGTGGCGGTACAAGTTGTGTACGAGTGGGGACCACCGCATATCTCACAAGGTTGGCTGACAGCGTTGACTTGTGCGTTCTTAGCGTTGTTGCTGTTGTTGTTGCTGACGGTATGTGTGACAAGCGATTCAAGAAGCGTGGTGATTTTGTCTAATCGCTTGTCGCTGTCATTAGTGCTAGCACTAGCAACATTGGTCCTAACGCTCTTGGTTTGCACACGAGACTTGTTCTCAATGATATCCCAAGCAGCATTGGAAGTCTTAGCCAATAAATTACCCCCTGAGGCACTATTCAGTGAATCTTGATCACTCATGCTTAAACCATTGTAAAAAGTATTAATTTGATGTACTTTGGTAAAACCATGTTGTGGGCATTTTCTTAAAAGATCTTTGAAACGATCCTAAGATTCACTGAATGACTCATCGTACTTTTGTTCAAAGTTTATAATCTCATTCCGCAAAGCGGTAGTACGAGAGGGTGGAAAAAAGTAGTTGATAAACTTTGTTTCCAAATCCGTCCACGAGAGAATACTCTGTGGCGGTTCCTTAGCAAGCCAATGCCGGGCTTGTCCCTCTAAAGAAAAGGGAAAAAGTTGTAACCTTATGACCTCCTGTGGAACTCCATTGAATTTGACCGTGTTGGTGAGTTGTAGAAATCTCTTGATATGGTCGTGTGGGTCATCAATGGTGCGTCCCAAGAACGGCTGAGCGGATACCATCTGGATAAAGCCTGACTTTAGCTCGAAATTGTTGGCGGCAATTGGTGGTATAACAATTGGATCCGTGTTGCCATCAACATGAGCTTGCAGCAATTCAATCATTGGGCGATTATCCGGAAGGGGCTCATTGTTGTTGTTATTCATGTTGTTGAAAGGTGGGTTGTTATTGTTGTTTTGAACACCAGCCATGTCTAAGTTATCGAGAGGCTCGGGCTCTTGATAAGACGTGGATCGAGTGCGCATACACCTGCAAAAGAACGAACAAAGAAAAGCAAAGCAAAAATATTTTTGGTTTTTATTGTTTTTTACTTTTTAGGATTTTTGAAAATTTTATATTTTTTGGTTGTTTTTGAAAATTTTCTTGAAAAAGTAACGTTCACGGGGAACGGATCCCAAAATCCAATTTCTCACAAAAAACTTTTGATCTTAACGAGAAGAGCCGGCAGCGGCGCCATTTGATACACTGATTTAGTATGGGTTCTAATTTCTCGGAATCCTCTCGAATTGATCTCAGTTAAAAGTGGAATGATTGTTCTTGGTTACTAAATAAGGGGGTTTGGTTTTCTATTCTAATAATAAATGAAAGTCTAAAGCAAAGGCAATTACTTTAATTAAGATCAACAAAAACTTGGTTGCAAATTTAAAGTTCAAATTAAAATCAAATTAAAATTAAAGTTAAAGAGTTAAAAAGTAAATTGTGAAATGTGAGCAGAGAAATAGTGAAACATCAACAGTAAAACAGTAACTTAAAAATACCCAAAATTTAACTGATTCGGAACTTTCTGATTCTGAAGACACTATTCATTCATTCGGAACTCTCTCATCCGGAACTTAATGGCTGATTCGGAACACACTCATGCGGAACTTATTCATCCGGAACTTTCCGAATGAAGGGTGCTGATTCGGAAGTTTTGGAAACTTCCGAATGAAGGATTGGTTCGGAACTTATTAACTGATCCGGAACTTTATGACTGATCCGGAACTTTATGACTGATCCGGAACTTTCCGGATGAAAGCTTGATTCGGAAGTTTTCTATTGATTCGGAACTCTAATGCTTGGTTCGGAAGTTTCCGAATGAAGGACTCATTCGGAACTTTTTGGCTGATTCGGAAGTTTTGGAAACCCAGTTACAGTAACAGTAAAAGCGAAGAACACGGACACAAAAGTAATCAAAAGCAAATCAAACACTTAAAAAGGTTTTACCAATTTAAACACAAATCATTTAGACAATATAAGCAACAAATCCCACTAATAAAAACATAAATCCAAACAACTTTTGAAGATCAAATCAAGAAAAATAAAACTTAAGAACTTGAAGATAAAAATGGAGATGAACAAGATGAAATGAAAGATTAAACAAGAACTTTGAATTGGATGATTAATGTTTTGACAAGATGAAACAAGGATTAAAATTACAAGATCAAAGAACTAATAATAAAAATCACCAATCACCCTAGTGGTGATGGTGTTCTACGAACCAGGAGAAAGAAAAAGAAGAAGAAAGAAAAACTAGCTAGCTCTAAAAATGTGTGTGGAATGGCCTATTTATAGGTGTTTCCTTTGGTTGGTGAGTGGGCTTTCTCCCGTTCTTCGTGTCTTTTCGTCTTTTCAGAAAAGTTTCCGTTTTCGATTCTGATTCGGGATTTGTTGTCGATTAAATTCAACTCGTCTTTTAATTTCTTCGTTTAATAGACTTGAGTTTCTTCGACTTATATAAATCTTCCATCTTTGGTCCTTTTCTTCGATAAATCTTCGAATAGGCCCAGCGACTTCAAATCTTTTGCACCTCTTGGACAATAGACTTTATCTTGAGTCTTTTTCCTTGATAAAACCCGTGCAATCCCATGTTTTCTTTAATATTCATCCGGTTAGCTCTGAAATCACAATAAACACAAAAACCACGCATAATTCCAAACAAATGATATTAATTACGTGTTTTGGTCTTGTTTTAGCCGGAATTAAGTGGTAAAAGGATGGGTGTTTACACACCTATCAGACCCCATGGCGTTGCACTAGGACGGATGAAACCTCGCTCCAGAAGTTCCTGAAGCTGTTCTTTTAACTCCTTAAGCTCAATGGGAGCCATGCGGTAAGGAGCCTTGGACATTGGCTCTGCTCCTAGAATGAGCTCGATTCCAGACTCGACTTCACGAACAGGTGGTTTGCCCGGAAGTTCATCAGGGAATACGTCATGAAATTCTGACACAATAGGTTGATCTTGAATCGATGGAGACTCGGCAGTAATGTCATGAATGTTGGCTATGAATCCCTGACAGCCGTGTGTTAGTAATGCACGCGCCTCCATGGATGAAATAATTTTTATAGACCTCCCTAGCAGAAAACCATGGTGTATGTACTCTGGAGATTTAACATCACCGAAGATAACCCGATAAGTGTGGCAGTCTATCATTGCCTGGTTTTTGGATAACCATTCAATGGCCAATATCAAGTCGAAATCGCACATGTCCAAAGGAAGTGCGTCAACTCTACAGATTCTATCATCAAATTCTAAGGGAAGGTCTCTGTTCACCTGGGTGATTTGTACAGAGTCCTTAAGTGGCGTGGAAATGCTTAAGGCATTATCTAATGGCATAGGGGAAGTCCTAACACGTCTAGCAAAACTAGTGGATATGACTGAGTGAGTCGCTCCAGTATCAAACAAAACACATGCTACCAAACCATTCATAAAGAGATTCCCAGTGATGGTACCTGAAGTCTTGTTCGCCTAGTGTCTAGTAGTAGTGAACACGTGACCTGAAGTTTGGAGGTGGTTTTGAGTCGGCATGTCCAGAGGTGCCTTCTATCTCACCTTGGCGACAATCCTTCTGCTGATGGCCTTGCTGGCGATACTTGAAACAACCACCAGTACCTCGGCGGCAAACACCAAAATGTCTGCGCGAACAAGTAGGGCAGATAGGATGCGTGAACCCTCCAACAGGCGTCCTAGCTAGCTGAGAGCTTGTTTCAAGATTTCATGCATGAGACATGATCATGGAACATAAGCATGATTACATAGAAGGTTTAGTAGTTACCAGATGAAGTAGAACAGTTAGGCTATGAACCTCTATGGTCCTGATCCTTTCCGTTGCTATTGTTTCTGAATATGAGTCGCCAGAGTGTCAGAATACCATATAATAAGACCTTTTAATCATGAAAGAAGGTAAATGTAGGGACCTGCTGTTGTTCAAGTTATTGGCATTGTTACGGTAATTATCATTACCACCACGCCTTACCACCACGCCTATCTGAACTATAACGGTCGTTGGACTGACCGTCTCCCTTCGATAATTGCTGCTGAGCGATCGCAGGTTTCCGGTCGTCAGTCTTCTGTCTGAAATATAAAGTTGAACAGAGGATGATATGAAAATGAAAATACTGAAAGAAATGAAAGATTTATGGTTGGTGATTGAAGATACCTCTTCACTGCTCGGTCATCACCAAACTCCTCTCGTTCCTGAAGCATCTCAAGTTTAGGGGCTGCATCGGCCACTTGTACCACTATAGTGAACATATCACATACCAAACTGTTGGCCACTGAAGTGCGAAGAGCCAAACGAAACTTCTCAGCTTGCTCCTCAGCAGTACCAGTTGTTGCTCCCAAGAATCCAGCCAAACGAAGAAACCTCTGCACGAATTCGTTGTTGTTCTCCCCAGCAACCTGTCGAATATTATGATAATCCCTCTTAAGTTTCTCCTGCTCAGCATGTGGAAAGTACTGATTAAGGAAGATCTCCTTAAACTGGTCCCATGTCAGAAATGCAACCCAATCATCACCACCGTTGGACTGCTTGACTAACTTCCACCACTATAGCACATAACATTTGAACTTATAGCAAGCCAATCTTACCTTGAAAACACCGTCGCAATCCATCGCATCAAATATCTTATCGATGTGAGAAATCCAAGCTTCAGCCTCAGAGGGGCTGTCAGTCTGCTCAAATGAACGGGGTCTCTGTTTGTTGAATCATTCCAACCAAGTCATAAGGGTAGCAGGCGGTGGTGGTGGAGGATTGTTGTGGTTCTGAGGATGAGGGCCGAACTGAACACCCTGAGCTTGGACTTCAGCATGAACTTCGTCCCTGATTTCATTGCGAAGATGGGGAAGGAGGGCTTGTAAAGCTGATTGACAGCTGCAGCCAATTCTTGAGCATTGCGTGTGCTCACCATCTGACAGTTTAAAACAAAATGCAACATAAATAATGAGTCTGATAAAATATGACATGAAAAAAATGCATGAACAGTGTATAAAACATGAATTTACTTATGATGCATAAACCAGTTTTAAAATTCATGATCAATTAAATATGATGATATGTCCATGAGTGAACGCCTATGGGTAGGTTCACAAAACAAAAAGGCAAGTGTGGATGCCTGTGGGTCGGTCCAGTAAACAAACAAAATGTTTCGATAAAAACACATGCGACTAAATAGGGCCAGTCCTGTACCAACCATTACTTAGTCAAAATTCCTGCGACAATGAGATGAAATGCATGAAATGAATACATGAAATGAATCATGAAATAAATGCATGAAAACCAACTGTCGGGTTTAGGAAGACGCCGGTGACTACCCGTAAGTCACAGGTCATGTTTTATAGAGCTACAGGTCGAAACCTTGGCTCTCATACCATAATTGTAACACTTCATTTATTAAAATGAAATGTCACATTAACATATGGCATGTCATCAAAGTATGCAAGTTAAATGTCTAAACATTCATGGCCATAAAAGGAAATACCAGAAACAACATCGGTAGTCTAAGTAACTCAACACAAGCAAATATAAGTACGGTAAAAGGAAAGGACTAAACAATGTCCAACATGAAATAAAGTAAGATAAAGTATGATAAATACATAAGATATAGAAGGTTGGATAGATTCCATCCGAATGCACATACTCTTGAGATCTACTTGCGACCTTGGGTACCTGCCGTTTGGGAACATGGAAATGGAAAACGGCTGAGCATAACGCCCAGTGCACGGATATACAATAAAGCATGGAAACATAGAGTAATGAAAGCATATAAAGAGCATATAAAGCATGAAAGGCAGCAGATTTGAATAAGTCTTGGGAAAACTAGACGTATAACATGTTTACTGGATTTAGTTTTGAAAACATAGCTTATGTTTACTTATGAAAATATGTATTAGTTTAATATACCAAAAGCCAATATAGGTCATGAGGTCAACAACATGCATGAATACTTGGAGGGGTGACCTCGTCATGGAATTAGAGGGGATGCCTCTAATTAATATGGTAATAGGTAAGAGGGATCAGCTCCTCGTGAAGGATGCAATGTACACACCACATTCACCATGAAATCCTGACTAGAACTATAACTAGGATGCACCCATACGCCCCACATGATAACATTATAATAATAAAGGCCAAATAACTGAAAGGGGTGCCACGAGCTATCACTCCGCCGTGTTGAAGTCATAACACTGGTGCCTCTAGTGTTATGGTTAAGGTACCTCCATAACTAGGTGAAACTGGCATACATGTATATGGCTAAGGTAACTAATAAAACATAAGCATTTAAATCTATAACTACCGGGAAAACAAATGACTGCATACGGGGAATCCTAATAAAGGAAGAGATTGTCCTTACTGAAGGACGAGAAACCTGTACCTTGTGTCCAGTAGTAGCTAACGGAAACGCTGAAGAACATACTCCGCCTTGACGGATATTACTACATAAGAATAGGGACGTGTATGAGTTGTCTGAATTACATGTGTTTTACTGGTTCTATGTGTTCTTAGCTTATTATTCATGTTCAGTCATGTTTTAACTGTTCTAAGTGTTAACTGTAGTTATTCTTGTATTATGTTGTTTATTACGCATGTATTAAGGTATTATAATATTTGTATTGTAATACTAAGTAACTTTCTAAAAATAGCAGGTTTCCTAAAATAGTAAGTTTCTAAAAATAGAAAGTTTCCAAAAATTGTCAGTTTCCATAATTAGAAATAAGCTAGATTATTAATGTCAAGTAAAGTTTATTTATTAAAATACAAGTCATGGATTAAGTATTATTGTTTATTAAACAATTAACTTGGTTAATTTAATAAACTATAGATTATAAGAATTTAATTAAAATACATGTTTAATTAAATTAAGCTAAGTAAATACTTAGGTTAGTCATGAAATATTAATTTTAATTTTTTAACCTAAGTCATGTATTTAATTAAATTAAATAGTCTTGGAACATAATTTAATTAAACTATTAAACTGCTTTTAAAAGTTACCGAGCCTGAACCCGTGTTTAAAAATTACCCTGAGCCCGAAAGCGCCTTGCCGACACCACATAGCCGACGGCTAGTGGTGTCATCCGGCGGCTGAACATCAACCGCAACCCCACCAGTGGCTAGACAGGCTAGCCGGTTGTCACTGGTGGCCTTCGGTTCCCGTTGCCGAGCCTAGCTAGCCATTGTCGAGCCCGGTTCACCCTGGCGGAAGGCCGGTTCCCACTGTTCTTGTTAACCCGAGCCACACGAGACCCTAGTGGTCTCGTTTAGCCCAAAAATCAAACCAAAACCGAATCCAACCATACCCCGACTCAACGTCGGGGTCCCCTTGTCGTGCGACCGGGCAAACCAAGCCAAACCGAGACCCTTGTGGTCTCGGTGGTGGTGCAATAGCCACGCCGAGAGCCTTGTGGCTCTCGATGGTGTCTGGGCCGAACAAAACAAACACCAAACACCCCTTAGACCTTGGTTTAATTAATCTTAACATGTTTTACTTTGTTGTTTTTAAGATTAATTACATGGAATCATAAAAAGATTAAAAATAATTAAAAAGAAAAGGGATTTGATTATGCCGAGTGAGTAGTTGTTTAGGATTAATGAACACGAACACAAAATCAAAGATCAAAATCGTCCAGAACACCCCTTTTGGTGATCTACAGCCGGCAGCAAGAAGAGAAGGAGGCAAGGAGTTTCTTGATTTTTTTTGTAACCTAAATTATGATAAAAACTATCTGTGTTTTTCGTAAACATGGATTGCTAATGAGTCATGGGCCAAAAGGCCCATCCTCCTTCTTTCTTTGTCTCTAGCCGCGACACCCTTAAGGCCTACAAGCAACCCAAAGTCTTTTTTTTAAAGTTAAATATTCGTGTACGTTCATGTTTTAATTATCGTAAATTAATATGTCGTGAACACGTCACATTTATAATATATGTAAATACATGTTATTTAATGTCGTGACATGATATGAGTGAAATTACTCATATCAATTGTATCATAAAACAAACATAAAATTCTTAATTTGTATGAATTTGGTATCGTATATGCTTGTTTCTTGTTTCATGTGTGTAGGTACCAAAGATCACATAAACCGGCAAAACCGACACGAGTTTGAAGATAATCTCAAGAAGCCAAAATGCAAGGATCGTTTTTATTCGAGGATTTAAGATTTATCAAGTTAAATGGGCCAAGTGGGTCCTATAATTGTGTAATGGGCCTAAAAGTCCAATTAAGGAAATGGTTTATTATATATTGGGTCAAAAGCTAAATCAAAAGCCCATTTCTAAATAACGGATTGGTTTATTTACTTAATGGTTCATAGGCCCAAATACAATAAACATGTAACGATTGAAATTGGGTCAAAGCCCAAGTGATTTAGTTATGAGTCGGTTAAGAAAAGTTATATAAACTTTTCACTTGGTCAAACTTGACGTTACAAACAAAGTAACACAAAAGAAAATGAGAGAGAAAGAATGAAGCAGAAAAAGGGATAAACTACCCAGCATACAAACCTTAACAAATTGGGGGTTTTCCTTTCATCTACAAGTACACCTCACGCACCTGAATTAATTACCAAGAATTTCGGGACGAAGATGATGTTACCAAGAGATCCACGTGGCACCTATGAATCGTCACTCCTAATTTTTGATTGGTGGATTTGACTACCACCAATCATTGCACCGAGCATCACCTTCCACCTCAGCATCAAACAAGCACAACAAGCACAATTTTTACCACCTTGGCAATCCAAGTGAAAGAAGGATGATCTCATCCCTTGGATTGGAACAGAAAAGAGAGAAAAGGCTATGAAGATCATCTAAGGGCCACAAATCATCATCAGTAAACCCCCACCCCTCTTGGTTAGCCTATATAAACCCCTGATTTTATTAAGAACAACATCCCTTTCTTTACTTTTAATGTTATAATGTGAGATTGTATTTAGGATCTGTAACTTTTTCTTTTTAAATGATGTAATGAAGTTTTGAATTAATAGAAGTCATTTTAATTTACTTGTCTCTTTTTAATCTCACGTTTTTATTTTACTGATAGTATTAATTTGCATTTTCTAAATATTCCAATTGATATTATAACTGAAAAATCAGTCATATAAGCTTCATCGGTAGTTTATTTGATTGAAAAGTGTGAGAGTGGATATATTATTTATTCCTACTGAATAAATAAATAAAAGATGTTGGTTTGAAATAATGACGGTGGTACGAGAATGATGATGGTTCGAGTTGATGTTTATTGTGGGTATCGTTTTAGTTATAGGGAGCTCAGCGCTTACCTACATCACCAAAGGATTGTCTTCGATAAATGGTAAAGCTCGTCTTCTTTTTATGCATATTTTAGTGTAAAAATGCTAGTTAAAAGCTGAGTTGATGATTGCTATGATTTAGTCTGCTTATGTGAGTTTGGATGAGATGTTTTGAGAGTTTGATACTGATATATATTTGAGTTTACTTATTCATAATCTGTTCAATCGAACTTGTTAGTTTGATGTTTAAATTTAAGGTTTGTTTATGTAGTACTTTTGTTAAAATCTGCTATTATATTATTGTTATGGATAGTTTTTTGATTAAGTTCATGAAGTTTGTGGGTATGCTAAATTTAAGGATCTGTAATTAGTTTGCTGACCTACCTTATTTGTGCTCATATATGCTGAGACTGTGATAGAATCTATTTAGCCATGTCTGCTGATTAAGATTGGTTCTTCTTTGAGGGTAGAGATTTGATTGTGAGTTTTAAAAAATGTTAGACGTTTAGGTTAATGTTGTTCTGAATGCAGTGTACTGGTTAATAGTAGGAATAAGTGGTGAGTCGATCTTGATAGAATGCCTGCTGAATGGGTAGTTTAAGTTTGCTGTTATTATCTATCTTGTTGCTTATATATGTCTGATGATTAGTTCTTGAAACTGCTGGTTGTAATAAGTTTCTGAATGTTTGACTTAACTGAGTGAATAAGCTGCTTATTTTAACCTTTGGTGTTTACTGTTATATCTGTTTCTTTTCATGGCTATATGAGTTGATAGATATTTATCTGCCTGTGATTTTGAGTTGACTAATTTTGATGATTGGATATTTGGTTACTTTATTGTTAATTTGTTAATCTTTCATGCGAATTTTGTATGTTTCCTAACATACAAACTTCTCCAAAAATTTACTCTCCAAAAATAATAACTCCAAAAAGTGTCATTCATGGGGTTCGATCATTCGACCTCTTGGTCAACTGCCAAACGCACTAGCCACTTGAGCTAGTAGCTATTTTGGTTTTAATTCTACTCAAAAACTTTATTATACTTCTTTTCCATTTGTTTTATTTCATTAATTAAATAGTAAACATTTTTCTTTTTATATAAATTCATTTTTTTATTTTTAAAATTAATTAATTGTTAACTACTTTTAAAAAATAGGATGTTTATTTTAATTTGAAATAAATATAAAAAATAAAAATAACATTTACCTTTATTAAAAAATATAGTTTATTTAATTTAGCTTCAAATTATTAGTTTAAAGTAAAATAAATAAAGTTTAAATAATAAAATTAAATATTTTATTACTTTTAAAATTAATTTAGATTTAAATAATTTTGCTTTTTAAAATTTAGTTTAAATGAATTTTGTTTAAATAGGTTGTTTAAATAAAGTATAAAAAGTAAAAATATTTAGTTTAAAATTTGTCTTTTAGAGTTAATTGGGTAAACGATTCATGCACTATAGGTTTAAAATTTTTAGGATTATTTTAGATAAAAAACCGACACCAATTCAAATCAGTTGTCCAAATTAAAATGAAAGTCTCAAGTTCACAATTTCCTTGTGTACAACAAACCGGGATCACCCTCGTGTTTAATTGATTCATATTTAGCTTATTTTTGGATTATTACCTTTTCCTAAAGGTAATTTCCTAAATTTGCTCTATAACGCATTTAATTAAAATACACCGACACTTTCCCAACACATCAAAAATTTTGGCGCCGCTGCGGGGGATTTTGTGTACGATTCTTTCGTGGAGATTTGTTGATCGTTGATTTGAAGACCCTTTCCGTCCTCGAAAGTTTTGTTATTTTTCTATTAATATAGTATATATATCGTTTTTCGTGTTTTTTGTTATTAATATATTGTATTATGTAGAACAATAAATTTACCTACTTCCAAAAAAGACCTTAGTTGGGATTTCAATACCTAGCTATTGTATTCGAATCCAAAACGAAAAAAAGACAAAATAGATAAATACTAATAAAAAGTTTGAACTCGATTTATACAAACTATAAGGTGGGTATAAGGCGACGAGGTATAAAAGGCCGTCTAAGGAAAAAGGTTTTTAAGTGCTTTGTGCCACCTTGTTTCCCCGCTTGCTTGTGCGTATATTGAGAGGGACGACCGATTATTGGTTTGCCAACTCAAGTAGTAATAAATCTTATTTTTTTTGTTTACTTATTGAACCTCGAGACGTTTAGGTTTTCACCTACGTTTCAAAGTCGACCAAGGGTAGTTTACTTCAATAGTAATTATCCTTACTCCTTGTTTTTGTCAATCTTTGATTGATTTATGAAAAATACCAAAAATAATCTTCTTAATCTTCTATCATGTTTAATTCTTTTCTCCTCACCATCCTAGTTTTAATTCTTCTATGAATTCCTTCATTCGTTGTGTAGGGTGTGGAGAACCATTATATGGTCTTTTACCATGTCGGTGGTGTACGTGCGAGCGTTGTGGAAATGATTTATGTCACGATTTACGGGTTGGGTTTTGTCCTTTTTGTGATGATAATTACTTCATGTGGAAACCCGAATTTTTCAAATAATACTCTCGATTTTTACCCACCTCCACACCCCACATACGAGACACCCTCGTCTGAGTTATGTGGAAATGATTCTCATTTTGGAATTAATTGTTCGCATCGATTCTCGCTTAATTACGAGCAAGAACCGGGCTACAATCGAAACTATAATGATAATTGTTATCCACAAGATTCACCGAGTTTACCACAACAATATCTTTGTTGTGAGTATTGTGGAGGTCCTCACGAGATTTTTAATTGTCAACCGAGGGATCAGAATTTTATGAGCCCTATTCTCTCGATGGTGAAGTTTTTAAACAAATTGAAACGTTATTTCAAAAGATAATGGATCAAGGAAGTGTTGAAATTTTTGAAAAGAGCATTGAAGATATGTTGCAAGAAAAGAGACGAATTGATCATGAGATTAACGATATAACTAATGAATTGGGAATTCAAAGATATCAAGGAGAAATAATCGATGACGGATTCAAAAGAGAGTGTGAGATTAAGATTAGACAACTTTCGCAAGATTATAATGAATTAAGTATTGAAATTCGAAAGAAAGAACAAGCTCAAGAGAAAGAAAACTATCTTGCTACTCGTGAACTTGAGCGTTCTTTTCTTTATGACGATGACGATGATGAGGATATTTGATCTTACTCAATCTCATGATATCACTAAACATATTCTTGATACTTCCACCGTGGAACCCGAAAATTCTTTAAGCATGGGGGACGAGCATATTAGCACTATTCCGGAAATAGAATCGAGCGAAGTAATAAAGTCTAGTGTTGAGATACTTGACCAAAACCCAAGAGAGTCTGATGGTATTTCCAATGGAACGTGTGATTTGCCACATTGTGATAACTCTCCTTCTTCCATTCACTTTGAGATTTTCTCCAATTCTAATTGTGATGGAAATGAAGATTTTGAGTATGATACGACTTCTAGTGAATTATCTAATGAGGAGTTCTCTGATGAACTTTCTTATAAAGATGACATTCACGACTCGGATTATAAGGGGTTTCCCGATGAACCTACTCTTCTTCACCTATTTCCACCGAGAAATGAGGATGATAGTGATCCGGTTTTTGAGAGGTTCACCTTTGAACTTACTCCTTTAGACCAATTTCCACCAGGAAATGAGGTTGATTTGACTATTCTGATCCTTGAGAAGTTCACCGATGAACTTACTCATTTAGAGGGGGAAGACGTGATTCTTCGAGAAAAATTATCAAACGTCTATCTTCTCATTTCTAAAATTGAAGCTTTGAATTCTAAGCCTAATGCCAAGTCTTTCTCTCCATCTCCTATTCGTGTTGAGGATAGTGATCCGCTTATAGAAGAGATTGTCATGTTTCTTGCTTCAAATGATTCAATACCACCGGGTATTGATGATCTCGACCCGGAGGGGGATGCTCTTTTTTAGAGAATTTACTTGATGATGATTTCATCCCAAGTCTTCTTCCCACTCGCTTTGATCTTAATGTACGGGTTTTTCATGCGACTCACTTTGAGTATCATGACCCCTTTGTTCACATTCCAAAGAGTGACAAGGTCAACAAAGTCATGCATGTTGATACCACTATAGTTGAGACCTTTACCCCACCATTACCATGTGCTTTATATGATTATGGATTAGCATGGGGGGACGACATCGTTTTGTCTATTCTTTTATCTCCTGAGGACGAGGTATTCGACCCCGAAATCATTGATTAAGGGAAATCTCGGCCTATCACCGATGTAATAATTGAAAGATTTTTCGATCATCTTGGTGCGAGTTTATCTCAGGGAGCATACTGTATCCGTTTCATGATTATTGACTATCATCTCTTTTTGAAGATTTATGTTGGAGTTTCATCCTCTCGTTTATCATCCGACAATGAGGATGCGATCTTTGACTCCGGATCGTGCTTTATTATGGATTTTATTCCAATATGCCGGTTTTCACCATTTTCCCTAAGGACCAATGAATGCGGGGATCGAGTCGAGCTAATGACTCGGTTAACAAACACGAGGTGCCTTGTGGTGGAGTCCCATACATTCTATCTTCTTTCTATTTTGTAACACTAAAAAGGCTTGATCTTCTCAAGCTTGTGCTCGTGTTTTGTTGTGATGTGAATCTTAGGTCTGACCCTAATCATAGAAGACTCTCGTGTTCGGTTTTTTCCGGTCCACTCGATCTTCCATACTTCTATTGTCAAAAGGGGCACTCACTTTCCTTTGATTTTTATCGACTAACGTTTTATCTTGAAGCATATTTAATAAACGGCTTATAGATTTGCGTACCCTTACCATGTTAGAACTTTTGCATTCGACTATTCGTGTTCTAGCAAGGGGGTGTTACTCTTGATCTAGGAAACATTGAGGATAATGTTTGGTTTTATCATGGGGGAGTCAATCGATATAATCTCTTGTAATTGCTTTTGTCATGTTCAAACGTAATCGTTTTTCTCGTTTTTCATAAAAATTTTAAATTTTTAGTGTTATTTTATGTTTAATAATAAAGAAAATAAATGTTTTTGACACAAATGTAGGCTTTCCGTTGGTGAAAATAAAAATAGTTTTTGACTCGATTAGGTTTTACCTTAGCTCATTCCTTAACGTGTTTAAATCAAGTTTTTCTAGACTTTTATATAGGGAACTTTAAAACGCGAGAGTCTTAACTCTTACGGGTTTAAGTACAAGAATTTTTCGCAAGTTCCTATTACTGATCCTAGAAAGTCATTTATCAAGGGAACTTAAAATGCAAATTCAAACTTGAGAAAGTCTAAGAAGATGTAAGATCCTATAGATGACTTGAAAACCCAAAACTTTTATTTAATAGGCTAAGTATCCATTAGTCTCACATTTTTGAGGTTTTACAATATGGAGAACAAGAGATGATAAAGTTTAATCATAAGTTAAGAGGTTAATTCTTCCTTGTAAAAGTATTTTTGTGTTTGATTCTATCTCCTCGTATTTATTTTTCACGCTTGAATATTAAATTTCTTAATAAATGAAGTTTTTAGCGGTTTGGGCACAATATCTTAACTCGTAACTCCTTCTTTTTCTTCCGTTGTAATAAAAGTAAGAACACATTGAGGGTGTCAGCGTCATGGACTTTTTAATCATGGGATAGCGGAAATTTGGCTTACTATATATATCATAATAATAAGAAGAATAAATAAAAACATGTTCTCTATGAGCCTTCGGGTGGGAGTCATGTAGCACTAGCCTTGTCATTACAACCTTAGGGTGTATGGCATGGTGATGTGTTTAATAAAAATTGATTCATAATCATGAGCCTTAAGGTGGGATGGTGAATGTCAATTCCCTTGTTTATGTCCAAGGAGCCTTCGGGTGTGGATTATAGATAAGGAGCACTTTTACATCTTAAACAGCCTCAAGGTGTATGATGTAAATGTTGCTAACTCTATTAAGAAGGTCAAATTCGACTTTGGAGGATTTATTGTTGCTTTAAGTAGACCTATTAGCCAAATTTTGGATCCGAGGATTTATCCCTAAAATCGTGTTAAGTTATCCTTGATGTGGGCTTTCTTTAGTGACAGCGGTTTTTGAAGTCGAGGTTAGGTTTTGAGTCTTGGGTTTACACCGTTTTTGCCTTCATTTTTGGACTAATAATTATTACATAAGTCAAATGAGCCTTTGGGAAATGACAAGATTTAAAATCTAGAGATACAATTAGGAATAAAATAGATTGAGTTTAACACAAATTGCTTGTATGAGTGGTCTTAATATTTGGACGTATGATTTATAATGATCTTGTTTTTAAACTTCGCATGAAAGAGTGAAAAGTCTAGGACGATGAATCTATTTGAGTTTCATGATCCTAAAAGTTATTTTTCAAATAATGAAAGCAACGCATTATGTCTTTGAAAAATAAAGTGTCAAAAGTTGGATAATAGTAAGTGTTTTATTTTATCATTGGGTGAGGACACGACAATTGCTTAGCAAGGGGAGTTTGATATGAGTGAAATTACTCATATCAATTGTATCATAAAACAAACATAAAATGCTTAATTTGTATGAATTTGGTATTGTATATGCTTGTTTCTTGTTTCATGTGTGTAGGTACCAAAGATCACAAAAACCGGCAAAACCGACATGAGTTTGAAGATAATCTCAAGAAGCCAAAATGAAAGGATCGTTTTTATTCGAGGATTTAAGATTTATCAAGTCAAATAGGTTAAGTGGGTCCCACAATTGTGTAATGGGCCTAAAAGCCCAACTAAGGAAATGGTTTATTAACTATTGGGTTAAAAGCTAAATCAAAATCCCATTTACAAATAACGGATTGGTTTATTTACTTAATAGGTCATAGGCCCAAATACAATAAACATGTAACGATTGGAATTGGGTCAAAGCCCAAGTGATATAGTTATGAGTCGGTTAAGAAAAGTTATATAAAGTTTTCACTTGGTCAAACTTGACGTTACAAACAAAGTAACACAAAAGAAAATGAGAGAGAAAGAAAGAAGCAGAAAGAGGGATAAACTACCCAGCTTACAAACCCTAGCAATTGGGGGTTTTCTTTTCCCCAACAAGTGCACCTCACGCGCCTGAATTGATTACCAAGAATTTCGGGACGAAGATGATTCTACCAAGAGATCCACGTGGCACCTATGAATCGTCACTCCTCAATTTTGATTCGTGGATTTGAATACCACCAATCATTGCACCAATCATCACCTTCTACCTCAGCATCAAACAAGCACAACAAGCACAATTTTCTGCCACCTTGGTAATCCAAGTGAAAGAAGGATGATCTCATCCCTTGGATTGGAACATAAATAGAGAGAGAAGGCTATGAAGATCATCTAAGGGCCACAAATCGTCATCAGCAAACCCTTAACCCCTCTTGATTAGCCTATATAAACCCCTGATTTTATTCAGAAAAACATCTCTTTCTTTACTTTTAATGTTAAATGTTAGATTGTATTTAGGATCTGTAATTTTTCTTTTTAAATGATGTAATGAAGTTTTAAATTAATAAAAGTCATTTTTAATTTACTTGTCTCTTTTTAATCTCACGATTTTTTTACTGATTGTATTAATTTGCATTTTCTAAATATTCCAATTGATATTATAAGTTAAAAATCTGTCATATAAGCTTCATTAGTAGTTTATTTGATTGAAAAGTGTGAGAGTGGATATATTATATATTCCTACTGAATAAATAAATAAAAGATGCTGGTTCGAAATAATGATGGTGGTACGAGAAAGATGATGGTTCGAGTTGATGTTTATTGATGGTATCGTTTTAGTTATAGGGAGCTCAACGCTCACCTACATCACGAAAGGATTGTCTTCGATAAATGGTAAAGCTCGTCTTCTTTTTATGCATATTTTTAGTGTAAAATTTTTAGTTAAAAGCTGAGTTGATGATTGTTATGATTTAATCGGCTTATGTGAGTTTGGATGAGATGTTTTGAGAGTTTGAATCTGATATATATTTGAGTTTACTTATTCATAATCTACTGAATCGAACTTGTTAGTTTGGTGTTTAAATTTAAGGTTTGTTTATGTAGTACTTTTGTTAAAATATGCTATTATATTATTGTTATGGATTGTTTTCTAATTAAGTTCATGATGTTTGTGGGTATGCTAAATTTGAGGATCTGCAATTAGTTTGCTGACCTACCTTATTTGTGCTCATATATGTTGAGACTGTGATAGAATCTGTTTAGCCATGTCTGCTGATAAAGACTGGTTCTTCTTTGAGGGTAGAGATTTGATTGTGAGTTTTAAAAATTGTTAGACATTTAGGTTAATGTTGTTCTGAATGCAATGTACTAGTTGATCGTAGGAATAAGTGGTGAGCCTATTTTGCTAGAATGCCTGCTGAATTGGTAGTTTAAGATTGTTGTTATTATATATCTTGTTGCTTATATATGTCTGATGATTAGTTCTTGAAACTGCTGGTTGTAATAAGTTTCTGAATGTTTGACTTAACTGAGTGAATCAACTGCTTATTTTAACCTTTGGTGTTTACTGTTATATCTGTTTCTTTTCATAGCTATCTGAGTTGACTGATATTTATCTGCCTGTGATTTTGAATTGACTAATTTTGATGATTGGATATTTGGTTACTGTATTGTTAATCTGTTAATCTTTCATGCGAATTTTTTATGTTTCCTAACATACAAACTTCTCCAAAAATTTAGTCTCCAAAAATAATAATTCCAAAAAGTGTCATTCATGGGGTTTGATCCTTCGACCTCTTGGTCAACTGCCAAACACACTAACCACTTGAGCTAGTAGCTCTTTTGGTTTTACTTCTACTCAGAACTTTATTATATTTCTTTTCCATTTGTTTTATTTCATTAATTAAATAGTAAACATTTTTCTTTTTATATAAATTCATTTTTTTTTAATTTTTAAGATTAATAAAATTGTTAACTACTTTTAAAAAATAGGAAGTTTATTTTAATTTGAAATAAATATAAAAAAATATATTTATTTTTATTAAAAAATATAGTTTATTTAATTTAGCTTCAAATTATTAGTTTAAAATAAAATAAATAAAGTTTAAGTAATAAAATTAAATATTTTATTACTTTTAAAATTAATTTAGATTTAAATAATTTTGATTTTTAAAATTTAGTTTAAATAGGTTGTTTAAATAAAGTATAAAAAGTAAAAATATTTAGTTTAAAATTTGTCTTTTAGATTTAATTGGGTAAACGATTCATGCACTATAGGTTTAAAATTTGTAGGATTATTTTAGATAAAAAACCGACACCAATTTAAATCAGTTGTCCAAATTAAAACGAAAGTCTCAGATTCCCAATTTCCTAGTGTACAACGATCCGGGATCACTCTCGTGTTTAATTGATTCGTCTTTAGCTTATTTTTGGATTATTACCTTTTCCTAAAGGTAATTTCCTAAATTTGCTCTATAACGTATTTAATTAAAATACAACGACACTTTCCCAACACATCATGACATGTGTAATATATTAAAAAAGGAAAGTTTTAATTTTATCGTATTTTCGTGTATTTACTGTTCATGTGTACTGTCATGGTATTTTAATGCGGGTTTTACATATCATTCATGGTATTTCAATAAGATCAAACTTATGAGATAATCTTATAATTTATTTTGATGAACTTATCCTTTATGGCTTTGGATGACGTATAATCCCTAGTCGATCAATAAGCCGACCCACAGGTACTACCCATATTCAATCCATTACAAATAGATTATGATAGACAGCGATAAAGCCTATGGGACCCTGATACAAGGTTTTTGCCTAGTAAGAAAATTTTGTCTTCCGATCTTTTCGAATTGAGAAATGGAAGAATGTGCGACTCAGTCGTCTTTTGGTGAAACAAAGATTGTGTCGTTGTAGTAAAATTAAAATGCAAGACTTTAAAGTAAAAGGCAGGTAAATAAAACTAATTGAAAATAAATGACGGGAAATAAAAAACAATAAATACGGTAAAAAGAAATAAAAAAAGATAAAAACTTGACGGGAAATTAATGACGAGAAATTTAAAGGCAAACTTGAAAGTAAATAAGACAAACTTAAACTCAAACTAAAGGAAAGGAAAGTAAAAGTGTGACTAAGTAAAAAGGCGGAAAAAATAAAGTTTAAAACTGAATGTATAAAATTACAAAAACTGGAAAACACTCATCCGGAATAGAACCCTTCATTCGGAATAAACATGTTCATCCGGAATAAGTCCCTTCATCCGGAATAAATAGCTTCATCCGGAATAAAGGCCTTTATCCGGAATAAATGTTCATTCGGAAAAAGAGGTTCATCCGGAATAACAAAACTTGTTCGGAATATACACTCATCCGGAATATGGCCTCATTCGGAATAATCCTTTCATCCGGAAAAAGTGCTTCATCCGGAATAATGACTCATCCGGAATACTCACTCGTTCGGAATAAAATGCTCATTCGGAATAATGTGTTCATCCGGAAAAAGTGCTTCATCCGGAATACTCGTTGGTTCGGAATAAACAACTGATGCGGAATAAATAAGAGAAAACGTTCATGCGGAATAATCAAGAGAAAATCTTCATTCGGAATATTTAGAAGACACGTTCATTCGGAATATTTTGTTCGTTCGGAATCTGGGAAGCAGAAAGAAAATACGAAGAACTGGGGAAACTAAACAAGAAGAATCTTAAACAATCTAACCAAAATCAACCAAAAGATTAAACCAAAATAACCAATTAACATCAACTAACAATAACCAATAAAAACAAATCAACAAAACTAACAATCATAACCAAAATAATTAAAACCCACTTGATCAAATCAATAAAAACTCAAGAACATAAACATAAACATGTAGATAAAATCAAGAAAGGTAGATAAGAGATTAATCAATAAAATTAAAGATTCAACAACAAAAAGTAAAGATTAAAGAACATACAAATTTAAGGTGCAAGACATGAAAGTAAAATTGACAAGAAATTAAAGTGCAAAAATGTAAATGGTGGAAGAGCTATTTGTGAAGTAGCCAACAAGAAAAACGAAATGAACTAATGGCCTATTTATAGTGGAGGAGGAGAGGGAGTGGGAGGAAGCTTCCTCCTCTCTTTCTTCTTTCTTTCTTTTCGTCTTTTAATTTCTTCGACTTTATCGACATTGTCTCGGGATTAATTGAACTCGTCTTGTAATTTCTTCATAAATTAGACTTGAATTCTTCGGCTTTATTAAACTTCCGTCTTTAGACTTTTTCTTCGATAAATCTTTAGAATAGGCCTTGGACTTCCGTTCTTTTTGCACTCTTGATCTCTTGACTTCGTCTTTTGTCTTTTTCTTCGATAAAAGCCCGTGTTTTCCTCCCTTTTCACATTTTGATCCTAAATCACAACAAAAACACAAACCACGCATAATTCTGACATTTACGACATAAAATACACGTTTTGGCTTGGTTATTATTGTAGTTAAGTGGTAAAAGGATGGGTGTTTACACACCTATCAAATCCTTTACACTTGACCATTGCAATGTCCTTATGCAATGCATTAATTATAAAGCAAGATTACACTTTTCATCACAATCAATCCACATTGGCCTTTATTAAAGAGACAGAAAATAACAAAACAAGTAAAGAAATCAAAGACTTACCTTAGGGTTTTGGAATGTCATGAATGATTATCATCCTCAAGTTTCACGTTCCCCATACCAAGCTTAAAAATGAGATCATTTTTATTATAAGTTAGCAAACTAACATGAACTCATGTGGGCCAATTATTTACTTAGACTCCCTTATTCCTAGGTGTATCTCTTATATTTTATTATTGTCTTGAATGATCACGAGGATGCATTGTTGGCTTATTTCGATAGTTATTAAGGCCGAAAATAAAGTGGGACGATTTAATCAATAGTTAGATAAAGGACAAAATCTTTTAAAACTGCGTCTCGAGACGTCATAAAGTTCATATCTTGGCATAACTCGCTTCACGATTTGAGACCTTTCTCGGACTGATATTTGGCAGCGACATCGTACTTCAAATCTTGAGAGACGTTCATGAAATAATGGTCTTCTCTTCATAATAGGAATTTCTTCACTTGAAGTTTTGAGAGATTCTTCATATTTGGACCACGACTTCTTCATTTTTCTCCAATCTTTATTTGGGACTTTGATATACAACGATCCGCCTCCTTTTAGGACTTGGATCTATTTATCCTCATACCTTGTTAGGGCCTTTTTTGATAGACTTCTCCATGATCTTTACGGGAGTATTTGCTTTTCATCGTGTGTCTCGATCCTTCATATTGATTTTTGATAAATGATTCTTCACATCACTTTTGAATCTTTAGCAACAAAATGTAGCCCTCATGCCTTGTTAGGACTGATGTAGTGGTTTTACTACTCTTTAGGAAAAGAGAGCAAAAGTGGCAAGTATTAAGTGTCGGTTTAGGAAAACCGAGCACTAATGACCAAATAAGTTCAAGTTCGTTTCCCAAGGAGGCAAGTGCGTTGTGTTAAGAGATGATTAACTTTTTGTGATTATAAGATTGAGAGAAAAGAAAAATAGAAATGAGATTAGAAGAGAAAGACGGTTACGAAGACAGATTAAACTAAGTCGAAAAAGGTATACACATAAAGTCGTAAAAAGTGCTAAAATTAAAATTTTAACCTAAAAATTCTTAAAAATCACCAAAAATCCACAATAATATGCTAAGAGTTTACAAAAAATCCAAACTTGCAAAACCTTTTAATTAATTAGATAATGACTTTTTAATGCTAATTAAAGCCCTAAAAATCACAATTAATTATTAAAAAGCCCTAAACAAGATTTTAAAGTTTGTAAACCTCAAAAATACTCTAATTAAGCTAAAAAGTATTTTTAAAAATTTTAAAACCAATTAAAACTATTTTAAACAATTAAAAACTATTAAAATCAATTAAAACTTAAATTAATTCTAGAAAATAATTGAAAAGCCCTAAGAATATTTGGAAAGTTACAAAATTCCTAATTAAGTGTCTACAATCTAGGAAAAATGTAAAAACTTAGAAAATCAGACTTTTAATTTTTAATAATAAAATAACATTCAAATATTCAAAAAAATTCAAAGTTTATAATAAATTCTAAAACATTACCAAAAATCTAGATGTAACTAGGACAGAAATGCAATCAAATGTTTCCAAAACCTTTTTAATAATTTTATATTAAATTCCAAAGTTGGTTAAAAACCCTAAAATCATATAAAATCAAAAATTAGCTAAAATGAAAATTTTAATGGCTGTAAACCTCAAAAATATAGTTAAAAACCTAAAAACTATTTTTCCAGATTTTTAAAATACTTTTTCCTATTTTTTATTTACTTTCTAAATCTAAACTTAAAATAATCCTAGTAAATTAATTAAACACGTGAAAAATAATTTTTTTGAACCAGAAAGTCCTAAAACCAAATAAGAACAAAGGAAAAATGCTAAGTGGTAAAAATCTAAAGAGAATAAGCTGAAATCAGCTTATAACTAAGCTGATAGGTTTAATAAGCTACAAACAAGCACTCCTTAAATATATAAAAGTCCAAGTGATAACCAGTCAAAGACCCTAGGGCATCTGGTTATCACGTTGGAGTGTGAGAGGAGTGGCGCAGATTCGAGTCCTGGCCACGTCCTTTTTACAAAATCTTTTTCTTTTCTTTTTGAAACATTAAAAACTCAATAACAGTAACTTTAACTCAGTCTAAAACAAACTCTTAATAAAAAATAAGCTAGAATCAAGCTATAGAATCAAAAGAATTGCCCAGTTAGGCTGCTTGATGAACACAAAGTAAAAAAACGTATCTTCACTTGTGAAGATAGAACAAGAGGACTTGTTCAATGAGGTTTGCTGGTGTTTGATGGACAATGGGGGCACCCCTACACTCAGTTTGAGTGTAGGGAGTCAAATATAGCACAAAAAACACAAGCACTTAGCAAAATTCAAGCTCAATTTGCACAAAATGTTACTGATAAGGCTGCTAAAGGCCTGTGAGTATTTTGCTGATGCAACTTGCACATAAGGGATTTTCAAATACCAATTTCTTGCATACAAGTGTACCAAATCACATATAAGCAATTGCAAACCCTACTTAAACCTATCTTCATACAATTAATCAAATTTGATGATCAAATTACTACAAAAACAGGCAGAAAAGGCACTTAATGTATTTGACTGTTTTTACCAAAGCTATGACATGACCACTTCTGATTTAAACACACCAAACTTAACAAGAACAATATACTTATACCAAATAAACCAAAGAGAGTGAGTGTGAGTGGTTTTTAACAGGTTTATACACTTATAACCCTATTAGATCCCTAATCCCAAACACCCTTTTAATTTCAGAAACCAACTTTTTTCAAACCAAATGTTTTTTAAACTTAATCAATCTTGTCCTAATCACCTCTAACATGCATATTAACATCAAATAAGCATAAACAAACAGATTAAATGAACAAACACCAGATTTCTCACAAATTTCACAAAATCACACAAATCATATATAAAACTTGAAAACAAGAGAGTTCAAGGTTTATACCTTGTGGGACCCACATCCAGGCCCCACTATGGCAGCAATGCCATCTCCCATCAGCTTATAGCTGGGCTTATGGCTTATAGAACAAGTATACTTAGTAGAGATATGCTGGTGATGGTCTTAACTAGACACATACACCCAATATTTCTTCAAAATGGTTGAGCTTTTATGAACCTGCTAAGAAAGAGAGTAAACAGAAGAGTGACCTGTTCACAAGTCAGATAAGCTAATAAACCAGCTTATCAATTAAGCTACCTATGGCTTATTTGACAAAATAAATAAAAAACTGATTTTTTTTGGTTTTCTGAAAATTTTAACAATAACTAAATCAACAAACTCTTTAAGTTTCACTTGAGCTTGATATTCAACAAGAATATCAGGCTCATATGATCAATTTAAAAAAGCTTGGACAGAGAACTTATAGACTTAACAACTTGAGTTTCCAAAATAAACAAAGACTAAAAATGAGATTTCAGTTTCAAAATTTAAAGATGCAAATGAAAAGTAAATTGCTCTTGTTCTTTTTCGTCACAACAAACACCTATTTCATTCAATAGAAAGGGATTTACAATGTTTGACCAAGGAAAGAGAATTCAAGAACAAGTGAAAATGAAAACCTATTTGCCTTTTATACAGAGGCTTACAAAACATTCTAGAACTGAAAAGAAGAACAACTAAACCCTAAATGGGAGTTTCCAGTTTTGCCCTTTGATTCCTTTTGAAGATTCGAATTTTGAATTTGGTCAAGAACTCCATGTGATGATGTTGGTCTGTTGTGGATGTTACAGCTGGTTGAAAGTGATCCTAAGCGTCCAAATGAGCGTAGTCTTCAAGCATTAAGCCTCAGCCAGTGATTGGTTTGTACATCCTTGGACTTATGCAGCAGGGGAGCCATGTGGGAGGGGTCCAGGTGATGAGGGTGATGTTTTGGGAGTTGGGTTTGGTTTAGGGGTTGCTTAATCATGTTTCTGGAAGGAATCATCAAAAACCCCTTTGATTTGTGAGAGTTAGGTTTTAGGGTTTATGGGACTAAGATGATTAGCAGGGTGGGTTTGAATCCGTTTTGGGGTAATTAATTTTTGAATTAGGTGTTTAGAGGGAAAATTAAATAATCAGTTAATACTGATTATTTAAGTTGGGTGGATTGTTGACGTGGGAGGGAGGTGCAATATGATTGGTTGAGGAGTGGAAGTGGGGTAACGTGGCAGGTAGGTATTGGGTGAGGGGAGTTTGGATGTTTGATGCTTTAGTCCCTCAATTCCCAAGTTTTCATCACTTTGTAAATAATAGCTAAAAAGTCCATTTCCTTTGTTATGAAGTTTCCCCAACTTGCTGAATTTGGCCCATCATAGTTTCAAACTTCAAATAAGGACCATTTTTGTAATAAATGCTTTATCCAAGGGTTGTTTATGTAATATCTTCAAACATTGAGGACCTTTCTTGCCAAATGATGATTTCTTCATGGTCATTCTTTGCCAAATCTTCAAAGATGAGGGACCAAAGTTGCCAATCTTCAAAACTTCAAGGGCCTTTTTGTAAATTCCATACTCGGGTCCGGTTCATTGTGCGGCTTCGTTTCCCGTGTTCGTTTTTGATTGATTCTTGTGATCTTTTTGTCAGATCCTCAATATCCGTACCTAAAATATACAAGCAACAAACACGAGCATATATTTGGCAGTTTTAATGATATTTTATGCATTTTAAGCCCAAATTGGACGATGAGACTATGTATAAAAGCAGTCTCATCACTCCCCGATACTAAACCATTGCCGTGCCCTCACGCAATGCTAGAATAAAGTATCGTAGCACCTCCAAAATTCATTTTTATTTACTTTATTGAACGATAAACTAGCTACACTACAACTATTACTACTACTTGTGTTTTAGACATAATGTATAATTTTCATCGCAAAATGGGACGTTTAGGTTCATAGAATAAGAACACGTGAATGCTTCGTTAGAAATAATTTCATCGTCCTCGATTTTCACCCTAATTCCATGCCAAGCGTGTAACGAGATCATTGTCATTATAAGTTAGTAATGCTAACACTACTCATATGCCCTAATCACGTACTTATCCTCCCATTATTCCTAAGTTGTATCTCTTATATTTTATTTTGTCTTGAATGTTTCACGAGGATACATTGTTGACTTATGCGATAATAGAGATTTAGGTCTAAAAATAGAGTCCTAACGGTGTAACTAAGACCATCAAATCAATAACCCCTCCTAATAGATAACGATGTCAAAAAATTAAGTTGACAATAAGAATCGATAAACACGGTTTTATAACGGTTTTGAACATGAGAATTATTACCAAGACTTTTATACACCCCCTAACGGAAGGGCCTTATTATCTTTGGTTTACCTCCATCTTTTATTCAACTTCGCCATGAAGCTTTTATTATGACTTCGGTCTTGCCTTGCCTTTTATTATCCGCCTCATCGGTGGTTTTATTAGCCAAAGACGTATATCCTCACGCTAAGGCGAATTTTGGATCTTTAAAGCTTCAAAGATTAAGGCTTGATTCACTTTCAATTTTGCATAGATTTTTTGGCCTTGTGGGGCTTCAAATTGTTTGCTTGATTTAGGTGAGCACTTGAAATCTTATTATTGGGTGAAGCTTTTGATTATTCGGGTGCCAATACTTCAAAACCGTGACGCTGGCGATACCTTAGTGTCTTCCCAATTTAATTACACGGAAGCTACTAGAAAAGACTAGAAACCCAACAATCCCAACTAAACCGCTAAGTCAATATTTATTAAGCAAAAAATATTTACATGCGAAGGGAGAATAAGCAAACAACGAGAACACATGAGTTTTTGAAAGAATACGAGTACTCTACGTTTAGCATAGTAACTTATAATTAACCCTATCATTTCTCGTCCTCATTTAAGAGACTTAGCCTAATGTGTAGTTAAGGAATCAAAGCTAAGTGCTCAACACGCACGGTCGAGTCAAAAATTACTCTTATTCTCGCCATCGGAAAACCTACATTCGTGTCTTCAGACACTTATAAAACACGAGAAAAATTTAAAATTTGGCCATTTTTAGCCTTATTTTGCAACAAAATGATAAACAAAAAGATAAACTTTGGAAAGCGTGAAGGTTTGGCAAGGCAAGTATCTATTCACCCCCCATACTAAAGTTAAACATTGTCCTCAATGTTTCGAGTCTAGGGGTGAAAACACCTTCATACTAGAGACGTAGTCGAATGCCTAATCTAGCATGGAAAGGGTGTAACCAATAAATTAATAGCCGTTTATGAAGTGTGCTAATAACCTATGGTTAGAACATCAAAATGATATATCATGGATATTGAGAAAGTCTTCAAAGAAAATGATCGAGTGCTCCCATAAACGAACACGAGAGGCTCTAATCGTGAAGATCATGATCTAAAAACCACAATTCACAAACAATCACGGAACAAAGGTTGGAAGGGCACAAATCCCCACACGTTAACTACATTAGAAAGCGATAATATGTACATAGGATAAGCATGGGACTCCCCCACGAGGCACCTCGTTTTTGATTACCGAGTCATGAGCTCGACTCGATCCCCTCAATACTAATTATCATTGGGGAAGGTAACTTGGTCGAGGTAGTTCAAGGATGGAAATTCCCCGCCAAAGTAGTGCTTCAAACTATGTCCATTCACCTTGAAGTTAGGACCATCATCTTGAGCTAGCTCGATGGTCCCATACGGAAACACTTGAGTCACGGTGAATGGACCGGACCAACGGGATTTCAACTTACCGGAAAAGATTTTTAATCTTGAATTAAAAAGCAAAACTTGATCCCCAATGTTAAAAACCCGGTTTTTAATTTTAGAATCATGCAACTTTTTAGTTTTTTCTTTATAAATCAATGAATTTTCATAAGCAATGTCTCTCAATTCATCTAATTCATTTAATTGCATTTTCCGATGTTTTCCCGCGGTCTCCATATCATCATTACAATGCTTTAGGGCCCAATAAGCCTTGTGTTCTAATTCGATAGGCAAATGAAAATTCTTTCCATACACAAGCTTATAGGGAGTGCACCCAATGGGCGTCTTATGTGCGGTCCTAAAGGCCCATAAAGCATCGTCCAACTTATCCGACCAAGTTTGTCGGTTTTCCCCAACGGATCTCTCTAAGATCCTCTTCAACGCTCGGTTTGAAACCTCGACTTGCCCACTCGTTTGTGGGTGATAAGCCGTAGAAAGCCGATGTGTAACCCCATATTTCCTTAGGACCCTTTCGAATTGGTCGTTACAAAAATGGGTTCAACGATCACTTATGATCGCACGAGGGGTTCCAAACCGAGAAAAAAATTGCTTCAAAAACTTGACTACCACACGAGCATCATTGGTGGGCAAGGCTTTGGCCTCCACCCACTTAGATAGGTAGTCAACCGCAACGAGAATGTACTTATTACCACGAGATGTTGGGAACGGCCCCATAAAGTCTATACCCCAAACGTCAAAGATCTCACACACTTGGATGATATTTTGTGGCATTTCATCTTTTTGTGAGGCTTTTCCTTGTCGTTGGCATGCATCACATGACTTCACAAGATCTTGTGCATCTCGGTAAATAGTAGTCCAAAAGAAGCCGGCATCAAACACCTTCTTAGCCGTGAGGTTAGCACCGTGGTGACCACCCGTGGGTCCCTCATGGCAAGCTCTAAGGATGTTAGAAGCTTCGGTGCCAAATACACAACGTCGGATGATTTGATCCGCACAAGTTCGAAACAAGTAAGGGTCGTTCCAAAAGTAGAACTTGACGTCACGAAAGAATTTTTGTTTTTGTTGTGTCGTCATACCCTTGATGATGAAGTTACCCGCATGGTAATTTGCAAAATCCGCAAACCATGGGGTGGAAGAATCAAGCTTAGAATTCACTACACCAAGCGTCTCGAGCGGAAATGTTTCGGTGATTTCCTTGGGCTCGTAAACACTTTGGTGAGGATCTTCCAAACGAGAAAGATGATCGGCCGCTAGATTCTCGGCTCCTTTTTTGTCAACGATTTTGTGATCAAATTCTTGGAGGAGGAGAATCCAACGAAGTAATCTCGGCTTAGCATCTTGCTTTGCCATGAGATACTTAATAGCCGAATGATCCGTATACACTATGCATTTCGTCAAGACGAGATAAGGTCGAAATTTATCAAATGCATACACCACGGCAAGGAATTCCTTTTCCGTTGTAGTGTATTTTAGTTGAGCCTCGGTCATCGTCTTGCTAGCACAGTGAATAGGCAAGAAGTGCTTATCATGACGTTTCCCCAATACGGCCCCAATAGCGTAATCACTAGCATCACACATGAGCTCAAAGGGGAGGTTCCAATTGGGAGCAACAAGAATGGGAGCTTCGGTCAGTTTCCTCTTAAGGATTTCAAAGGCTCGTACACAATCTTCGTCAAAGACAAAACGTGCCTCTTTTTCAAGAAGATGTGTAATGGGTCGAGAGATCTTTGAAAAATCCTTGAGGACGATAAAAGCCCGCGTGGCCTAAGAAACTCCTAACTCCCTTAACGGTTTTGGGATGAGGTAATTTGGCGATGACGTCTACCTTAGCTTGATCTACCTCAATCCCCGCTTTCGAGACTTTGTGCCCTAAGACGATTCCACTCTTAACCATAAAATGACACTTTTCCCAATTGAGCATAAGGTTGGTTTCCTCACAACGTTTCAACATTCTCTTAAGGTTCGAAAAACACGAAGTAAACGAATTACCAAACATGAAGACTTCCATCATCTTCTCGATCATGTCATGAAAAATAGCCATCGTGCACCTTTGAAAGGTTCCCGGTGCATTGCAAAGTCCGAATGGCATTCTATGATAGGCAAACGTTCCATATGGACACGTAAACGTAGTTTTTTCTTGATCACGAGGATCGATGGGAATTTGGAAGTAACCGGAAAAACCATCTAAAAAGCAATATAAATCGTTTCCCGTAAGACGCTCCAACATTTGGTCCATGAAGGGCAAGGGAAAATGGTCTTTTCGAGTGGCTTCATTTAACTTATGCTAGTCAATTCACACTCTCCATCCGGTTATGAGTCTAGTGGGAATTAACTCGTTGGCATTATTTGGCACAACGGTCATCCCTCCCTTTTTAGGGACACAATGAATAGGACTCACCCAAGGGCTATCGGAAATAGGGTAAATCATCCCCGCGTCAAGGAGTTTAAGGACCTCCTTTTTTATGACGTCGTGAATTTTAGGGTTCACCCTTCTTTGACATTGGATTGCGGGCTTGTAATCCTCCTCCATTAAGATTTTGTGAGTACAAAACTTGGGATCGATTCCCTTAATGTCGGATAACTTCCACGCAATTGCCCCTTTGTGATCCTTTAGAACATCGACAAGTGCGGTTTTTTCATCATTCGAAATTTCCTTCGCAATAATAACCGGCAACTTGTCGTCCTCCTCCAAATAGACATATTCGAGGTGAGGAGGTAAATCTTTCAACTCGAGGATAGGTGGTTCCTCAAGTGAAGATTTGGGCTCGATACTCATAATCTCCTCGGGTGGAGGAAATGGGAAATCGTTAAGAAAATCCTTAATAATCGAGAAGTCCTCATCGTTGTCGAGGTCTTCGTTACAAGTACGTGGAACATTGAATTCTTCCAACGTAAAACCACCTCCTTCAAATGGAGTGAAGGTTGGTGTCGAATTATCAAGAATTGGATCTAACATATTGGGATTGCCACTAGTTTCTTCATCACCAAACCCTAGAACTTCTTGTGAAAATTCCTCGCAAACCACGTCGATCATATCAACGAGGTTTATGGTAGCAACGGAATAAACATGAGAAAGTTGAGAATTTTGAGTTGCGTTTATAACAAGTTCCTCGTCGTTGAAACGTAAGGTGATCTTTCTAGCATGCACATCAATTAAAGCCATAGACGTATCTAAAAACGAACGACCTAAAATGAGAGGAACTTGAGGATCCGTGGGGATATCAACGACGATAAAGTCTACGGGATAGTAGAACTTCCCCACTTTCACAAAAACGTCTTCCGCCAAACCACATGCACGAATCGTGGAATGGTCGGCCATCTCGATAGACATTAGTGAAGGAGTAAGATTAGGAAGATTGAGCGACTTTAAGATTTCAAGTGGCATCAAATTAATGCTAGCACCAAGATCGGCCAAGGCATAGCATTCTTCCATATCTTGGATTGCACAAGGGATCAAAAATTTACCGGGATCACCGACTTTTTGAGGTATGCGATTAAGATAAACCGACGAACAACTAGACAATTGATGCAATTTCTCCTTGGTGTTCAACATACTCTTAAAGTTAGCGGCAAATCGAGGCATCATGACCAAAGCATCAAAGAAACTCACATTAAGGTGCAACTCACGAAACATTTTCATAAAAAGCTCAAATTGATAATTATCGCGCTCTTATCGTTTCTCCTTTCTAAGTCTCGATGGGTAAGGTAAGGGTGGTGTGGGTTGGGGCATAGGCATAGCCTTTGGAATCTCGGGTTCCAATGTTGGTAATGGGTCAACCGTAGGTGTGGCATGAGCGGTACTTTGTGGGATTGAGATATGCTCCTTTTCGACCACCACCTCGGGTTCTTCCTCAATTTCCTCCACCGTTGGAGTAATTGGTTGAGGAGTTGGTTCTTTAAGTGTCTTACCACTTCGTGTGGTAATCACTTTCATCTCTCCTTTCGGGTTTGATATGGTATTGCTAGGTAAACTACCCGAAGTAGAGGCTTTGTTTCCCATGACCGCTTCTAAAATAGCATTAAGCTTAACATCTTGACTAGCGGCTTTTTGGTCAATCCTTTGTTCAAGCCTAGCATGACTTTGCTCAATTTTATTGTTTTGACCTCTAATTTGATTAGCAAAATCATTTTTCAACTCATTTCTCATGTTAACATTTTCCTTAACAAAATTAGCTAACTCCTTTGTGTTTTTAGCCGTGTCCCTAGCTTGACTAGCCAATTGCTCTTGAATGTTTTCCAAAATCTTATCATTTGCCGTAGCGTAATTCAAAAAGTCCATTGGAAGTTCTTTAGTGTAAACATTTTGAAGACCTTGACTTGTGTTTTGAAAATTACGGTTTTGGTTTTGATTTTGCAATTGGCTACTACTTCCTTGATTCCCGTAGTTGTTATTACCCTTGTAATTGTTTCTTTGATTGTTTTGGTAACCAACTTGATTGTTTCGATAATTGTTAGCATTTTGATTTGGTGGAAAACCCGGTGGAGTCAATTGATTAGTGCGGGTAACTTGACCGTTTTGGTTGTAAGTTCCCGCGGCCGCGTAGGCACTCGAAGTGTTACCACCGTTGGTAATGCACTCGGAGTAATCGTGAGCTCCACCACAATACATACAAGAAACCTCAACCGCTTTAGCCGTAGCGGGAGTGGGTTGTTCACCAACTTTAAACTCAATTAACAATCCTTTAAGCTTATCAAAAATCTTGTTCTCCAAATTAGCCTCGATTTGGCAAGCATCAACGGTATGTGACAATGAAGGCGAAGGTGAAGACGAAGTCTTACGAACACTGGACGTGCTACGAGGACTATAGACCTTAGACCTATTCTCAATGATTAACAATGCTTCCTCGACCGTTTTACACAAAAAATTACACCCGCGGCGGCATTAAGATAATCATGCTCATGATCGTTCAAGCCATTGTAAAACGTGTCAATTTGATGCAAGTCGGAAAAACCATGATGAGGACATTCGTGCAACATTTCCTTAAACCTATTCCAAGCCGTTGAAAACTCTCATTATACTCTTGTGAAAACTTTGAAATCTCGTTTTTCAAATGCATAGTCTTAGATGGCGGAAAAAATTGGTTCACGAATTTTGAAACGAGATCCTTCCACGTCAATATAGAATTGGGTGGCTCTTTCTCTAACCAAATTTTTGCGGGCCCCGCTAAGGAATACGGAAAAAGCATCATCTTAATCGAGTTGTTAGAGACGTCCTTAAACTTGCAAGTGGCGGTAAGACGATTAAATTGGCGAATGTGGTTATGAGGGTTGTCCTTTTCGTCCCCTCGAAACTTGTTGTTTTGAATCATGGACAACAAACCCGTCTTAACCTCAAAATTCTCCGCAAGGATAACGGGAATCACAATCGCCTCTCCATAACCCTCGGTGGGTGCTTGAAGCAACTCCATCATAGTTCGATTAGCCATGGGTGCTTCTTTCACTACGATGGGTTCGACAATGGGAGATTCTTCACTAGAAGATGTTTGGTTTCCTTCCTTTTGACGACGTTTACGTGCACGTCTTGCTTTGGAGCGAGTTTGCATAAACGTCACGTACAACGAGAGGGTGAGCAAAGAAGATTCTTTTTGGTGTTTTTACTTTTTCAATTTTTTGTGGTTTTTGATTGTTTTTACTTTTTTGGATTTTTGTGATTGTATTAAGTAGACCAAAATCTACAAATCTCCTCCTTAATCAAATCTCTTGATTAAAGAAGCCTCAAGGAATGAAAACGATCACGTGAAGTGAACGCCTTCGATGACTTTAAAACGTTGGTGGAACACCAAAACGTTCAAGAGGGTTTAATCAAATGAAACCAAGAAAATATATATGATACTTAGTAATACTTTGGGCGGCAAAACCCTCGATTAGCTCTCAAAATCAAATACTCACAAGCAAGCGGGGAAACGAGGCGGCGCGAAGCACTTAAGAGCCTTTTTCCTTAGGATATATTTTATAATATCCGCCTTATACCCACCTTATAGTTTGTATTTTCAAAATCGAGCTTCACGAAAGTATTTATCTATTTTTGCCTTTTTTCTTTGGTTTGAGATTCGAATACAATGATTGGGTAATGACCTCCCAAGTCAAGGTTGTGATTTCTCACGTATTTGGAGTACTTGTGAATTTATTGTTCTACGTATACAATATAGTAATAGTATTCACCCAAAACCCGAAAAAACGATAATACGTATTAGTAGAGTGCTACTAATACAAATACTATTATGGCTATATATAAAAACAACAATTTCCAAATCAAAACACAACATGCCTTCCCGGCAGCGGCGCCAAAATGATGTAGTGGTTTTACTACTCTTTAGGAAAAGAGAGCAAAAGTGGCAAGTATTAAGTGTCGGTTTAGGAAAACCGAGCACTAATGACCAAATAAGTTCCAAGGAGGCAAGTGCGTTGTGTTAAGAGATGATTAACTTTTTGTGATTATAAGATTGAGAGAAAAGAAAAATAGAAATGAGATTAGAAGAGAAAGACGGTTACGAAGACGGATTAAAGTAAGTCGAAAAAGGTATACACGTAAAGTCGTAAAAAGTGCTAAAATTAAAATTTTAACCTAAAAATTCCTAAAAATCACCAAAAATCCACAATATTATTCTAAGAGTTTACAAAAAATCCAAACTTGCTAAAACCTTTTAATTAATTAGATAATGACTTTTTAATGCTAATTAAAGCCCTAAAAATCACAATTAATTATTAAAAAGCCCTAAACAAGATTTTAAAGTTTGTAAACCTCAAAAATACTCTAAATAAGCTAAAAAGTATTTTTAAAAATTTTAAAACCAATTAAAACTATTTTTAAGCAATTAAAAACTATTAAAATCAATTAAAACTTAAATTAATTCTAGAAAACAATTGAAAAGCCCTAAGAATATTTGGAAAGTTACCAAATTCCTAATTAAGTGTCTACAATCTAGGAAAAATGTAAAAACTTAGAAAATCAGACTTTTAATTTTTAATAATAAAATAATATTAAAATATTTAAAAAAATTCAAAGTTTATAAAAAAATTCTAAAAAATTACCAAAAATCTAGAATAATGTAACTAGGACAGAAATGCAATCAAAAGTTTCCAAAACCTTTTTAATAATTTTATATTAAATTCCAAAGTTGGTTAAAAACCCTAAAATCATATAAAATCAAAAATTAGCTAAAATGAAAACTTTAATGGCTGTAAACCTCAAAAATATAGTTAAAAACCTAAAAACTATTTTCCAGATTTTTAAAATACTTTTTCCTATTTTTTATTTACTTTCTAAAATTTAAACTTAAAATAATCCTAGTAAATTAATTAAACACGTGAAAAATAAATTTTTTGAACCAAAAAGTCCTAAAACCAAATAAGCACAAAGGAAAAATGCTAAGTGGTAAAATCTAAAGAGAATAAGCTGAAATCAGCTTATAACTAAGCTGATAGGTTTAATAAGCTACAAACAAGCACTCCTTAAATATTTAAAAGTCCAAGTGATAACCAGTCAAAGACCCTAGGGCAACTGGTTATCACGTTGGAGTGTGAGAGGAGTGGCGCAAGTTCGAGTCCTGGCCACGTCCTTTTTACAAAAACTTTTTTCTCTTTTTTAAACTTTAAAAACTCAATAACAGTAACTTTAACTCAGTCTAAAACAAACTCTTAATCAAAAATAAGCTAGAATCAAGCTATAGAATCAAAAGAATTTGTCTGTTAGGCTGCTTGATGAACACAAAGTAAAAAAACGTATCTTCACTTGTGAAGATAGAACAAGAGGACATGTTCAATGAGGTTTGCTGGTGTTTGATGGATAATGGGGGCACCCCTACACTCAGTTTGAGTGTAGGGAGTCAAATATAGCACAAAAAACACAAGCACTTAGCAAAATTCAAGCTCAATTTGCACAAAATGTTACTGATAAGGTTGCTAAAGGTCTGTGAGTATTTTGCTGATGCAACTTGCACAAAAGGGATTTTCAAATACCAATTTCTTGCATACAAGTGTACCAAATCACATATAAGCAATTGCAAACCCTACTTAAACCTATCTTCCAACAATTAATCAAATTTGATGATCAAATTACTACAAAAATAGGCAGAAAAGGCACTTAATGTATTTGACTGTTTTTACCAAAGCTATGACATGCACACTTCTGATTTAAACACACCAAACTTAACAAGAACAATATACTTATACCAAATAAACCAAAGAGAGTGAGTGTGAGTGGTTTTTAACAGGTTTATACACTTATAACCCTATTAGATCCCTAATCCCAAACACCCTTTTAATTTCAGAAACCAACTTTTTTCAAACCAAATGTTTTTTAAACTTAATCAAACTTGTCCTAATCACCTCTAACATGCATATTAACATCAAATAAGAATAAACAAACATATTAAATGAACAAACACCAGATTTCTCACAAATTTCACAAAATCACACAAATCATATATAAAACTTAAAAATAAGAGAGTTCAAGGTTTATACCTTGTGGGACCCATATCCAGGCCCCACTATGGCAGCAATGCCATCTCCCATCAGCTTATAGCTGGGCTTATGGCTTATAGAACAAGTATGCTTAGTAGAGATATGCTAGTGATGGTCTTAACTAGACACATACACCCAATATTTCTTCAAAATGGTTGAGCTTTTATGAACCTGCTAAGAAAGAGAGTAAACAGAAGAGTGACCTGTTCACAAGTCAGATAAGCTAATAAGCCATCTTATCAATTAAGCTACCTATGGCTTATTTGACAAAATAAATAAAAAACTGATTTTTTTTTTGGTTTTCTGAAAATTTTAACAATAACTAAATCAACAAACTCTTTAAGTTTCACTTGAGCTTGATATTCAACAAGAATATCAGGCTCATATGATCAATTTAAAAAGCTTGGACAGAGAACTTATAGACTTAACAACTCGAGTTTCCAAAATAAACAAAGACTGAAAATGAGATTTCAATTTCAAAATTTAAAGATGCAAATGAGAAGTAAATGGCTCTTGTTCTTTTTCGTCACAACAAACACCTATTTCATTCAATAGAAAGGGATTTACAATGTTTGACCAAGGAAAGAGAATTCAAGAACAAGTGAAAATGAAAACCTATTTGCCTTTATATAGAAGCTTACAAAACATTCTAGAACTGAAAAGAAGAACAACTAAACCCTAAATGGGATTTTCCAGTTTTGCCCTTTGATTCCTTTTGAAGATTCGAATTTTGAATTTGGTCAAGAGCTCCATGTGATGATGTTGGACTGTTGTGGATGTTACAGCTGGTGGAAAGTGATCCTAAGCGTCCAAATGAGCGTAGTCTTCAAGCATTAAGCCTCAGCCAATGATTGGTTTGTACATCCTTGGACTTATGCAGCAGGGGAGCCATGTGGGAGGGGTCCAGGTGATGAGGGTGACGTTTTGGGAGTTGGGTTTGGTTTAGGGGTTGCTTAATTATGTTTCTGGAAGGAATCATCAAAAACCCCTTTGATTTGTGAGAGTTAGGTTTTAGGGTTTATGGGATTAAGATGATTAGCAGGGTGGGTTTGAATCTGTTTTGGGGGTAATTAATTTTTGAATTAGGTGTTTAGAGGGAAAATTAAATAATCAGTTAATACTGATTATTTGAGTTGGGTGGATTGTTGACGTGGGAGGGAGGTGCAATATGATTGGTTGAGGAGTGGAAGTGGGGTGACGTGGCAGGTAGGTATTGGGTGAGGGGAGTTTGGATGTTTGATGCTTTCAGTCCCTCAATTCCCAAGTTTTCTTCACTTTGTAAATAATAGCTAAAAAGTCCATTTCCTTTGTTATGAAGTTTCCCCAACTTGCTGAATTTGGCCCATCATAGCTTCAAACTTCAAATAAGGACCATTTTTGTAATAAATGCTTTATCCAAGGGTTATTTATGTAATATCTTCGAACATTGAGGACCTTTCTTGCCAAATGATGATTTCTTCAAGGTCATTCTTTGCCAAATCTTCAAAGCTGAGGGACCAAAGTTGCCAATCTTCAAAACTTCAAGGGCCTTTTCGTAAATTTCATACTCGGGTCCGGTTCATTGTGCGGCTTCGTTTCCCGTGTTCGTTTTTGATTGATTCTTGTGATCGTTTTGTCATTTCCTCAATATCTGTACCTAAAATACACAAGCAACAAACACGAGCATATATTTGGCGTTTTAATGATATTTTATGCATTTTAAGCCCAAATTGGACGATGAGACTATGTATAAAAGCAGTCTCATCAAGGACCTTTTTGGATAGATTTCTCCAATCTTCGCATCCCGCTTCAATAAGTTATGCCTTGGCTATGAACTCTAATTAATACCGAGCAACTTCTAAACGATCTTGGGCTAGAAGCTAAGTAACTTTTCAAATCGTACAACCTTATTTATTACAGATAAATTTGTTAGCAAGCGAAGGGAGAATAGGCTTATTATTAACTCACATAAATTCACGAAAGGATACCAAACTTATAATTGACTCTATCATCTCTCGTTCTCCACAATTTAAAATCTCAAGGAATGAGACTCGTGGATGCTTAGCCAATTAAATCACAGCTTTGGGTTTTATAGTCATCTATAGGATCTTGCAAATTCTTAGACTTTTTCAAGTTTAGGATTCGCATTTTAAAGTTCCCTTGATAAACGACTCTCTAGGATCAATTATAGGAACTTGCGAAAAGTTCTTGTTCTTAGAGTTAAGACTTTCGCGTTTTAAAGCTCCCTATATAAAAGCCTAGCAAAACTTGACTTAAACACGTTAAGGATACTAGCTAGAGTAAACTTAGATAAGTAAACTCGGGTTGAGTCAAAATATTCACGATTTTGAAAGATTTAAAACCACTTTATTAAACTTTATTTTAGCAAGGAAAGTAAATAACGATAACAAAGGAAAAGCTACTAGGCCAAAATAGATTAAAAATTTTGAAAAATGTCGAAAAATCAAATTTTCTGGTTAAAATGAGGACAAATACAAGGAAAAGGCCACTTAACTTCGATAGAAGTCCCCCTACACTTAATATAAACATTGTCCTCAATGTTTAAGCATGTGGGAGTAAACTTCCCTACACTTAGGACATTGTGCACGTTATTTAAATCTCGCTAAGGAACAGACAACTAAAGTGATTCCTATTTTAATATTGAAAAATATAAAATAAAGAATCAAAAGAGTTTAGGATAGAACCGGGAGGACGGAAACACGGAATCACGGGTCGTCAAAAGTCATAAAGAATGTGTCTTTGAAGCTCTAATCTCTGCACAATAAAAGAAAGAAAACAAGAAATACCAACGGGGCTCCCCCTACACTTATGGTGAAAACATGGAAAGATAGATAATCGGGTTTCCTCCCGAAGAGCGCTTGTTTTTGTTAACCGAGTCACGAGCCTGACTCGTCCTCGAATTAAATGGTCCATGGGGAAGCCTCGAATGTAATACCGGGATCAAAGAACTTGTCCTCGTTCCCGGAGGACATCAATGAAGAAGAGGCGGGAGGATAAGTCTTGAATGGGAGAAAAGTCCTTTCAACATACGAAAAGTATGTGAAGTCGTGAGCCATGGGAGGTGGGGTGGGTAAAGAAATCACATTGTCATCCTCCAAAGACAATGGATGTTCAGAAAGCGGCAAAGCCGTAAGGTTATCAATCATAAAATAGGCAATGTCACCTCCTGGGTCAAAGCACTCAACCTCCGTAATGGTGGCTAAAGGAGTGGATGAAAGTTGCTCGGGAGGGGGACTTGGGACAATACCTTCCTGCAGCAAATTATCAAAAATAATATCCCCCTCCGTGTCATCATCATCAATACCCGGAGGTATTGAGTGAATGTCGATTTCTTCTAGCAATGGGTCATTATCTTCAACAGGAGGAATAGATGAAGGTAAAGACTCGGAAAGAGGATGAGAAGTCAACTCTTCGATTTGAGCAATAAGAAGATGTACTTTCCGTAATATGTCGCGAAGAATCACGTCTTCCACCTCATCTACAAGAGCAAGTTCATCAGTGAACTTCTCGTAAGCCGGAGAGAATAAATCGTCATCGCCTGCATCTCCCGGTGGAGATTGAGAAATTTCAAAAGTGAAATTCTCATAGCGCGGAGAAAAATCGGTATCATCAGGAAGAGCAACCTCGTCCGTAGGCTCCACAAAATTAGATGCATCACAAACCTCATTAAAGAATTTATCAAGACAAAAATCACTAATCTCACTCAATGTATCACAATCCTTAGACGCGTTTGGGATATCGAGAGAAGGGATGACAATTGCACTAGGACATTGAGCAAAAAGATCATTCCAAGAAATAGTAGGCTCATCGTAATCATCATCATAATAGTATGGATACACCGGAGGAGGAGTATAAGTCTCGATATTCGATATTTGCTCATGTCGTTGATCCTCTTGACATTTTTCGATGATCTTGTTGCAAGCTTCTTGAACTTTTTGAAAGTTGTCAAAAAGAGTGTCAATTTGCTCAGGAGGAAATGCACAAGAGGGTTGATGATCGATGAAGTGTTGTGGGGGCTCAAAATGTTGAAAACCTGAATTATAGCATGGGTGTGGCTCGTAGTAGTTCATCGGTTGAGAAGAATTAGAACACGGATTTGGTTCATAATAATCCATTGGTGAAGAAAACAGAGGACACGGATTTTGCTCATAATAATTCATTGGCTGACAATAAGAAGTATCGTGAGGGCCCCCATAATTTTGGCAAAATGGGTATGGAGAAAAACCCGGTGCATGTTGAGGATAGGGATTGTCATAGACGGGAGGGGGGGGGGGAGAAATTAGTGTAAGAGGAGAAGTACGAATTTCTTGAATTACAAAATGGACAAAATCCAAATCGTGTATTGTCGATATCAGAACCACACCTCGCACAAGTACACCATGGACATATTGGAAAACCAAGCCATGGTCTCCCACACCGGACGCAAGACGAATCCATGAAGAATTATAAATAAGAGGGGTAGAGAAAAGAATTAAAAACAATGGAAGATAAAGAGGAATATTTTTGGTCGCAAAACTTTGAAAAAGAAATGCTTTTTATGATTTTTCAAATGTTTTTGGGATTTTTGAAATATTTTTTTGACACGAAAAATAACGATCACGAGTGAACGGATCCCAAAAGCCAACGCGTCTCTCACAAATAACCGTTAATCTTCACGAAAAAGAGCCAGCAGCGGTGCTATTTGATACAAGGTTTTTGCCTAGTAAGAAAATTTTATCGTCTGATCTTTTCGAATTGAGAAATGGAAGAATGTGCGACTCAGTCGTCTTTTGGTGAAACAAAGATTGTGTCGTTGTAGTAAAACTAAAATGCAAGACTTTAAAGTAAAAGGCAGGTAAATAAAACTAATTGAAAATAAATGACGGGAAATAAAAACAATAAAGACGGTAAAAAGAAATAATAAAAGATAAAAACTTGACGGGAAATTAATGACGAGAAATTAAAAGGCAAACTTGAAAGTAAATAAGACAAACTTAAACGCAAACTAAAGGAAAGGCAAGTAAAAGTGCGACTAAGTAAAAAGGCGGGAAAAATAAAGTTTAAAACTAAATGTATAAAATTACAAAAACTGGAAAACACTCATCCGGAATAGAACCCTTCATTCGGAATAAACATGTTTATCCGGAATAAATCCCTTCATCCGGAATAAATAGCTTCATCCGGAATAAAGGCCTTTATCCGGAATAAATGTTCATTCGGAAAAAGAGGTTCATCTGGAATAACATAACTCGTTCGGAATATACACTCATCCGGAATATGGCTTCATTCGGAATAATCCTTTCATCCGGAAAAAGTCCTTCATCCGGAATAATGACTCATCCGGAATACTCACTCGTTCGGAATAAAATGCTCATTCGGAATAATGTGTTCATCCGGAAAAAGTGCTTCATCCGGAATACTCGTTGGTTCGGAATAAACAACTGATGCGGAATAAATAAGAGAAAACGTTCATGCGGAATAATCAAGAGAAAAGCTTCATTCGGAATATTTAGAAGACACGTTCATTCGGAATATTTTGTTCGTTCGGAATCTGGGAAGCAGAAAGAAAATACGAAGAACAGGGGAAACTAAAACAAGACGAATCTTAATCAATCTAACCAAAATCAACCAAAAGATTAAACCAAAATAACCAATTAACATCAACTAACAATAACCAATCAAAACAAATCAACAAAACTAACAATCATACCCAAAATAATCAAAACCCACTTGATCAAATCAATAAAAACTCAAGAACATAAACATAAACATGTAGATAAAATCAAGAAAGGTAGATAAGAGATTAATCAATAAAAGTAAAGATTTAACAACAAAAAGTAAAGATTAAAGAACATACAAATTTAAGGTGCAAGACATGAAAGTAAAATTGACAAGAAATTAAAGTGCAAAAATGTAAATGGTGGAAGAACTATTTGTCAAGTAGCCAACAAGAAAAATGAAATGAACTAATGGCCTATTTATAGTGGAGGAGGAGAGGGAGTGGGAGGAAGCTTCCTCCTCTCTTTCTTCTTTCTTTCTTTTCGTCTTTTAAGTTCTTCGAATTTATCGACTTTGTCTCGGGATTAATTGAACTCGTCTTGTAATTTCTTCATAAATTAGACTTGAGTTCTTCGGCTTTATTAAACTTCCGTCTTTAGACTTTTTCTTCGATAAATCTTTAGAATAGGCCTTGGACTTCCGTTCTTTTTGCACTTTTGATCTCTTGACTTCGTCTTTTGTCTTTTTCTTCGATAAAAGCCCGTGAAAGCCCGTGTTTTCCTCCCTTTTCACATTTTGATCCTAAATCACAACAAAAACACAAACCACGCATAATTCCGACATTTACGACATAAAATACACGTTTTGGCTTGGTTATTATTGTAGTTAAGTGGTAAAAGGATGGGTGTTTACACACCTATCAGACCCAGTAAGTCGATGTTTGAAGCGGCTTTATGAAATCCGTACTCTGACCATACACGGTAGGATCAAACAGAATCATAGTTTAATTCGGGCTATGATTCTCCTATGACAAAGGGATATACACTCTCATTATTTAAGTGATAAGGATCTCGGTGTATATGGTAATTATCCCGTGCTTAGGACGCAAATATAAGGAAGTCTAATTATTGTAACACCCCCATTTTTACCATATAGCAGTGGAAGCTAATCTAGGGTATTACTTTATAGAACAAAAGTCATAATAATAGAAAGCAACTCAAACGAGTGTTTAAATCAACTTTATTTATATATCATTCAAAAATAAGAGTTTTACAACATGAGGTTCCCAAAATCTATAACAGTAATTTCAAGCGTGTGTCTCTTCATGCCATCCTTACGCTGCTCCATGCTATCCGTCACAAATACCTGAAATATATGCTTAAGAGTCAACACAAAGGCTGAGTTAATTCATAGTTTTGTAATAACAGTTTTGAGTACATGCCTACCACTTTGAGCTACGTTGCTATTTGCTTACATAAAACAGTATTTTATTGCACTACGCTCATAACATCAATACTAACGAGAATTCACCAAAGTGACCGTCATGACAGGTTATCATGACAAGTAATCTGCAGGTGCAGGTTACCCATTAATTCTAATAAATTTGGCTCGATTACCCACACGAACGGGGTAACACAAACAAGCTTCGTTATTTCTAATAGATCTATTCACATTATTAGCACACACTAATAGTGTTAATGACTTATGAAAGTTTTAGAAATAAGTAACAGTTCGAGCACTCGTGCAATAACATATTTCAGTAAAATCATACAGTTAAAAAACACACGTATTCTAGTTTTAGTGTAAAACCCGCACTTTTAAATACGGAAATATGAATAAATACAAGATTTGAACATTTTATGAAATTGGGGAATTTTATGTAAGTTCAATAATAGAGATTTTATTTCAATTTATTTAATTTAATTTAAAGCACAGTTTAATTATTTCATAAGTATTAAATAAATAAGACTTAGACTATGAATCCTTTAATTAAATTATGATATAACCTATACTTTTAAATGAAGACAAAAGTCTGAATAAACTTTCTTAAACCTTAGGCTATATTAATTAAAAGTTACACACTTTTTGTAACATGTACATTTAAATGTAAGACTTTTTAAAATGAGGAAAAGAGTAAGTAATTAGTGTCTTATTAAGCCATTAAAATCAAGATAAACACCCTTTGAATTGACCAAATACACATGGCTATAAATCAATGATCATAGAAAGGTTTTGAAAGTTTTAAATGCATATAATTTATAGGTTTGAAAAAGTAGTAAATGGCCTTCCTTAAATCAAGCTTTTGTGAAAAATAAGAACCACTATATAAAGCAACCTAGGGTGGTCTAACATTATCACACACATACCTTTTACATTCCCAAAATGTACCAAAACATCCTCTCATCTCCATTGTTAAGAAATCCTTGAACCTTAAGGTTGTTCTTGATCTTTCTCCTCTCTAATCCTCCATTCTTGTTACTTATTGTGTATAGTGATTACCATATCATTATACACATTTCATGTAAGTTCTTATGATCCTTGTGTCACCCATATGGCTTTTATAATTTTTATTTGGTTATGAACATGATTTCTAGGGTTTATAAAACCATTAAAATGTGTCCTTGGTGATTTAATACCTTAAAAACCTTTTCATATGTTAGATCTTTTTAGATCAGCTCTAATTATGTTCTAATTATTTAATTACATAGTTTTAAAAAAGATCTAGATGTCCTTTGATCATCAAGATCACTAAACCGGTTAATACCTAGTCATGACCCAAGGCTGTCTCGTCTTTGGGTCATCTTGTAACGACTATACAACGAGTTTCCTAATACCTTTTTAAGTGTTTCAAAAGCCTAAAATCAACTACTTCGAATGTACTTTTCAAATCTGATCTTTAGGCAGTGGTTAAGGTTTTAGAAAATGTATTTATAGTCGGATTTATAAAAACAGTCCCTAGATGACGGGTTTTGGAAAGTGAATAATTAGGGTTTTAAATCACCAAATCATGGAACCATGTAATCTTTGTGTTTGATCAGTATATACGATGTTATTATATGTATATTGTAGCCTTGGTGACACGGGATTAGGACTTGTTGTGTTGCATACGGTTCTTTGATTGTTTTTGCATTTAAGGTACGTATATTAGGTTCTTTTAGTTAGAACACTTCCTTCATTCTTTTGTAACTCTTTGTTTTGATCCATTCATATGTTTTTTATATGTTTCCTACACCTATACTTGCTGTTTTGATATGACCCTTAACTTCCTTTGATTTTTCATGATCCATTTGTTTGGTATGCCTTCTTATGCTTCCATTTGACCTATCATGATGTATGCTTTGATATGACCTTTGATTTTGAACCCCTTATGCCCGAGCCATTTTGTTTTCTAGTCATGGAGGTACCATGACCATGTCATCTGATGCACCGGTGGCATGACACAGTCTGGGGCGGTATGATTAGTACCCGTCGTTCCCTTTTGATGGCCATTTTTCTATATATTTTGTGAGTGCGCATGCTAGTCATGAGCTAGCGTACGTGGTATTCTGTTTTGCAGGGGACGTATGGACGCATCCTAGGATTTTGGTAAGTATGATTTTTTTGGACGACAATTTATTATTAAAAAACTAGCAAGGAGATAGAGTTATACAACACTAAGAGAAGGATTCTTTAGCCAGACGTTCCAGTTGAACGCGACTTTACATCTAAAACTACACCAATAAAAATAACTTGATACAATATCATCAAACAATTTTGCTTTATAAGGAGGCTTGTTGTTGAAGATAGTCTTGTTGCGAAAAACCAAAATATGCTACCATAAAGAATAAATGACCCCTTCCAACATCAATTTGGTCTTTACTGGCAAACACAAGGAGATCAACCATTTTAACCATTCCTCATACGAGCTGCAGCCGTCGAAAGAAATGTCCCACCAACGAGGAATCCTACTATATAACTGATGAATCAGTGCATAGTTAAAGAACAAATGTGAAGTCGACTCCACCCCTTGCTGACATAACGGGCATGAAAAAGAACTAATATCCATTCCACGACGAGATATGTTAAATCTAGTTGGAAGCGCATTCAATTTAACTTTCCAAGCAAAGACGTTCAACTTAATGGGCATATATTTCACCCACCTAGTTTTAGATAAAACACTAGGAGAACGAGTAACATAAATCAAATACCTGATATAGCTTACAGAAAACTTTCCCGAACTAGCTAGAGACCATATAAACCTGTCTGTCTACGGCAGAAGGTTAATGCCGCTAATAATCTCCAAAAGGTTATCATATTGCGACTACTCAACTCCACGCCTAACTGCACGGCGCAAATAATATTCTGTAAGATTTATGCACACGACTTATGGAACAAGAAATAGAGATGACGAAGAACAAGATTAAAACTAAGAATGGAATATTATATTTGATGAAGAAGAAAGAAGAAAGATACATAGTATGTGTTTCTAGTGAGAGAAACTAAGGAGAGTTTCTCTCTCTTAATCAAGAAGAAAGGAAAATACTATGAGAGACACACCCATAAATGAGGTTGGATGTGCCTTTTATACTAAGGCTTACAAGGTTATGAGGCCTTCCTCATTTGTGTGTTCAGGACGAATTCCCGTTACATACATAACAATAACATAGAACTCTCGACACCGTTGAATATCATTTCCCACAAGCTTCACAACGGTATATTATATGACCATCACTTTAAATACTTCTAACAATCCCCCCCTAAGGGGTGGTCCTATAATACGTGACTTCACTTCTTTGACCATCACTTTAAATACTTCTAAAAATCTCCCCCTAAATGGTGGTCATGTATTATGTGACTTCACTTCTTTGTTGTTGCAGACTTTGAAGCTCGTTGTCTTGAGAGTTCTTTCATCATTCCTTTCATGACTTGTGATCTTGGATCTTTGATCTTTGCCTTGACTTGATCTTTAAACTTTGCCAACTTGTGTTCTTGTGTCTTTTCCCACATACTCATAGTTTGCGTTGTCTTGAAAGCTTGTTAACAATCTCCATTGAAAATCAGAGTAGCGTAAGTCTTTGTCTTTAGATGTTCTTGCGCTTTCTTCTTTTACATGAGCGTGTGGTCTTGAATTACGACTCTTGACGTTACGCCACCGTTTGCATTCCTTCGGTTTCCCGTTATATAGTACGAATACTGAACCTGTGATTAGGTAAGTTCAAAGGACTTCCTTGACAGGGTTTCTGGCTGTGATAGCCGTTCTCGATACTTGAATATATCGAAAGATAATTCATAGTAAGGAGTGAATCATGCATTTCCATTCTACTGATTAAGTCGTCAATTCATTTCCTGGAACAAGTTTGAATCAATAAAGAATCAAACCATTGTTGCTTTCCAGTTGACACAAGTTTGATTCATGTAGGATCTCACAAGTTACCTACCGCAGTGCTGTTTGATGATGACACTGGAAGGATTTCCATTCCTCACTGTAAATACTAATAAGTATTCCTCTGAATTTTCTGGCAAGATCATACAGATATTGCGTAGATACCTGGAACGAGTTTGAATCAAAATAGAATCAAACCTCTGTTGCTTTCCAGTTAGCATATGTTTAATTCAAGTGAATCTTACATATGACCTACTATAGTGCTGTTTGATGTCGGCACTGGAAGGATTTCCATTCATCACTGTGACTACCAGAGAGTATTACTCTGAATGTTCTAGCAATACCACAAGAATAGAGCGTAGGACTATGTGAATTATCGCTTATGTTCTAATGGTGAACAACAATTGATATATGGAATAAGTGTCCTGATGAGATTTTTTGATGAATCTCGTTGGCTCTAGACTCTATAAGTGCATGTTTATTTGGTGATCGGAGGCTGGAGCAGACTGCCACCTTTTTCAATATCTACTATCTCGGAGTGAGAAAGTTGATAGAAATGAGTTGAACTCCGTGAAAATAAAACAAACTTCTTCTGAGGGAAGCTTGAGTAGGCTGGGAAGGGTTGTGCTTTGCATCACTGGGTCCATGATGCTTTATCTTCAATACCAGAAATCATCAACGTGATTCTGATAGTAGATGTATTGACCCGGTTTCTGCCTAAGTTGTATGGAGGGCTATTTTCTTTTCACTCTTTATCCTTACATTTCTTTTTCATTCTTCAACCCCTTCAATGCTTACCAAGACGTCATAACTAGCACTTTGTTGTGATTGTTCTAGTGCTAACGTAAGTCATTAGTCGGCATTATTCTCGTACACTCAACTACTCCATCTTTCCTAAGGACTTCTAAGTTCTAATGGATTGTCCCGGGGAACATCCCTCCGGTTCTGGTTGGATCATAGGATGAATACCTAAACACATTTTGACACCAGTATCGTCGTGAATAATTGTGTTGAAGGTATAGATATCGTAACCAGAAAAACCTATTGAAAAGGCAATCAAGGTGTTGATGAAATCAATGTTTACACTTTGAATGTTTTCTATATCACCAAAACGCCCCCTACATATGTGCATCATAAAATGAAAGGTTTTTACACATATTAGGAAGAGAAAGCACTTATATCAAAGATCTTATCCAAGATGAGACATTTTGAACACATTTTAATCACTATTCTCCCCCTTAAAAATTGCATGTGATTGTAATTTTTGTGAAATTAGTGATGAAACATGGAGAGAATAATGTTGCATGAAAGTTTGTACTCCCCCTCAAAAAGAAATTCTAATTAAATTAGGGGAGTATATGAGCACACAGTTTTGAAATACCTTGAAAAATTATGCTCAAACCCGAGAAAACTAAATTTCTCGTTGTTGAGGAAAAATATACATAAATGAACATTTTCCTTGAGTTCACGAGCTTAAAACTTAGAATGTTTTAACATAAGCCCATGACCGAGAAAAAAATAATTTCCCGTCATTAAGGATAAGTCATAGACTTTCCTTTCTTTAGGGACCGGGTTATAGTCTGACATATGACTATAAGCCATTATGTTGAGCTCAAAATTTTGAATGTTTTGTGACAAGCTCAACCCGTGATAGATTGCTCTACCCGTTTTAGGATAAGTTATCTTTAAAGATACACTCTCCTTTATTTGAAGTTTGAGTTACAGTCTGACATTTAACTGTAAGTCGTTTACATGAGCTTAAAAAATTTGAATGTTTTTGACGAAAGCTCATGACCGAGAAAATTTTATTTTCCCGTTGTTAAGGATACGTTATCATCCGTGATCTACTTTCCTTTCTTTAAGGCACGAGTCACAATGAAGTAATTGTAAATCATTTGAAGAAAATAGAAATGACATGTTTTGAAAACATTTGAACTTTCGTTCGAGCTTTATGTACACACCCGTGTCGTTCTTGAGCGACATTTCTAGGTACGTCCATATAATGGAGACTTAAAGACATGTCGAGAAGAATATTTTTGGAATTTTCAAAGATTTTTTAATTTTTAATTTTGTTTTTATTTAGATATATACATTTTATAGTATTTTCGAATTTTTCAAGTTTTTCATAAATAATCAAAAATAGACTTTTGTACAGCAGAAGAAGGTGATATCGAATGTACAGTGTTGGAACCCTTTGAAGAAGTGGATTCAGAATCCGCTGAATTACCTACAATGACAGAAGAAGAGTTTGCACAAATACTCGTGTTAGGAGTAATAAATTCAGTTTCTACATTTAGAACACTCGCATTAGTGTTGGAGCAGGTGTCATCGCTCTTCTCGATGGGTATCCACTTAAGACCGACTTCCTTGAAGATCCTACCCGTTGGTTTCCAATGAAGACTAGATCTAGGAGTAGTGTTCTCTTGCACAACGGAAGACTCCTTAGTAGAGAAACTAGTTCCTGCATTGATCCGCCTTGAAGATTTCTTGTCATTGCTTTTCTTTGTGACGGGTGTGAATCTCCTTGTTGTCCTATAGGATTCTGCATTCTTTCTTTGTGAAAAGGCACGAGAATTTACCTCATAGAGGTATTGCAGAATGCAATGAGCATGGTTGCCATTGTGAATACCCTTTTTGCACGTGGGGCATACAGGGAGTTTGAGATTCTCGAAAGTCCTTATGTACCTAGGTTTTGCTGACCGTTCAGGCACCTTGTTCGATACACGACTACTCATTGGTGGTTGCCAATTCCTAGGTTGCTGGTAAAGGATCCTAGGTTTTGGTTGACTACCATTAAGAGTGTGTTGAACTATAGCAGTTTTTGGTTGACTATGTTTTGAATACACAAGGTTTACTTTCTGAATGTTCCCTTTTTGCTTACCATCCCTTAGGTTGTTGGTTTGACCAACGTCATTTGAACCTTTAGATTCCTTTGTGGGCGTAAGAATCACACGGTTGGGAGTACTCTTAGGAGTAGTGCAAGGTGCATTCACATGGTTGTGTTTAGCAAAAGTGGCTTTTCGGAATGGAGGAATATAGGGTGATATGGCTGGTTTTGGAACAGTTGATTGCACATCGGTATTAGGAGGTTACCTATAAACATTAGAAGGCGGTTTTCCTAAGATAGATAGCTTTGGTAATTTGTACACATTGGGTTGTCTAACAACTGATTTTACAACCTTAGGTTACACAGTTTTTCCACCCATCTTTTCAACAAGTTTCTTCAACTCAGCAATCGCGATGGCCTTTTCATGCAACTGCGCTTTCAAGTGAGTAATTTCCAAACTCTTTTCATTCAATTCGCGAAATGATTCAGAGAGTTTTACTTGTAAGTTACCATCATTTGGAACTTTTCCAACTTTGTTTTGCAAAGCAAGTTCAAGAGAATGACAATGTTTTTGAAGAAAATCATGTCGGAGTTGAAGAATCGTGAACTCTTTTTGATTAACATTTGCTGAAGGCTCACTGTCGCAACATTTACCTCCTAACTGAGCTTGCAGTTATTCGATTGTTTTTTGCATTTCATTATAAGCTTTATAATACGAAAGTTTGTCATCCTTACATTCATCACATTTTTTGACATATTTATTCCAAAGATTGGTGAATTCGTTATCCTTTTTGATGACATAGGACTCCATTTTCTCTTTCATACGATCAAGCTCATTTTGGAGGGTTTCATTATCCGACATAGAGATGTTTACCGCAATAGGATAAGTCTCATCACTATCACCACTGTCACTTGCTTTCGAGAGGAGTGCAAGACCGCTTTCCAGAACTTTAATTCTATCAAGAGATTCATCAGCCTCCTTCGCCAAAGATTTAAAGTCTTCAACAAATTTGGCTAATTCTTTTAGAAAAGCATTTTCAAGATTGCTCATCCTAGCATCAACTTGATTAATAAGCGGATTAATCTCATTATGAAGAATTTTTTGAACTTTAGTGTAAACGGGTGAGGTAAAGTTTCCTCCAGTCATTTTGGCGTTAACAAATCGTTTGAGAATGACAAAATTATCTTTGAGCTCGTTTAGATACCTTCATGTGATACTCGGTTTCGGAGGGTCATCAGACAATTCCTCACTTGGTAGCAAAAGCATTTCAGTACTCGTTTTAGACCGAACAAAAACAGTTGGAGGATTAACTTTTGGATAATAAACGGGTGTCACTTCTTTATCAAGCTTTTTCATTCTTAAACGAGTCTCTACTGCAAGTTCAGTAGTTTCCACAGAATCATGCACACTAGGAGGATCATGCTCATCAGACAAGAGCACACTGCCATTATATAGAGTTTGATTTGTGGCCTGAACTTGCTTAAGATATTCGGGATTGGGAGGAAGAGAACAACCTAAAGCCATTTTGTAACGGGTGTAATTTATTTCATTCACTTTAGGTTCGAGCATATTTATCTTCTGCATCAATTGGCCACGTTTTACCAAAAGGTTGTCTAATTCCCTAATCCTATCCTGAGCTTTGCAAAAATCCTCAAGAAGCCCATCTTCTCGAATTTCGAAATCATGTTTCAGCTTTTTTCTTTCTTTTTTTAAATCAAAAACAATAGATTTTCCAGTTGAAAGCTGTTTATTAAGAGATGTGATTTCATCATTCAATTCGCTTATCCTTTTAGCACTACTTAAGTGTAAGGCATTTAACTTTTGAGTAGTGCATTTTTCATGATAAACCGATGTAGCATGAGCTTGTTTAAGATCCTTAATTTTAGCATGATGGATTTCAAAGCTTTTCTCCCTTTCCTTATACCCCGCAAGCTCAGTGGTCAGTTTGACATTAGTTTCTCTAAACTTATTATTAACCACATTGGCATGAGCGACATCCTTGGCAAGCTTATCAAATAATGATTTATAATACGCATGCGTCTCGTCAGGAAGGGTTGTAGGTTACGCTACTTGATCTCCACTAAGGTCCACACTGGGCGCATTAGAAATAATATTGGTATTATTTGTTTGAACCCCGTGTGTCTCAGTGGAAGGTTCAAGTGAATCAGTATACTCTTCTTGCTGATTAGACATATTATATAACTCGTTATCATTGAGACGTGGGTGTACCTCAGATGAACCGTCTGAATCATACACAGGAGCTCTGTCAGGTTGAACTACCAATGTGGATGATTGCTGCGAATTAGCCATCAAGATAGAGTCGGTAGTCACCTCTTCTTCCTCATCATATGCTGTTGCAGATGCCATGAGATCAAACTCTTCAACTAGAAGTAGAATTCATACTTCTTCCTTTTGTGCTATAAGAAGCTGAGACTGGAGATGGGCAACATTCCTCTTCTTTCTTGCATGGCTATCACGATGCTTAAAACCCGCAACATCACTATATTGTCGATACGTCATAGTAGAAGTCGTGTGAAAGACAGGATCTCAATTTGTAGAAAGAGTGTTTTTGAGTCTCAACAAAATCAAACTATGCCGAAATTTTCCAGCCCGACAAAAATACCTCAGTCCGATATAAAATAAACCAAAAAAATTTTGAATTACCAAATTTTGAATTCAAGTTGGAAATAGCCAATAACTAGTAGGGAAAGATTTCAAAAAAGGAAAAATTTGGACAAAAATAAAACCGAAAAATGGCCTAAAAATTTGAATTTTGGTCCGAAAATTTGAATTTTTTGTCAAAAAAAATTTCGCATCGCCAAAATTTGAAATCCAAGCTTAAATGGCCTAAAAATAGTCTAGGAATTTTTTTTTAATCTTCGTGTAAACTATGTTCCGGGACAAGTCTAGATAGTGGATAAGTCTGAAAAATACTCGAACAAAATATCCATCGGAATGTCCATCGGAATATATCTATCGGAATGTTCTATCGTAGGAATACCCTGTCGGAATGTCTGCCGGAATACCTGTCAGAATACTCTATCGGAATGTCTGTCGGAATACCTGTCGGAATACTCTGTCGGAATAACCCTCGGAATAACTGAGTTCAACACCTATCGGAATCCGTATCGGAATAAGTATCGGAATAATAAACCCTTTTCTGATGGATTCTGTCGGAATGTATAAACCCTTTTCCGATGGATTTTGTCAAAATACGAGTACTGTTCCAACACAATAGGTAAAAAGATGAGATTTTTTACAAGAAATTCAAGATTTTAACCAACCCAAAGCACCCAAATCTCCACCACTCACGAATTTAAAGAAGACAAGGACAACACCAAAGAGCTATCCACGAATCCCTTGGCGAATGACACCACTTGTAAGATTTATGCACACGAATTATGGAACAAGAAATAGAGATGATGAAGAACAAGATTAAAACTAAGAATGAAATATAAGATTAGATGAAGAAGAAGGAAGAAAGATACAAAGTATGTGTTTCTAGTGAGAGAAACTAAGGAGAGTTTCTCTCTCTTAAACAAGAAGGAAGGAAAATACTATGAGAGACACCCCCACAAACGAGGTTGGATGTGCCTTTTATAATAAGGCTTACAAGGTTAGGAGGCCTTCCTCATTTGTGTGTTCAGGACTAATTCCCGTTACATACATAACAATAACATAGAACTCTCGACACTATTGAATAGCATTTTCCACGAGCTTCGCAACGGTATATTATATGACCATCACTTTAAATACTTCTAACAGATTCCATATTTGATTTTTCTAGCTTACATCTAACAGTCGTCTTTTTGCAAGTATCCAACGCGTAAATCCTTGGAAACCTGTTTTTCAGAGGATCCCTTTCGCACCATTTATCGTCCTAGAAAGAGAATTTTGAACCATCCCCTAATTTGAGTTTCAAAAACTCAAAAAAATTAACCCCATGCCCTTTGAGAATAAAAACTTCTTTCACAATATGAAGCCAACAAGAACGGGGTCTGGTTTTAATCTCCTTACCCACATAACCATTCTCGCCATGAATTGCTTTCACTACCTGAGCCTAAATCGAATTGGGAAAAGAATAAAATCTCCATAACCATTTTAACATAAGACCTCTGTTGAGAGCATACATGCTGGTGACACCAAGGCCTCCCTTATCATTTAGGGTAACGACGCTACTCCATTTGATCCATGAATCCTTGAGATGACTACGATCATGCCCATTAAAGAAATGACAATGATTTGTTTCTAACTCATGAAGAACCATATTTGGGACACGGTAGGTGCACATGTGGAATATAGGAATCAAACCTGGGACAGACTTGAGTAATGTGAGCCTACCCCCTATAGAGTGAGTTTTCAATTTACATTTAGAAAGACAAGCTTTAAATTTATCAACTACTTTCTTCCATTCAAAGATCCTTGACATAGAACCACCTACTTTTAAACCCAAATAAGTAAACGGAGCTCGAAGAGGAGACAACCAAGCTTTGCAGCAACTTGATTGATTAAGGCGTCCTCCACGTGAATACCCATCATCTTACTTTTGCTCATATTAATTTTGAGGCCAAAAGCACGATGAAAATATTCCAAGACATAACAAGAGAGTTGATATTTCCTTCACACCATTTGCCTACGAACACAGCATCATCCACAAAGAATAAGTGATATATTCACAGAGTTGCTTAGTTTAATGTCTTAAACATACCAGCGTCTATAATCCTTTGAAAATATAAATGAAGTATGAAAACTCATAAATTTCACAAGTATGATATATGCTATGATTGAATAAATGTGGAAAATCCATTAGAAATTTTTGGTTTTTGTGCCTTACTTGGTAAGATGAACTGCTTCTCACAACCTGAACTGTCATATCAACATATTCCTATATGTTGTAAATACAATGTATATATCAAGCATGAGTCTTAAAAAATAATCTAATAAATATATTATAAATAAGAACATCTCAAAGTATAACTATGATACCCTAAATTTCCCTAGAAACCTTATAATGTGTGGTAAACTTAAGAATTGTGAAATGACGAATACACAACACATAAGAATAAGTATTCAATGATCATAAACAAGATATAAACTATCATATGGAAGTATAAATTATCTGAGAATAGTAAGGTACAAACTATAAAAAGCTAAGTACAAGTAAATGTACATAATAGTCTAGATCATCACCTAGAAATCCCTAGTAAACTAATATTTTAAACCATATAATTACCCAATACCTATGTATATATATCAAATACAATGTACTGGTTATAATCTATCATATAAAGAAACAGTGATTGATCCTAAAACACTAATCATAAGTAATCTAAAGCTAATTACAAATATAAGACCTAGTAACCTAGATTTGCACATAAAATCCATTTCACACTGAATTAGTGTCTAATCTTTTGCAACCAATTATAAAACTCAACTAAGTATCATGTTAAGATTATATATTTATCTCAAGATAAGTTACAAGTTACTTAAGCACAATGTACAAATTATTGAAGCATAGAACCTTAAGCTAACCTAGTTATACCTAGGATATGATACCATATACAAACCCTTAAACTAAGTGTGTAGAAACCATAGAAGTCATAAACATAAATATAAGACCTAGAATAAGTGTACATGATGATATAAACCCTAATTACCCATGATAGAAAGTCATCAGGCTTAATGACCTAGAAACCTTTATATTAAGTATTCTACTTAGAATCAATACCTAGTATTTTAGGACAAGTCTACCAACACTCATATCATTACATTTAGGTTATAAAATTTAATTAAGACAATGTACTAGTAATCTAAAGCACAAGGTATAAGATTTCAATGCATGACTTATAAATTAGGTCAAAATATGTATTTTCACTCTTTAGACATGTTTACCTAGAATAACCTATTAAACCAAGTGTGAAACCACTTTAGATACTTAAAACATAATTTTGAAGACCTAAATTGAGTTTAAAATAGTCTCTAAGTGAAGAATAATGAGTTTTACAAAAACTTAACCCTTCGCAAGATAGAAAGTCATTAGACTTAATGACCTAGAAACCCTTATATTAAGTATTCTACTTATAATCAATACCTAGTATTTTAGGACAAGTCTAACAACACTCATATCATTACATTTAGGTTATAAAATTATATTAAGACAATGTACAAGTACCCTAAAGCACAAGGTATAAGATTTCAATGCATGACTTATAAATTAGGTTAAAATATGTATTTTCACTCTTTGGACATGTTTACCTAGAATAACCTATTAAACCAAGTGTGAAACCAATTTAGATACTTAAAACATAATTTCGAAGACCTAAATTGAGTTTAAAACAGTATCTAAGTGAAGAATAATGAGTTTTACAAAAACTTAACCCTTCCTAAGATAGAAAGTCATTAGGCTTAATGACCTAGAAACCTTTATATTAACTATTCTACTTAAAACCAATGCCTAGTATTTTAGGACAAGTCTACCAGCACTCATATCATTACATTTAGGTTATAAAATTATATTAAGACAATGTACAAGTACTCTAAAGCACAAGGTATAAGATTTCAATGCATGACTTCTAAATTAGGTCAAAATATGTATTTTCACTCCTTAGACATGTTTACCTAGAATAACCTATTAAACCAAGTGTGAAACCACTTTAGATACTTAAAACATAATTTCAAAGACCTAAATTGAGTTTAAATCAGTATCTAAGTGAAGAATAATGAGTTTTACAAAAACTTAACCCTTCCTAAGATAGAAAGTCATTAGGCTTAATGACATAGAAACCCTTATATTAAGTATTCTACTTAGAATCAATACTTAGTATTTTAGGACAAGTCTACCAAAACTCATATCATTACATTTAGGTTATAAAATCATATTAAGACAATGTACAAGTACCCTAACATACAAGGTATAAGATTTCAATGCATGACTTATAAATTAGGTCAAAATATGTTTTTTCACTCTTAGACATGTTTACCTAGAATAACCTATTAAACCAAGTGTGAAACCACTTTAGATACTTAAAACATAATTTTGAAGACCTAAATTGAGTTTAAATCAGTATCTAAGTGAAGAATGCTGAGTTTTACAAAAACTTAACCCTAGATCATTAGAAACCCTAATCTACATAAGTTTTCTTCCCAATTTCATTTCAAACCATTGTTAAACTTCAAACCAAAGACCCAAACCTTCTAAATATAATGTGTAAACCCTAATCCATCACTAATCACATTCCTAAACCCTTAATTACCAAAATCACAAATCATAAAGTTACAAGCCCTAGTTTTAGACCCGATTAGGTTTTTTCTTCCAAAATCAAGTTTAAACACTTTCCCTCCCATTACAAGTTTTAAATTAGCTATTTTAAAGATATTTTAGGACTTATAGAAGACCTCTAAGATGATGGGTCACCACCTTGTAGGGTAAAACTCACAATTCTTATCTAATGTTGTCGTGAACCATTCCTAGCCATAAACCTTAGATATTTTTGATCCTAGACTCTATAAACTTGCATAGACCTTCCTTAGCTTTCCTTAGAGACTAATATACAGTCCATACACGTTTCATAGTAAAAATTGGATCCTATGGGTTGAAACAACTATAAATAGGGGCGAAATCTATAAGTTCGAACTTGCACCCCGTTTCCTTTGTATCTTCATACCCATTCTTAAATCGACTTCTAAAAAAGTTCTAGGAATCTTACAAGACCAGAAACCAGGTATAGACGGAAGTCATTGAAGCTCTTGAAGCTTTGGTAGCAAGTAGTGTTCATAGGAATCCATAAGGAGCCATTTTGGAGCTACCTAGGTAATCCCTATGTTAACTAAAGTTTGATCTTGTTATAATTTTTCTTAGACTTGTTATAATGTTATTAGGATGTAAGAAAACTAATCTAAAAGAAATTAGATCATATGATCATTTATAATGAAAGTTATAAGCTAAAGATGTCTTAAAACCCTAGTTTTGTAATTTAAATGAAATAATGAGCAAAAACCTATTTCAAAAGCTATAATTATGGATAAATGATGTTATTATGATTATAAATATGTTTCTAAACTTTGTTCCAAGTTCCTAGATAATTTGGAATATTTTTGAGCTTGTTATGTAATTTTAAACAAGTCTAGGGACTAAAACTGTCATTTTTGAAACTATAAACATTTTGGGCCAAAAGTGTCATTCTATCAAATTTAAAAATATAAGGATTAACATTCTATAGTTTGAAACCTTAACGTTAATATTTGAAGGTTGAAAATGTAAATACTAAAACTATATACTTAAAGGGTTAAAAATGTAAATATACTAAACTTATAATATTATGTGCCAAAAAGGTAAATAATACAAACTTAGAAACTTTAAGGATCATTTTGGTCATTTATTAAACTATATGGATGAAAGTTGTATAATAAAACCTATTTTCTAAAGTTATATAAATTAGAAGGACTATTTTTGCCAACTTTGAAACTAAAGGATGTAAAGGATAATAATAATAGAACATACTAATTTTTGAAGAGATTTATTACATAAATGCATCATTTTATTAGGGATCTTTGTACAAAGATGTTCCATCTCGATATTACGTTCCGATTGAGTGGTTGGGTTTACGATTTAAAGTGCCCTCGCTCCTCAAACGTTTATAGAATGGCTTCTGAGAGCATCCACTATGGTGTTTCAAAGATAGGTCTAAAATTTTATGAAGAGGTCTAAATTTTTTTTTTTGCATAGTGAGGAACCATTTTATGCCTAGGTGTCATAAAGAGGTTTAGGATTTTGAAGAGGTCTAAAACTTTATGTACATTTAAATCATGTTAGAAACTAAACAATTTATAAACCTCAAAAAGTTTAATCCATAGTATGAATAGGTTCATGATGTAAAAAAGTTTATAAGTTAATGACATAATATGATGTGGCAACTTTATAAATCTATAAAAGAGTTTACTATAGTGGATGCCCTGAGTATGATGGCCCGAACAATGATGCTATAATTATAAGATATTATAAATCCAAGAATACATAATTAATACTTAAGAATAATGAACTCAAAAATCAAAGACTTGATACTATAAAAATATGTTAATCCAGGTTTGTGTGAGACCAAGTTCTTATTTGTTAGCCCAAGTTGTTCTTTGTGATATAAACCTGATAAGATTTAGAATTTATAGGATATAAGGTTAGTTCATAGCCTTACTAAAGTATACTACTTTCAACGATTTGAAAACCCGTGAGTGGTACATATACTAAATTGGAGTACAAGTATTTTGGTATGCTTCCTAAATATGTTTATTGACACTATGTTTACTGCTACCTTGAAAGTCCCTTTTTAATTATGAACCGCTAATCATTTTATGGAAAATGAGCGCTAATATCGTAAATAGTACTATTTCAGGACTGACATCCTCTATCTCGGCAAGTCGCACTTGCTAGAACCTTACTGGTCAAACAAGCATACTTTATTTTTACAAACATGATAGTTTGGCAGACTTCCTCATAAGAGCAATTGTTGGTTTCTGATATGTCCACCCGCGGTATCATAAGATTAGTGTAGTAATTCATTAGTTTGTTTTGTGGGCAAATAACAACGTAGCTCAGGAAAAAGGATCTTATATTCAAAAATGATTTCAAACCTAAAATTCACTCAACCATTGTGTTGATTTTAAGCATATATTTCATGTCTTGAATATTGATTGCATGGAGCAACATAATGATGACGTGGAGAGATATAGACTTGGGAATTTTACCATTCAAACCTACTTTCTAGATCTCGGGAACCTGTGATGTACAGAGTATGTACAGTTGTCTTATTTAAAATCTCTGAGTTTGAATGATAAGTGATAAATAAATAAAGTTTATTAAAACACTCTTTTAAGTTGTCTTCTATTATTGTGACTTTTATTCCATGAAGTAATACCCCAAAATAATGTTCTACAACGTCAAATTAAAAATGGGGATGTTACATGAAGACTCTCCATAACAAGAATGAATAAGAAAGGGGATAATGGATCACCTTGCTTGAGGCCCTTAAAAAATTGAAATTCTTTCGTTGGTAAATCATTGGTAAGGATAGAACCCTTTGAAGAGCTCAGGCAATTACGAATCCAAGCACGTGCTGCCAAAACCAAACTTGAATAAGACGTCATCCAAGTAGTCCCATCTAACCGAATCAAAAGCCTATTCGAAATCAACCTTACAGATAATCGCTTTATTTTTTTCGAATGACACCATTGGATTATTTTATTAATAATAATTGGCCCATCCAAAATTTGCCTTCCTGCAACAAAAGCAGACTGTAGTTCACTAACAATCCCATCTAACATAGTAACAAGACGATTAGCCAAGATTATAACTATAATCTTATAGTTATTCCCAATCAGACTAATAGGGCGAAAGTCTTAAACAAGATAAGCGCCGGACTCTTTAGGGATCAATGCAATGAAAGAATAGTTGCAACCAGAAGGGATCTAACCATTATTGAAGTAATACCTAATAGCATCAAACACATCATTTTCAAGAAGCGACCAAAAATGACGATAAAACCCAAAAGTAAGGGGGTGTTTGGTTAAGCTTATGAGTAGGGTTAAGCTTATATTATATAAGCCATTTATGGTTTATATATGATAAGCTTATAAGCCTACTTAAGTGTTTGGTTAGGCTTATTAAAATTAATAAAGTAAAATGACAAAAAAACATATAAATATTAAATTATGTAGTTATTAAATGAGGGTATAAAAGTCTTTTTATATGTAAAAGTTAAATAAGCCCACATAAAAGCCTCAAATATTTGGCTTACCAAAACCCCCTTATATAAGCTTATAAGCCTACATATATAAGCTTAACCAAACACTTGGTTTTGGCTTATAAGCTTATATAAGCTAATAAGCTTATAAGCCTATTATATAAGCTAAAACAAACACCCCATAAATCTATCCGGACCAGGGGACTTGTTCACACTACAGTCCCACACTACACGTTGCAACTCTTTCTTAGCAACCATGGCCTCAATAATTTCCTGTTGCTCCAACGAAATGGAACGAGGAAAATTCATATCTATGTGCGAACTCCTGTTTGGAGGCTCCGCAAAACGATTACGAAAATGATGAAGGAATTCACTTTTTACCTGGTCAGGATTATCAATCCAAGCACCGTCAGCCATAATCCCTCTAATACTTATCTGAATCCTTTTTTATTCAGCATACTGTGATCTACTCTTACAAGAATGTCTCTCTAAAGACCTCATGTGTGTTATTGTTAGCTCTTGTGTCGATATTGATGAATATTCAGATGTTACATGCATATCTCTTGATAAGATCAAAGAGTGTGAAAATCTTGAAACTGAGCTTTCGAAACAAAAAGAAATGTTGATAAAAAAGCGTTTACGTTACTTCAACACCAATATGATTTCCTTCAAAAATATTGTCACTCTCTTGAACTTGCTTTGCAAAATGAATAGGAAGCTTTCAAAATGATAATAATTTTCAAGTAAAATTATCTGAATCATTTTGACGAATGAATGAAAAAAGTTTTGAAATTGCGGATTTGAAAGCTCAGTTGCAAGCTAAAGACATAGCGATAAGTGAGTTGAAGAAACTATGGAACCTAATGCTGTGAAACATGTTGTTCGACAACCCAATGCGTACAAAGTTCCAAAACCATCACTCTTGGGGAAACCGACTCCTTTCTCAAATTCTTCTCATGCAAATCTAGGTTACCTCCTACGACTGATGGGCAACCAAGTTTTACAATACCATCCATTTCGCACTATGTTCCTCCATTTAGAAAACCCATTTTTGCTACTCCCAACCATGTGAATGCACCTAGCACTACTAAGAATCCTCCTATGGGTGTGACATTCCAAGCCACAAAGGAATCTGTAGGTTCAAATGACTTAGTTCATACCAACAACCTAGAGGATGCTAAGCAAAAAAGGGAGATTCAAAAAGAAAAATCCGTTTATTCAAAACCTAGTATACCAACTCCTGATAGAGTTCAAGACACTACTAATGGTAGTAAACCGAAACACATGAATCTTTACCAACAACCTAGGAATTAACCACCATCAATGAATATTCGTTTCTTGAACACTGCAACTGAACGATCAGCAAAACCTAGGAACACAAGGACTTTCGTGAATTCCAAATTCCGTGTATGCCCCATATGAAAAAAGGACATTCAAAATGGAAGTCATGATTATTACATTTTGTAATACCTCTACGAGGTAAAATATCGTGCCTTTTCACAAAGAAATAATACATAATCCCATAATACAATAAGGAGATACACACCCGTAGGAAAGAAAATCACTAATCAGAAATATGAAAGGCGGACTAATATAAGACATAGTTTCTCTTCAAATAAATCTTCTGTTGTGTTTGAGAAAACTACTCCTAGATCTGGTATCCAGTGGAAACCAATGGGTAGGATCTTCAAGAAAGTTGGTCTTGAGTGGATTCCCATTGGAAAATATTGTTGAAACCTACGCCAGCACTAATGCTAGTGTTCTGCCTATAGAAAGGGAATTTGTTACTCCTAACACTAGTATTTGTGCAAACTCTTCTTCCTTGATTGTAGGTACTTCAACAAACTATGAACCCACTTATTCATCAAAGGGTTCTAATTTTGTACATTCTATATCACCTTCTTCTCTTGTACAAAAGCCTATTTTTATATATATTAGAAAAACTTGTAAATGTAAATACAAAAATAAAATAAAATGTAAGTATCTATGAGAAACAAAATACTAAATTAAATTTTTTTGTGAAAATACCAAAAAGAATCTTCTCGACATATCTTTTAGTATTGATAATATTTACATGCCTAGAAATGTTATTTAATAACGATACGGGTTAGTAAATAAAGTTCAAATGAAAGTTCAAATGTTTTCAAAACATTTCATTTCAATTTTCTTCAAATGATTTATAATTACCTTAGATTGTGACTCGTGCTTCAAAGAAAGGAAAGTTTATCATGGATGATAGCTTATCCTTTACAGTGGGAAACTAATGTTTTCTTCGGTAATGAGCTATCTTTAAAAACATTCCAAGTTTTTAAGCTCATGTAAAATGACTTACAGTCAAATGTCAGACTGTAACTCGAAATTCAAATAAAGATAATTGTATCTTTTAGATAACTTATCCTAACAACGGGTAGAGCAATCTATCATGACCTTGAGCTATTCAAAAAACATTCGAAGTCTTGAGCTCAAGAGTATGGCTTGTAATAACTTTTAGATTGCAACCCGGAACTATTGTCACGGGGGAGTGTACGATTCGGTGCGCTTACCCTCAACATAAGAAGATCAATATTCTTACACTTGAGTGTATTCTTCAAGACATTCAAAGTCTATGAACTCAAGTTTATGCTTTAGAAACACCATGTCGCAAAAACAGATGGTTTTCAAAAAGTGTTGAACACAATTTTTCAAGAATTTTTCAATGATTATTCAAAATCTTTCAAAAATTATGTGTTCAACAACTCCCATCCTTAAAAGTCGAAATATGAATCACATTCTCGTAATGGCAATTCAATTGCATCAATTTTTGAGGGGTAGATTTCCAAAATTAAAGTTTTAATGTAGTTAGATATATATTATGTCAAGAAATTTTTATGTATACAACACATTGTTTTTTTATCATTTGGTACAATTCACATGAAAAATCTTTGATGTTCATGAGTACATTCTTCAACGACAATTTTTTTATGTGTTTATGAACACATGGTATGCGAGTACAATTTTTTCAAGAATTTCTCAATGATTATTCAAAAAATTTCAAAATTGTGTACTCGACAGTACAAAATCAAAATGGTCCAATTATTCATGCTAAGTAACATACATTATTCTCCCGAAAGACATTCAAGACTACTTTTTGTGATATATTTTAATCAATTTTGGTATCTCTAATATCAAACGAAATTTACATATTAGAGATAGGGGAGAAAATGTGATTAAAATATGATCTAATATATGAAACTAACATGTAAGACTCAAACACTTTAACTCTTACCCACATGTGCGAAACACTTTCGATTATCGATACACATGTGAAGGGGGAGCATTTCTAAAACGACAAAACTATCAAGGTGTTAAAAGCTTTTCAAACACTTAGATTGTATTTCATGTGGTTTTATGGTTACGATCTTATACCCACAACCTCTTTAATTCACAATGTTATTGGTGTCAAAAGGTGGTTTGGTATACGTCCTATGATCCGACCAAAACCGGAGGGATCTTCCTAAGGACAATCCAATAGATTATTAGAAGTCATTGGGAAAGATGGAGTAGAATGTGATAACAGAATAATGCGGACTAAGTACTTAAGCTAGCACTGGAACAAACATAACAAGGTGCTAGTGATGACGTTTTGGTAAGCATTAAAGGGGTTGAAGAATGAAAAAGAAATGTAAGGATAAAGGGTGTAAAGAAAGAAACCCTCCATACAACTTAGGCAGAAACCAGGTTAATACATCTACTATCATATCATAAGATGATTATTGATATTGAAGACAAAACATCATGGACCTAGTGATGCAATGCACAATCCTTCCCTAGCTAACTCAAGCTTCTCTTAAAAGAAGTTTGTTTTATTGTCACAGAGATCAAAACGACTTCTATTGACTTTCTCACTCTGAGATAGTTTATATTGAAAAGGGGCACTCTGCTCCAGCCTCCGATCACTAAAACCAAAGTGCACAAATCGAGTATAGAGCCAAGAGATAATTCAAATCTCGTTAGGACACATTCTGTGACAAACATTTGATGTTCATCATCTAAAACACAAGTGATGAAGAAGATAACCCTACGCTATATCCTTGAGATATTGTCAGAACACTCAGAGTATACTATTTAGTGTTCACAATGATGAGTGGAAATCCTTCCAGTGTTAACATAAAATATAACCGCGGTAGGTCATGTGTAAGATTCTTTATGAATTGAAAATGTGTAAAACTAGAAAGCAACGGTGGTTTGATTCTTAATTGATTCAAACTCATTCCAGGTTTCTACGCAATATCTTTATGATCTTGCTAGAACATTCAGATTGATACTCCTTAGTATTCACAATGACAAATGGAAATCCTTCTAGTGTGTTAATCCCACTTCAATCTATAACACACAATACTAATGATATTTAGAGAGAGAAAGAGAAGAAAAGTAGAGAGAGAAGAGAGAGATTGGATGGTAAAAGATTACTAGAGAGAGAAAGTAATTATGACCAACACCCTCTTCCACACATGGAAGAGGGTATATATAACCTTAGATTTTGGGCCTTGGGTTTAAGTGACTTGGGCCGGGCTTGGCTTTGTCTTGGGCTTACGCCCCTAACTTATACAATATTAGCTTAAAGTCCAAGCCGGGTTTTCCCGACTAACCTATTACAATACAAGACCTTTAACGACTAAGATGACCTATTACATTCTTGTTCGACTATATAAAATATAGGGCTAACAATCTCCCCCAATGTATCGGTCATCTTAAAAAGCTTAAAAAAAAGCATAAGATGATTGAGTAAATACATTCTTGTAGAGGAGATCTTCCTGCTTTGGTCTTGTATCTTGGTCTTGATCTTGTTTGCAATGGCTTTGTTCCTTCATGCTTTTGTGATCTTTATCTTGAGCCTTTGTCATTTGACTCTGAATGCTTGAGATCTTCATCTTGTGCTCCTTGTGACTAAGATAACCTTTTACATTCTTACATTCTTAGGTATCTTGATTATTGCCATCTTGTGCTCTTGTGACTTCTGAATCGACACCGGTTAGTACACAGCTACGCCACCTTCTTGATATGCAGCAACATATATAGACACAGATAAAATAGCTTTGAACATTTCATCCTAACTCGGTAGCATTTTACCTCCGGTCGGTGAAGAGCGTTAGACGGTATCAGATACCGTACCTGTGATCGGGTAGATTCGATTAAGAACCTCCTTGACAGGGTTTCCCGGCGGTAGTAGCCAGTTCTCTTTACTCGACCGTCTCAAAGCAGACTTCGAACGTAAAGAGTGAATCATAAGGATAAATTATCCGTCTGATTAGAGTCGTCAATTCAGAATTCCTGGAACAAGTTTGATTCTAAAAGAATCGCACCATTGTTGCTTTCTAGTTTGTCACAAGCTTGATTCATAGAGAATCTTGCGAGTCACCTACCGCAGTGCTGTTTGATGTTGACACTGGAGTGATTTACATTCTTCACTGTGAGCACTAAGGAGTGTCACTCTGAATGTTCTGGCAAGATCACACGAATTTTGCGAAGAAACCTGGAATCAAGTTTGAATCAATTAAGAATCAAACTTAGTTGTATTCCAGTTATCACAAGTTTGATTCGTGTAGAATCACACAAGTTACCTACCATGAGCTTGTTTAATGCTGGCTCAAGCAGGATTTCCATCTTCATTGTGAATCGTATCACTCAGATGTTCTGGCAATATCACAAGGATAATGCGTAGGACTCGATTGTGTCCTAATGAGATGATAGATGGATCTCTTTTGGCTCTAGACTCAATAAGTGCATTTTGGTAATCGGAGGCTGGAGCAAACTGCCACTTTTTCAATATTAACTGACTCGGAGTGAGAAAGTCAATAGATACGTGTTGATCTCCGTGACAATGAGACAAGTTTATTTTGAGAGAAACTCGAATGGCTGGGGAAGGGTTGTGCATCGCATCACTGGGTCCATGACACTTGTCTTCAAAAGATGTGTTAACCCGGTTTCTACCTAAGTTGCATAGAATATTAAACTCCTTCAATGCTTACCAATACGTCATCATTAGCACCTTGTTGTGATTGTTCTAGTGTTAACTTAAGTAATTGGTCCGCATTCAGCTTCATTCCACTCCATCTTTCCTAAGGACAACTATTTCTAGCTATGGAATGTCCTTAGGTAGATCCCTCCGGTTCTGGTTGGATCATAGGACTTAGTTTCCTATCCTAAACCACCTTTTGACTCCATCGTTCCATCGTGGGTAGTAGGTTGTTTTGGGTAAAGATCATAACCATAAAACCATTGAAAACCATTCAAAGTGCTTGATAAAAATCAAAAATTTTAACACTCTGAAAGTTTTATATTTTCAAAAAAGCTCCCCCTACACACATGCATCGATATACGAAATAGTTTAGCATGTGAAGGAAAGAGTTGAACTTGAGTCTTTAAGATCACATGTTGCGATATATTACATTCTAATCACATTTTCTCCCCCTATCTCTAATATAAAAACATAATATTAGAGATACCAATTTATTAAAATGTGACAACTTCTGAAAAAACCGATTGGGAGAAAAATATGTGTACACGCATGAATCATGGAACATTAAGTCGGGTCGCTTCCCCTCAACAATATATGTGTGTTTTGAGACAAAATTTGACAAAATTTTAGAAAAATGACACCACAATATATGTTGAGGTACGGAGTTGAGATGCCTTTACCGATAATATATATGACAGATTTAATATCATTTTCAGAATATGTTGGATACATAAAATATGACAATTTTGGAGATGAACCCAACAACATTAAAAGGCTTAATGTTAAAACGCTCCCCCTCAAAAATTGATCAAAATAACATATGATAATTTTGAGATACGAAAACCACATATGAGGAAGGGAGTGTTGAACACACAGTTTTGAAAGATTTAGAAAAATCTTTTGAGAAATTCTTGAAAAATTGTATTCAACGGTTTTAAAATAAATTCCGATTTACATGAGCTCAAAACTTTGAATGCTTTGTGACTAGCTCATGACCGAGAAAAATTAATTTCCCGTTGTGAAGGATAAGTTATCATCCGTGATAAACTTTCCTTAAGTGGAAGTACGAGTTCTAAGCTGACATATACTTAGAATTAGTTTTTCATGAACTTAAAAACTTTGAATGTTTTTATAGGAAGCTCATGACCGAGAAATATTAATTTCTCGTTGAGAAGGATAAGTTATCGTCCGAGATAAACTTTCCTTATTTGAGGTCCGACTCCTAAGCTATGATGTGCTTAGAAGTCATTATGAGAGAAAAATCAAGCAGCTTCATTTGCCAAAACCTCCAAGTCTTCTGGAGTCATATACTTCATACCAAGACGACCAACGAGATACTGAAACCTATTTTGAGATAGGGATTTTATAAACAAGTCAGCTATCTGATACTCAGCTTTGACAAAGTATAATTCCACGATACCACGTTCCACTTGTTCCTTGATGAAGTGATATCTAATTGCGATGTGCTTGGTACGGGAGTGTTGAACCGGATTGCAAGAAATGGCTATGGCCGACTTTGAGTCACAATACATAGGTATTTTATCAAAGTGGAAGCCATAATCCGTGAGTTGAGTTCTCATCCAGAGGACTTGAGCACAACACGCGGATAGAGCCACATATTCTGCTTCAGCTGATGAGAGCGAAGTGCAATACTGCTTCTTTGACGACCAGCTCATAAGTTTGTCTTCCCCTAGAAATTGTACACTACCAGAAGTGCTTTTTCGACTATCAAGGCAACCTGCGTGATCAGAATCAGAAAAAGTTGTTAGATGAAAACCGGTTCCCTTCGGATACCAGAGTCCCATGTGAATGGTATTCTTAAGGTATCGAAAGATCCGTTTAACCTCTTTGAGGTGCTTTTGAGTAGGTCTGGCTTGATATTGTGCACAATAGCATGTGGCATGATGAATATCAGGCCTGCTGGCTGTAAGGTACATAAGTGACCCGATCATACTACGATATCGCGTTTGATCTACGGGATATGAGTACAAGTCAGCGTCTAAGGATGTGGTCGACAATGGTGTACCAACGCGAGCACATGAGGTCATACCATGCTTTTTAAGTATCTCTTGAGCATACTTAGCTTGGTTTATGATGATACCACGTGGGGATTGATGAATCTGGAGGCCAAAAAAGAATTTTACCTCCCCCATCATTGACATTTCAAATCTGTTGTGCATTAATTTTTCAAAACGTTTTGAAAGTTTTGGGTTCGTAGAACCAAAAATAATGTCATCAACATAAACTTGCACCAGCAGTATGTCATCCCTATATCTATTAATAAAGAGAGTAGGATCAATAGAACCTTTGGAGAATCCTTTCGAGACCAAGAAGTTGGATAGTTCTTCGTACCATGCCCTTGGAGCTTGTTTAAGTCCATAAATAGCCTTCTTGAGATGATAGACTTTTTCAGGGTGATGAGGATCGGTGAATCCTTCCGGTTGATTCACATACACTTCTTCCTTCAAATGATTGTTGAGGAACACAGTTTTAACGTCCATCTGAAAAACCATGAAGCCCTTATGTGCAGCATAAGCAAGGAATATCCTGACAGCTTCCAAACGAGCAACTGGAGCCAATGATTCACCAAAATCTATCCCTTCTTGTTGATGATACCCCTTAACCACAAGATGAGATTTGTTTTTGATGATGGTTTGTTCTTCATCCAGTTTGTTTTTCCAGATCCATTTGAAATCTAAAAGCAAAATTCCATAAGGTCTGTCAACAAGTTCCCAAACATTTAGGTGTTCAAACTGATGAATTTCGTCTTGCATTGATTCAATCCATGCATGATCAGTCATGGCTTGTTTGATGTTAGTAGGTACATTTGAACTCACGGTAAGTGCATACATACACACATCGCCATCGGTGTTGAGTTGTTTGCGTGTTCGAACCGGTTGTGAAGGATTTCCAATTACTTGCTCCAATGGATCATCACGAGTCCAATGGTGAGTGGATGGATATCTTTGGTAGAATGTATGCATGTTGGATGGATCAACATGTTGAGTAGAAGACTCTCCGACTTCGTGTACCGGTGTACCGAACGGGTTGATAAATTCTTCTTCGTCAGGTTGTGCATTGACTGCTTGATTGTTGTTTCCTCCTTTAGCATTGACGGTTGGTGATGTTGGTTGTATGACAGTTTCTTGAGTTTGTTGAGTATCCAATGGAATAGTCTCTTGAGCAACGGTTGCTAAAGTAGAGGCAGTTGTGTCTTGTGGATTTTGTTCAGGTGCATCAGCAGTATTGACAGCGGAAGGCTTTGACACAACTTGATTGTTTCCATAGTAATATTCATCAAACATTGGATCATATAAATCAACCAACTCATTCATATGTGTCGTATCCGTCGATTCTGCTGTAGGAGTATTTTCTTGACATTCTTGCACGGGACGTACACTATTTTGTGTAGGTGCCATTGCTGGACAATGAGGTGCGGGACTTGAGCTGTTGTGTTCAAGTACCATTTGTGGCAATTCGTCAAAGTTCACTTGAATTGTTTCTGTAATAATCTTTGTTTTTTTGTTGTAAACTCGATATCCTTTCGACAATGTAGCATACCCCACAAAAATACATGCAACACCTTTTTCTTTCATCTTGTCGAGATTCTCACCGTCTTTAAGAATATAGCATAAAGATCCAAATACGTGAAAGAATTTAACCGTAGGTTTCCTGCCATTTATGATGTGGTAAGGTGTCTTTTCATGTCTAGGGATGACGAGAGAACGATTCTGAGTATAACAGGCGGTTGCAATAGCTTCAGCCCAGAAGAATAGTGGTAAATTTGAGCAGAAAGCATTGTTCGAGCAGCCTCTACCAAAGTGCGGTTCCGTCTTTCAACAACGCCGTTTTGTTCAGGAATTTGAGAAATAGACGTTTGATGTTCGATGCCTTCTTCTTGAAAGTAATATTGCAAATTCTTGTTCAAAAATTCAGTACCCCTATCCGTTCTTACGGTTAAGACTTGAGCTTGAAGATTGCGTTTTATCATCTTGAGAAAGTTTTTGAGAACTTCTGGTGTTTCATCCTCGGACCTTAAGAAGAAAGTACATGTGTATCTAGATTAATCATCAACAATCACGAGAATATACTTTTTCCCGTTTATACTCTCTACACGCATGGGACCACATAAATCCATGTGTAGAAGTTCCAATCGTCCTTTAGAGCTTGGGGTAGTCTTTGTTTTGAAAGACTTCCGTTTAGCTTTCCCCAACTCACAAGAAGAACAAAGATGGTCTTTGACGAATTTTAATTTAGGAAGACCGGTCACAATATCATTCTTCGAAAGCAAGTTGATGGTGTCAAAGTTGAGATGTGACAATCGTTGATGCCATAACCATGCTTGAGAGGATGTAGCTTTCACCATTAAGCAAATTGGATTTGTTGAAGATGTATCTTGAAGAGTAACTGTGTAGAGATCAGAACCACGAGAACCTGTAAGAAGTTCATTCCCATCGTAGTCTCTAACATAGCAAGTAGATTTCCTAAAAGCCACTTCTAAATCTGCATCACAAAATTGACCAACCGAGAATAAATTGTGATTCAGTCCCTTGACGTAATAAACACGTTTTATAGTGATATTCCCTTGAACCAAGTGTCCATATCCGAGTATCGGTGTAAACTGATCATTCCAAACCGTACCGTACCCAGAAACTTCTCCACGAAGTTAATTAGAAGCTTGAGATTTCCCGTCATGTGCTTTGTGCACCCAAGGTCCATTATGAAGAGAATGATCTCGACGAGCTGCATAAGCATTAGAAGACAATGTAGAGTTTGACAAATGGGAGCCCCTGATAGAATTGGGTTCCAAAATATTAGTAGACATAGATTCAAAAGGCAAACTAACATTCATAGACCCAATTAAAATAGTGGCTGTCTTAGGTACCCATTTGTATCCGGGTGGTGTAAATCTTGGGTACCCCTGTTTACATGTCATACTCATGTTCTCATAAAGCTTCTTTAACATTTTTTGTTTACGTAGAGTAGTGGATTCTAACGCACTTAGCTTTTTAAGTGGTTGAGCAGTGGATTGGTTCAAAGTTCTTGTGGGTTTCCTAGTACTAGTGGGCACAAGAATAGGCTTCCCTAGTTCTAGCATTCACGCCATTACGATTAAGAGCACAAGCATCATGATTGAAAGTACGAACACATTTTCCACATTTAACACAAACAAATTCAACATTTGAAGTCTTAACATTCAAACTGTCATTACATGCAGTTACAAACGTTTTATTCTTAGAAAACTTAAAATTCCTACAGTGATCTTCTACTTCCTTCTTCTTCCCTTGACTATTGTTAGGCATGACTCTATCTTCAATTCTAGTGCTCTTAAGCTGTGGTCCGCTAACGCTAGTAGTGGGAGTTACTCCTGTAGAAGAAGACACACGTTGATTAGTTTTCCTAGTATTCTGAGGTAACCGCGATGTTCCAGTTTGAGTGGACCTAGTTACATCTTGTACATTCCAGGTGCTATCACATTTGTGCCCTTATCAATTCCTAACTTAGGCAAAGTCTTTGGGGGTTTGCCCAAAATATATGATTTAGGGCATTTAACCGCATTCGGTTGACGAACGACGGATGGTTTACCCAATTCAGACTTTCCTTTCATTATCTCAATGAGTTTTTGTGACTCACTGATGGCTATGTCCCTTTCTTGTAGTTGAGCTTTCAAATCATTTATTTCGAAACCTTTTTCATTTAATTGTCGAAACAAAGAAGCTGCTATTTCTTGACACTTTTTATGATTAGGAGATTTAACACCTTTTTGTAAAGCAAGTTCAAGAGAAATGGAGTGTTTCTCAAGTTGGGAAAATCTTTTCGAAAGTTTGTTATATGACTGAATTTGTTTCGAAAGCTCTACTTTAAGATTGCGACATTTCTCGTCCGATTCTGACACTAGACATGCTACATGACAATATTGATCAAGATCCGTATACACACCAAGTATAGCATTCATATGGTCAGCATAAAAGTATTCCTTAGAAAGTCGATCAATTTCGTTAGAAAGTTGGTGTTCTTGTGTCTTTAATTTAATTTGAAGAAAATCAACTTCATCTTCAAGAGATTTCACATAGCTTAAATCAGTTAACATTTTCTCAGTGAGAGCATTATAAAACATTTCCACATTTTTTGAAAGATCATTAGTGGTTGGAACAATGCATTGTTGAATGACGACTTCTACTTGTGGGTTAGGTTTAATATTCCAAATGGTATCTCTAGAGACTTTTTCATAATCGGTGACACCTTTGTACAAATTTAAAACCCCTTGTTTTATAGACTCAAATTGCTGAACACTTTTACTTTTCTCATCCCATTTTCGTTTTTCTTCCGAAATTTGTTTTTCTAACAAAATTGATTGTTTTTTGAAACTCCTTTTTAAAGAAACTTTCTTTTGGGGTTCATCACTTGGTGGTGGAACTCTATTATACATATTTTGTTCTTTAGAAAGTTCTTTTTGAGGAACAAACTTAATATAATGATCAGAATCAGAAAGGTTTATTAGGTCACTTAAGTTCGATCGACTTTCATCTTGTTGACGAATGATTTCGTCGCAGTCAGGGGAAAGCATAAGAGCAAGATTATCAACATAACAACCGATATCATAAAGAGCAGGCTTGGTACTTTGAACTTTAAGATATTCAGGCTTGACAAAACTCGTTTTCATATTTCTATTGAGCATATTCATGGTTTGACTAGACTGAACCGTTTTGTAAACAATGTTATTTAACGTGTCGACTCTCTTTTCCAAAGCAAGAATTTTTTCAATATCCTTTTCTTCACGAGTTTTATAAAGCTCAGTTTGTTCTTTGTTAACCGACTCTAACTCAGTAATTTAGAGTTTATGTAGCAGCAGTTGTTCTTCAAGTTCCGATATCTTTTGTTTTGACATATGAATTTCGTGTGTTACTTCAGAACAATATTTTTCGTTGAGCACCATACGTTCATATACCAAACCATTAGCTATTGCAACTCGTCGATCAGCTTCTTTTACATAATCACACTCTTTAAGCCTGTCTATCTCCTCGGCTAAGGATGTGTTTGCTTGCTTCAAACGTTTATTAGCCTATTTGTTTTCCTCAATTTCATGTTTTAAAGAATCAATTATAGACGAAAGCAAATTACGGTCCTCATCCGAGTCAGTACCCTTAGCAGCATTACCGTCATCATTACACATATGCTGTGAATCCGTAGAGATATTGCTATCCTCCGTGTCCATTACATATGTGTCATTGATGCTTTTGGGTTGCTCAGGATGTCTTCGTTCATTAGCAAACACATTATATTTATCATATGTTGGTACCTTTTCAATTGGCTCAGTATCAAAGATAGGTCCAGAAGTATCAGCAGTCTCTGGAAGCACTTCTTGAATCTTTGCCATGTACACATAATGTGCCTCTATCTCTTGATCATCGGCTTCATCATCAGTGTCATCACGCCAGTCAACTTCATCTGCTGTGACTGGAATTCCTGCTTCTTCTTTCTTACACAGCAACATCTTTTACTTGTGATATCCCAAATCCTTAACCCGTTTTGGCTTCTTGCATTCCCTAGCCATGTGCCCAAATCCCTTGCAATTGTAGCATCGAATCCGAGTCTTCTGCACAACCGGAGTGCCTACAGTATCTCTAGCCCCAACTTGATTCGGCATCCTCTGATTATCATACCTAGCCTCACGATCATACCTAGGTGCATGATCAACTTCCTTATATCGAGCATTGGATGATGATCTGAGGTTGTTGTTGGTAGGTTTGTAGATCTGCTTTAATAAGTGTGTAAACACTTATCCTTTTGCCACTAAAATCAAGGAAAACAAGACCTAATCATGTGTTTAATATCGTAAAAGTCGAAATTACGTGTGGTTTTGTGTTTTTGTGTTAAAATAGGTACAAATGATCAAAAGGAAAGAAAACACGGGATTTCACGGTCAAATAATGAAGAAAAGTCCAAGAAAGAGACGAAGACAAAGTCAAAAGACCAAAAGTGTGCCAAAGATCACGAAAACCGGCGAATTCGACACGACTTTAAAGGAAAGATCGTCAAAGCTGAAATCAAGCTCGTTTTAGTGGATTTAATATTATTTGAGTTTAATGGGCCTTGTGGGTCCCACATTTGCTTATTGGTCCCACAAGCCCATTTATGAAAATAGTTAACTTATGACGGATCAAAAATGGCCCAACTAAAGCCCATTTGGCTAAATAAACAAATACGGATGGCTCGTTTGGATAAATTGGGCCACAAGCCAAAACACTAACATAGAATAAACGAATGGAATGAAATTTTTAGTCAATTTTTTGTTGTCAGTCAACACGAACAAATGTTGGTCAAAAGTTTCACACCTCTCACACGAATAAACATCCACTCACCTCACCCCCTCACTTTTACTTACCCTCACACACACACGTGTACTCATATTTACCCCACACCCTTAATTAATAAAACCTTTATCTACCCTCATTTAACCATTCGATACATCCAAGAAACTCCTACTTTTCCCTCATCTCTTCCCATCACAAACACAGGAACAAAACTTTTACCCAAAAAAACCCTAATTTACCTTAAAACAAAAATTAAGCAGTAAAAATTGGGGGTTTTCCCTTAATTGTGTAATTCACACAAAGGGGAATTAAAACCCCATGATTTTCGTAGCTCCATGATGGGTGGTCCAAATCCTGACGTGGCTCATCCTTCCCTTTTGATTGGATTAAACAAGTCACCAATACCCAATCACCCAATAAAAACCTTCCACCTCAGCACTCAACAAATACAAGAAACACACCCAATGCCATCCTGGCAATCCGTGTGATGCTTGGATAATTCTCAGCCGAAGATTTGAAGAGAAGAGAGAGAAGAGAAGATTTAAGGGCCATGATTGAATGCTTAATTTTTAAGCTATGGAGAGGGTTTCAGAGGTTTTGCCTATAAAAACCCCCATCCAAGATGTAATCAATAGCACTTTTTCTTTATTTTTATTTTCTGCAAATTAGAATTAGGGTTAATGTAATTTTTAAATTTTCAGTGATGTAATTTTTATTTTAATTAATAAAAAGTTTGATTTAATTCATTTATGTCCCATTTAAATTCTGTCAAATTTTTTAATATTCTCCTTTAATCTGCGTTTTTTTCTACTGTTCTTGTTTATTGTTATTATTATAATATAAAAAAAAAAGAAGAAAGTGAAAAAATATTTCCCCCACTGGGAAGATATCAAAAGGTTACTGTTCGTTCATTTGGGAGTACTGTTACTATTCGAGAAGTATATTGTTGGTTCGAGTGATGTTCATTGTTATGGTTCAGTTCGAGATAATGGTGATGATATTGGGTTGATAACAAGGTGGTGTTTGTCGATTCGGTTTCGATAAGACAGCTCAGCGCTGCGTCTTCGGCTCAACAGATTCAACATCGGGTTTCCTTTCTTCTTTTACATTTAAGTTTTAGGTTTTATATTAGTTTCTACTTGGTTTTGAAGTTTATGATCTGCTTTAGTGTGAGTTATATCTGTTTATTTCGATTTGGTTTACTTTGGTTTTGAAGTTTGTTTAACCTGCTTATTCTAGTTTCTAGCTTATTGTTTCCTAGTTTTGAGTTAGCCTATTTTGGTAGCTGTTATAGCCGTTTGTTAGTTTTGCTGATATTTTTAAATTGATTTGTTTTATTTTATTTTGCTTATGTGATTTTACCTTTTTCTGCTTACTTGCTTATTGTTCTAGTTTTATAGCTTTTTTGTTTTTTCATGCTTATTAAGATATAGCTTTATTGCTTTTCTGTTTGACTGTTTTTTTATTTTATATTTAGGCTTATTTCAACTGCTTATTTGCTTGTCTGTTACATTATTTATGCTTTTTGGTTATTTTCCTATATTGCTTCATTTCTACATCAAGTACTACAGATCCAATTGATCTGTATGTTTAAAAAGTCCAAAAAAATATATAATTAGCAAAATATTGGTCTTGCTAGGGATCGAACTCGTGACCCCTCACATAACTGTCATACGACACAACCAACTCATCTAGCTTCTTTCTTGTGTTTATCATTTCAGAATTTAATTAATATAGGATTAGTGCTTAATTGGCAGTTTATTTTAATTAATACAAGTTTAGTTTAAATTAGATTTTAATTAATTATTTTATTTAAATTTCGTTTTAATTCAGTTTTTATAAAAAAAATAAAAAGATAAAAAAATATTTTTAATTACTTTAATTAATTTTAATTTGTTTTTAAATTAGTCTTTATAAATATTAGTTTAGGTTTTAAAATAGTTCATAAAAGCCTTTTAAATAGTTTTTTTTAAATAGTATAAAATTAGTTTATTTCAAGTTTTATTTTAAAATATATTTTCATTTAAAGTTTTTAAAAAGTTTTCATTTAATTAGATTTAAAGTTTTATTTTTAAAAATAGTTTTTACATTAGTTTAGTTTAAGATAAATTTTTAAAATAGTTTTCCTTTAAAGTTTTTTTATTTAAATTAGTTTAATTTTTAAATTAAATTAAATAGCTTTTATTTTAAATAGTTTTTAAATTAGTTTAAAAATACCAAAAATACTTTTCACCAAAAACAAAAATAGTCTTACGTTTTAATCGAAAATCAATTCGAGTGAGTCGAGGAAAAAACGAACAATCATTGTTAATTTGATATGCAAAACTCTTAGTATTAAATGGCGCCGCTGCCGCTTCGCACGTACGATTGATGATTTTTCGTACAGGCGTTTGGATTTTGGGATCCGTTCATTTTGAACGTTAATTTTCTTGCACAAAAATCAAAAACACAAAAAAATAAAAAACTTAAAATACAAAAAAAAGAAAAATTAAAAAACCACAAAAGCAAATTCTTTCCTAAGATTTGCACCAAAAAATAAAAAATCCAAACGTAATACTTTTTCCTAAAAGTATTACACCAAAAATATTACGTATTAGTGTTATCTTTCTTAGTTCGATTTCTTTCGTTTTTATAGTGAATATATATTTTTCTAAAAAAAATACAAAAAGATTTTTCTTTTACTATAGTATATTACGTAGCACAATAATTTATCTACTTTTCAAATAAGCCTTTGTTGGGATTTCATCACCTAACTATTGTATTCGCATCCATAACAAATAAAAGGGCAAAATAGATAAATACTAGTAAGACGTTTGAACTCGACATATACAAACTATAAGGTGGGTATAAGGCGACGCGCTATAAAAGGCCGTCTAAGGAAAAAGGTTTTTAAGTGCTTTGTGCCACCTCGTTTCCCCGCTTGCTTGTGCGTATATTTAGAGGGACGACCGATTATTGGTTTGCCAACTCAATTAGTATTAAGTATATATTTTTGTAGCTTTTTAATATTGCACCTCGACAGGGAAAATCCTTTTCCTCTCAAAGTCGACCGAGGTCACCTACCTCATTCCAAAGTTTTAATTGTATGCGCACTCGCGCGCATACATACATACCGATTGGTGTACCAAACTCTTCCAGTTCTTCCAAAAAGAAGAAGAAGAAGAAAAACAAAAAGTCCGTCATTCAAGCCGATCCCGAGAATCGAGCTTTCGACAATACGATGGCAACGGATAATCGACCAATGATTGAGATTCTCCTATCTCACGTTGAAGGAAACGATGACGCGATTGTGGTGCCGGATATTGGAGCTAATCATTTTGAACTTAAAACGGGTTTTATTCAAATGGTTTCCGCTACACCATTTTTAGGCCGTACTAATGATGATCCACACGCTCATATCAAACGTTACATACAATTAGCCAACACCATCAAATACAATGGGGTGCCACAAGAGGCTATTCTTTTACAACTCTTTCCTTTTTCCCTCGAGGGACAAGCCCGGATTTGGCTTGATAAGGAACCACCCCAAAGTATTACTACATGGATTGATTTAGAGACCAAGTTCATTAATTACTTTTTCCCACCATCACGGACCACCTCTTTAAGGAATGAAATCATTACTTTTGAGCAAAAATATTGGGAAACTTTTAGTGAGTCTTGGGATCGATTTAAAGAGCTTTTAAGAAAATGTCCACAACACGGTTTCACCAAAGTGCATCAAATTAATACGTTTTACAATGGTTTAACTCTAAATGACCAAGACTCACTTAATAGTGCCGCGGGGGCCAATATTCTTGTGAAAACCATGAACGAGGCTTGGGCCATAATTGAAAACAAGGCTAAAGTACAAACCAAAAGTGTTAGGGCCACTATGGCGAGTGCTAGTTCTAGTGAGAGTGACAAGAGAATCGATAAACTCACTTCGCTTGTTGAATCACTTGCTCTAAAAACCGATGCCTTAAATGGTCAAGTGAATGCCTTGAAAGAAACTAGTGAAACGTGTGAGACTTGTGGTGGACCACATTCATATTTCAATTGTGACAAGGTTTACAATAATCAACAACAAGTTTGTGCTTTTAATGCTAATGAAAGGGTTCCATTTAAACCTAATGTTGATGTTAACCATTTGTCTTATAAGAGTACTAATTATTTGGCTCCCCCGGGTTTTGTAGCACGGCAAAGACCACCCCCACCAGCCCAAAATAAACAATACCAAAATAGGAACCAAGGTCCTCAAATGGGTAATTTTCAAGGGAATGCTAATCAAGGGAATTTTAATGGTCAAAATCAAGGGTTTCAAAATAACCAAGGTTTTTATAATAACAACGGTTTTCAATATCAAAACCAAGGTTTTCCTAATCAAGGGTTTAATCAAATGAACATGCAAAATCCTCAAATGGACTTGGTTCTACAAAAATTGACCGAACATGAGAAAATCATGAAAGCAATACAAGAATCTACTAGACAAATGCAAGAGTCCAACGATAAGATATTTTTGACTATGATTCAAGCCCTTAGACCCCAAGGAGCCTTACCGTCCAATACCGAGATTAACCCTCATGCTAATTTAAGTGCTATCAATACTCGAAGTGGAGCCACTTTAGTGAGACCTTCCATCTCTTCGCCCATAAAGGAGAGACAAGGCCCGGAGGTCATAATGAGTAATCCTACTCCCCCTTCGGTGATTTCCCCCACTACCACTCCTATTACTAGTGCTCCATTGCCGAAACAGCCTATCCCTACAGTTGTTCAAGAAGCGAGTCCTTCTCCTTCTCAACCTTCCAAGTCTAAGCCTTATGTCCCTTATCCCTCTAGGTTAGACAAGGCTAAAGTGCTCACCAAAGATGAAGTTCATGTTTCCAACTTTTTGAAAATGATTTCCAATGTGAATGTTAACATAATCCTTATTGAAGCACTTGCTCAAATGCCAAAATTTGTGAAAATGTTTAAAGATTTGTTTAATAAGAAAGAAAAAATGGTTGAGCTCGTGAACACCCGTTTAAATGAGAATTGTTCCGCGATTCTTCTCAAAGAGCTTCCTGAAAAGCTAGGAGATCCCGGACGATTCGTGTTACCTTGCTCGTTTCCTCAAATCGATGATTGTATGGCTTTAGCGGATCTCGGCGCTAGCATCAATCTTATGCCACTTTCGGTTTGGAAACAATTATCCTTACCCGACCTTGTACCGACTCGTATGACTTTAGAGTTAGCTAATCGAACTCTCGCATACCCCGTTGGTATTGCCGAAGATGTTTTTGTTCGAGTTGGTACATTCATTTTCCCGTGGACTTTGTCGTCGTCGACTATGAGATGGATCCTCGTATTCCGTTAATACTTGGTAGACCATTCTTACGATCCGGAAGAGCCTTAGTTGATGTAGCCGAAGGGGAGTTAATTCTTAGGGTTTGGGATGAACAACAAGTTTTTAAAATGGGAAAAATCACAACAAAATAAAATGAAAAAGAATCGGTCAATATGATTGATGTTCTTAATTATGATAATGACGAGATTTTTATTAATCCTTTTCGAATTGAAACGTCTAATCAAAATGATTTGGTGATAAATTCATCCCTTCCCTTAGAGCCTCAAATTTTTGATACTCCCATTTATGACACATATAGTGATGACACTTCTTCAAGTGATCACACTATCTTCGGTTTTGACCCACCCACTTTTGACCCACCCACTTTTGACCCACCCATTTATGATACCCCAATCTTTGATACTTATGATGATGACACTTCTTTAAGTGATCTCATTAACTTTGATGACCCACCCCATGATCTTAATGCACCTCATATCTCTATGAGTGATTCTTCTATGGAGACTCCTTTTGACTTTTATACCCCAATTTTAGAAGTCATGACTTATGAGGAGGATCCTCCACTTTAGAGATCATTCCTACTTTAGAGGTTATTCCATTTGAGGAGGATTTAGATATCTTTCTAAATACCTATTTTTCTCATGAGGATGAGTTTTCCTATGACTCCGATGATACTTATGTTTTCACATCGAGTTTGGAAGAGGACGACCTTCCCACTTTGGATTTTGATGATATTTTGAGCTTAAATGTCACTACCTTTTGCTATTTTCCCGTTAAGGAACCGGTGTTTGATCCCGGTATAGAAACTTTCATGCTTTCATTGCCATACCACCTTACCTTTCCTTATAAGAGACTTTTGCCTAAGGATACCCCACTTTTCTTTGACTTGCATACGACCTCGGGGTATATTTCCTTTTGTGATGAAAATTATGTGTTTGACCCGGGTGGATTTTCATGGGGTATGCCTTATATGACTTTGTTTCACCTTTATCATGGAGAGATTTTCCTCCCTTGGAAATCTCGGTTTTCCATGATTTTCCCATTTGATTGATGACTTTCGGGAAACCGATTCGAGCTAGAGACGCGTGATAAATAAATCAAGCATCGTTTAACTAGGTTGTTTGTGTTGTGATGTTGTGTGCAGGGACATGTGCTTAATGATACACTTTTGGTACTTTTGACGCGACCCGTGTTCCCGTGTTTCCCGTGTACCCGGTTCCTTCGATAAAATTTTGCTATTGTGATTCAATCGTGTATATAAATAAAACATGAATAAATGTAATCACTTTAGTTGTCATTTCCTTAGCTCGATTTTAAACAACGTACTCAATGTCCTAAGTGTAGGGGAGTTTATTCTCCCACATGCTTAAACATTGAGGACAATGTTTATATTAAGTGTAGGGGGGATTTCTATCGAAATTTTAGTGGGCTTTTCCATGAATTTGACCCCATTTAACCGGAAAATTTAAAAATTTTCAACGTTTTTCAAATTTTTGATCTATTTTGGCCTAGTAGTTTTTCATTTATTTTCTTTCCTCGCATCGTATTAATAATGTCCATTTCAAAGAATAAAGTCAAAAATAAATAAATGAATAAAATGGTTTTAACAAGTTTAGATATCTTTGATATATTAGGCCCGTCGTGAATATTTTGACTCAACCCGAGTTTACTTATCCAAGTTTACTCTAGCTAGTATCCTTAACCATATGGACCTTAATTGGTTTATTAGGCTAAGCATCCTCGAGTCTCACTCCTTGAGATTTTAAATTGTGGAGAACGAGAGATGATAGAGTTGATAATAAGTTTAAGGGTTAATTTTTGCTTATATGGTTTTTGTGGCTCTTTCTTCCCGCTTGTATATTTAAATTGCTTAATAAATGAGGATTTTTGCGGTGTCGATTCGATATCTTAATTCTTAGCCAAATCTTTATTCTCCTTGTAATTAAAGCATGAACACATTGAGGGTGCCAGCGTTATGGACTTCCGACTAAGGTGGCTCATAACCACTAAGTAGGAGGTATTCAGACCATGGGACCGCGGAATTTGGCCTACTATATATATCATAAATAAAGAAAGAATAAGATTAAAACATGACCTCAAGGAGCCTTAGGGTGTGGGGCATGTAGCACGAACCTTGTCATTAGAGCCTTAGGGTGTATGACATGGTAAGTGTTGAATAAAAATTGATTCAAAAATCAATTCCCTCGTTTATCGTTAAAGGAGCCTTAGGGTGTGGAAAATAGACGGGGAGCATTTTTACATCTTAAAGAGCCTAAGGGTATATGATGTGAACTTGCTAAACTCCACATAAAGTCTACATGACTTTGGAGGAAATAATTAATAAGTAGTACTATTGGCCAAATTTTGGGTCCGGGAATTTATTCCCCAAATCGTGTTAAATCATCCTTGATGTGGGCTTACGTTAGTGACAATGTTTTTGAGGACGAGGTTAGGTTTTGAGTGTCGGGTTTGCACCGTTTGGCCTTCATTTTTGGAATAATAATTATCAAATAAGTCAAATGAGCCTTCGGGTGAATGACAATCAATAAAATCTAGAGATACAAAGTAGGAATTGGAGAAAGAGTATTACACAATTATCTTATATGAGTGGTTTTAACTTGAGAACTTATGGTAAACAATGATCTCGTTTTTAAGCTTGGTATGGGGAACGTGAAACTTGAGGGTGATTAATATTCATAACACTAAAGCCCTAATCTAAGTCTTAGATTTCTTTACAAGTTTCCCCATCAAATAATTTCAAGCTAATAAAATTGTTATCAATTTTGTTTCCTTTAAAGTTTTTATCTTTCCGTCGTAGTAATAATAGTATATCGTAATAAAGGCCGATATGGATTAATAATGATAAAAATGTAACTTTATGGTTTTAAATAATGCATTGCATGGGGTCATTGCAATGGTCAAGTGTAGGGGATTTAATAAGTGTGTAAACACTTATCCTTTTGCCACTAAAATCAAGGAAAAACAAGACCTAATCATGTGTTTAATATCGTAAAAGTCGGAATTATGCGTGGTTTTGTGTTTCTATGTTAAAATAGTTACAAATGATCAAAAGGAAAGGAAACACGGGATTTCACGGTCAAATAATGAAGAAAAGTCCAAGAAAGAGACGAAGACAAAGTCAAAAGACCAAAAGTGTGCCAAAGATCACGAAAACCGGCGAATTCGACACGACTTTAAAGGAAAGATCGTCAAAGCAGAAATCAAGCTCGTTTTAGTGGATTTAATATTATTTGAGTTTAATGGGCCTTGTGGGTCCCACATTTGCTTATTGGGCCCACAAGCCCATTTATGAAAATAGTTAACTTATGACGGATCAAAAATGGCCCAACTAAAGCCCATTTGGCTAAATAAACAAATACGGATGGCTCGTTTGGATAAATTGGGCCACAAGCCCAAACACTAACACAAAACAAACGAATGGAATGAAATTTTTAGTCAAATGTTTATTGTCAGTCAACACCAACAAATGTTGGTCAAAAGTTTCACACATCTCACACGAATAAACATCCACTCACCTCACCCCCTCACTTTTACTTACCCTCACACACATGTGTACTCATATTTACCCCACACCCTTAATTAATAAAACCTTTATCTACCCTCATTTAACCATTCGATACATCCAAGAAACTCCCACTTTTCCCTCATCTCTTCCCATCACAAACACAAGAACAAAACTTTTACCAAAAAAAAACCCTAATTTACCTCAAAACAAAAACTAAGCAGTAAAAATTGGGGGTTTTCCCTTAATTGTGTAATTCACACAAAGGGTAATTAAAACCCCATGATTTTCGCAGCTCCATGATGGGTGGTCCAAATCCTAACGTGGCTCATCCTTCCCTTTTGATTGGATTAAACAAGTCACCAATACCCAATCACCCAATAAAAACCTTCCACCTCAGCACTCAACAAACACAAGAAACACACCCAATGCTATCCTGGCAATCCGTGTGATGCTTGGATAATTCTCAGCCGAAGATTTGAAGAGAAGAGAGAGAAGAGAAGATTTAAGGGCCATGATTGAATGCTTAATTTTTAAGCTATGAAGAGGGTTTCAGGGGTTTTGCCTATAAAAACCCCCATCCAAGATGTAATCAATAGCAATTTTTCTTTATTTTTATTTTCTGCAAATTAGAATTAGGGTTAATGTAATTTTTAAATTTTCAGTTGATGTAATTTTTATTTTAATTAATGAAAAGTTTGATTTAATTCATTTAAGTCTCATTTAAATTCTTTTTTTCTACTGTTCTTGTTTATTGTTATTATTATAATATAAAAAAAGAAGAAAGTGAAAAAGATATTTCCCCCACTGGGAAGATATCAAAAGGTTAATGTTCGTTCATTTGGGAGTACTGTTACTATTCGAGAAGTATATTGTTGGTTCGAGTGATGTTCATTGTTATGGTTCGGTTTGAGATAATGGTGATGATATTGGGTTGATAACAAGATGGTGTTTATCGATTCGATTTCGATAAGACAGCTCAGCGCTGCGTCTTCGCCTCAACGGAACCAACATCGGGTTTCCTTTCTTCTTTTATTTTTAAGTTTTAGGTTTTATATTAGTTTCTATTTGGTTTTGAAGTTTATGATCTGCTTTAGTTTGAGTTATATCTGTTTATTTCGATTTGGTTTACTTTGGTTTTGAAGTTTGTTTAACCTGCTTATTCTAGTTTCTAGCTTATTGTTTCCTAGTTTTGAGTTAGCCTATTTAGTAGCTGTTATAGCCGTTTGTTAGTTTTGCTGATATTTTTAAATTGATTTGTTTTATTTGTATTTTGCTTATGTGATTTTACCTTTTTCTGCTTACTTGCTTATTGTTCTAGTTTAATATTTTTTTTGTTTTTTCATGCTTATTAAGATATAGCTTTATTGCTTTTCTGTTTGACTGTTTTTATTTTATTTTATATTTAGGCTTATTTCAACTGCTTATTTGCTTGTCTGTTACATTATTTATGCTTTTTGGTTATTTTCCTATATTACTTCATTTCTGCATCAAGTACTACAGATCCAATTGATCTGCATGTTTCCAAAAAAATATATAATTAGCAAAATATTGGTCTTGCTAGGGATCGAACTCGTGACCCCTCGCATAACTGTCCTACGACACAACCAACTCATCTAGCTTCTTTCTTGTGTTTATCATTTCAGAATTTAATTAATATAGGATTAGTGCTTAATTGGCAGTTTATTTTAATTAATACAAGTTTAGTTTAAATTAGATTTTAATTAATTATTTTATTTAAATTTCATTTTAATTCAGTTTTTATAAAAAAATAGAAAGATAAAAAAATATTTGTAATTACTTTAATTAATTTTAAATTGTTTTTAAATTAGTTTTTATAAATTTTAATTTAGGTTTTAAAATAGTTCATAAAAGTCTTTTAAATAGTTTTTTTTAAATAGTATAAAATTAGTTTATTTCAAGTTTTGTTTTAAAATATATTTTCATTTAAAGTTTTTAAAAAGTTTTCATTTAATTAGATTTAAAGTTTTATTTTTAAAAATAGTTTTTACATTAGTTTAGTTTAAGATAAATTTTAAAATAGTTTTCCTTTAAAGTTTTTTTATTTAAATTAGTTTAATTTTTAAATTAGATTAAATAGCTTTTATTTTTAATTGTTTTTAAATTAGTTTAAAAATACCAAAAATACTTTTCACCAAAAACAAAAATAGTCTTACGTTTTAATTGGAAATCAATTCGAGTGAGTCGAGGAAAAAACGAACAATCATTGTAAATTTGAATTGCAAAACTCTTAGTATTATTCTTATAAGTTGTGGTGAGTAGAGACATGAGTTCTTCAATCTTCTTGTCCCTTGAAGTTTGTTCATCATCACTGTCTCCATCTGACTCGGTGTCATACTTTGGAGGTGGAGTGGGGACAATTGATTTTGCCTTTTTAGTAGTAGCTGGAGGTTTGGTGGATGAGCTTGATGACTTTGAGGAATGAGTAGGTGGTTGTTGACGGTGTACGGGTTTTGTTGAAGTAGCAGCCACAAAAGCAATAGAGTTAGCAGACCGTTCTGCCTTTTCAGACCTTAGTTCATTCACTTCATTCTGATGTTGTTTCAGGATATCATAAAGTTTGTGATAGGAGATGGTCTTGATATCTTCCCTTTGTTTAACCAAAGTCACAAACCTTTGCTATTCTTGTTTAAGTTGAAGTAGAAACTGAACATTGGCATGATGATTGGAGATGGTGCACTGATTTCTAACAAGCTCATTCATCATTTTGTAGAATCTCGAGTAATATGAGTCAATGGATTCACCATCTTCAGATGTGAATTTTCCAAACTCCCAAAGTAGATTAGTCTCGAGATCTTGAACATTGATCGACTCACCTTGCTTCAATCGATGAATTGCATTCCATATTTCCATAGCATTAGGACATGAATCAACTGTGGGATAGATATCGTTATCAATTCTAGTGAGAATAAAGTTTACAGCATCAGCTTCAGCTTGGAGGAGTTTCTTTTTCTCAGCAGAACATGTGTCAAAATCTTCCATAGCTCGTATAGTTGATGAAGTACCATCCTCTGCTTGTGTGGTAATTGGTCTGAATTCAAAAACTGGAGGTGGATTCTCAAGGCAGTGACGAAGAGCAGTTCGGTTCTCTTTTCCATCGAGAAATCTAAGAAAGCGAGATCTCCATTGAACATAGCAACCGGCAGTGAGCACAGGTGGATTTCCATTGCCACCTTGTTCCAAACGAATTTGATTTGCAGTCGCATTGCTGATATTATTGTTAGACATTGTCGATGATTGTGAATGGATTAGGATCTTAGTGGATGTGTTGTGATGAGGTGTGGTTGATGTTGTTGAGAAAAAAATGTTAAAATCCCCTAAGAATTGTCTCTCCAGAAACCAAAAATTCCAAGGCCAAAAACACTCGATAAACTGAAAGTTTGTTAAAAATTTTCACTTTTGTAAAAATCTTCAATTTTCGGAATACTTGATCTTTTCAGAGAAATCTTCGGAATAATTGATGTTTTCAGAAAAATGAGACTTCTTCGGAATAACTGATGCTTTCAGAAAAACGAGGTTTTTCGGAATAATGATATCTTCGGAATATGTGAAATTTTCAGAGAAATGAAAATCTTCGGAATAAAGCACTTTTTCAGAGAAATTGAGAATTTCGGAAAAACACCCTTTTTCAGAATAATCTTCGGAATAACACCCCTTTTCGGAATAATCTTCAGAAAACTCCCTTCTTCGGAAAAATCTTCGGAAAATGCCCTTTTTCAGAATAATCTTCGGAAAATGCCCTTTTTCGGAATAATCTTCGGAAAATGCCCTTTCTCGGAAAAATCTTCGGAAAATGCTCTTTTTCGGAATAATCTTCGGAAAATGCTCTTTTTCGGAATAATCTTCGGAAAAATCCCTTTTTCGGAATAAAGGTTTTTCAGAGAAAAACCACTTCTTCGGAATAATTTTCGGAAAACACAACTTTTTTAGAGAAATAAACCCATTTCCGAAAAATTTCTTCGGAATAAGCCCAGAAATTCGGAAAATCAAAACCCTTTTCCGAAATGACTAACTGTTGATCGATATCCCATTTTTCTCAGAGCAACCTTATAAAAAAAGTAACTTTATGCCAAAATTTGATCCAAAAACCCAAAAAATTTGTGTTTTTACCCAAATAAACAATACCAAATCTCTACCACAACTAGGTAGATGATTTGTATCAAAAATAAACTATAAAAAACACAAAAAAAAAATTGGATCAAGGATTATGGATCAAATACCTCACAAAATCATTAATAAAGCAACCACGAATCTTCAATCACCTATCCCCTATAGGCTCTTGATACCAAATGTTAATCCCACTTCAATCCATAACACACAATACTAATGATATTTAGAGAGAGAAAGAGAAGAAAAGTAGAGAGAGAAACAAGAGAGAGATTGGATGGTAAAAGATTACTAGAGAGAGAAATTAATTATGACCAACACCCTCTTCCACACATGGAAGAGGGTATATATACCCTTGGCTTTTGGGCCTTGGGTTTAAGTGACTTGGGTCGGGCTTGGCTTTGTCTTGGGCTTACGCCCCTAACTTATACAATATTAGCTTAAAGTCCAAGCCCGGTTATCCCGACTAACCTATTACAATACAAGACCTTTAATGACTAAGATGACCTATTACATTCTTGTTCGACTATATAAAATATAGGGCTAACATAGTGTCAACCACAAACAACACTACGGTATTCTTTAGGAATCAAGCTTGTGTCAACTGAAAAGCTACAATGGTGATGTTCTTTATGAATTGCACTTGTTCCAGGATTTTAATTGACAGGAAAAATGCATGCTTATCTCCAAAGACATATCCAAGAATCAAGAAAGCTAAAGACTTTCGTAACTCTGATATTCAAAATCTTCCTTAAAAGGTTATATAGAGGAATGACCTCTCAGAGGATAGAATTGCAACAATATTGGAGGAGATATTGTTAGCTTTAAAATTGAAGAAATGACCTCTTAAGGGAATGATCTCTCTTCAAAGGAGATTGTTAACAAGCTTTCAAGATGATGCATAGTGTGAGCATGTGGATGAAGACACAAGATCGCAAGATGGAAAAGACAAATCAAGGACGATGACCAAAAAGAATGAATCAATCATTTATTTGAAGACCTCAATACTAAAGATTAATAATCCCTATAAATCCTCATATGTCGTAGAGGAACGACCTCTTAGTGAGAGAGATGTTAGTCTCAAAATATTGAGTCGATCAAGAATCACTCGGTCACAGGTCTGAAGATCTCAAGATAAAAGACTAAGTCGAAAGAACAATGAAAAAGGCTCAAAGATCATAGCATGAAGGAACAAGTATACTATTACACGTTCAAGTCTCATATATGGAAAGATTAACAATCTCTATAAATCTCCAAACGTCATAGAGGAATGACTTCTCATTGGGGGAGATTGTTAGTGTAACACCCGCATGCTTTTACCATGAATAATACCCTTAAGATCGTACATACTAGATTAAAACATTCCTTTTATAGTATGTTTACGTTCACGTATAAGAATTCTAAGTATTGCGTACGTGTTAGAACACGATAAGTATTAATTACGTATGAACACACGATAATTGTTCAAATAATAATTATAATCACGAACATGCGATCATGAAATCATGAACGTAAATTAATCACGAGCTAATATTAATTACGTATATATATTTATTATGAACACGAATAAATATATTAAGTCACGATCAATAATTAATTAGAACACATAAAAACACGAACATAATAAAACACGAACACACTAAAATATTTAGACTCAGAAAAGGTACGGGTTACCCCAAGTGGGGCCCCCTACCCGCGGCTACACCAAGACAATGGGCCAAGCCCATTTAAATTTTACTAACAAGGGTTAAGGGGTAAAACATGTTTCACTTTTCACAAATCAAGAAAATAGTTAAACCCTAAAATCTTTTTCCTTTCTCCTTGGTTCCTTTGGCCACCGGATATACACATCAAAAAGGGGTGTTCGGTTGATTTTTTTGTGCAAGCATTCGTGTGTGTTCATCCTTGATCGATCCACGCATTCGGTATAACCTTTTTAACTCTTTTCTTTTATGTTTTGATTTATGAATCTCATAAAATCATAATGTTTTTATAAACTAATTAAAAACATTTATTAAACATGTCTATGATTATGGGGTAAATCAAAATAAGGGTTGTTAGGGGTGTTTGTTCTAGCCGACGCCTAAACCGAACCCCCAAGGGGTCTCGGCTTGGCTTATGAACCACCACCGAGACCTCATGGTCTAGGTTTGGTGGTGTGGGTCCCACGGCAGAAGCAAACAAGGGGAAACCCCAAAGTGGTTCGGGGTATGGTGTTGATTACGGGTCCGGTTCATGGTTTCTAGTCACGATCTGGTTCATTGATTATGTTAAGGTTTATTATTTTAATAGTTATATGTTAAAAATTAAATTAATAAAACATGACATAATTAATTTAATTAACATGACTTAGGTTATAAATTTAATTATTAGATCATGAATTTTAACCTAAGTATTTATTTTAATTAGACTTTATAATTAATTAATTATTAAAAACCATGACTATAATTAATTAATCGAGATGACTTAGTTTATATTATTAGTAATTAATAATACATGTTTTAACCTAATTATTTTAACCTTATTTAATTAAAATCATGATATATTTAATTAAATACTTTTAACCTATAGTTTAATTAATTTACATGTAATAATTAATAAACTATACCTTATATCAATATGACTTAGAAAATAATCAGAAAACACTTAACCGTATATAATTAGCTTATTTAACCAGCTTATATCTAATTATGGAAACTTTCTATTTTTAGAAACTTATTTAATTAAGGCAACTAATCTATTTATGGAAACTTTCTATTTTTAGAAACTTATCTATTTAAAGCAGTAATTCTATTTTTTGAAACTTTCTATTTTTGGAAACTTTCTATTTTTGGAAACTTTCTATTTTTGGTAACTTCCTATTTTTGGAAACTTTCTATTGTAGGAAACCTGCTATTTTTAGAAAGTTACTTATTATTACACAACAAGTATAATAATACATGAAATACAAGTAATACTTAATCAGAATAGACAGAATGTAAGATAAATACAGTATACAACTTTAAACAGTAAAACATGACATGAACGTATAAAATAAGCTAAGACATGACATAAAACCAGTTACGTATTTAGTAATCAGATACTTATACACGTATGTATTTATGTAGCATTAGTGATACCGAAGTAGGACTCTCTTCCGTTCGTCTTCTTCGTTCACTGGACATAAGGTACAGATTCCGGTCCTTTCATTATGGACATTCTTTCCTTATTAGGATTCCCCGTATGCAGCCAACTGTTTTCCCGTAGTATAAGTTTATATGTTTGATTGCTTATGTTTAATTTAGAATACTTGAAGCCATACACATGCATGACCAATTTCACCTAGTTATGGAGGTACCATAACCATAACACTAGAGGCACTAGTGTTATGACTTCCCCACGGTGGAGTGATTGCTCATGGCGTCCCTTCAGCTTTTGGCCATATTATTATATTTATCATGTGGGGCGTATGGGTGCATCCTAGTTACATGTTTTCAGCAGATTACTCAGTGTGAATGTGGTGTGTGCCTTGCAGCCTTCACAAGGAGCTGATCCCTCCTACCCAAAACCAGTATATTAAATTAGAGGCAGCCCCTCTAATTTGCATGATGAGGTCACCCCCTAATTATTCTTGCACGGTGGATTTTCATGACCTATATTGGCTAATGGTAAAATATGTTAAACAATTTTTATAAGATAAACATAAGGCTTTTCAAACTATAAAACCAGTTTACTAAGACTGAACCGGGTTATCCAGGACTTAGTTTCTTCCGCTGTTATATGCTTATATACTTATATTATTCATGCTTTATTGTACATCCGTGCGCTAAGCGTATTGCTCAGCCGTTTTCCTTTCCATGTTCCCAAAACGGCAGGTACTCAGGGACGCTCGTAGACTTTAAGCGTACGTGCATATGGACTGGAAGCTTTCTAGCCTTTCTTTACTTTATGCATTATCTATACTTTGATACTCTTTCCATATACATTGTTTAGTCCTTTCATTTACAGTACTTATGTTTGTGTGTGATGAGCTTTACTTTTGGACTACCGATGTTTGATTCCGGTATTTCCTTTTTATGGTCATGTAATGTTTTAAACATTTATCCTTGTATTCTTTGATGACACGCCATAATTACGCGTGACATTCCATTATCAAAATGGGGTGTTATAGTTAGCCTCAAAATATTGAGTTGAACAAGAATGAGTCGGTCATATGATTATTATGTATCGATCACAGGAACGTTGTAATATGTAATAGGTTAGTCGGGAATGACGGGCTTTAGTTTAAGCTACATAGGCCATGTTTAGGTCTTAAAGCCTAAAAGCTAAGCCCGACCCATCTACAATAGCCCAATAGTCTACATGCAAGACAAGGCTATAAATACTCACCTCCTAGCATGTTAGGAGGTGGTTGGTTACATTATTTTTCTCTCTCTACAATCTAATATTTATTAAGTTTCTAACCATTCTCTCTACCTTCTCTCTACTATCTCCTTCTAAACATTCAGCTGTTTTCTTCACTTTTTTTTATCTATTTTCTACTAATCAATCATGGTGAAGTGATAAATATATGGGATAACAAGGATTAAATATTTTCTTAAGAATCACTTTTATTTAAAGTGATAAAAGTAATTTAAAATAAACTTTATTTTTAAGAAAATGTTTTATGGAAATGAAGAGGCTTATTGAATATTCCTAGGATATTCCCTATGATAGTCCTTAGGATATACCTTAGGATATTCTCGAACATGTATTAACCTCACCAGATAAGCTTTCTGTTGATCCCAAACTTAGATCGACTAAACTTGTGTATTATCGAGATTTGTTCAAGTATAATACGTTTGAGAACAAATAACAATGAACAAATAACAAAGAACTTGCACCAAACTTTCAACTTTGATTGATAATAACGATGAACAAAACAATGATGAAAGTATGTGAAAAAGTATATCTTATGTCTAACCCTAAGGCCTTATTTTATACACTAAGGAGCCTTTTACAAAAAGTTAGAAGATAAACATAGAAAATAACTTATTGACTAAATCTTTTAAACATTAAGAATATATCCTGAATTCTTATCTTCATATTTTGTCCACCAGCTTGTAGAATTCATCATTGACTGGTTTAGTCATTGTCTTCCTAGTTTAAACAAAATGTGTTGATCTTCACAGCTCATGTAATCTTTTAGTGGCTAAGATTCTTCTTGTCAGCGGCTTCGTGTTAGCGGCTACAATAGTCATGTCAGCGGCTAGAATCTTACTTTTCAGCGGCTAGAATCTTACTTGTCATTTTATTCCCAACAATCCTCCCCTAAACTTGATATTTACCCCAAACATCAAGTTTCTGAATAAAACAAAACATATATATAGGATTCTTACAAACATGCTCTATCCCTGAATTTGAGTGTGAATGAAATGCATAAAGTCAACACTCATATCACTAGTTTAGACGACCTTCAAGTTTGTGCTTAATCATCTTCTGCAATACATCTTATGTCATAGCAGTAAACTTCTTCCATGTCCATCTAGTCTATCTACTTCTTAATAACATTATGTATAGTCTTTGGAGTCTTGTTTATAACTTTTGTCACTCAAATTCAATTGCTCCTCCCCTTTTTAAGACTCCTCTCCAAGATAAATATCAAAGGACGGAACCATGAATGTCCTCCTTGGCTTCCCAGCAGCTTCTAAAACAGCAAGTCCCTCCTTCAAATAAGTGAGTTCAAGACCTTAATGCATGACAGTTGGTGCAAGTACTGTATGTTACTTTTGCAAGAAAATACAAAAAGTCATCAATCCCATGATATTAAAAAAGTTTCATACTGTCCTCATCCACATTCGGGAAATAAATTGTAACAATCCGTTAATTTATGGTCGATATTTTATTCTCAGTTATTATTTGAAAACATTATTTTAATGTTATATTATGAACTAACTCATTTTTGGGAAGAAATTTGGGTTTACGTCTTGAAGTAGCATCAACTACGTTTAAACCGGAGGACTCTACGTTACGTGCGTACGTTTACATACATCATTTTTGGTGACAGTCCGACCCTTCAGGAAATAAGTTTATCCGTGAGTATTATTTTGGGATTTTAAATTTGTGTTGGTTCATAAACTCACAAATTTACGAGAAGAGATTAGGACTTACGTTCATAATTTAACGTCCTTTACGACTGATATGAGTGATTTTACTCATATCATTTGTATCTTAAAATGAGCAATAAATTCATATAATCAATGAAAGCGCCTTGTATATGTGTTGTTTTGTTGTTTCATGTGTGTAGGTACCAAAGATCGCGAAAATCGACAAAAACCGACACGAGTTTGAAGAAAAAGATCGAGGAAGCCAAAATCGAGTTCGATAAAGAGGACTTAATATTTATAAAGTGATTTGGTCCTTGTGGGTCTCACTTAGGATTAATGGGCCCAAAAGCCCATTAATGAGTTATGTTAGTCAAAGACCAAAGTTTAGGCCCAAAACAAGAGATATGGACGGATGGAATTAAAATTGGGCCAAAAGCCCAAAAGACATACATGTTTTGAAACAAAATTCTATTTTGGTGAATATTTCAGTCAAAAGAATCAGGCAATTGATTGGGTCCAAGGCCCATTAAAAATATAACTGATGAAAAATGTATATAATTTACAAGGTCAAACAAGGCTCGATCAAAATAAATAAAACAAAGAAGAAAAAATGAAATGAGAAATGAGAGATAGAAATGGGGAAGAATACGCAGTCACCAGTGAAGAACCCTAGATTTGGGGGTTTCAATTAAATGATAAATTGGAGCCACGCGCCTAATTTTCAGATAAATCAGGGCAGGATGGTGTGTGGATTTCACACAGATGCTAAGTACAATGTGCCACGTGGCTGTTTGATGCGTCACTCCTCAACTGTGAGTGGTTGATTCATTGTCAACCAATCATTTAACCAATCATATCAAGCCACATAGGCTCCAAAGTAGCACAAAAATTGCCACCCTGGCAATCCAAGAGAATGTGAGTGTTTTTCAGCCCTTGGATCTTAACAAACAGGAAAGAGAAAGAAAGATATTGATCATAGGGTCAAAAATCGTCATCAGTAATCACCCTCACCCTCTACCTCTCCTATATAAACCCCTTTTATTTTCCATGTGAAGGATCCCTTTTTCTTTCTTTTAATTTCATAATATTAATTTAGAAGTAGATTAATGTATTTTCTTTTTACTGGTATTGTAATGACTTACTCGAATTAATAAAATTAATTTTTCTGTCTCATTCCATAACTGGTGTTTATTATTTCTGTTGAAAATTTGTCCAAGTTAAAATTGATGTTATGAATGCCCTTTATTCATATAAACTCTTGTTATAGTTTATGTGAATAAATTTATGATTGATTTGGGGAAAAGTTTAACCCACTGTTAAACTTGAATATAATTGTTGGATCGATTATCTGTTTGGTTCGAGTAATGGTGGTCTCGGTTTAGTCTAAGTCCGCTCAGCGCGCGACTTCGTCTCAACGGTTCTTCAATATAATGGTCAAGCTTGTTTTAATTTATTTTGCGTTTTATTAATTTATACTAGAATGAATTTGTAGGTTATGCGTAACTGAGTAGATTTAATGAAGTGAGTTTGATTATTTGTTTTTAGTTGAGTTTATGCGCTAATCTGTGACTTGTAAGAAATTTATTGTATCTGCTTGTTTATTCCGGATTGTGGATCTGTTTGTTTGTGTTACTGCTCGTTTCGAACTAGTTGATTTGAATATGAGTCCATAGAATTTGCTTGTGTTCATCTACTAAATCGTCATTTGGGATTGGATTTTGATGAGAGTTAAGTGTGGACTGCTGTCATAATATTGTTTTTGCTATAGAGTTCGTTTGGTTTATTTGCTGAAATAATGAGTGTTGCTGAAGTGATTCGAGTAGATGTTGTTTGACACGCTTGCTTTTAGCGTAAGCCATTGTAGTTTAAAACAAGCTTATGCTTTTTTTTGTTTTTGTATCCACCGTTGTTGTATGCTTGTTACTGCGCGTTTGGAGCTTTAGATAGAGCTTGCTGCTTAGGATTCATCATTATCTTTCTTCTTGTTGCTGCGTTTAAACTATCGCCAATGTATAATAGATGCTTGTGTGTTTGTAGCTGCCTTAGAGCGATTTTATTGAACTGATTTTTTAGATCTTCTGTGTTTTTAATTTTAACGCCACTTCTATTACACTGTTGGAAATTGAATTGGTTTGCTGCTATTTTCATTTTGTTGTTAGCAATAGCTGTTGATATATGTTCTTTGTTGCTTTTTAATAAATTCATCAAGAGTGCTTTGAGCTGCTGAGTCTGTTTTGTTCTGATGAATTATCTGAGCAGTTTACTCATCAGATTTTCTTTTGGAATTCATTGAATATCAGTTAACTTCCATAGCTATACATGAAATTTGATTTGTTTGTTATTTGTGTTGAATTTTATTTGGTTTGGCTGTAAACTTGCTTTTAAGTTACTAGTAACTATATAACTGATGGGTTTTATTTTTGGTTATTTTGTTTACTGATTTTCTCGTATATTACTGCATTGTGTTACTTACTGTAAATCAGCTTTTCCAAACGAATTGTTTGGTAGGCTGTTATACCAAAATTTATTGCAAAAATAATGTCATCAGAGGGGCTCGATCCTTCGACCTCTGGCTCAAAGCCAAACGCTTTTACCACTATGCCATTAGCTCTTTTTAGTTTAACATTTGTTTTAGACTATAATATAGTTTCGTTTTTCTGAGTGTCAATTTACTAGTATGTTTAACTTAATTTTCAGTCTACTTTCTTTTAATAAAAAGTTTAATTTCTTTTATTAAAAAGTTTATTTAATTTTTGGGCAAGTATATATAGATTAAATAAATAAATAAAAAAAATAAAAAAATAAAAATAAAAATATATATAGATTAATTTTTAATGGATTAAATTTTTACTTTCTCTCGATTCGCGTGTGTCTTGTAATTTTAAATTCGTCATTTAAATAATTTTAGTTCATTAGAATTTTATATAATTTAACATTTAGATTTTATTTTTAGGAAACGATTTATGCACTTTATTATTTTAATTTTTAGGATAATTTTAGTTTTAAAAACCGTCAAACCATTCAAATCAATTGTCCAAGTCAAAACAAAACGTCTCAAATTCACTCGATTTTCGTGTACAACGAACTTGGTTCATCACGTGTTTAATTGAATTCGTCTTTGGTAATTTTAGTTTATTACTTTTTCCTAAAGGTAATTTACTAATTTACCCTATAACGTATCTAATTATCACTATACTATCACGATCACATCAAAAATTTTGGCGCCGCTGCCGGGGATCTTGTGTACGATTTGCTTTGTGGAGATTTGTTGATCGTTGATTTGAAGACCCTTTCCGTCCTCGGAAAGTTTTTATTGATTTATGAATAATACCAAAAATAATCTTCTTAATCCTCTATCATGTTTAATTCTTTTTCTCCTCACCCTCCAATGTTTAATTCTTCTATGAATTCGTTCGTCAATTGTGAAGGGTGTGGGAAACCGTTATATGTTTTTTTACCATGTCGGTGGTGCACGTGTGAGCGTTGTGGAAATGATTTACGTCATGATATATGAGTTGGATTTTGTCCTTGTTGTAATGAGATTACTTCATGTGGAAATCCGAATTTTTCGAATAATTCTCTCGATTTTTGCCCACCTCCACACCCTACATACGAGACACCCTCGTGTGAGTTTTGTGGAAACAATTCTCATTTTGGTGATGATTGTTCGCATCGATTCTCGCTTAATTACGAGCAAGAACCGAGCTACAATCAAAACTTTAATGATAATTGTTATCCACAAGATTCGACGAGTTTGTCACAACAATATCTTTGTTGTGAGTATTGTGGAGGTCCTCACGAGAGTTTTTGTTGTCAACAGATGGATCAAAGTTTTTATGAGCCTAGTCCTTGCTATAATTCTATTCCCTCCAGTTTTGACCAATCTCCACAATATTCTTTCGATATTGAACGACTTGAAACAATGTTCCAACAAATAATGAATCAAATAAATGTTGAAGTTGTTGAAAAGAGCATTGAAGATATGTTGCTTGAAAAGAGACAAATTAATCAAGAGATTAATGATATAACTAATGATTTGGGAAGTCGTAGATTTCATGGAGAAATAATTGATGAGGGATTTAAAAGAGATTGTGAACTTAAGATTAGACAACCTTCGCAAGATTATAATGGATTAAGCATTGAAATTCGAAAGAAAGAACAAGCTCAAGAGGAAGCAAAATACCTTGCTAATCGTGAACTCAAGCGTTCTCTTCTTTTGGATGATGACGAGGATAGTGCTATTTCTTTGAGAGATCTTATTGCTCTACATCCTTCGTCTAGTGCTATCGTGCTTCCTTTTCGTATCTTACCGGCTATGGAACATGAGAATTCACCCATTCTAGATGATGAGGAAATCTCTCATGACATCACCACTCCTATTCATGATTCTTCCATCGTGGAACCCGAAAATTCTCTAAGCAAGGGGGACGGGCATATTAGCACTATTTCGGACATGGAATCGGACGAATTAATAAAGTCTAGTGTTGAGATTCTTGTCCAAAACCCGAGAGAGTTCGACGGTATTTCCAATGAAACGTGTGATTTGCCATAATGTGATGACTTCACTTCTTCCATTCACTTTGATATTTTCTCCAATAATAATGTTGAAAATTGTGATGGAAATGAAGATTTTGAGAATGATTCAACTTCTAGTGAATTTTCTAATGAGGAGTTCTCCGATGAACTTTCTTATAAAGATGATATTCACGACTCGGATTTTGAGGGGTTTACCGATGAACCTACTCTTCTTCACCCATTTCCACCGGGAAATGAGGATGATAGTGATCCGATTTTTGAGAGGTTTGTTGGAAATACGTTTTACGTATTTATGAAGGATCGGTCGCTCCAACGATAATTAAGTAACGGGCTCGTGATCTATTTACTTATTGTATAGTCCATATAGCCCACATGTAGGGTGGGCTATATATAACCCCTCCTAGCATGTTAGGAGGGGGTTGTTGATTCATTTTACACTTAATCATTTATTCATCTTACTTTCTCTCTCTACAATTCTCTCCCTTCTATCCTTTCTCTCTCTAAACCTTCATCTAATTCCTCCATTTCTTCTTTAATTATCAATCAATCAACCAACCTAATCCACCAAATCCATAACAAAGAATAAGCCATAAATTACGTAGACCTTCAATTGGTATCAAGAGCCATGGTTAGTTTGGTTTATTCTTGTTTTATCTCTTTTTGATTTTGGTGGGTTTTGATTTAATCATGCTTAAAATTTAAAAAGTTTGTATTTTTTATAAAAAGTTTGTGTTTTTATGTTTTAAAACATATCAAATCTTCAAATTAACTTACTTTTTAGATAAAAAATCACAAATTTTTATATAAAAATCAAATTTTTCTTATATAAAACCTTAAAAAGTTGTGTTTTTTATAAAAAGTTAGTGTTTTTTTTTATAAAAGTTTTTTTTTTTTGTTTTTCTTTTTTTAATTTTGTGTTTTTATAAAAAGTTTGTATTTTTTTTATTTGTTTTTTATCACAAATTTAATAATCAATTTATATAAAAAAGTTGGTATGTTTTCTAAATTTTATCAATTTATATAAATTTTTATCAATTTTTATCCTTTTTTCTATTTTGTATTTTTTTAATCAGTTTTTATTTTAATTTTTTTAAAATTGTTTTTTATTTTTTTTTTATTTTTTTTTTTTTTTAATCCGTTGTCTATTCTCAGTTAACAGTCTTTTTCTATCAATTTTATCAGTTTTTTTTATAAATTTTTTAATCAGTCCTTTACAAATTTTTTTTAGTTTTATCAATTTTATTTTTTTATTATTTTTTTAGTTTATTTTTTAATCAGTTTTTTATAAATTTTTTAATCAGTCCTTCTGTCCTACTGTCCAGTTTTTGGTCCATTGTTTCTGTCCATCTGTCCAACCTTGTCCCAACAAATCTGAGCTAAATGTTCCGAATCAGTAATTAAGTTCCGAATCAAGCAAGATAACTTCCGAACCACAAACTTCCGAATCAATTTTTTAAGTCAAAACTTCCGAATCATTTTTTTGTTTTGAAAATCTTCCGAACCAAACACTTCCGATTCGGAAGTCTTCCGAATCAAAATCTTCCGAATCAAAATCTTCCGATTCGGAACTGTTCCGAACGAAACAAAGTTCCGAACGAAACAAAGTTCCGAACGAAACAAAGTTCCGAACGAAACAAAGTTCCGATTCGGAACTCTTCCGAATGAAGCTATTTCAAACTTAACGGGCAAATCCTCGTCTTTTGAATAGACTCATTCCCTCTAAATAAACATACACCCAAGACTCAAAACCTTAAACAACACAAGATTAAAAACCTTTAACTGACTCACCCACATCCTACACCCTCGACCATTCCCTCACCGACACCCACTCGACTCTCTCCTTTTGGACTCGATCACTCACACCAAACAGCCCACACTCAACACCCTCACCCCCCGACTCTCCCTCGACACAAACAACACACCCTCTCACACCCTTAAACAGACTCCCTCGACTAACTGTACACTTTCTCATTTACCCACCCTCGAAAATACTCACCACCCTCCCACAAACACGACTCGACTCTCGACTCACCACTTACCCTCGAACCCAACCCTCTCGGACAACACTCGTTCAAAACCTTGACCCACACCCCTGGACCAAAATACTCTCAATACCCTCAGCCTCACAGACCCTCTCATCACTCTCTCCCTCGCAACCAAACAAACAAAAAACCATCCATCCCCGACCGACCATCACCATCACACACAACCTTTCACCCCAAACCCTCTCGACCACCCCCTAAATTACCAAAAACCCAACACCAACGATTTTTCAAAACATTTTAACTCTAAACCCAACACCAAAACCTTATATTTTTCAAACAAAAACAAAGGACTCAAGAAGGACTCACAGAAGAAGAGAGACTCGAAAACATCAAAAATTAAGAGAAACCTACCTGAGACCCATTTAAAGGATCTTGAAGACTTTATTTCCTGAGCAACTTTAGGAGTCGGAGGAGATAGTTTTTGTGAAAAATGGTGTGATTAGATTAGTTTTTTTTGAGATAACAAGAAGGTGTGGTGGTTGCTGAGTTCTAGTAACTGTGTGTTTGGAGAAGAAGAAAGAGAGGCGATATTTTTTTAGATTGAATGGTGATTTGGAAAGTTTGGGAGAGAGAGACGAGGAGTTATCTGTGAGAGAGAGAAACGTGTGTTTCTTTGTGCAGCTTTGTGATAGATTTTAGGAGAGAAGAAAGATAAATTTATCAAAGGGCGGAGTAAACAAGGATCACACAAGTGGGGCGGTGGGATTTCCCTATTGGGCCACGTATCTGTTTTGTTAGACGGAGAAAACAAGGACTCTATTTTGGGGCACGTTTTTTTTTTTTGTCAAAAGTATTTATCTAACGTTTTTTTTTTTTTTTTTTTTATATATCAGATTTTTTTTTAATTTTCTATTTTAGTTAAGTATTTTTCCGTCACTATACGTTTCATTTTTTTATATATATCAAAAAATGATTTTTTTAAAATATATCACATTCTAAATATATCAGATTCTTTATTTTTATTTCCTTATTCTATTTTGGTTAAATTAATCCTTTTTCTTTTAAAAAATCACATTTTATTTTAAAAAATATCACATTTTATTTTTTTGTATTTTTGTCACTTTTATATTTTTATTTTGTTACTTTTATATTTTTAAGCATTTTGTTTAGTAATTTTTGGCAAATCGTGTTAAGCGGATATTTTGTTTTTAACGTTATCGTGAAAAAAATTTTGACGGGTTATCGTGACGAGTTATAGTGACGGGTTAAAAGTTTTGTGGCCGGATTTAAAGACAAACGTGACGAGTCAAAGTGCCGAGCTTCATTTATACCATCCATCGAGGAATTTTAAGTTTACGGGTCTTTCGTTTTAATCGATCTTTAATGGATTCGTTCGATTCGACATGTCAAAAGGGAGAGTTGTATTTAAGGCAAAACGACGTTAAGAAAAGTGGCATCACCTCCTTTCAACTACTCCAGTCTCATCTTGTCACTCTTTCGGGGATTCAAGGAGGGAGTGAATTTGTGACAATCTTTGGACAAGATCGTCATATATTCATCGACTCAATTTTCACCGCTTTGACCCAACTCGCCGAGCAACTCAACCATGGAAACTTTAATCACTCTGCATCGGTACTTGCATATAAGGCTCTTGTGACACACCTTACGCCTTTCCTCCAATTTAATATCATCAAGTCTGAAAGTTCAATGATTTGCCAATCGTTTCTTCGAGATACACATACCGAGCTTCGGGTTTTCCGTGATACGATTTTGAAACTCATGTCATCGGTCTCGTCTTCGATTTATGAAAGATCTCGACTTCAGCAAGGGTATGATAATGGAGTGCAAGACTCTTCGATGCAAGAGGAAATTGGTCATACGGTTGACAACTTGGAGCCTAACGATGGCACGAGCACAGAATCAGGAGGACAACATGATGCCAGTGGCACGTCAGGAAATGTTCACGAGATTTCTCTTGATGACACATTACCCATTTATGACGCAGAGCCTGCAAACATGGTACAGTGTAATGTGGTTTATGATGTATATGCTGATGACATGCCGCATATTGAGCATTCTGAACCTAATTATGACAAACATGGGATGGACAAGAGTGATAGAAATACCACTTCTGATTCATCCGATGTGAGTCATAATGGGGGAGAAAGTGTTCAAAATGCTATAGTTCATAATGATAAATGCTCTATAACTGCTTCATTGACTGCTTCTGATTTCAAGATTAAAGAGCTCGAAACGATCGTAGCTCGGCAATCAAAAGATCTTGAGGATGCCAAACTTGAATTTTCTAAGAAAACGGACAAATTTGAAACATACTTTGAAAAACTTGAAAAGTCAAACGTTGTTCTTGAAAGAAAATTGGATCAAACTGTTCTAGATTCTAAAGCTGAAAAGAATAATCTTTTGAAACAAATTCAACTGCTTGAATCTAAATTGGCATCCCAAGATATCGTGCTCAAAGAAAATGAGACTTTAAAGGCCCAAGTACAGGAAAAGGTTTTTGCTATAGCTGCGTTGAAAAACGAGTTAAGGAAAAGTAAAGGACCTAGTGTGGACACTAAGCTTGAAAAACCATCAATCTTGGGGAAACCGCCTACAAATCAGTTCGTCAGACAACCGATTGTCAGACAACCTACTGCATTTAGATCCGAGCGACCACAATCCTCGAGACCGCGGTTTGCCTCCCAAGTTGATTTGGTTCATCTTATTAGACCAGTCACTCCAGCAACTAGGCCCAATGTGATCACTCCAGCTTTAGCAAGACCAAATCATATGATTGCCTCTAGTTTCCCTAAAAATACCAAGACCACGTCTAGAACTAGTTCAAATGACGTTTGCCATAAATCTGGTCTTGGGGAAGCTAAGCAAAAGACACATGCAAGAGATAGCAATGTCCAACCTAGTCAGATGCCTTCTAGATTACCCAACACTGCTAACCGTAGCATGCCATCTTCTAGGAGCATCAATCAATCATCTAGGGATTCTAGATCTTACTCGGACATTAAATATGCTACTTGTAAAACATGTAGAAAATGTGTCTTTACGGCAAATCATGATGCTTGTATCAAAAAATTGCTTAATGAGGTGAACTCCCGTGCTAGACTTAAATCCCAGTGGGTTGCTAAAATCAAACCCGTTGGTAAAATGTGGCGCCCCACTGGTAGATCTTTCACTATTGTAGGAAACGAGTGCCCTTTAACTAGGATAGTCTCCGATTCTACAAAGACTACTAGGGAGGAAATTGCAAAGGATGATACATCACTTAAGCCTGAACTTAAGATTTTCTATAAAAGGAAACGTTTGCCATCTAAGACAAGTGATTCATCCCCTCAGGCCACATCTGATACAAGTAAAGCCAACTGTGAACCCCCACGTGCTTCACAAATAGATATCTCTAACCCATGCAAAAGTATACAAACTCCTAATGAGAATGCAGGTACCAAAGTTGATGTTCCAAAAGAACGAAGCGGTCCAATCGTTGTGTACCGTTCAACTAAGGACACTCTTAGAGTTTGGTTGCTGAAGAAGCAGATATCAGAGAAACAAATGTCTCAGGGGATTCATGGTTAAGCTGCAAACAAGGACTTATAGTCGCATCACAGACTATAACTCGATCATCAAAGAAAGGAAAGTTTATCGCCGATGATAAACTTATCCTAAAAACGAGAAATTCATTTTTCTCGGGCATGAGCTTATATCAAAAACATTCCAAGTTTTTAAGCTCATGCATTATGGTTTATCATTAAATATCAGATGGTAACCCGTACTTCAAATAAAGGAAAGTTTATCGCCGATGATAAACTTATCCTTACAACGAGAAATTAAATTTTCTCGGACACGAGCTTACATTTAAACCATTCAAAGGTTTTAGGCTCGTGTACATGACTTACAGTTATATGTCAGACTGTAACTCAAACTTCAAATAAAGGAAAGATTATCTTTTATGATAACTTATCCTCTTAACGAGAAATTCACCTTTCTCGGTCATGAGCTTGTATTAAAACATTCGAAGTTTTAAGCTCAGAAAGGAAAGTGTATCTTTTAAATAAGAGAACTTTTCTTCGTAACGAGAAATTAACCTTTCTCGGTCATGAGCTTTCCGTTAAAACAGTCAAAGTTTTCAAGCTCATGAACACGACTTCTAAGTAAATGTCAGCTTAGGACTCGTTCTTCAGATAAAAGGAAAGTTTATCGCCGATGATAAACCTATCCTTAACAACGAGAAGTTTACAACTTCTCGGACTTGAGCTCGTTCCTAAGATATTCCAAATCTTAAGCTCAAGTAATTGTTTTTCAAAACTTTGAACACAATTTTTCGAGAATTTCTCAAAAGGTTTTTCTAAATCTTTCAAAATTGTGTGTTCAAAAATGTTTTGATAAACAGAGCATGTCTTCTGGAATCGATAATATTTACGAACCTAGAAATGTCATTCAATAATGACACGGGGTTGTAAATAAAGTTCGAGCAGAAGTTTAAAACATTTAAAACATGCTCCAAATGGTTTGCTATTATTTCAGATAGCAACCCGCTTTTCATAATCAAGTCAAGCATTTCACCGGAAAGCTTTGACTCAACAACGAGAATTAATTTTCTCGGGGACGTGACGAGGTGACCATCATTCGTGAACAAGAACCATGTGCTTCTTTCATATGCTGTTCTCCATTATTCAGGTCCAACCTCGTACATTGCTAATCTTGTGAATTCATTATAATATATTGATCTTTGCACGTGTTAAATACCTTACACTTGTGTTTAAAAGGTATTTAATTCACGTTTCAAGTACACCCTCATTAATTTGAGGGGGAGCTTGTTAAATTCATGAAGATAATTGGATTTGCATTTTTCTTCCCAAATTTTCTTAAAATGCTATTAAATCAATTGATATTAAAAACATCGATTGGGTTAATATTTTTAATATGGGGGAGAAAATGTGATTTAATATGGGAAATGATCAATCACAAATGGTTTGACTTAACGTGTTAGCTCATCCCGACATGTGCGAAATGTTTTCGAATATCGTAGCATATGTTAAGGGGGAGCAAAATGGATTTGCACTACAAAATGGATTTCATGGTGACATACACTTACCCAAAACATCTCTATTCACGACGGTGACGATTGTGGTGACATAAGGATGGTAGGATAGGTTAAAGTCCAATGATTTCTCTAGAACCGGAGGAATCTTCCCAAGGACATTCCATAGCTAGAAATAGTAGTCCTTAGGAAAGATGGAGAAAGATTGTGAACGTAGCTGAATGCCGACCAAGTACTTAAGTTAGCACTGGAACAATCACAACAAGGTGCTAGTGATGACGTATTGGTAAGCATTGAAGGGGTTGAAGAATGAAAAAGAATTGTAAAGATAAAGGGTGTAAAGAAAGAAGCCCTCCTTACAACTTTAGGCAGAAATCGGGTCAATACATATGCTATTGAGATCATTTTTGTTAATGATTCTCGATATTGAAGAAAGACGTCATGGACCCAGTGATGCAATGCACAACCCTTCCCAGCTAACTCAAATATCTCTCAAAAGGTATTTGTTTTAATCACACGGAGATCAACACGTTATCTATTGATTTATTCACTCCGAATAAATTAGTATTGAAAAGGTGGCACTCCTCTCCAGCCTCCGATCACTAAAATCCAAAATGCACAATCGAGTCTAGAGCCATTTGAGATCATCAAATATCTCATTAGGACACACTTTCATTATTCCTTGCTTCTTCACACACTGTGAAAAGTAAGAAAGATCTTAAGAGTCCTACGCAATATCTTCATGATCTTGCCTGAACATCCGAGTAATACGAAAGTATTTACAATGAAGATGGAAATCCTTCTTGAGCGAATATCAAAAAGCTCATGGTAGGTGACTTGTGCGATTCTTTATGAATTAAACTTGTGATAACTGGAAAGCAACAGTGGTTTAATTCTTAATTGAACTTAAACTCGTTCCAGGCCTCTTCGCATTATCATATGATCTTGCCAGAACACTCAGAGTGATTCTTTATTGATCACAGTGACGAGTGGAAATCCTTCTAGTGTTAACATCAAACAGCACTTGGTAGGTAACTTGCAAGATTCTATATGAATCAAGCTAGTGACAACTGGAAAGCAACGATGGTGCGGTTCTTAATTGAATTTCACTTGTTCCAGGAACATGAATTGACGGCTTCAAATCATGCGGATAATATTATCCAAATGATCCACTCTTTACGTTCGCAGTCAGCTTTGGACGGTCGAGTAAAGAGAACGGGTTTACCCGCGAAATCTTGTCAAGGAGGTTCTTTATTGAAACTACCTGCCACAAGTACGATATTTAATATCGTCCAACGGTCTTCACCGACCGGAGGTAAATTGCTACCGAATTAGAATGAAATGTTCAAGGCCATTTCATCCGTGTATATTGTTTTGTTGCTAACTGTCTTATGCAGCGTAACAAGAAGGTGGCATTGCGGTGTACAATCCAGAAGAAGTCGTCACCACATGCTTATACTACATACAATTAGTACTTCAACAAATTCAAGAAAGCCTGAAGGTCAAGTCTTCCGCTGTATCAAACTCTGAAGCTTTCAAGAATTTAAAAGTATAAGTATGTGGAACATGAAGTCACAAAGAGGCAAATATCACAAGTGAAGAATGCACAAGGTCAAGGCAAGGAAATATGCTCAAGACTAAAGTCAAAGATCACATCAAGCATATTCACAAGAACAAGATCGAAGACTCAAGCATAGATGCTAGGTTTAAGATTTTGTAAAAAGATGTGACCTCCCTTAGGGGGAGATTGTTGGAAATACGTTTTTCCCAATAAAGTCTCGGTCACATCTTAGTTAGCATAGATCACGAGTTATAGACTATTTAGAACTTTGTAACTTGGAGCGACCTCCCTTAGGGGGAGATTGTTGGAAATACGTTTTACGTATTTATGAAGGATCGGTCGCTCCAACGATAATTAAGTAACGGGCTCGTGATCTATTTACTTATTGTATAGTCCATATAGCCCACATGTAGGGTGGGCTATATATAACCCCTCCTAGCATGTTAGGAGGGGGTTGTTGATTCATTTTACACTTAATCATTTATTCATCTTACTTTCTCTCTCTACAATTCTCTCCCTTCTATCCTTTCTCTCTCTAAACCTTCATCTAATTCCTCCATTTCTTCTTTAATTATCAATCAATCAACCAACCTAATCCACCAAATCCATAACAAAGAATAAGCCATAAATTACGTAGACCTTCAAGGTTCACCTTTGAACTTGCTCCTTTAGACCCATTTCCACCAGGAAATGAGGTTGATTTGACTATTCCGATCCTTGAGAATTCACCGATGAACTTACTCATTTAGATGTTGAAGACGTGATTCTTCGTGAAAAATTATCCAACGTCTATCTTCTCATATCTAAGATCGAGGCTTTGAATTCTAAGCCTAATGCCAAGTCTTTCTCTCCATATCCTATTCCCGTTGAGGATAGTGACCCGCTGATGGAGGAGATTGACACTTTTCTTGCTTCTAATGATTCGATAACACCGGGTATTGATGATCTCGACCCGGAGGAGGACGCTCTCTTTTTAGAGAATTTACTTGATGATGATTTCGTCCCAAGTCCTCCTCCCACCCACTTTGACCTTAATGTGCGGGTTTTTCATGTGTCTCATATTGAATACCATGACCCGATTGATCACATTTCTAAGGGTGAAATGGTCGTTAAAGCTAAGAATGTTGATTCCACTATGGATGAAACTTTTATCCCACCATTACCATATGCTTTATATGATCTTGGATTAACATGGGGGGACGACACCGTGTTGTCTATTTCTTTCTCTCCCGAGGACGAGGTATTCGACCCCGGAATCGTTGATTTAGGGAAATTTCGGCCTTTCACCGATGTAATAATTGAAAGACTTTTCAATCATCTTGGTGCAGTTTATCTCGGGGAGCATGCTATATTTATTTCGTGATTTGTGACTACTATCTCTTTTTAGAGATTTATGTTGGAGTTTTATCCTTTCGTTTGTCATCCGACAACGTGGATGAGATCTTTGACCCCGGCATCGTGCTTTATGTTGGATTTTATTCCATTATGACGATTTTCACCATTTTCCCTAAGGACCAATGAATGTGGGGATCGAGTCGAGCTCATGACTCGGTTAACAAAAACGAGGTGCCTTGTGGGGGAGTCCCATGCATTCTATATTCTTTCTATTTTCTAACACTAATAAGGCTTGATCTTTCAAGCTCGTGCTCGTGTTTTGTTGTATTGTGAATATTAGGTATGACCCTAATCATTGAAGACTCTCGTGTTCGGTTTTTTCCGGTCCACTTGATCTTCCATTCTTTGAATGCCAAAAAGGGGCACACTCTTTATCCTTTGATTTTTATCGACTAACATTTTATCTTGAGGCTTAATTAATAAACGGCTTATAGATTTGCGTGCTCTTCCCATGCTAGGAATTTGCATTAGACTCTTCGTGTTTTAGCAAGGGGGTATTACTCTTGAGCTAAGAAACATTGAGGACAATGTTTGGTTTTAGCATGGGGGAGTCAATTGATATAATCGCTTGCAATTGCTTTTGTCGTGTCCAAACGTAATCTTTTTCTCATTTTTCATAAAAAATTTAAATTTTTAGTGTTAATTTTAAGTTTTAATAAATAAAATAAGTGCTTTTGACACAAATGTAGGCTTTCCGTTGGTGAAAATAAAAATAGTTTTTGACTCGACTCGGTTTTTACCTTAGCTTTTCCTTAGCGTGTTTAAATTAAGTTTTGCTAGGCTTTTATATAGGGAGTTTTAAAACGCGAAAGTCTTAATTCATACGAGTTAAGAACATGAACTTTTCGCAAGCTCCTATAATTGATCCTAGAAAGTCGTTTATCAAGGGAACTTTAAAACGCAAATTCTAAAACTTGAAAAAGTATAAGAAGATGCAAGATCCTATAGATGACTTGAAAACCCAAAACTTTGATTTAATAGGCTAAGTATCCATTGGTTTCACATTTTTGAAATTTTACGATATGGAGAAAAAGAGATGATAGAGTTCAATCATAAGTTTCTAAAATTAACTCTTCTTTGTGCAGGTATTTTTGTGTTTGATTTAATCTCCTTGTATTTACTTTCCACAATTGAATAATAATTGCTTAATAAATGAAGTTTTTAGCGGTTTAGGCTTAATATCTTAACTTGTAACTCCTTCTTTTTCTTCCCTTGTAATTAAAGTGAGAACACATTAAGGGTGTCAGCGTCATGGACTTTTCATCATGGGATTGCGGAAATTTGGCTTACTATAAATATCATAATAATAATAAGAATAAATAAAAACATGTTCTCTAGGAGCCTTTGGGTGGGAGTCATGTAGCACTAACCTTGTCATTAGAGCCTTAGGGTGTATGGCAAGGGGACATGATGAATAAAAATTGCTTCATCATCATGAGCCATAAGGTGGGATGGTGATGTCAATTCCCTTATTTTTGTCCAAGGAGCCTTAGGGTGTGGATTTTAAATAAGGAGCACAATTGCATCTTAAAGAACCACAAGGTGTTATGATGTGATTGTTGCTAACTCTATTAATAAGGTCATAATTGACTTTGGAGGTTTTATTGGTGCTTTTAAGTAGCCATATTAGCCAAATTTCGGGTCCGGGGATTTATCCCTCAAATCGTGTTAAGTTATCCTTGATGTGGGCTTTCTTTAGTGACAACGGTTTTTGAAGTCGAGGTTAGGTTTTGAGTGTTGAGTTTACACCGTTCTTGCCTTCATTTTTGGACTAATAAATATCAAATAAAGTCAAATGAGCCTTTGGGTGAATGACAAATAAAATCTAGAGATACAATTAGGAATAATAGGAGATTGAGTTTAACACAAATTACTTGTATGAGTTGGTTTAATTTTGGGGCTTATGATTGACAATGATCTTGTTTTTACACTTGGCATGGAAAAGTGAAAAGTCGAGGACGATGAATCTATTTGAGTTTTGTGATCCTAAAAGTTATTTTTCAAATAATGAAAGCAATACATTATGTCTTTGTAAAATAAAGTGTCAAAAGTTGAATAAAAGTGTAGTTAGTATTTTATTTTATCATTGCGTGTGGACACGGCAATTGCTTAGCAAGGGGGAGTTTGATATGAGTGATTTTACTCATATCATCTGTATCTTAAATTGAGCAATAAATGCATATAATCAATGAAAATGCCTTGTATATGCGTTGTTTTCTTGTTTCATGTGTGTAGGTACCAAAGATCGCAAAAATCGACAAAAACCGACACGAGTTTGAAGAAAAAGATCGAGGAAGACAAAATCGAGTTCGATAAAGAGGATTTAATATTTATAAAGTGATTTGGTCCTTGTGGGTCTCACTTAGGATTAATGGTCCCAAAAGCCCATTAATGAGTTATGTTAGTCAAAGACCAAAGTTTAGGCCCAAAACAAGAGATATGGACGGATGGAATTATAATTGGGCCAAAAGCCCAAAAGACATACATGTTTTGAAACAAAATTCTATTTTGGTGAATATTTCAGTCAAAAGAATAAGGCAATTGATTGGGTCCAAGGCCCATTAAAAATATAACTGATGAAAAATGTATATAATTTACAAGGTCAAACAAGGCTCGGTCAAAATAAATAAAACAAAGAAGAAAAAAATGAAACGAGAAAAGAGAGATAGAAATGGGGAAGAATACGCAGTCACCAATGAAGAACCCTAGATTTGGGGGTTTCAATTAAATGATCAATTGGAGCCCGCGCCTAATTTTCAGATAAATCAGGGCAGGATGGTGCGTGGATTTCACACAGATGCTAAGTACAATGCGCCACGTGGCTGTTTGATGCGTCACTCCTCAACTGTGATTGGTTGATTCACTGTCAACCAATCATTTAACCAATCATATCAAGCCACATAGGCTCCAAAGTAGCACAAAAATTGCCACCCTGGCAATCCGAGAGAAGGTGAGTGTTTTTCAGCCCTTGGATCTTAACAAACAAGAAAGAGAAAGAAAGATATTGATCATACGGTCAAAAATCGTTATCAGCAATCACCCTCACCCTCTACCTCTCCTATATAAACCCCTTTTATTTTCCATGTGAAGGATCCCTTTTTCTTTCTTTTAATTTCATAATATTAATTTAGAAGTAGATTAATGTATTTTCTTTTTACTGGTATTGTAATGATTTACTCGAATTAATAAAATTAATTTTTCTGTCTCATTCCATAACTAGTGCTTATTATTTCTGTTGAAAATTTATCCAAGTTAAAATTGATGTTATGAATGCCATTTATTCATATAAACTCTTGTTATAGTTTACGTGAATAAATTTAAGATTGATTTGGGTTAAAGTTTAACCCACTGTTAAACTTGAATATAATTTTTGGATCGATTATCTGTTTGGTTCGAGTTATGATTCGAGTAATGGTGGTCTCGGTTTAGTCCAAGTCCGCTCAGCGCGCGACTTCGTCTCAACGGTTCTTCAATATAATGGTCAAGCTTGTTTTAATTTATTTGCATTTTATTAATTTATACTAGAATGAATTTGTAGGTTATGCGTAACTGAGTAGATTTAATGAAGTGAGTTTGATTATTTGTTTTTAGTTGAGTTTATGCGCTAATCTGTGACTTGTAAGAAATTTATTGTATCTGCTTGTTTATTCCGGATTGTGGATCTGTTTGTTTGTGTTACTGCTCGTTTCGAACTAGTTGATTTGAATATGAGTCCATGGAATTTGCTTGTGTTCGTCTACTAAATCGTCATTTGGGATTGGATTTTGATGAGAGTTAAGTGTGGACTGTTGTCATAATATTGTTTTTGCTATAGAGTTCATTTGGTTTATTTGCTAAAATAATGAGTGTTGCTAAAGTGATTCGAGTAGATGTAGTTTGACACACTTGCTTTTAGCGTAAGCCATTGTAGTTTAAAACAAGCTTGTGCTTTATTTTTGTTTTTGTATCCATCGTTGTTGTATGCTTGTTACTGCGCGTTTGGAGCTTTAGATAGAGCTTGCTGCTTAGGATTCATCATTATCTTTCTTGTTGTTGTTGCGTTTAAACTATCGCCACTGTATAATAGATGCTTGTATGTTTGTAGCTGCCTTAGAGCGATTTTATTGAACTGATTTTCTAGATCTTCTGTGCTTTTAGTTTTAACGCCACTTCTATTACACTGTTGGAAATTGAATTGGTTTGCTGCTATTTTCATTTTGTTGTTAGCAATAGTTGTTGATATATGTTCTTTGTTGCTTTTTAATAAATTCATCAAGAGTGCTTTGAGCTGCTGAGTCTGTTTTGTTCTGATGAATTATCTGAGCAGTTTACTCATTAGATTTTCTTTTGGAATTCACTGAATATCAGTTACCTTCCATAGCTATTCATGAAATTTGATCTGTTTGTTATTTGTGTTGAATTTTATTTGGTTTAGCTGTAAACTTGCTTTTAAGTTACTGGTAACTATATAACTGATGGGTTTTATTTTTGGTTATTTTGTTTACTGATTTTCTCGTATATTACTGCATTGTGTTACTTACTGTAAATCAGCTTTTCCAAACGAATTGTTTGGTAGGCTGTTATACCAAAATTTATTGCAAAAATAATGTCATCAGAGGGGCTCGATCCTTCGACCTCTGGCTCACAGCCAAACGCTTTTACCACTATGCCATTAGCTCTTTTTAGTTTAACATTTGTTTTAGACTATATTATAGTTTCGGTTTTCGGAGTGTCAATTTACTAGTAAACGTTTAACTTAATTTTCAGTCTACTTTCTTTTAATAAAAAGTTTAATTTCTTTTATTAAAAAGTATATTTAATTTTTGGGCAAGTATATTTAGATTAAATAAAATAAATAAAATAAATAAAAATAAAAATATAAATTAAAAATATATACAGATTAATTTTTAATGGATTAAATTTTAACTTTCTCTCGATTCGCGTGTGTCTTGTAATTTTAAATTCGTCATTTAAATAATTTTAGTTCATTAGAATTTTATATAATTTAACATTTAGATTTTATTTTTAGGAAACGATTCATGCACTTTATTATTTTAATTTTTAGGATAATTTTAGTTTTAAAAACCGTCAAACCATTCAAATCAATTGTCCAAGTCAAAACAAAACGTCTCAAATTCACTCGATCTTCGTGTACAACGAACTTGGTTCATCACATGTTTAATTGAATTCGTCTTTGGTAATTTTAGTTTATTACTTTTTCCTAAAGGTAATTTACTAATTTACCCTATAACGTATCTAATTATCACTATACTATCACGATCACATCAACGACTAAACAGGAAACCCTAAGTTTACGTATTTACGTTTTTGAACTCCGTTTTTGATGAGATAATTTTTATTAGATTCGTTTTGTGCCGTTGATTCATAATTTATAAAAAAGTTTTTCGTAAAATGACCCGAGGGCAGGTAAATCCAGAAAACTAGAATCGAGGAGTACCCGTAAATTAGTGGGATGAGACAAGTTTACACTTGCCTCACCCCACTCATGGGACGGCTAAGCATATGACACCACACCCATGAGGTGTCAAAACTTCACAAAAAAGCTTACACACTTGTCTTATAATCTTCACAAAACCATTTACTCAAACCATTTGTTCATTTAACACATGCAAAACCACCACAAAACCCTCTCTTCCTCCTCCTTGGTGCCGTCCATATTCAACCACCAAACACCCCATTTTGATCAATTTTAACCATGAATCTTGTGTTATCTACACATATGATAAAGAACCTTTGAAGACTTGAAGATTGGAGGTGATTCTAACATCCAAATAGGAGATTCCTTGGTGTCATAGGGCTGATTTGCCACAAGGAGTTTATAAAGATTGGTGGACTTGAAGTTGATATTGTTTTATCACAAGTTTTGCCATCAAAATCTAATCCTTGATCATAACCTACACAATCTTGGTGGTATAGAGATTGTTCTTCCAATCCTCTTGTTATTTTGATTATGTAATCTTGTATTTTCTTTATTTATGTATATGTATAAGATGATGATTGATGATTAAAAATATTGTGTGGGTATCATGTGTTGATAAACATGGTTAAAAAGATTGAAAACTATATGTAAAAATGGTTAAATCATGCTTAAAATAGTTGGTTGTATAAAACAGTAAAAAACTTTAGGTTAAACTGATAAAATGGTGTAGTTGAATCAATATACAGTAAGTATTAGGACTTGTACACATGTGAGAGTTGGCCATGCAATGGAATTATTATAATGAGTGAGATATGATCAAAACAAAATTGAAGTGCAAATCTGCATAGACTATTTTGGACGAATTTATTAAAATACTTAGAAGCTGATTCATCAGTAGCTATAAAAGAGTTAAAAAAAGCACATATCATGTAGTTTCTTCTATAAACATTTAAGGTTCCATCTCCTTATAGAACTCTAGATATGGTCATTTTAGTGGACTGAATATTAATAATCAGATTTGTAAAAATAAAAAGTATATAATATAAGCACTCAAATAATGTTATTATAAAATATATATATAAAAACCCACTAAATACTAATAATATTTATAAATAAGTTATGTACTATGATACTTAAATGTGACATTTTATAAAAATTACAAATTTGGTAAGTTTTATAAGTTATAAAACTATAAACATAAGCTTTACGTCTTTTCGGCTAAAACCGTAAAACTAACGTTTTCGTCAATTAAAACTTAGACGGTCGGACCAGTCTAATGTAAACTTTTTATAACTCATATACCGATTTTTAAGTACATTTGACAAGTAAAAACCGATAAAATCCTAGCTTTATAACTTAAAGACATTAACGGGCCAAAATAGCCTTATTGGACTATTAACCCGACAAGTTTGGCTAAACACTTATGGACTTACTCATTGGGCTTAACCCACTTGGGCCCAAAATATAAGTAAAGGTCTGATATTAAAAGCATAAAATGGGCTAATATAAAGTATTGGACTTTAATGGGCTTATTGGGCCTTAATATGAAATTGGATTGAAACTAGTATAACTAGTCAAAAATTTGACTAACACATAACACTATAATGTGTATGAAGATATAAACTCCCACATGATCATCATCATACTTATAATGTCATCATATATATACATAGCCATTGTTTTTATAAAGTCATTGGACAAGAGTCTAAGACGAGTATTATTTGTCTAGGTTTCCGTGATTGAAGCACGTACCGTACATCCGAATTGCCGATAACCCGCCTTTCCCAATCCATGTGAGTTGATAGCCTCACACTCTTTTTGTAACACCCCATTTTGATAATGGAATGTCACAAGTAATTATGGCGTGTCATCAAAGCATACAAGGATAAATGTCTAAAACATTACATGACCATAAAAGGGAAATACCGGAATCAAACATCGGTAGTCCAAAAGTAAAGCTCATCACACACAAACATTAGTATTGTAAATGAAAGGACTAAACAATGTCCATGGAAAGAGTATCAGCGTAAAGATAATGCATAAAGTAAAGAAAGGCTAGAAAGCTTCCAGTCCATATGCACGTACACTTAAAGTCTACGAGCGTCCCTGAGTACGTGCCATTTTGAGAACATAAAAAAGGAAAACGGCTGAGCAATACGCTCAGTGCACGGATGTACAATAAAGCATGAACAATATACGCATATAAGCATATAACAGCGGAAGAAACTAAGTCTCGAATAACCCGGTTAAGTCATGGTAAAACTGGTTTTATAGTTTGAAAAGCCTTATGTTTATCTTATAAAAACTGTTTAACATATTCTACCATTAGCCAATATAGGTCATGAAAATCCACCGTGCATGAATACTTGGAGGGGTGACCTCATCATGCAAATTAGAGGGGCTGCCTCTAATTTAATATACTGGTTTAGGTAGGAGGGATCAGCTCCTTGTGAAGGATGCAAGGCACACACCACATTCACACTGAGTAATCTGCTGAAAACATGTAACTAGGATGCACCCATACGCCCCACATGATAAATAATAATACGGCCAAAAGCTGAAGGGACGCCACGAGCAATCACTCTGCCGTGGGGAAGTCATAACACTAGTGCCTCTAGTGTTATGGTTATGGTACCTCCATAACTAGGTGAAACTGGTCATGCATGTATATGGCTATAGGTATTCTAAATTAAACATAAGCAAATCAAACGTATAAACTTATACTACGGGAAAATAGTTGGCTGTGTTGATCCCAAACTTAGATCGATTAGCTTTGTGTATACGAGATTAGATCAGGTATAACACGTAGAGAAACCTTTGCTTATGAATAAAGTAACAAAGTGTTATGCGGAATTAACACTTGATCTAAAACACAATGATGTTAAACAAACTTTCACTTGTATTAGAATAATCGTGTTGATTACAATGAAAGGTTTAACTTGCGAATACTATGAAAACTGATATTAAACATTAACCTAAAAGATCTTCTTTTATAGAACAAGAAGTCTTGTACAATAAGCTACGAATCAACTATTCTAGGTAAAGATAAACATAGAAAATACATTGTCGTTTCTATCCTTACTAGAAGTAATCTAGAATATAATAAACGTGTAGCTCACATCTTCCATCAGTGCTTGTCTTCAATCTGTCAACGCTTGACTTTATCTTGTCAACGCTTATGCTGTCAGCGCTCACTTTGCTCTTGTCAACGCTTAAGTTGTTCTTGTCAGCGTTCAAGTGTTCTGGCCTAAATTTATTCCCAACAATCCTCCCCTAAACTTGATATCCACTCTTATGATCAAGTTTCTGAATAAACATTAAGAACTTGGAGGAGTCTGACAAACCTTATCATATTGGTAATAAATAAATCTGATCAAATTCTTTGCCACGTCACTTGTATAGTCTATCTCCAACTGGGTGTCCTTCATCTTCTCCAAAACAGCCTTGGATATGAAATACTGAGCATCTACAAGTAAATACTCAGCAAACTTTGTAGAACTCAAATGGTATACACCTGCAGCTGAATATAACCTCCATTGAAGACCACTGAGGTCATCTTCAAGATCCTTCCATATTTCAGGATCTTCTTCTTTTGTCCCACACATTCTTTTGAATGTGGTCCAAAGTTTTATTCCATTGGCTGAAGTTGGTGCTTCAGCCTCATACTTGGTCTCTAACAACCTCCAAAGGTCTACCAAGTCTTCTCTGTCACAACTTGCAAATAAAGATATGAGAGTGGTAAAAGTATGTACCTCCTTGCCAAATCTTCCAATTTTCCAGAATCCACATTCATCTTCCTCATAACTTATAATTGGATTCCTGGAATCTAGTGGTAACACATGCACCATATCTGAAGCTTCTAATGGGGAGAGCTTAAGGCTCTTTCTAATGATTGCTTCACTTGGATATAGTTGAGACATATCTTTTGGAAACTCAAGAACAAATTCCTTCTTCACTGGTCTAGGGACTATCATAGCTTTCTTGATTGCCATCTCTTCTGCAAGTTGCTCCTTTCTTTCATCTGAAAGAAGTCTGAAAGTGTTCTCTTCCTGCACTTTCACCCAAATAGGATAAGCCCTATGTTCCAACTCATCAAATGTCAAAGCCTTCAGCTTCTGATGTGTCCATCCAACTCCATGACATTTGAGCAACATAAAGTAGAGCTTCCTTCTATCCCTTTTCAATTCAGAGAGAATGTTGCTTGCCCTGTACTTCAACATCACCTTACAATCCTGCTGAACTCTAAGAAGAATTTCCAAACCCCATATTTGGTCTGAAATGGTCAAGTCTGGATTATCCATACAGCTTTCTTCCCAAGAATTGTACATTTGAACTACCTCTGGCATATCAAAATCAATTTGCAACTTCAAATCTCTCAGCCTTTCCTTAGCAAGCTCATCACCATACTCAAGTCTTTCTGGTTCAACAATCATCACACTTGAGTCTGAGCTAGCTCCATCACTTTCTTCTTCAGAAGTCACAACAAATGGTGACTTCTCCTTCTCACCTTGTTCCATCATTTGCTCAGCCAATCTTCTATCAAATTCAACCTGAGCTGCATTCTTTGGAACATTTTCTTCTACCAACTTACCCTTACCCTTATCTGTTGGTTCAATTGTTGGTAGGGTAGATGATAATACCTGAGTAGGAACATTTTTGATGATAGATGATGACTGGAATACATCACCTCCATATGCAGATCTGTCAACGCCCAAATTTCCTCTATCAGCGCCCAAAATATTTCTGTCAGCGTCCAAACTTGCCTTGTCAACGCTCAAATATTTTCCCTCAGCGCCTTGTGAAACCTCCCTCAACATATCTGTAAATGATAAATGTAAATTTGTTGGAGAGATTAAGGACGTATCAAAACCTTTTTGTTCCTTCAATGTAGTAAGAGCTTCAGCAATATCCAATGATTGACCATCTTGACTGCTCTTATCACTCAGATTTCTTGCTTCCTCCCCTTTGGAAGACTCCTCCATACCTCCCCTTGAATGAGCACTCTCCAAAACAACAATCCTCTCCCTCAAGTCATTGAGTTCAAGGCCTTGGTTACTGACAATTTGTACTAAGTCTGCATTTTGCTTTTGCAAGCTAATGCAGACAGCCGTCAATTCTAAAAGCGTCATTGGTTCCAGTCTGCCCTCTTCCAAAATGGGAATTTGACCTCCCAAGTTAGGTTCATTGGGCATGGATGAGGACTTAATTATGGTGGGACTGTCTTGGCCAGCTTCTAAGCCAGAACCAATAGTCTCAGCCTCATCCAGGTCACCAGCCACACGTGTAGTGGTGGTTCTCTCTGCTACATGGCTAGGACCACCAGAGGAGAACACTCCAGCAGTCCTTTGGCGTTTAATCAACCTATATTCTGGTGGTGTGGAAGATGGTGTAGAAGATGGTGTAGATGTAGGTTGGTTAAGGGGTGTTTGGGATTGTGATGGTTGGGTGTCAACGTTGGAAATAGGCATATCAACGCCCACATTAGATGTGTCAGCGTCGAAGGGATTTTGATCTATTTGCATTTGGTCAGGTGAGGGTAAAGGTTCAGGAATAGGTGCAAGTTGTGGTTGAGGGTCAATATGAGGTTGGGGGTCTGGTTGGGGTTGTGCTGCTGCAATAACAGCAAGCATGGCTGGGGTTAAGGGTAAGTCTCTATGAGGTGGTGAATTCATCTTGGTAAAAATAGCCTTCTTTTGTTCAGGGATCTTATAAAAGTCATTGTGATCCCTTGAACAATATCTTTGAGCATCAAAAACCATTTGCAGAAAAGGGGATAAGCTAAAGTCATTTTTGTCCCCTTGTTTTTACACATTCCTTCAAAAATCATTTTAGACCAATTATAATTTTGCCCTGTTGCAATACACACAATAGCAGATGCAATGGATCTATTGATCTCATTGTGTGCAGTACATTTGGGACTCAAACATTGAAGGAGAATGTGAATTAGGTACTTCCAGGCTGGGGGAAATTCCTGCTTATGGTACTTATTAAGAGTACCTTCATCAGGAATAGGGTATCCCAAAGCCCTAAGCCCTTGTTCTATTTCAGATATGGGAAGCATGGTTATACCATCAGCATCATTAAGATGCAAGGCCTGGCGTACCAAGGCCTCAGTAACCACCCAAGGTCTCACATGTACAATAGAATTCAATGTTGTCACTCCATTAACTGTTGAGGAACTAACAGTGTTCCAAAACTGTTTAATGTGTGTGACTGGAATGAGTGGTGCATGAGAAAGAGCATACCTTAATGGGGATGCATTCAAATACTCCACCATCTGAGTGTATTGAGGGAACAAAGTATTATCAGCAACAAGATAAGCAATCATGTTGTGTTGAGACTTGAACCCCAAATCCAATTCTGCTGAGTTAAATCTTGGTGCCATTGATGAAAGCTGTTAATTTGATGTATAAAAGATGAAGGTTGATAAGAGAAAAGTGTTAGACAAGAATTATAGATACCCTGTTTAAAATAGGAGCCAAATTTATAGGAGTGGATGAATGCACGTGATTGGCCCAAAAATAGGCAAAGATTTTCAAAAATCAATCATGAAAATATTGAAAAAGTTTATAAGTTATCTCATGCATTTAATGAAAGTAACAACTCCTAAAATTACGGCTTGAAAATATGTCAAAAAGTTACAACTGGGTAGGTCCCATTGTTTGTCAACGGTCAAATATAACCCATCAACGCCCAACGGCTATAATCTTGTCAACGTTCGCCTAAAGCCATGTCAGCGTCCATTTTGGTCACAACAACGCTTGGAAAAATCTTGTCAGTGTCCAAAAATAAAATTGTTTTAAAAAGTGAAAAATGACCTTGACAAGTAACTTATCCTAGAGAAGATAACCAAAAGCTGATAATTATCATAGGGCGGCAAGCACTGTCCAGTTATGCACACTTGCATAAGCAAGATAGACATAACAGTCCTCTAGTGTCCCTTGCTAACCAAAATTCTTAACAACCAAGTTACCTCATAAAATCCTTGTTACTCCCAGGTAAAACCCATATCAAAAGGATTCCCAAGCCTCCCAACAGACCACAACCAATTCTAGGCCAAAAATGTCTTGGCAGCATGCAAAGTTGATATACTATGCATGCTACAGTGCCTCATGGTTTAGTAAAACTAACCCATACTCACCAGTGGACACAATCTAGAATTGTGATGAGAGTATTCTAAGAATACCCAAGAGTCCTAAAGGTTCCTTAAACCTCCCCTTAAACTATGATACAAGAGTTCTCAAAATATATATGAACATTAAAAATTTATGTCAAGATAGGAATATAAATATTCCAACCATCATCCATAAACAAAACATGTCCAAAGAGCTCTTCAAAGTTCCATAAGCAACTCTGTATCCAATGGCATAAAGCTACCATTACCTGCACATTTAGATGAAAACCACAAAACTAACATTTGTTGCTGACAGCGTCCCGACAACACGTATCAGCGTTGAAGGAACTTTTGTCAGCGTTAGACAATAATATCTCCAACAATGGCAAAATAACACTTGACAGCGTTGCATTTACCTTTGTCAGTGTTAGAAAAATAATGTGGAAAATCTAAATCATCATAAAGACCAATAACAATGCATTATCCTGTACATACTTTTACAAAAAGTGTTCCAAAACACATATTAAGTGAGATTAACCATTCCAATATTTGTTACCAAATATTGAAATCTTCCAGCATCAAAAGGTTTAGTTAATAAATCAGCTACATTATCTTCAGTATCTACCCTATCTGGTTGTATTAAACCTTTCTCAAAGCAATCTCTTATAAAATGATGTCTAATTTCTATGTGTTTGGTTTTAGAATGATGTACAGGATTTTTAATAATGCATAAAGTACTGTTATTGTCTACAAAAATCTTGGTATGCATAAAATTATACCCATAATCCAACAGCTGATTCTGAATCCATAAGACTTGTCCACAACAAGCAGCTGCAGCAACATATTCTGCTTCAGTTGTAGAGTTGGCCACCACTGTTTGTTTCTTGCATTGCCAAGATATTAATCTGCTCCCAAGAAATTGGCATCCACCAGTTGTGGATTTCCTATCAAACTTGTCACCACCATAATCACTGTCTGAATATGCAATAAGGTCCAATGGAGAATCTTTTGGGTACCATAATCCAAGATCTGGATAACATCTTAGGTACCTAAAAATCCTCTTCACAGCAAAAAGGTGACATTCTTTGGGAGTCACTTGATGGCGTGCACATGCACACACAGCAAACATGATGTCAGGTCTTGAGGCTGTAAGATACATCAATGAACCAATCATTGATCTATAGTGCCTAACATCCACATCCTTTCCAGCTCCAATCTTTCCCCAAGGGTGTTGTCTATCCATAGGAGTGGAAGCCTCCTTCTCATGTGGAGAAAAACCATATTTCTTCAAGATTTCAGCTACATACTTGTCTTGGGAGATGAAGATACCATCTTCTTTCTGCTGAACTTGTAAACCTAGAAAGAAGTTCATCTCACCCATTGCACTCATCTTGAATTTATCTGTCATGAGCTTGGAAAAATCCTCACTCATTTTTGGATCAGTAGACCCAAAAATGATGTCATCAACATAGACCTGCACCAGCAACACATGTTTTCCTTTCTTCTTTGTAAATAGTGTCTGATCTATGGTGCCCCTTTTGAAACCATTTTCCACCAAGTAGGTGGACAATGTACCATACCATGCTCTTGGGGCTTGATGAAGTCCATACATTGCTTTCTTCACTCTATAAACCTTGTCTGGATTTTCAGGATCTTCAAAACCAGGAGGTTGCATTACATAAACCTCCTCAACAATTGTGCCATAGAGGAAAGCACTCTTCACATCCATTTGGTAAACAGTAAAATTCATACAAGAGGCATAAGCTAGAAAAATTCTTATAGCTTCAATTCTTGCAACTGGTGCAAAAACTTCTTCATAATCAATTCCTTCCTCTTGTGTATAACCCTGAGCTACCAAACGTGCCTTGTTTCTGACCACAATGCCTCTTTCATCTTTCTTGTTCCTTAGAACCCATCTTGTCCCAATTGGTCTCACATATCTAGGACAATCAACCAGCTCCCAAACATCCTGTATAGCAAATTGGTGAAGCTCATCCTGCATAGCTTCCACCCAACTTGGTTCCTTGAGAGCATCAAAAATTTTCTTGGGTTCTTCCTGTGACAGAAAACAGGCAAACAAACATGCTTGTACAAGAGGGGTATCAACCTTCTTGTGTATATTGGCAATAAATCCACCAAGACCTTGATGGGATCTTCTTGTCTGAACTGGAGCCATAACATCACCAATGATTTGAGATGTGGGGTGATCCTTAGCTGTGGAAGTAAGAACTCCTCCTTCAAAAAGTCTGGTATCCTCAACTTCACGCTCCATGTTGCCAATATCTTCTTCAGATTCTTCTTGATCAACAGAAATCTCTTCATGGACATTAGAAGGTCCACCTTGTTCAAAATGAGAAGAGAAAAGCTGTGTAAAGGTGTCTCCAAAGTCTGATCCTTGTTTGTCAGCGTTTGGGCTAACAACGCTTGAACTGGTGTTGTCCGCGTTGGAGCCATCAGTGTCTGAATTGGTCGTGTCAGCGCTTGATTTCCCTTTGTCAGCGCCTGAAGAATCATGCACGTTTGTATTTGGTGGTATTTGAACACCACCATTATCTTTCCTTGCAGCAGTAGCAGCAGCATAATACTCATCTGTCCATATAGGAAGTGTAACATATTCTTGTGTGGGAGATGATTCAACTGCTGGTGGTCCATCCTCCTTAGTAACCTGTATACCTGAAACATTACCAATTCTCTTTTCCAAAACACTTGAAGTTACCTTCACAATGTCTGGATCAGTAACAGGCATATAATTTAAAGCTCTAGACAAAGGTTCTAAGTCAAACAACCAATTTGGACCACTCTCAGGATCACTAGGTTTACTTTCTAAAAACCTAACATGTACCTTTTCAAGTATATGTTTTTCCTTTTTAATGTAAACCCTATATCCTTTACTCTGCACTGAATAACCCATGAAGTAGCCTTCATCACCTTTTGAATCAAATTTACCTAGGGCCTCACTAGTTTCTAACACAACTACATGACAACCAAATGGCTTAAGAAAGCCAATATTGGGCTTCCTTCCCCAAAGTAATTCATAAGGTGTCTTATTATGTATCTTGTTGACCAATGCCCTATTTTGAACATAACAAGCTGTGTTAACAGCTTCAGCCCAAAAGGCTATAGGAAAATGGGCATCAGCCAACATGGTTCTGGCTGCTTCAATAAGGGTCCTATTCTTCCTCTCAGCAACCCCATTTTGCTGTGGGGTTCTAGCTATGCTAAACTGCCTAGTAATCCCTTTCTTGGCACAAAAATCATCTAACAACTGATTTCTAAACTCACCCCCATTGTCACTTCTAATAATTTTGACCTCATTACCATTTTTCTTTTCAATTTGGGTAATGAAATTAATCAGACTTAGGGCAGTTTCACTTTTCTTGGCTAAAAAGAAAGTCCATGTGAACCTGGAGTAATCATCAGTAATGACAAAACAATATGATTTACCCTTCAAACTTTCTATATTAGTTGGACCAAAGAGGTCCATATGCAATAAGTGAAGGGGTTTAGAACTAGAGTGCACCTGTTTAGACCTGAATGAGACCTTGTGCTGCTTGCCCTTAAGGCATGCAACACAAGAGTGGTCATTGTGGAAAGCCTTTTCAGGCAAACCATCAACTAAACCAAGCCTCACAAGTCTATTAATATTCTTAAAGTTTATGTGCCCTAGTCTCCTGTGCCAAAGATTACTTTCATCTACTGAGGCTTTAGCATATAGACATGACATTTTATTATTTACCTTAATTCCATTAAGATTCACATTATATATGTCTTTATGCCTTGGTGTTCTAAAATCTATGTATTTCTCCTCAGGGAGCTTATAATCTTTGCTTAACACCAAGCACTCAGTATCTGTGAAAAGAACCTTATTTTTGTTATCACACACTTGTGATACACTAAATAAATTGTAATCCAGGTCTTTTACCAAGAAGACATTATCAAACCTTAGATTGTTGGTGACAAGGGTTCCTTTTCCTGTGATTGTGCCGTAGCCACCTCCAAAGTATACCTTATCACCATCTTGAATAGGAGAGAAATTGGTCAGATAATCTTCCTTTCCTGTCATGTGCCTTGAGCATCCACTATCCCAGTATCCATAATCATTGATCTTCTTCTGAATGCCCTGCACATAAAGAAAACACATTAGTTTTCTTTGGGAACCCAAGCCGTGGAAGACTTGGATTCATTTGGTTGTTCAACAAGAACAGACTTGGTTCTCATAACAACCCCATTTTCATCCCTGTTTGAATGAAATTCCCAGTTAACCCCAATTGGTGTTGACAATGCCTTAGAAATATAATGAAACCTGTTGCATGTCATAGAAATACCAGTATTATTAGGGTTCTGGTCTTGTTTTGGTCTCCATGTTAAGCTAGTAGAAGCTTTAGACCTATTTCCCTGTGGTTGCAAATACCTAGGTTTAGCAGTGTGTCTGTCAGCGCTGAAATTACTCCTGTCAGCGCCCCGATTGCTCTTATCAGCGTTGAACCTAGGGTTTGCTACAGGAACCCATTGCCTATTTGACCAAGTATTTGACTTTTGAAAAGGTCTTAGGCCTTGTGTGTTAGACCCTCTAGAAAAGAATGGGGCTGGTCTAACAACTTGTGAACTTTTGTTCACAAAGGTATTGGGTCTGACGGTGTTTGACCTATGTTGACTTTTGTCAGCGCTGAAATGGTTCCTGTCAGTGTTGACATTGGAGGCGTTGACACATTTGTAGGCCAAATGTGAAAAGCTCCCACATGTGTAACAAGCTTTTCTAGACATAGTCTTAGGTCTAGAAGCAAAGAAGCCTGTTCCATGGTTACTAACTTGGCTTTTTGGTGACCTAGTATTCCTATACATCTCTGCATATTTAACACTAGGTTTTCTAACAGCTTGTAGGCCAAGGTCAACAGGTTTGCCAGTGGTGGGGTGTGTGATCTTAATAGGTTTAGGATCATCAATTGGTTTTGTGATTGGTGTGGGCTCATTTGGACTTTCACACAACAACCCTCCCTTAACAAACAAAGTGTGGTTAGCTTTCTTCCACTCTTCTAGGTCAGTCAGCTTTTGCTGATATTCCTCAACTGGGGAAGTCACTCTAGGTGGAGGAATGAACTCCTCCTCTTGGCATTCTGGCAAGCCAGTCCAAGATAAGTCCTTTGATTGGACACCATAGAAATCCCCAGCTGGTGGTGGAACAACAGTATAATTATTCATCCCAATCCCACTCATATCCTTAGAGTCTCTTTGTTTGCTAACACACTCTCCTAGGGATTGTGTGGCCTTATCAAATCTCTGGATTTTAAGACTCACATTATCTTTGTTTTTGTTAGCCTCCTCTAACTGAGCTATCAAATCAAGATTAACCCTATTTACTATATCTTGCACATCTTTACTCTGAAATAACTCATGTTTTAAGATGTTTATTTGATCCTTTAAATCAAACTCCATTTTCTTATACTCAGCTACTGTCTTTTCTGTTTGGGTAAGAGCAATTTGATAGTTAGATACTTTGCATCTTTCAGTACTTGCCTCATCTGATAATTTAACTATCTCTTGTTTTAATTTTTCAGTATTTAAACGACAACCCTTAGAACAGAAAGCATCATCATATACCTCATTATCTGATGAAGAGGAGGAATGTGCCATGAGAGCATATTCAGCATGCTCTTCTTTAACCTCAGCAACCAAAGCTCTGTCCTCTTCCTCATTCTTAGCCATCCAGCTCCAATCCCATTCTCCAACACCATCAATTTGTTGAACAGCAACCATGGCCTTGGGATCTGGGTTCTTAATCATTTGGCTAGAAGGCTTCCCAGCATCAGATCTTCTTGGAGATCTACATTCCCTCATAAAGTGCCCCATCCTATGACAGTTGTAGCACTCCACCTTGGACTTGTCAAAGCCAGCAACATCCTTAGCATTAAAGGTCATCTTCTTCTTGAACCTTTTATTGAACCTGTTTGCTCTTAAACTTACAAGAGCCATAGTCCACTTGATGTCCATCTCTTCCAATTGTTCATCACTTATCTGCTCAAGATCTTCATAAGTAATCCTTGAATCACTAGGCAAAGAAGCAATGAATGCACACACAGTATCAAGATCAAAACCAACAGGTTTAATTCTATCAGCGCCATGATTGTGTGTGTCAGCGCTTGAGTACAAAGCGTTGACAGGATATGATCCAGCGCTGACAGATTGACATCCAGCGCTTACACCTTGAGATCCAGTTGCGGAATGTCCATAGAAGTTCATGGAATCAAATTGGCCTTCACTTTGTGAAAAGAAAGCCATGTTGCTGCTGGAAGATTTGTTATCACTCTCCAATTGCCATTCATTCTCCAACAGTCTTAGTTTGTTGAAGATGTCATCAAACCTGGAAGTCTTGTGGGTGTTATTGACAAGAATAGATCTTGTCTCAATCTTCCATACATCACCAAGGCTTTTGAGAAAAGTAGCATTTAATTCAGGGTCATCAATCTGTTTTCCCATGAAGGAAAGTTGACTTGTGATGTCAAGAAGTCTACTTCTCACACTGCTGAGATTCTCATTAGGTTGAGCTTTAAAGACAGCATACTCATGCAAGAGTTGCTTCTTCTTTTCTTCTTTTGTGTCAGCATTGCCACCATGTGCTACTTCAAGAGCTTCCCAAAGCTCTTTTGCAGACTCAAAACGTTTGTACTTATGCTGATTCTCATGACCTAGGGCATGTTTCAAGATGTTCAAAATTTTCATGTCCACCCTCTTCTTGGCTATATCTTCAACAGCTACCGCTCTCCCATCATCAGGCTTTTCCACTTTATCAGCTTCAGGACAATTAGGAACAGCTGTCCTTGCGGCAATTGCAGCAGTAATCTTTGCTGCTTTATCGAATGTGTTTCCATATTCGATAATTTCCCAAAGAGTGTAGTCATGAATAGCTATGTATTGCTCAAAATTGGACTTCCAAAGCTCAAAGTTCCTGGCATCAAACATGGGAATTTTGATACTAGGGTTTGAGAAGTTGTTTTGTAGCAAAGCAGGAGGTTGATTTGTGCCAGACATGATGTTTTTAGGGTTTTGAGAATTTTAGGGTTTTAGGGTTTGGTGTTTTAGGGTTCTGCGTTACTTAAAGATCAAAAGTTTCTCAACAAGCTCTGATACCACTTGTTGATCCCAAACTTAGATCGATTAGCTTTGTGTATACGAGATTAGATCAGGTATAACACGTAGAGAAACCTTTGCTTATGAATAAAGTAACAAAGTGTTATGCGGAATTAACACTTGATCTAAAACACAATGATGTTAAACAAACTTTCACTTGTATTAGAATAATCGTGTTGATTACAATGAAAGGTTTAACTTGCGAATACTATGAAAACTGATATTAAACATTAACCTAAAAGATCTTCTTTTATAGAACAAGAAGTCTTGTACAATAAGCTACGAATCAACTATTCTAGGTAAAGATAAACATAGAAAATACATTGTCGTTTCTATCCTTACTAGAAGTAATCTAGAATATAATAAACGTGTAGCTCACATCTTCCATCAGTGCTTGTCTTCAATCTGTCAACGCTTGACTTTATCTTGTCAACGCTTATGCTGTCAGCGCTCACTTTGCTCTTGTCAACGCTTAAGTTGTTCTTGTCAGCGTTCAAGTGTTCTGGCCTAAATTTATTCCCAACAGGCTGCATACGAGGAAATCCTAATAAGGAAAGAATGTCCATACTGAAAGGACAGGAATCCGTACCTTATGTCCAGTGAACGAAGAAGACGAACGGAGAGAGTCCTACTTCGGTATCACTAATGCTACATAAATACATACGTGTATAAGTATCTGATTACTAAATACGTAACTAGTTTTATGTCATGTCTTAGCTTATTTTATACGTTCATGTCATGTTTTACTGTTTAAAGCTTTATACTGTATCTATCTTATATTCTGATTAAGTATTACCTGTATTTCATGTATTATTATACTTACTGTGTAATAATAAGTAACTTTCTAAAAAATAGCAGGTTTGCTAAAATAGAAAGTTTCTAAAAATAGAAAGTTACCAAAAATAGAAAGTTTCCAAAAATAGATAGTTTCCAAAAATAGAAAGTTTCCAAAAATAGAAAGTTTCCAAAAATAGAAAGTTCCCAAAAATAGAATTACTGCTTAAAATAGATAAGTTTCTAAAAATAAAAAGTTTCCATAAATAGATTAGCTGCCTTAATTAAATAAGTTTCTAAAAATAGAAAGTTTCCATAAATAGATATAAGCTGGTTAAATAAGCTAATTATATAAGCTTAAGTGTTTTCTGATTATTATTCTAAGTCATATTGATATAAGGTATAGTTTATCAATTATTACATGTGAATTAATTAAACTATAGGTTAAAAGTATTTAATTAAATATATCATGTTTTTAATTAAATAAAGTTAAGATACTTAGGTTATATAATGTATTATTAATTACTAATAATATAACCTAAGTCATGTTGATTAATTAATTATAGTCATGGTTTTTAGTAATTAATTAATTATAAAGTCTAATTATAAATAAATACTTAGGTTAAAATTCATGATCTAATAATTAAATTTATAACCTAAGTCATGTTAATTAAATTAATTATTTCATGTTTTATTAATTTAATTTTTAACATATAATTATTAAAATCATAAACCTTAACATAAATAATGAATCGAACCGTGACTAGAAACCATGAACCGAACCACTTCGGGGTTTCCCCTTGTTTGCTGATGCCGTAGGACCCACACCACCAAACCGAGACCATGAGGTCTCGGTGGTGGTTCATAAGCCAAGCCAAGACCCCCCTTGGTCTCGGTTAGGCGTCGACCAACATCAAACACCCCTAAATCCCTTGTTTTGATTTACCCCATAACCATTTACGTGTTTAATAAATTTTTTTAATTAGCTTTTTAAAAACATCATGATCCTATATAATTTATTAAATCAAAACATAAAAGAGAAGGATTAAAAAATATATACCGAATGCGTGGATCAAACAAGGATAAACACACACGAATGCTTGCACGAAATTCAAGATCAAAAATCAACCGAACACCCCCTTTTGTGTCCTTATATTCGGCGACCAAAGGAGAGAACAAGGAGAAGGAGAAAACTTTTTAGGGTTTTTGTTATTTTTACTCTAATGTGAAAAGTGAAGTATGTTTTACCCCTTAACCCCCTTGTTAGTAAAATTTAAAATGGGCTTGGCCCATTGTCTTGGTGTAGCCGCGGGCAGGGGGCCTCACTTGGGGTAACCCATACCTTTTCCGAGTCTAATTATTTTAATGTTCGTTCATGTTTTATCGTGTTCGTGTTTTATGTGTTCTAGTTAATTATTAACCGTGACTTAATATATCTATTCGTGTTCGTAATAAATATATATACGTAATTAATATTAGCTCGTGATTAATTTACGTTCATGATTTCATTATCGCATGTTCGTGATTATAATTATTACTTAAATAATTATTGTATGTTCATACGTAATAAATACTTATCGTGTTCTAACACGTACGTAATACTTAAAACTCTTATACGCGAACGTAATCATACTATAAAAGGAAATTTTTAATCTAGTACGTACGATCTTAAGGGTACTATTCATGGTAAAAGCATGCGGGTTTTACAACTCTTCCCCCTAAAAAGAATAATTCGTCCCCAAATTATAGATAAAGTAAACAGAAAAAGAAGAACATACCCGAATTTAAAATATGAAATGAGGGTAAGTAGCCCGGATAGACTCCTCTGTTTCCCAAGTGGCTTCCCGCTCGGTATGATCCCTCCAAAGGATTTTGATGAATGGAATCGTTTTCCTTCTCATGACTCGTTCTTGTCTGTCAAGAACTCGTTCGAGTTCTTCTATGAAATTGAGATCTTCACGTATCTGTTCCAGTGGATACTGAACCATGTGAAGGGGATGATACTGGTACCCTCTGAGTAAGGACACATGAAACAAATTGTGTACATGCGAAATCTGCGGAGGTAACGCTAACCGGTAAGATACTTCGCCGACTCGTTCAATGATATCAAACGGTCCGATGAAACGAGGACTGAGCTTCCCTTTAATCCCGAAGCTTCTAACACCACGTGCCGGCGAAACCTTAAGGAAGACGTGATCTCCTACGTTAAAATGTATGTCCCTACGATGCTTATCGGCGTAACTCTTCTGACGTGACCGTGTTTCCTGAAGTTTCTGCTTAGCTATTGCGATCCTTTCATTGGTCACCTCTATGATTTCTGGTCCTTCAAGTGTTCGCTCGCCAACCTGATCCTAGCAGATTGGGGCGCGACACTTTCTGCCATACAACATCTCGAAAGGAGCACACTTGATACTTGCGTGCCAACTGTTGTTGTATGCAAACTCCACCAAACAGATGTAATCGTCCCAATCACCCGTCCATTCTAATGCACATGACCTCAGCATGTCTTCCAATGTTTGAATCGTTCGCTCCGACTGCCCGTCTGTTTGAGGATGAAAAGCTGTGCTAAGCTTAAGTTGTGTACCCCAAGCCTTCTTTAGACTCTTCCAAAATCGCGAAGTGAAACGAGGATCTCTGTCTGAGACGATGCTAGATGGAGCACCGTGGAGTCTCATGATCTCTCTTCTATACGTATCGGCGAGTTTACTTACCGGATCTTCCTTGCGGATCGGTAAGAAATGAGCTGATTTGGTAAGTCGATCTACGATCACCCAAATTGCATCGTGCTTCTCTTGGTAGGCGGAAGACCAGTAACAAAATCCATGGTTATTTTGTCCCACTTCCACTCTGGAATATCTAACGGTTGAAGGAGACCGCCAGATCACTGATGTTCGATCTTAACCTGCTGGCAGGTAAGACATTTGGAGAAGTAAATGGCCACATCCTGTTTCATACCACTCCACCAAAAGTACTGCTTGATGTCATGGTACATCTTAGTCGAACCAGGATGTATAGAGAATAGCGAACTATGAGCTTCAGCTAACAAGGCTTCCTAGAGTACTTGATCATCAGGAACACAAAGTCTCGTGCCCTGCCATATGATACCATCTGCATCTACTCTGAATTCCGTCTGTTTCTCCGAATTCTGAACTATCGCCCAGATTTCTCCATCATCTTTCTGAGCTTCCTTGATCTTAGAGAGTAACTCGGGTTCTACTCTAAGATTAGCCCAGTAACCGTGTTGTCCACGTACCATGATCTTGATGTCTAGTCGCTCCAAGTCTCTTATGATTTCCTCCTCAACTTTAATGCCGTTGATCATACCGGACTTCCTGCTAAGTGCATCTGCTACTACATTTGCCTTTCCGGGATGATACTGTAGATTAATGTCATAATCCTTCAATAGCTCTAACGATCTCCTCTGACTCGTGTTCAATTCACGTTGAGTGAAGATATACTTTAAGCTCTTGTGGTCCGTGAAAATGTCACATGATTCTCCATATAAGTAGTGCCTCCATATCTTCAATGCAAACACGACTGCAGCAAGTTCCAAGTCATGCGTAGGGTAACTTTCTTCATAAGGCTTAAGCTGTCGTGAAGCGTACGCGATCACTTTCCCATGTTGAATGAGAACACAGCCAAGTCCCTTCGCCGATGCATCACTGTAGATTTGAAATCCACCCGTACCAGATGGGAGAGTAAGAATAGGTGCAGATACTAGCTTCTGCTTTAGGTCTTCAACGCTCTTCTCTCGTTCTTCGGTCTAGACGAATTTCTCCCCTTTCCGCATCAGTTTGGTCAATGGTAGCGCTAAGCGGGAAAGTTCTCCACGAACCTACGGTAATAGCCAGCTAAGCCTAAGAAACTGCGGACTTCCGTCGCTGATGTCGGCCTCGGCCACTTAGTAATGGCCTCAACCTTCGCTGGATCCATAGTGATTCCTTCTGCTGATACAATGTGTCCTAAGAATGCCACCTTGTCTAACCAGAACTCACATTTGGAGAATTTAGCATACAACTGCTTCTGGCAAAGAATCTGTAGTACTGTACGAAGATGGTCTTCGTGTTCCTCCTTGGACTTTGAGAAAATCAGGATGTCATCGATGAAGACAATGACGAACTTGTCCAGAAATTCATAGAAGATTATGTTCATCAAGTCCATGAAAACTACTGGATATTTGGTCAGGCCGAATGGCATAACTACAAATTTATAGTGGCCATGGCGGGTACGAAATGCAGTCTTGGCGATGTCCTGCTCCTTAACCCGTAGCTGATGATAGCCTGACCTAAGATCAATCTTGGAGAAGTGTTCGGCCCCTTGGAGTTGGTCAAACAGATCGTCTATACGTGGCAGTGGATACCTATTCCGGATAGTAATCTGGTTGAGCTCGCGATAGTCTATGCAAAGACGCATATTGTCGTCCTTCTTCTTAACAAATAAGACCGGTGCGCCCCATGGAGATGCGCTCGGTCGAATGAAACCTCGTTCTAGAAGTTCTTGCAGTTGATCCTTCAGCTCCTTTAACTCTATGGGAGCCATGCGATAAGGAGCTTTGGAGATCGGTTCCGCTCCTGGGATAAGCTCGATATTGAATTCCACTTCTCGTGTAGGTGGTATGCCCGAAAGTTCTTCTGGAAATACATCTTGGAATTCCGACACTATTGGTTAATCCTGAATTGATGGAGATTCAGCATCCATGTCGTGAACCGTAGCTAGATAACCCTCGCAGCCATGTGACAGTAGTGCACGCGCTTACAGGGTAGATTTGATTTATACAGACCATCCCGGTACGAACCTGTTATGAATGTACTCTGGTGCATTAACATCACCGAAGATAACTCGATATGAATGGCAGTCTATGGTAGCATGATGCTTGGATAGCCAATCCATGCCCAAAATCATGTCAAAGTCATTCATGTCCAGCGGAAGTGCGTCAACAGGACGAACCTTATCGTCAAATTCTAGGAAAATACTCTTGTATACATGGGTGATTAATACAGAGTCCCTCAAAGGCGTGGAAATAGTGTGTCTATTTTCTAGTGGCATGGGGAGCATCCTAATGTTCTTAGCATAGTCAGTAGAAATGACCGAGTGAGTAGCACCCGTATAAAAAAGAACACACGCAACTTGACCATACATATACAAGATTCCAGTGATGGTACCCGTAGACTTGTTGGCCTGGTCTCGAGATGTCGTGTAGACACGTCTAGTGGTAGGAGGCGACTTGGTATCAGCATGTCCCGATGTGCCCTCCATCTCGTCCTTACGACAATCCTTCATGATATGGCCAAGAAGACCACACTTGAAGCATGCGTCAGTGTTACAAAGACATGGCCCTGGGTGCCTACGGTGGCAAGTAGAGCAAAGAGGATGAGTATATCCTCCAGCAGGTGCTCTGGCTGGCTGAGGACCTGATAAAACATTTTACATGAGACATGATAATAGGGTACAAAGGACAATGCGGATAATCGTAAGATTGAATACTAATGATAGCTGGACGGCTAGGATGTGAACCTCTCTGGTTCTGGTCCCTACCGTTTCCATGGTTCCTGGTGAAAGATTTGATAAAGTGTCAGAATTATGAGTTATAACATGAAATCATAAGAAAATGCGTAAGTATTAGGACCTACTACCGTTGGAGTGTCCAGCGTTGTTACGATAATTATCATTACCGCCACGCCTATCCATAGCAGAACGGTCGTTAGTCTGACCGTTTCCCTTGGGCTGATGAGGCTGCTGCTGAGTAGCCGGCTGAGACCGGTCCCCAGTTTTCTGCCTGGAAGATACAATTTAAGAGATGAATAATTGACATATATAGAAAGAATACGGATTGGTCACCGCTTGAATACGAATGTTTACCTCTTGTCGGGTTTCTCAACTTCCCCGAACTCATCTCTCTCATGCAACATCTCCAGCTTACGTGCCGCATCGGCCACATGTGCTACAGTGTTGAACGTAGCATACACCAGATTGTTTGCGACCGATGTGCGAAGAGCCCACCTAAAGTGGTGTGCCTGCTCTTCAGGATTACCTGCTGCTGCACCAAGGAAACCAGCTAAGCGAAGAAAGCGATGCATAAACTCATTTCCATTCTCCCCAGCTCTCTGTCGGATCCCATGGTACTCCCTCTTGAGCTTGTCTTGCTCAGCCTTGGGAAAGAACTGCTCCATCACCCTATCTTTGAACTGAGCCCATGTCAAACCAGCCACCCAATCGTCACCTCCCTTAGACTGCATTAGTGCTAACCACCAATTTAACACATCGCCTTCGAACTGGTAGCATGCCAACCTCGCCTTGAACACGGGGTCACAACCCATAGCATTGAAAATCTTCTCGATGTGAGCCAACCAACTTTTAGCGTCACTGGGGCTATCTGTTTTCTTGAAAGCTCGAGGACGGAGCTTGTTGAATCTCTCCAGCCATATTGCCAATGTCATTGGAGGAGGAGGAGGAAGTGCTTGGTTATGCTGCTGATTGTTGGCAGCTTGAACCTCAGCCCTGATGTCATTCCTCAATTGAGGAAGCAAAGCTTGCATTGCAGCTTGGATTGCTGCATTGAGTTGTTCCTGTTCGCGTATGAGAACTATCTGACAGTATAACATAAAACATATGATTAAACAGATCAAAATATAAAATATATATACATGAAAAAAAATTTATACCAATAAATCAAGAGAAAAATTTTATGCAAGAAAATTTGTGTATGAATGCATGATGCAGTTTTATGAAAAATTTTGTATGCTCGAGAGTGAACGCCTATGGTCAGTTCACCCAAAATAAAAGACATGGCGAGGTAACGCCTATGGGTTGGTCCCAAATTTAAAAGTTTCGATAAAACACATGCGACTAAATAGGGTCAGTCCTGTACCAACCATTACTTAGTCATAAACCTGCGACAATGACATATATATGTATGCATAAAAATGATGAATGCATGAAAACGACTGTCAGTTCTAGGAAGACCATAGTGACAACCCACTAATCACAGGTCATAATTTGAGAGCCTACAGGTCGAAGCCTTGTCTCTGATACCATAATTGTAACACCCCATTTTGATAATGGAATGTGACACGTAATTATGGCGTGTCATCAAAGCATACAAGGATAAATGTCTAAAACATTACATGACCATAAAAGGAAAATACCGGAATTAGACATCGGTAGTCCAAAAGTAAAGCTCATCACACACAAACATAAGTATTGTAAATGAAAGGACTAAACAATGTCCATGGAAAGAGTATCAACGTAAAGATAATGCATAGAGTAAAGAAAGGCTAGAAAGCTTCCAGTCCATATGCACGTACGCTTAAAGTCTATGAGCGTCCCTGAGTACCTGTCGTTTTGGGAACATAGAAAAGGAAAACGACTGAGCAATACGCTCAGTGCACAGATGTATAATAAAGCATGAACAATAGAAGCATATAAGCATATAACAGCAGAAGAAACTAAGTCCCGAATAACCCGGTTAAGTCTTGGTAAAATTGGTTTTATAGTTTGAAAACCCTTATGTTTATCTTATAAAAACTGTTTAACATATTCTACCATCAGCCAATATAGGTCATGAAAATCCACCGTGCATGAATACTTAGAGGGGTGACCTCATCATGTAAATTAGAGGGGCTGCCTCTAATTTAATATACTGGTTTGGGTAGGAGGGATCAGCTCCTTGTGAAGGATGCAAGGCACACACCACATTCACATTGAGTAATCTGCTGAAAACATGTAACTAGGATGCACCCATACGCCCCACATGATAAATATAATAATATGGACAAAAGCTGAAGGGACGCCACGAGCAATCACTCCGCCGTGGGGAAGTCATAACACCAGTGCCTCTAGTGTTATGGTTATGGTACCTCCATAACTAGGTGAAACTGGTCATGCATGTATATGGCTATAGGTATTCTAAATTAAACATAAGCAAATCAAACGTATAAACTTATACTACGGGAAAACAGTTGGCTGAATACGGGGAAATCCTAATAAGGAAAGAATGTCCATACTGAAAGGACGGGAATCGTACCTTATGTCCAGTGAACGAAGAAGACGAACGGAAGAGAGTCCTACTTCGATATCACTAATGCTACATAAATACACACGTGTATAAGTATCTGATTACTAAATACGTAACTGGTTTTATGTCATGTGTTAGCTTATTTTATACGTTCATGTCATGTTTTACTGTTTAAAGCTTTATACTGTATCTATCTTATATTCTGATTAAGTATTACCTGTATTTCATGTATTATTATACTTACTGTGTAATAATAAGTAACTTTCTAAAAATAGCAGGTTTCCTAAAATAGAAAGTTTCCAAAATAGAAAGTTACCAAAAATAGAAAGTTTCCAAAAATAGAAAGTTTCCAAAAATAGAAAGTTCCCAAAATAGAATTACTGTTTAAAATAGATAAGTTTCTAAAAATAGAAAGTTTCCATAAATAGATTAGCTTCCTTAATTAAATAAGTTTCTAAAAATAGAAAGTTTCCATAAATAGATATAAGCTGGTTAAATAAGCTAATTATATAAGCTTAAGTGTTTTCTGATTATTATTCTAAGTCATATTGATATAAGGTATAGTTTATTTATTATTACATGTGAATTAATTAAACTATAGGTTAAAAGTATTTAATTAAATATATCATGTTTTTAATTAAATAAAGTTAAAATACTTAGGTTAAAACATGTATTATTAATTACTAATAATATAACCTAAGTCATGTTGATTAATTAATTATAGTCATGGTTTTTAATAATTAATTAATTATAAAGTCTACTTAAAAATAAATACTTAGGTTAAATTCATGATCTAATAATTAAATTTATAACCTAAGTCATGTTAATTAAATTAATTATGTCATGTTTTTTAATTTAATTTTTAACACATAATTATTAAAATCATAAACCTTAACATAAACAATGAACCGGACCGTGACTAGAAACCATGAACCGGACCCGTAATCAACACCATACCCCGAACCACTTCGGGGTTTCCCCTTGTTTGCTGTTGCCGTGGGACCCACACCACCAAACCGAGACCATGAGGTCTCGTTGGTGGTTCATAAGCCAAGCCGAGACCCGCTTGGTCTCGGTTAGGCGTCAGCCAACATCAAACACCCCTAAATCCCTTGTTTTGATTTACCCCATAGCCATTTACGTGTTTAATAAATGTTTCTAATTAGCTTTTTAAAAACATCATGATCTTATGTAATTTATTAAATCAAAACATAAAATAGAAGGTTAAAAAAATATACCGAATGAGTGGATCAAACGAGGATGAACACACACGAATTCTTGCACGAAATTCAAGATCAAAAATCAACCGAACACCCCATTTTGTGTCCTTATATCCGGCGGCCAAAGGAGAGAACAAGGAGAAGGAGAAAACTTTTTGTTAGTTTTGATAAAATAGGACACAAGTTTTCCTGATTGTTTGTTTATTGATTTGGACCCGAATGATTGTATGACCCGATGAATGATTACATGACCCGATGTATGAAATAAAATGGATTATTAAAGTTAGGTTATGTCACTAAAAGTCCCATTAGCATGAATTGTGAACTACCGGGATTTGGTAGACGCTTATGCATATAATAGTACTATTTGGGGACGATCACCCTAGTGCACGCCTTGACGGTTGATCCCCATCGTGCCACATTGATTGGTAAGCGAATTTATGTATGAGAAGATTTGTATAGCGTGATTTTTGTGATGACACGCTAATTTAGATGGGAAAATTGAGTTTCGGGTTAGCTACCCATTGTTTGTTGTCGTAAGGTAACAATGTCATGCGGCTTATAATAATCCAAATAACGAAATACTGCTATATGCACTGAATTACGATATATTGCCTGACTAGCAATACGGGGTCTTATTATTGAAATTATGTTCGTGTTTTGGTTTTACATAACCATACTCATATAACGGTTTTTATTTAACTCTATACAACGTTATAAAACGTATTGTATGATGTTTTTACGACAAGGGTTCGTATAATGATTTTGAAGGCAAAAACCTATATTATGATTTTTGATAAGGATTTGTATAAAATGACTTTGGCTATTTTATGGCATATTACAAAGATTTGTACAAAATGATTTTCGGTAATAACTATATACCGATGATATATTAATGGTTTTATTAAATTCTATGAATTCACTCGGCGTTTTCGCTGGCCTTTTCTTTTAACATGTTTTATCTCAGGTACTTAAAGGTAATTCTCGGGAAGACGACAAGAATTCATGGCCCGCACTTAAATAAAATTTCCATTCAACTGTTTTGTAAAAATTGTATGAAATACTATGACTTGGGACCTATGTAAATTTGATATTTATGAATGGAAATGCTTTATTATTAAACGAAGCGATTTTTAAGTGTTGTTTATGATGTGAGTAATGTGCTATCCCGTAACACCAACGACTCTTTCACTGTATTAAATTGTATATATTTGGGGTGTTATAGTTTGGTATCAGAGCTCTCGTTATAGAGAACGGAAGATTTTTAAAACCAAGGTTTTGAATAAAACATTTCAAAATCTTTTAACTATAAACATTTTTCTCAAAATGTCTAAAAATCTTTTGACTATAACGGTGCCGAAGAATTCCCGAGTTACCGACAAGGTCAAACTGAGAAGTGTTATTTTAATATATATATATATATATATATATATATATATATATATATATATATATATATATATATATATATATATATATATATATATATATATATATATATATATATATATATATATATATATATATATATATATATATATATATATATATATTCATATATATATATATATATATATATATATATATATATATATATATATATAACTTGGATTTTATATATATATATATATATATATATATATATATATATATATATATATATATATATATATATATATATATATATATATATATATATATATATATATATATATATATATATATATATATATATATATATATGTTATAATTTGATTACATGATTGTTTGATGATTGTTTTAATACTTATACAAGGTATTTATAGGACGTAGATTGTCACAAGGAACCCTAACTCCACTAGCAAATCAATCGAAGCTATTTCTATAGGAAATTCTAACTATTCCATATCTAAATCAAGTTGTGGATATTTATGATCCCAACAAAATGGTTGATATTCATAGAAATATTGATAGTAGTTGATTATGATCTTGAAGAAGAATTGGCGAGATTAAATCTGATATCGATTTCATGACGATCTTTCCTTATAGAGTGGAGTTTGACAAAACGCTACCACCTGGAAAGGTGTCATCTGATTCGGTGTCACCCAATTCTTAAATTGAAATCGAAAGGGTTAATGTTGCATTTGAGGCTTTCATTAGAACCATTACCCAAAAGCCTCATGCCACTAGTACCTTTCCGAGAAGTCTAATTGAATGTGAGTCATTTCATATTAGTGACTCATTTGATAACCATTGTTGTAAGAGTTATAGGATTGGAAATTAAGTGTTGTTCATATTGATATTTTATTGCCCTTTCAAGGTCTAAGAATAAGGTTGAAGTATTGGAAAATGAGGTAGGATGTCGCATTGAGTATAAGTTGGTTGAAACTTGAATGAAGTAAAATTGAACCCGTATGGAATATGAGATTGTTAAGAGGAAGTCATTAAGTCCTGTGGTTGAATTATAAGGTTTTAAATGATTGTTGATTCGTGTTAAGGGTTGTTCCTAGGCCATTGTCCAATGACGAGGATTCCCAGTGTCCAAGAAATAAATTGAAGAAATCTTCTTCTGAATTGGGACCGATGGATCTTCCGGGACAGGTGGAACCCCCATGAATCTTGTAGATTAGTATTCGTTATGGTATCTTTTAAAAATCCCTAACTTAACTGAGATATCACTTGGTAGGATGAGTTCTTGGAATTGTATGACATAGTGACACGTAATGTGTTACAGTACAATTTTGACTTGTTTGTAATTAATGAAAAGACTACCTTTGATTGCTAAATCCTACATGTATCGATGTTATCTATATTTTCTTGCTTGTTCCTAATGTTCACATTAGTGATGCAACCATTGAACAAGTACTCATCTCGATTTAAGTTACGTTGTGGATTATTCTTTTTGAGTGCCATCGAGGTCATGAACCTCATGATTATTTGGCTAACCTCATCTCCTATCATATTCTAGTTAGTTCGTGGTGAACAACTCTTCATCACTCTTTTGCAGATCACTCATTGTTTTTATAAGTTAAAATAGTATTCCGTGAGAAAAATTGAATTTTCATCACCATATGGATAATTTAAAGTGAGACTTATAAATAATCGTTATCGAAATAAAGTTGTTAAAACTTAATTGTTTCCATAACAAAGAACATCTCTGTAAATTCATTTTGAATTAAGCATGAATATATATATTTTAAACATGATGACAAAGTTTTGACGAACTGAGTATTGCATCATTAATCCTAAAATTGTATATAGTTGCGCGCCTACATACAATTTGGAAGGGACCATGCAAGGCTGATTAGTAGTCACCATGAAATTGTTACTAAACATTACATTTTCTTTGTAACTGAGAAAGATTAAATTTTTACGAGATCTGCAAGAAGTGCAAAAATAGGGACATATTGTTAGAGACACCTACATATGTGCCCGTACCATTTATTCTTCTGAGTTGAATTTACTCATCTGTGGATATTGTCTTAATTGACAATTGATATTCCCTTTTTGTCTAATTCTCTCGTAGTAAGATTCTTTGGAAAAGTATCTAATTACCAAGTGTTGATACCCGACTGGGTGTATTGACGTTCATATCATTTATTTTGATTAGATTTCATTTGAATGACCTGGGTAACTATCCGAGGAGCTTTCGAATGCGTACTCAATTCATGAAAACATGGGATATATTCATATTCGTTAATGTTTTCGTCTTTATCTGATTTGAATTTCTCTCGCGTAGATTATGCGTTGACCTTACTCTTTTGATGTTAGTTATGTCTCCAGATATCCTTGAATTATGAAGGATTATGAGTTATTATTAGTCTTTTGAGAAGTTCACATCTTATCAATGATAATGAAACTGGAAAGTTGATAGTGCTAGTAGAATGGATTGATTGACTATGACATAATGTCATTGTCTTAATTGATGGGAACTCGAGTAGAAATCCCCTAAAAGATAAGATGTTGATTATCAAAAGTAATCTAAATGATTCTTGATGGATGACCATATCCGCATTTAGACTTGAAATTTTACCATGAATGGCTGTGAATTAGTCATAGAGCTTGTAATCTAGAAAGAACTTAAAAATGAATTTATTAAAAGATGTTTATGTTATTTGAAACTTTAGGAGGTATTTGCTGGTGAATTACCTAGACTTTCGCCATTAAGGCAAGTTGAATTTGGTATTGATTATATTCCCGATGCTGCACCCGTGGTGTGTGCACTGTACTTCAGCACCATCTAAATCGAAAGTGTTACCGTACAACTGAGAGGGTTGTCGGAGAAAGCTTTTATTATACCAAGCTCGTCATTATGAAGAGATATGGTGTTATTATTCCTTATATTTGTTGAATTACCATGAACTAGGTGAATTGATGATAAAAATCTGTATCCACTACTCAAGATGATAGATTTGTTCGATCATTTACAAGGTTCTAGCGTATGTTCTAAAAAAAATTTGATCCACGGCATGGTTATCATCAACTTCGCGTCTGCGAAGAAGATTATCTATTCCAATCACTACATTCAGAACTTGTAATAAGCATTATGAGTTTCATTTTATGTCGTTTGGATTGACCAATGCACATGTAGCATCCATAAATTTGGTAAATCACGTGTGTAGGATGTAATTTGATAAATTCATGCTTGAGATCATTAAGAACCATCTGTTTGTTTCTAAGAATAGGAATGAGTTAATAATTATTTGTTGAATGCCCTGAGTCGGCCGAACAATAAAAACCTGTACCCTGAATATTTAACATATGTTTTAAGTCTTAATCCTTTACATTATTTGACCATGTGATTAATAGAAAATGGAATATATTGACTCTTCAAAGATTAGAGCCATTAAGGCTTTGGGGTTTTACCAAAAAGAAAGTGCAAATATGTTTTGACAAATACTTTATCAAAGAATCTTTAAGGAATCATTCCCTTATAACCAAATCATTTAACTAAACTCCTGTTTAGGGGTAAATGTTTGTGTATACCTCAAGAAAACCTTAGAGGAATTGAGAAAAACCATTTACACCATGACTTAAAATTTGAAACGACGATTTTTGCTTTTCAACTAAGCAAATTTTGGCCAATGTATAAACAAGTATTTTCGAACAATTACAAATCTTATTAATTATTTTCGATAAATCAACAAAAATAGTGTTAACTAAATTCAAATTATATTTGAATATTTTTCTATAATTGAACGAACTGAGAAAATTTAAAACTTTTTTTTTCTACGTTTACGTTTCATAAAATTAAATATTTATTATTTAATTACTTGTAATAATTATCGACGCTTTATACGTCGGATTGAGCAAAATTGATAAAAAAAGTAGTTGAGACGAAACTAAAACTTATAAAATATGAAGAAAGTATTTTTGAGTGAATTGTGGTCGTGATAATTATTTCATCAGGAAAGGTGAATATAGTTGCTGACATATTATGCAGAAAGGATAAAGAATAAATTAGGATGTGTTCCTTAATAATGACTGTGCAAAATAAATTGCCGAGCAATTTAAAATATAGCCGATGCTTGTAAAAAGGATAATATAAATAATAAAAGGGGTTCGCGACTAATGTGAACCATTAGAATTGAGAAACCGATGGCGCTAAATGTTTTAAAGGCCACTTATGGTTGCCTAAATATGGAGATTTTGAGATTTAGTCATGTTGGAATCTCATAAGATTAAGTATTCTATTCATGTAATTTCTGATTTAATGTATCTTTATTTGAAGAAGTTGTACTGATGGCAAATTATGAAGGCAGACATCGCCTCATACATTAGTAAACGTCTAACTATTACAAAGGTCATCATCTGAATTTGATTCGATTTCGGTCATCGTCGACAGGCTGACCAAATCTGCTAATATCATTCCTATTAATGATAGATTCTAGATGAAGAAATTGACTCTTTTGTATTTAAAGGAGTTGTGTAAGCATGATGTGCCTGTATTGATCATCTCTATCAAGATACTCGCTTCGCATCGAATTTCTAGAGATTTGCTCAGAAGTCATTGGGAACGAACCTTGATGAGAGTACTGTTTACCACCCCAATCGGAGGGGCGAGGTAAAGAAACGATACAAAACACTAGAAGTGTTATTTTATGCTTGAATGATTGACCTTTTTTAATAAACCGTATAATCGTTTTCCTTTGGAGAGATTATCATTGATAATTATCGTATTAGGATCGAGATCGAATCTTGTGAGGATCTAAACCTGAGAGCATCTGTAAGCAGGAGTTGGGGTGAAGACACCCGACATATACTCATTGTGAGTTGGACATGTCTTTTAGGTTTGAGGTTGCCTATGATGACAAACCTAACCTTACAAAATACCCGACCCGTGAAACCTTGAAATTAGGATCTGATTATTGATTGTCGGTAGTGGGCAGGAGGTTATGTGAATATGAAATGTAGATCTTGAAGTGCAGGATGGGTAGCGAAGTTATGCCAAATATTTTCACCATGGAAAAATGAATAGATGATCTGAAAGATCATGGGAAATAAGTCCCCGTTGTATGGGACCGTTGAGATAATGTAAAAAGTTGGTTTGAAAGGCATATAAGCTGGATCTACCCTAGGACTTCAAGGGCTGCGTGAATTATGTTCGTATATCGAACTTGATAAAATGTCTATCAAGTGAAAATCTGATTACTTCTTGATAAAATTTATATCGGCGAAAAGTTGCATTCATCAAAAACCCGTGAACATCATGGATAGAGAAAGTAAGCCAACATTAAGCCTGATCGTATTCCCGTAGTTATGTTTGGTGAAACTCGCGTATTGTAATGAATTACACTTGTGAGGAAAGACCGAATGTGGAGGAAATACCCACATGGCTCTAACTCTATAAGAAGCGAGTAGTAAGATAAATTGATCTTTGAGGACAAAGATCCCGTTTAGGGAAAATGCTGTGACAATCCGTCAATTTATGGTCGATATTTTATTCTCAATTATTATTTGAAAACATTACTTTAATCTTATATTATGAACTCACTCATTTTTGGGAAGAAATTTGGGTTTACGTCTTGAAGTAGCATCAACTACGTTTAAACCGGAGGACTCTACGTTACATGCTTACGTTTACATACACCGTTTTTGGTGACAGTCTGACACTTCAGGAAATAAATTTATCCGTGAATATTATATTGGGATTTTAAATTTGTGTTGGTTCATAAACTCACAAATTTACGAGAAGAGATTAGAACTTACGTTCATAATTTAACGTCCTTTACGGCTAAACCGGAAACCCAAAATTTACGTATTTACGTTTTTGAAATCCGTTTTTTATGAGAAAATTTTTATTAGATTCGTTTTGTGCTGTTGATTCATAATTTATAAAAACGTTTTTCGTAAAACGACCCGAGGGCACGCAAATCAAGGAAACTAGAATCGAGGAGTACCCGTAAATTAGTGGGATGAGACAAGTTTACACTTGCCTCACCTCACTCATGGGACGGCTAACCATATGACACCACACCCATGAGGTGTCAAAACTTCACAAACAAGCTTACACACTTTTCTTATAATCTTTACAAAACCATTTACTCAAACCATTTGTTCATTTAACAAATGCAAAACCACCACAAAATCCTCTCTTCCTCCTCCTCGGTTCCGTCCATATTCAACCACCAAACACCCCATTTTGATCAATTTTAACCATGAATCTTGTGTTATCTACACATATGATGAAGAACCTTTGAAGACTTGAAGATTGGAGGTGATTCTAACATCCAAAGAGGAGATTCCTTGGTGTCATAGGGCTGATTTCCCACAAGGAGTTTATAAAAACTGGTGGACTTGAAGTTGATATTGGTTTATCACAAGTTTTGCCATCAAAATCTAAGCCTTGATCATAACCTACACAATCTTGGTGGTATAGAGATTGTTCTTCCTATCCTCTTGTTATTTTGATTATGTAATCTTTTATTTTCTTTATTTATGTATATGTATAAGATGATGAATGATGATTAAAAATATTGTGTGGGGATCATGTATTGATAAACATGGTTAAAAAGATTGAAAACTATATGTAAAAATGGTTAAATCATGCTTAAAATAGTTGGCTGTATAAAAACAGTAAAGAACTTTAGGTTAAACTGATAAAATGGTGTAGTTGAATCAATAAACAGTAATTATTAGGACTTGTACACATGTGAGAGTTGGCCATGCAATGGAATCATTATAATGAGTGAGATATGATCAAAATAAAATTGAAGTGCGAATCTGCATAGACTGTTTTGGACGAATTTATTAAAATACTTAGAGGTTGATTCATCAGTAGCTATAAAATAGTTAAATAAAGCACATATCATGTAGTTTCTGCTATAAAAATTTGGGGTTCCATCTTCTTATATAACTCTAGATATGGTCATTTTAGTGGACTGAATATTAATAATCAGATTTGTAAAAATAAAAAGTATATAATATAAGCACTCAAATAATGTTATTATAAAATATATATATAAAAACCCACTAACTACTAATAATATTTATAAATAAGTTATGTACTATGATACTTAAATGTGACATGTTATAAAAATTACAAATTTGATAAGTTTTATAAGTTATAAAACTATAAACATAAGTTTTACGTCTTTTCGGCTAAAACCGTAAAACTAACGTTTTCGTCAGTTAACACTTAGACGGTCGGACCGTCTAATGTAAACTTTTTATAACTAATATACTGATGTTTAAGTACATTTGACAAGTAAAAACCGATTAAACCCAAGCTTTGTGGAAACCTTGGTTTCCGGATCTTTTAAGCTACTAGGAATGCATCATGTTCATATGATTATACAATCAAAGCGGAATAAGAACGTAACACATTAACAAGGTGTTTAGGCACGAATAACATGAATTACAACACAATTGGATTGTTCATTATATTAATAACAAACAATCACTAGGTGTGTGTACATTGAATCCCACACCTAGTCGACACACACTTTAGGTTTACATTGTGAATGAATAATATGAATAAAACCTAAGACCCTTGGTTCCTTTTATAGTGTAAGGATTAGGGTTTACAAGAGATAATGATGAATAAACAAGTAAATCTTCTATTTAAATAAACTTATGCAGAATATCTTTTGCATGTTTATCTAAATAGAAGCTTCCATAAGCTTCTTTGTCTACGTTTTGTCAATGCTTAAATTGCATGTGACAATGCTTGAATTGCTCTTGACAATGCTTGATTCCATCAACGCCTAAATTGTACATGTAAACGCCTGGAATGCTCTTGTCAACGCCTAGACAAATACTTCACGTTTTCTTCATTTTTGAGTTTCTGCCACATCAACTTTTTGACCCAACAATCTTCCCCTAGTTGATAGTGGTAAAACTCTATGTGTATCTCTTGTAAGTTGTACATGATCTTCAAATTGCTTCCCCTCAAATGTAGCACGTATTTCTTCCCCTTTTTGTCACATCAACAAGGAAGTAAACAATGTTGCAATGTTGAAGATTCTCCATATGTAGGCTCTGTGTAATGATCTTGAAGAACAATTAATATGATATTTTTGATGTAGAAGTAGAATAACCCAAACCTATGTTCCATGTCTTGTACTATCCATGTGATGAAAAACTTATACCAATGATTAAATATAAGTAGACCTCGATCCCTTGTCAATATTCTCATCCTATGTGAGACACTGAGCACGATAATGTAACTCCTTCAAGTGTTATGACAAGCCTTCATCACCAACCATGTAAAGCACGAACAAGTTACCTTTAAAGTCTACGGCACTTTAAGATATGATAGAACACAATCTCGCGAAAATCTTCTTCAATCATCAAACTTACCATAAGAACTCTTCCCCTTAAGCCAACACCTCTTCATGATGAATTTAATGGAATAACATCTTCATACCATATGTAAAAGCATCAAGACAGATAACTCTTTTACAAGGCTATCTCGATTACATAGTTTAAAATATCCATCAAATTCCCATAAAAAGTTGCTAACTCGCTTTAAGATCATTAATCCCTTTCAAAAATATCTGAGCCATAAATATCAACATGATATTCTAGATTAAAACGGAGATTCCATGTACCTTTGTGTGTATAATCCTCCTTTTTGTGTGCTCAAAGCGTATCCATTTTCTCAAACAGCAGCAAACCTTGTGTTGTCCAATATCCTCTTTTGTCCAATATCTTTGGCAGATGTATTGTCCGATATCGGACAATACCTATCAGCGTTGAAGTTCATATATCGGACAACACTGTCAACTCTATCAGCGTTGACTTATTCTGTCAGCGTCAAACCATTTCTTGTCAGCGTCAATTTCTCACTTATCAGCGCCTTTTTCCTGCTGACGTCATCTAGGGCAACATGGCAGAGCAGTTATGATAAATAAATAAATATAACAGGATAAAGATATGTTTATCCATGTGTTTTTCGTTTAAACCATCCTCACGTCCAAATTAAATTAGGTCCAAGAATGTCGTGAGTCATCACAACTGCTTCCATATTTCTCGTGACATATATATTCCAAAAATAATTCAAGATATCTTTTTCAAAACTTGGATACCCACGTGAAGAATAACTTGTTTTTGGAAATATATACCCATCCCTAAAAACAGGGATTTCTCTCCTTATAGCTCGTAGTTACCCAAGATCAGGCATCATCATAGAAGGATATCACGTTTCTTTCTTTACTGTTTGAACAGCAATGCATCATTCCTTAAACAACCAATAATATAGCTTCCACCGTGTGAACACTTGAACCGTGTGAATGCAACTTTGCTTGCTTTTTAGATCGTGTGAATGATTTTGACCAATCACTTTGAGAGCATCGTGTGAACACAAAGCTATTATAAATTAATCGTGTGAATGCTTCTTCAATCGTGTGAACGCAAGAGATATCCACCAAGAATTAAGTTACTCACGTCTTTAATCCCTGAAAAACAGCAACCTTACTAGCAGCCCATGTTTACTGTCCACCAAGATATATCACGTCCAAGAATAAAAAGGAATTTAATAAATCCCTAAAAATTAGCCATAATCACGTCCTAAAATAACTTATTGTTACGTGACTTTTGAAAAAGCTGCATCATTAGTATTTTTTAGGCCCGTCTGTTTCTTTTCCAACATCAGAAGATTGACAAAATCAACCATAATCCTAATATTTTAGGAAGATAACCGATTGAACCACAACGATCTTCTTCCTTCAAGCAGATAAATCACGAATAGTGCTGCATCACCAGTTTTAGAGTTGAATATTAAACCTTAATTCCTGCTGCATCTTTTGTTCATTAACAGTACATCATTGATTAGGTCTAGAGTTTTGAAACCCTAAACATAATTTTAGGCATTGAAAATCGATTTAGGGTTTTGTAAAACCCTTTTCTTGCTGCTAAACATTCTTTATCTCTGCTGCAAATCATCTCTTGTGTCTTCTTAAATTGATATAGGGTTTGTAGAAAACCCTAAAGCATGATTTTATGTAAACAAGAAATCTGAAAATTACCTCATCAGCCCACTTCGACGCTTAATAACTTTTGATTGGGAATAAAACAGGACAATCCCTCTGGTGGATGTTTAGATATATGTATAAAGAACACACATATAAAATTTCGTGGCGATCCAACGGTTCAATCAAAAGTTATGACCTTCTGAATACTGCTGCGCACACAAAAACGTCCAGAAAAACCCTAGACGGATTTTTCTTCTTTTCACCATTACGAACACCTTGTTGGTCCTAGCATCACGAGCCACGAGGCTCTGATACCAATTTTGGATCCCAAACTTAGATCGATTAGCTTTGTGTATACAAGATTAGATCAAGTATAACACGTAGAGAAACCTTTGTTATATGCTTTGTGAATCCAAGTGTTATGCGGAATTTAACACTTAAACAAGAACACAAGATGTAAACAAAACTTTCACTTGATTATGAATGTCGAACTTGCTTACAATGAAAGATGTTTACGAATGAAAACTTATGAAAACTTGATACTAAACATTAACCTAAAGGCCTTCTTTTATAGACTAAGAAGCCTTGTACAATAAGCTACGTATCAACTATTCTAGGTAAAGATAAACATAGAAAATACATTGTCGTTTCTATCCTTACTAGAAGTATTCTAGAATATAATAAACGTGTAGCTTACATCTTCCATCAGTGCTTGTCTTCAATCTGTCAACGCTTGACTTTAACTTGTCAACGCTTAAGTTGTCAGCGCTCAATTTGTTCTTGTCAACGCTTGAGTTGTTCTTGTCAGCGCTCAAGTTATCTGGCCTTAATTTATTCCCAACAAGCTTTATAAATTATGGACATTAACGGGCCAAAATAGCCTTATTAGACTATTAACCCGACAAGTTTGGCTAAACACTTATGGACTTACTCATTGGGATTAACCCACTTGGGCCTAACATATGAGTAAAGGCCTGATATTAAAAGTATAAAATGGGCTAATATAAAGTATTGGACTTTAATGGGCTTATTGGGCCTTAATATGAAATTGGATTGAAACTAGTATAACTAGTCAAAAATTTGACTAACACATAACACTATAATGTGTATGAAGATATAAACTCCCACATGATCATCATCATACTTATAATGTCATCATATATATACATAGCCATTGTTTTTATAAAGTCATTGGACAAGAGTCTAAGACGAGTATTATTTGTCTAGGTTTCCGTGATTGAAGCACGTACCGTACATCCGAATTGCCGATAACCCGCCTTTCCCAATCCATGTGAGTTCATAGCCTCGCACTCTTTTTGTAACACCCCATTTTGATAATGGAATGTCACAAGTAATTATGGCGTGTCATCAAAGCATACAAGGAAAATGTCTAAAACATTACATGCATAAGAGGGAAATACCGGAATCAAACATCGGTAGTCCAAAAGTAAAGCTCATCACACACAAACATTAGTATTGTAAATGAAAGGACTAAACAATGTCCATGGAAAGAGTATCAGCGTAAAGATAATGCATAAAGTAAAGAAAGGCTAGAAAGCTTCCAGTCCATATGCACGTACACTTAAAGTCTACGAGCGTCCCTGAGTACGTGCCATTTTGGGAACATAGAAAAGGAAAACGACTGAGCAATACGCTCAGTGCACGGATGTACAATAAAGCATGAACAATATAAGCATATAAGCATATAACAGCGGAAGAAACTAAGTCTCGAATAACCCGGTTAAGTCTTGGTAAACTGGTTTTATAGTTTGAAAAGCCTTATGTTTATCTTATAAAAACTGTTTAACATATTCTACCATTAGCCAATATAGGTCATGAAAATCCATCGTACATGAATACTTGGAGGGGTGACCTCATCATGCAAATTAGAGGGGCTACCTCTAATTTAATATACTGGTTTGGGTAGGAGGGATCAGCTCCTTGTGAAGGATGCAAGGCACACACCACATTCACACTGAGTAATCTGCTGAAAACATGTAACTAGGATGCACCCATACGCCCCACATGATAAATATAATAATACGGCCAAAATCTGAAGGGACGCCACGAGCAATCACTCTGCCGTGGGGAAGTCATAACACCAGTGCCTCTAGTGTTATGGTTATGGTACCTCGATAACTAGGTGAAACTGGTCATGCATGTATATGGCTATAGGTATTCTAAATTAAACATAAGCAAATCAAACGTATAAACTTATACTACGGGAAAACAGTTGGCTGCATACGAGGAAATCCTAATAAGGAAAGAATATCCATACTGAAAGGACGGGAATCCGTACCTTATGTAAAGTGAACGAAGAAGACGAACGGAGAGAGTCCTACTTCGGTATCACTAATGCTACATAAATACATACGTGTATAAGTATCTGATTACTAAATACGTAACTAGTTTTATGTCATGTCTTAGCTTATTTTATACGTTCATGTCATGTTTTACTGTTTAAAGCTTTATACTGTATCTATCTTATATTCTGATTAAGTATTACCTGTATTTCATGTATTATTATACTTACTATGTAATAATAAGTAACTTTCTAAAAATAGCAGGTTTGCTAAAATAGATAGTTTCCAAAAATAGAAAGTTACCAAAAATAGAAAGTTTCCAAAAATAGATAGTTTCCAAAAATAGAAAGTTTCCAAAAATAGAAAGTTTCCAAAAATAGAAAGTTCCCAAAAATAGAATTACTGCTTAAAATAGAAAAGTTTCTAAAAATAAAAAGTTTCCATAAATAGATTAGCTGCCTTAATTAAATAAGTTTCTAAAAATAGAAAGTTTCTATAAATAGATATAAGCTGGTTAAATAAGCTAATTATATAAGTTTAAGTGTTTTCTGATTATTATTCTAAGTCATATTGATATAAGGTATAGTTTATTAATTATTACATGTGAATTAATTAAACTATAGGTTAAAAGTATTTAATTAAATATATCATGTTTTTAATTAAATAAAGTTAAGATACTTAGGTTAAAACATGTATTATTAATTACTAATAATATAACCTAAGTCATGTTGATTAATTAATTATAGTCATGGTTTTTAGTAATTAATTAATTATAAAGTCTAATTAAAAATAAATACTTAGGTTAAAATTCATGATCTAATAATTAAATTTATAACCTAAGTCATGTTAATTAAATTAATTATTTCATGTTTTATTAATTTAATTTTTAAGATATAATTATTAAAATCATAAACCTTAACATAAACAATGAATCGCACCGTGACTAGAAACCATGAACCGGACCCGTAATCAACACCATACCCCGAACCACTTCGGGGTTTCCCCTTGTTTGCTGCTGCCGTGGGACCCACACCACCAAACCGAGACCATGAGGTCTCGGTGGTGGTTCATAAGCCAAGCCGAGACCCCCCTTGGTCTCGGTTACTCGTCGGCCAACATCAAACGCCCCTAAATCCCTTGTTTTGATTTACCCCATAACCATTTACGTGTTTAATAAATGTTTTTAATTAGCTTTTTAAAAACATCATGATCTTATGTAATTTATTAAATCAAAACATAAAAGAGAAGGATTAAAAAAATATACCGAATGCCTGGATCAAACGAGGATAACACACACGAATGCTTGCACGAAATTCAAGATCAAAAATCAACCGAACACCCCCTTTTGTGTCCTTATATCCGGCGGCCAAAGGATAGAACAATGAGAAGGAGAAAAATTTTTAGGGTTTTTGTTATTTTTACTGTAATGTGAAAAGTGAAGTATGTTTTACCCCTTAACCCCCTTGTTAGTAAAATTTAAAATGGGCTTGGCCCATTGTCTTGGTGTAGTCACGGGCAGGGGGCCCCACTTGGGGTAACCCATACCTTTTCCGAGTCTAATTATTTTAATGTTCGTTCGTGTTTTATCGTGTTCGTGTTTTATGTGTTCTAGTTAATTATTAACCGTGACTTAATATATCTATTCGTATTCGTAATAAATATATATACGTAATTAATATTAGCTCGTGATTAATTTACGTTCATGATTTCATGATCGTATGTTCGTGATTATAATTATTACTTAAATATTTATTGTGTGTTCATACGTAATAAATACTTATCGTGTTCTAACACATACGTAATACTTAAAACTCTTATACGCGAACGTAATCATACTATAAAAGGAAAGTTTTAATCTAGTACGTACGATCTTAAGGGTACTATTCATGGTAAAGGCATGCGGATTTTACAACTCTTCCCCCCTAAAAAGAATAATTCGTCCCCAAATTATAGATAAAGTAAAAAGAAAAAGAAGAACATACCCGAATTCAAAATATGAAATGAGGGTAAGTAGCCCGGATAGACTCCTCTGTTTCCCAAGTGGCTTCCCGCTCGGTATGATCCCTCCAAAGGATTTTGATGAATGGAATCGTCTTCCTTCTCATGACTCGTTCTTGTCTGTCAAGAACTCGTTCGGGTTCTTCTATGAAAGTGAGATCTTCATGTATCTGTTCCAGTGGATACTGAACCATGTGAAGGGGATGATACTGGTACCCTCTGAGTAAGGACACATGAAACACATTGTGTACATGCGAAAGCTGCGGAGGTAACGCTAACCGGTAAGATACTTCGCTGACTCGTTCAATGATATCAAACGGTCCGATGAAACGAGGACTGAGCTTCCCTTTAATCCCGAAGCATCTAACACCACGTGCCGGTGAAACCTTAAGGAAGACGTGATCTCCTACGTTAAAATGTATGTCCCTACGATGCTTATCGGCGTAACTCTTCTGACGTGACCGTGCTTCCTGAAGTTTCTGCTTAGCTACTGCGATCCTTTCATTGGTCACCTCTATGATTTCTGGTCCTTCAAGTGTTCGCTTCGCCAACCTGATCCCAGCAGATTGGGGCGCGACACTTTCTGCCATACAACATCTCGAAAGGAGCACACTTGATACTTGCGTGCCAACTATTGTTGTATGCAAACTCCACCAAACAGATGTAATCGTCCCAATCACCCGTCCATTCCAATGCACATGACCTCAGCATGTCTTCCAATGTTTGAATCGTTCGCTCCGACTGCCCGTCTGTTTGAGGATGAAAAGCTGTGCTAAGCTTAAGTTGTGTACCCCAAGCCTTCTGCAGACTCTTCCAAAATCGCGAAGTGAAACGAGGATCTCTGTCTGAGACGATGCTGGATGGAGCACCGTGGAGTCTCATGATCTCTCTTCTATACGTATCGGCGAGTTTACTTACCGGATCTTCCTTGCGGATCGGTAAGAAATGAGCTGATTTGGTAAGTCGATCTACGATCACCCAAATTGCATCGTGCTTCTCTTGGTAGGCGGAAGACCAGTAACAAAATCCATGGTGATTTTGTCCCACTTCCACTCTGGAATATCTAACGGTTGAAGAAGACCGCCAGATCGCTGATGCTCGATCTTAACCTGCTGGCAGGTAAGACATTTGGAGATGTAAGTGGCCACATCCTGTTTCATACCACTCCACCAAAAGTACTGCTTGATGTCATGGTACATCTTAGTCGAACCAGGATGTATAGAGAATGGCGAGCTATGAGCTTCAGCTAACAAGGCTTCCTGGAGTTCTTGATCATCAGGAACACAAAGTCTCGTGCCCTGCCATATGATACCATCTGCATCTACTCTGAATTCCGTCTGTTTCTCCGAATTCTGAACTATCGCCCAGATTTCTCCATCATCTTTCTGAGCTTCCTTGATCTTAGAGAGTAACTCGGGTTCTACTCTAAGATTAGCCCAGTAACCGTGTTGTCCACGTACCATGATCTCGATGTCTAGTCGCTCCAAGTCTCTTATGATTTCCTCCTCAACTTTAATGCCGTTGATCATACCGGACTTCCTGCTAAGTGCATCTGCTACTACATTTTCCTTTCCGGGATGATACTGTAGATTAATGTCATAATCCTTCAATAGCTCTAATGATCTCCTCTGACTCATGTTCAATTCACGTTGAGTGAAGATATACTTTAAGCTCTTGTGGTCTGTGAAAATGTCACATGATTCTCCATATAAGTAGTGCCTCCATATCTTCAATGCAAACACGACTGCAACAAGTTCCAAGTCATGCGTAGGGTAATTTTCTTCATAAGGCTTAAGCTGCCGTGAAGCGTACGCGATCACTTTCCCATGTTGAATGAGAACACAGCCAAGTCCCTTCCCCGATGCATCACTGTAGATTTGAAATCCACCCGTACCAGATGGGAGAGTAAGAATAGGTGCAGATACTAGCTTCTGCTTTAGGTCTTCAAAGCTCTTCTCTCGTTCTTCAGTCTAGATGAATTTCTCCCCTTTCCGCATCAGTTTGGTCAATGGTAGCGCTAAGCGGGAAAGTTCTCCACGAACCTACGGTAATAGCCAGCTAAGCCTAAGAAACTGCAGACTTCCGTCGCTGATGTCGGCCTCGGCCACTTAGTAATGGCCTCAACCTTCGCTGGATCCATAGTGATTCCTTCTGCTGATACAATGTGACCTAAGAATGCCACCTTGTCTAACCAGAACTCACATTTGGAGAATTTAGCATACAACTGCTTTTGGCGAAGAATCTGTAGTACTGTACGAAGATGGTCTTCGTGTTCCTCCTTGGACTTTGAGAAAATCAGGATGTCATCGATGAAGACAATGACGAACTTGTCCAGAAATTCATAGAAGATTATGTTAATCAAGTCCATGAAAACTGCTGGAGCATTGGTTAGGCCGAATGGCATAACTACAAATTTATAGTGGCCATAGCGGGTACGAAAAGCAGTCTTGGCGATGTCCTGCTCCTTAACCCGTAGCTGATGATAGCCTGACCTAAGATCAATCTTGGAGAAGTGTTTGGCCCCTTGGAGTTGGTCAAACAGATCGTCTATACGCGGCAGTGGATACCTATTCCGGATGGTAATCTGGTTGAGCTCGCGATAGTCTATGCAAAGACGCATATTGTCGTCATTCTTCTTAACAAATAAGACCGGTGCGCCCCATGGAGATGCGCTCGGTCGAATGAAACCTCGTTCTAGAAGTTCTTGCAGTTGATCCTTCAGCTCCTTTAACTCTATGGGAGCCATGCGATAAGGAGCTTTGGAGATCGGTTCTGCTCCTGGGATAAGCTCGATATTGAATTCCACTTCTCGTGCAGGTGGTATGCCCGGAAGTTCTTCTGGAAATACATCTTGGAATTCCGACACTATTGGTTGATCCTGAATTGATGGAGATTCAGCATCCATGTCGTGAACCGTAGCTAGATAACTCTCGCAGCCATGTGACAGTAGTGCACGCGCTTACAGGGTAGATTTGATTTATACAGTCCATCCGGGTACGAACCTGTTATGAATGTACTCTGGTGCATTAACATCACCGAAGATAACTCGATATGATTGGCTGATAGGTGTGAAAACACCCATCTTTTCTACCACTTAATTACATTAAAACTGGACCTCAACGTATATTTTATGTCGTAAATGGCGGAATTATGCGTGGTTTGTGTTTTTATTGTGTTTCAGGGTCAAAATGTGAAAAGGAAAGAAAACACGGTCTTTTACGGGCATTTATTGAAGAAAAAAACAAAAGACGAAGTCAAAAGATCAAGAATGCAAAAAGAACGAAAGTCCAAGGCTTATTCTGAAGATTTATCGAAGAAAATGTCCAAAGACGAAAGTTTAATAAAGCCGAAGAACTCAAGTCTAATTTATGAAGAAATTACAAGACGAGTTCAAAGAAACCCCGAGATGAAGTCTTAAAAGTCGAAGAATTTAAGAAGACTGAAAGACTGAGGACCAAGAAAGAAAGAAAGAGGAAGCCACCAACCACTCCCCTCTCCTATAAATACCACCCTCACTTGTTGTGAGAGGGTGGGTTAGTTTTAGGATTAGATTAGGAGTAGTGTAGTTTCTCTCTCTAGATTTATGCTTTCTCTCTCTAGATTAATTTGTGTTTAAACTTTTGTTATTGAATCCTTACTTTTTGATTAAGCTTTTAATTTATCATCTTCTTCCTTTCTTGCTTAATTTCTGCTTTTGATTTGATGTTGTGTTCTTGAGTTTTCTTAATTTCAATCAAGTGGGTTTTGATTGATTTGGTTATGTTTGTTAGTTTTGATGATTTGTGTAGATTGATTATTGTTAGTTTATGCTTATTGGTTGTTTTGGTTTAATCTTTTGTTTGATTTTGATTAATTTGAGGATAGAATCGTGTTTACTGTATCTCCCTGTTCTTCGGGGGAGTTGTTTCTATATCTTATCATTTCCAGGAAAGTTCAGGATCAAGGGTGTTTCATTCGGAACATTAAAAGTTCCGGATCAAGGGTGTTTCATTCGGAACATTAAAAGTTCCGGATCAAGGGTGCTTTATTCGTAAGTCTCAAATCTTCCGGATCAACATTGCTTCATTCGGAAGTTCTAAAGTTCCGGATCAACATTGCTTCATTCGGAAGTTCTAAAGTTCCGGATCAACATTGCTTCATTCGAAAGTCTAGAAGTTCCGGATCAAGGGTTCTTCATTCGGAAGTTTTGAACTTCCGAATCAAGGGTGCTTCATTCGGAAGTCTTGATGTTCCGACTCAATTGTGTTCATTCGGAAGTTTTAAACTTCCGAATCAAGTTTTCTGTCAGTTTTTTGTTTGTTTTTTTCTTTTTAAGTTTGTCTTTTATTTTCAAGTTTTATTTTTCCCGCCTTTTTCTTTATTTGAATTTTTATTTGCTTTCATTTTAGTTTAAGTTTTGATTTGCATCATTTACTTTATTTACCTTTTAATTTTCTCGCAATTTACTTTTCACCAAGATTTAATCTTTCATTGTTTCTTTTTACTGTCTTTACTTTATTTTTTATTTGTTTCAAGTTTTCATTTGAAATTAGTTTTAGACAACGACAACTCTTTTATTTGATTCACCAAGAACAACTGAGTCGCATAATTAGCCAGAGATCAATTCGAAGAGATACCGAGAACAACGAACTTTCAACTAGTAAAAATCCTGTTATTAAAATGGCGCCGCTGCCGGCTCTTTTCGTGAAGATCGAAGGTTTTTTGTGAGAGACGCGTTGGCTTTTGGGACCCGTTCACTTGTGAACGTTATTTTTTGTGTCCAAATATTTTAAAAAACAAAATCCAAAAACATTTAAAAAATCATAAAAAACATTTCTTTTTCAAAGTTTTGCACCAAAAATATTCTTCTTGCTTATCTATCTTTCTTTATGGATTTTTATGTCCATTGCGTCCGGTGTGGGAAACAATTATCTGGGAACAACTCTTGTCAATGGTGTACATGTGAGCGGTGTGGAAACGATATCGACTACACACAATTCGGATTTTGTCCCTTGTGCAACTCGACTAATTCATTCTTTTTGAACCCGCCTCCTGTTTCCCCGTGCATCTATTGTGGAAGCGATTCTCATTGGCATGTTTCGTGCCCGGTTCGATACCCGTATGGTCACGGGCAAGAACCGGGGTACAATTATGACAATGATAATAGCTATCCACAAGACGCACTTGATTTTTCTCCACACCCGGTTTGCAATAACTGTGGGGGTCCTCACGATACCTATTATTGTCAACCAATGAATTGTTATGAGCCAAATCCGTGTCCTCAGTTTTCTTCACCTATGGATTATTATGAACCAAACCCGGTTTCTAATTATTCTCAACCGATGAACAACTATGAGCCACAACCTTGCTATAATTCAGGTTTTCAACACCTTGAGCCCCCACATCACACCCTCAATCATCAATCCCCTCAGCAAATTAATCTTGACCCACAACGCACTACTTTGAATGACGAACTACACTCCATCATTCTGCAACTTCAAGAAGCCGTTGTTCTTACAAAAGAAGCATGGGCGGAGGAAAAGCGACTGCAACAAGAGCAAGTATCTAATCTTAGTGATTATACCCCTTCTCTTGTGCATCAATTCTATTATGATGATGATGACGACGATGCTGTATGCACTTTCAACACATCTTCTGAAGTTGCTGCTCCTCCTCTCGATGTTCCTACTGCGTCTAATAATCTTGATTCGTTGAATGAGCTTAATGATGTTGGTCTCGACAAAGTATTGGATGATGAGGTTTGTGACTTACCTGCTATGGAGCCTCAGGACAACGTTGCTCTTACGGACGAGGTCGATCCTAGTGATGTCGATTCTTCTCTCTACTATGAGAATTTCACTTTTGAAATTTCTCAATCTCTACCGGGAGATGCAGACGATGACGATTTATTCTCTCCGGTTTACGAGCAGTTCACCGATGAACATGATCTTGTGGATGAGGTGGAAGACGTGCTTCTTCGCGATGGATTACGGAAAGTGCACCTTCTTATTGCTCAAATCGAAGCGTTGATTCCTCCTTCTCTTTCCAAGTCTTTACCTCCATCTATTCCTCCCGTTGAAGATAATGACCCATTGCTGGAAGAAATCGATATCCACTCTATCCCTCCAGGTATTGATGACTCTGACACGGAGGGGGACATTATTTTTGATAATTTGCTGCACGAAAGTATTGACCCAAGTCCCCCTCCCGAGCACCTTCCATCCTCCCTTTTAGCCACTATCACGGAGGATGAGTGCTTTGATCCGGGAGGTGACATTGATTATGCTATGATTGATACCATTACGGCTTTGCCGTTTGCTCAGCTTCCATTGTCTTTGGGGGAGGACAATGTGCTTACTATACCCAACCCACCTCCCGTGGATCTTGAATTCACATACTATACGTATGTTGAAAGGACCTTTCTCCCTTTCAAGACTTATCCCCCCGCCTCTCCTTTGTTGATGTCCTCCGGGAACGAGGACAAGGTCTTTGATCCCGGTATCACATTCGAGGTTTCCCCATGGACCATTTAATTCGGGGACGAGTCAGGCTCGTGACTCGGTCAACAAAACCAAGCGCTTTTTGGGAGGCAACCCAATTATCTATCTATTTTCATCATAAGTGTAGGGGGGAGCCCCGTTGGTGTTTCTTGTTCTCTTTCTTATCATGTGCAGGGATAAGAGCTTCAAAGACACACTCTTGATGACTTTTTACGAACCGTGATTCCGTGTTCCCTTCTTCCCGGTTCTATCCTAAACTCTTTTCGATTCACTATTTTATATTTCTCAATATTCAAATAGGAATCTCTTTAGTTGTCTCTTCCTTAGCGAGATTTAAACAACGTGCACAATGTCCTAAGTGTAGGGGAGTTTACTCCCACATTCTTAAACATTGAGGACAATGTTTATGTTAAGTGTAGGGGGACTTCTATCGAAGTTAAGTGGTCTTTTCCTTGCATTTGCCCTCATTTTAACCAGAAAATCAATTTTTCGACATTTTTAATCTATTTTGGCCTTGTTGTAGTCTCCTTTATTTTTGTTACTTTCTAGCATTTTAATAAAATGGTTTTAGCAAGTTTAGATATCTTAGATATATTAGGCCCGTTGTGATTTTTTTTTACTCAACCCGAGTTTACTTATCCAAGTTCACTCTAGCTAGTATCCTTAACCATGTAGACCTTAATTGGTTTATTAGGCTAAGCATCCACGAGTCTCATTCCTTGAGATCTTAAATTGTGGAGAACGAGAAATGATAGAGTTGGTTACAAGTTTGGTATTCTCTCATTAACTTATGTGAGTTAATTATGATCTTTTTCTCCCATCACTTGCTAATAAATTATCTGCAATAAGTAAGGTCGTACGATTTGAAAAGTTACTTAGCTTCTAGCCCAAGATCGTTTAAAAGTTGCTCGGTAATGATAAGAGTTCATAGCCAAGGCATAACTTATGAAGCGGGGCGCGAAGATTGGCGAGTCCGAAAAGGCCCTAACAAGGCATGAGGATTCCATTTTATTGTTGAAGATCCAAAATTGATGTGAAGAGCATTATTCCCAAAATCAATATGAAGGATCAAGACTCACGACGAAAAGCAATCAACTCCCATAAAGATCATGGAGAAATCTATCCGAAAAGACCCTAACAAGGTATGAGGATAAATAGATCCAAGTCCGAAAAGGAGGCGGATCGTTGTATCTCAAAATCCCAATTAGAGATTGAAGAAATAATCATGAAGTCGTGGTCAACAAAGCTGGAGTACACCTCAAAAGTATCCAAGTGAAGAAACTCTATAACGAAGAGAAGACCATTATCTCAAAAACGTCTCTCGAAGATATGAAGTATGAAGTACATGCCAAATATCGGCCCGAGAAAGGTCTCAAATCGTGAACCAAGTTATGCCAAGATATGAACTTTTTGATATCCCGAGAAGCAGTTTTAAGAGATTTTTTCCTTTAGCTAACTATTGATCAAATCGTCCTACTTTGCTTTCAGCCTAAATAAATTATCGAAATAAGTCAACAATGCATCCTCGTGATCATTCAAGACATCAATAAAATTAAAGAGATACCCATAGGAATAAGGGAGTTTAAGTGATTAATTGAACCGCATGAGTAAATGTTTGTTATGCTAACTTGTACTAACAATGATCTTGTTTTTAAGCTTGGCATGGGGAACGTGAAACTTGAGGGTGATAAACATTCATGACATACAAGCCCTAATGTAAGTCTTCGATTTCTTTACAAGTTTCTTCCTTGTTGCATCTTGTTATCTTCTATCTTTGTGATTTTCCTTAGTTGTTTAATAAAGGCCAAGGTAGGTTGATTATGATGGAAAGTGTAAACCTTGCTTATTTGCTAAGCATTGCATGAGAACATTGCAATGGTTAAGTGTAGGGGATTTGATAGGTGTGAAAACACCCATCTTTTCTACCACTTAATTACATTAAAACTGGACCTCAACGTATATTTTATGTCGTAAATGGCGGAATTATGCATGGTTTGTGTTTTTATTGTGTTTCAGGGTCAAAATGTGAAAAGGAAAGAAAACACGGCCTTTCACGGGCGTTTATTGAAGAAAAAGACAAAAGACGAAGTCAAAAGATCAAGAATGCAAAAAGAACGGAAGTCCAAGGCTTATTCTGAAGATTTATCGAAGAAAATGTCCAAAGACGAAAGTTTAATAAAGCCGAAGAACTCGAGTCTAATTTATGAAGAAATTACAAGACGAGTTCAAAGAAACCCCGAGACGAAGTCTTAAAAGTCGAAGAATTTAAGAAGACTGAAAGACTGATGACCAAGAAAGAAAGAAAGAGGAAGCCACCAACCACTCCCCTCTCCTATAAATACCACCCTCACTTGTTGTGAGAGGGTGGGTTAGTTTTAGGATTAGATTAGGAGTAATGTAGTTTCTCTCTCTAGATTTATGCTTTCTCTCTCTAGATTAATTTGTGTTTAAACTTTTGTTATTGAATCCTTACTTTTTGATTAAACTTTTAATTTATCATCTTCTTCCTTTCTTGCTTAATTTCTGCTTTTGATTTGATGTTGTGTTCTTGAGTTTTCTTAATTTCAATCAAGTGGGTTTTGATTGATTTGGTTATGTTTGTTAGTTTTGATGATTTGTGTTGATTGATTATTGTTAGTTTATGCTTATTGGTTGTTTTGGTTTAATCTTTTGTTTGATTTTGATTAATTTGAGGATAGAATCGTGTTTACTGTATCTCCCTGTTCTTCGGGGGAGTTGTTTCTGTATCTTATCATTCCCAGGAAAGTTCAGGATCAAGGGTGTTTCATTCGGAACATTAAAAGTTCCGGATCAAGGGTGTTTCATTCGGAACATTAAAAGTTCCGGATCAAGGGTGCTTTATTCGGAAGTCTCAAATCTTCCGGATCAACATTGCTTCATTCGGAAGTTCTAAAGTTCCGGATCAACATTGCTTCATTCGGAAGTTCTAAAGTTCCGGATCAACATTGCTTCATTCGGAAGTCTAGAAGTTCCGGATCAAGGTTTCTTCATTCGGAAGTTTTGAACTTCCGAATCAAGGGTGCTTCATTCGGAAGTCTTGATGTTCCGACTTAATTGTGTTCATTCGGAAGTTTTAAACTTCCGAATCAAGTTTTCTGTCAGTTTTTTGTTTGTTTTTTTCCTTTTTAAGTTTGTCTTTTATTTTCAAGTTTTATTTTTCCCGCCTTTTTCTTTATTTGAATTTTTATTTGCTTTCATTTTAGTTTAAGTTTTGATTTGCATCATTTACATTAATTACCTTTTAATTTTCTCGCAATTTACTTTTCACCAAGATTTAATCTTTCATTGTTTCTTTTTACTGTCTTTACTTTATTTTTTATTTGTTTCAAGTTTTCATTTGAAATTAGTTTTAGACAACGACAACTCTTTTATTTGATTCACCAAGAACAACTGAGTCACACAATTAGCCAGAGATCAATTCGAAGAGATACCGAGAACAACGAACTTTCAACTAGTAAAAATCCTGTTATTAATGGCAGTCTATGGTAGCATGATGCTTGGATATCCAATCCATGCCCAAAATCATGTCAAATCATTCATGTCCAGCGGAAGTGCGTCAATAGGACGAACCTTATCGTCAAATTCTAGGAAAATACTCTTGTATACATGGGTGATTAATACAGAGTCCCTCAAAGGCGTGGAAATAGTGTGTCTATTTTCTAGTGGCATGGGGAGAATCCTAATGTTCTTGGCATAGCCAGTAGAAATGACCGAGTGAGTAGCACCCATATAAAAAAGAACACACGCAGCTTGACCATACATATACAAGATTCCAGTGATGGTACCCGTAGACTTGTTGGCCTGGTCTCGAGATGTCGTGTAGACACGTCCAGTGGTAGGAGGCGACTTGGTATCAGCATGTCCCGATGTGCCCTCCATCTCGCCCTTACGGCAATCCTTCATGATATGGCCAGGAAGACCACACTTGAAGCATGCGTCAGTGTTACGAAGACATGGCCATGGGTGCCTACGGTGGCAAGTAGAGCAAAGAGGATGAGTATATCCTCCAGCAAATGCTCTGGCTGGCTGAGGACCTGATAAAACATTATACATGAGACATGATAATAGGGTACAAAGGACAATGCGAATAATCGTAAGATTGAATACTAGTGATAGCTGGACTGCTAGGCTGTGAACCTCTCTGGTTCTGGTCCCTGCCGTTTCCATGGTTCCTGGTGAAAGATTTGATAAAGTGTCAGAATTATGAGTTATAACATGAAATCATAAGAAAATGCGTAAGTATTAGGACCTGCTGCCGTTGGAGTGTCCAGCGTTGTTACGATAATTATCATTACCGCCACGCCTATCCATAGCAGAACGGTCGTTAGTCTGACCGTTTCCCTTGGGCTGATGAGGCTGCTGCTGAGTAGCCGGCTGAGACCGGTCCCCAGTTTTCTGCCTGGAAGATACAATTTAAGAGATGAATAATTGACATATATAGAAAGAATACGGATTGGTCACCGCTTGAATACGAATGTTTACCTCTTGTCGGGTTTCTCAGCTTCCCCGAACTCATCTCTCTCATGCAACATCTCCAGCTTACGTGCCGCATCGGCCACTTGTGCTACAGTGTTGAACGTAGCACACACCAGATTGTTTGCGACCGATGTGCGAAGAGCCCACCTAAAGTGGTGTGCCTGCTCTTCAGGAGTACCTGCTTCTGCACCAAGGAAACCAGCTAAGCGAAGAAAGCGCTGCATAAACTCATTGCCATTCTCCCTAGCTCTCTGTCGGATCCCATGGTACTTCCTCTTGAGCTTGTCTTGCTCAGCCTTGGGAAAGAACTGCTCCATCACCCTATCTTTGAACTGAGCCCATGTCAAACCAGCCACCCAATCGTCACCTCCCTTAGACTGCTTCAGTGCTAACACCAATTTAACACACCGCCTTCGAACCGGTAGCATGCCAACCTCGCCTTGAACACGGGGTCACAACCCATAGCATTGAAAATCTTCTCGATGTGAGCCAACCAACTTTCCGCGTCACTGGGGCTATCTGTTTTCTCGAAATCTTGAGGACGGAGCTTGTTGAATCTCTCCAGCCATATTGCCAATGTCATTGGAGGAGGAGGTGCTTGGTTATGCTGCTGATTGTTGGCAGCTTGAACCTTAGCCCTGATGTCATTCCTCAGTTGAGGAAGCAAAGCTTGCATTGCAGCTTGGATTGCTGCATTGAGTTGTTCCTGTTCGCGTGTGAGAACTATCTGACAGTATAACATAAAACATATGATTAAACAGATCAAAATATAAAATATATATACATGAAAAAAATGTATACCAATAAATCAAGAGAAAAATTTTATGCAAGAAAATTTGTGTATGAATGCATGATGCAGTTTTATGAAAAATTTTGTATGCTCGAGAGTGAACGCCTATGGTCAGTTCACCCAAAATAAAAGACATGGCGAGGGAACGCCTATGGGTCGGTCCCAAATTTAAAAGTTTCGATAAAACACATGCGACTAAATAGGGCCAGTCCTGTACCAACCATTACTTAGTCATAAACCTGCGACAATGACATATATATGTATGCATAAAAATGATGAATGCATGAAAACGACTGTCAGTTCTAGGAAGACCATAGTGACTACCCACTAATCACAGGTCATAACTTGAGAGCCTACAGGTCGAAGCCTTGTCTCTGATACCATAATTGTAACACCCCATTTTGATAATGGAATGTGACACGTAATTATGGCATGTCATCAAAGCATACAAGGATAAATGTCTAAAACATTACATGACCATAAAAGGGAAATACCGGAATCAGACATCGGTAGTCCAAAAGTAAAGCTCATCACACACAAACATAAGTATTGTAAATGAAAGGACTAAACAATGTCCATGGAAAGAGTATCAACGTAAAGATAATGCATAGAGTAAAGAAAGGCTAGAAAGCTTCCAGTCCATATGCACGTACGCTTAAAGTCTATGAGCGTCCCTGAGTACCTGCCGTTTTGGGAACATAGAAAAGGAAAGCGACTGAGCAATACGCTCAGTGCACGGATGTATAATAAAGCATGAACAATAGAAGCATATAAGCATATAACAGCAGAAGAAACTAAGTCCCGAATAACCCGGTTAAGTCTTGGTAAAACTGGTTTTATAGTTTGAAAACCCTTATGTTTATCTTATAAAAACTGTTTAACATATTCTACCATTAGCCAATATAGGTCATGAAAATCCACCGTGCATGAATACTTGGAGGGGTGACCTCATCATGTAAATTAGAGGGGCTGCCTCTAATTTAATATACTGGTTTGGGTAGGAGGGATCAGCTCCTTGTGAAGGATGCAAGGCACACACCACATTCACACTGAGTAATCTGCTGAAAACATGTAACTAGGATGCACCCATACGCCCCACATGATAAATATAATAATATGGACAAAAGCTGAAGGGACGCCACGAGCAATCACTCCGTCGTGGGGAAGTCATAACACCAGTGCCTCTAGTGTTATGGTTATGGTACCTCCATAACTAGGTGAAACTGGTCATGCATGTATATGGCTATAGGTATTCTAAATTAAACATAAGCAAATCAAACGTATAAACTTATACTACGGGAAAACAGTTGGCTGCATACGGGGAAATCCTAATAAGGAAAGAATGTCCATACTGAAAGGACGGGAATCGTACCTTATGTCCAGTGAACGAAGAAGACGAACGGAAGAGAGTCCTACTTCGGTATCACTAATGCTACATAAATACACACGTGTATAAGTATCTGATTACTAAATACATAACTGGTTTTATGTCATGTCTTAGCTTATTTTATACGTTCATGTCATGTTTTACTGTTTAAAGCTTTATACTGTATCTATCTTATATTCTGATTAAGTATTACCTGTATTTCATGTATTATTATACTTACTGTGTAATAATAAGTAACTTTCTAAAAATAGCAGGTTTCCTAAAAAAGAAAGTTTCTAAAATAGAAAGTTACCAAAAATAGAAAGTTTCCAAAAATAGAAAGTTTCCAAAAATAGAAAGTTTCCATTAATAGAAAGTTCCCAAAAATAGAATTACTGTTTAAAATAGATAAGTTTCTAAAAATAGAAAGTTTCCATAAATAGATTAGCTTCCTTAATTAAATAAGTTTCTAAAAATAGAAAGTTTCCATAAATAGATATAAGCTGGTTAAATAAGCTCATTATATAAGCTTAAGTGTTTTCTGATTATTATTCTAAGTCATATTGATATAAGGTATAGTTTATTTATTATTACATGTGAATTAATTAAACTATAGGTTAAAAGTATTTGATTAAATATATCATGTTTTTAATTAAATAAAGTTAAAATACTTAGGTTAAAACATGTATTATTAATTACTAATAATATAACCTAAGTCATGTTGATTAATTAATTATAGTCATGGTTTTTAATAATTAATTAATTATAAAGTCTACTTAAAAATAAATACTTAGGTTAAAATTCATGATCTAATAATTAAATTTATAACCTAAGTCATGTTAATTAAATTAATTATGTCATGTTTTATTAATTTAATTTTTAACACATAATTATTAAAATCATAAACCTTAACATAAACAATGAACCGGACCGTGACTAGAAACCACGAACCGGACCCGTAATCAACACCATACCCCGAACCACTTCGGGGTTTCCCCTTGTTTGCTGCTGCCGTGGGACCCACACCACCAAACCGAGACCATGAGGTCTCGGTGGTGGTTCATAAGCCAAGCCGAGACCCCCTTGGTCTCGGTTAAGCGTCGGCCAACATCAAACACCCCTAAATCCCTTGTTTTGATTTACCCCATAACCATTTACGTGTTTAATAAATGTTTTTAATTAGCTTTTTAAAAACATCATGATCTTATGTAATTTATTAAATCAAAACATAAAAAAGAAGGATTAAAAAAAATATACCGAATGTGTGGATCAAACGAGGATGAACACACACGAATTCTTGCACGAAATTCAAGATCAAAAATCAACCGAACACCCCATTTTGTGTCCTTATATCCGGCGGCCAAAGGAGAGAACAAGGAGAAGGAGAAAACTTTTTAGGGTTTTTGTTATTTTTACTGTAATGTGAAAAGTGAAGTATGTTTTACCCCTTAACCCCCTTGTTAGTAAAATTTAAAATGGGCTTGGCCCATTGTCCTAGTGTAGTCGCGGGTAGGGGGCCCCACTTGGGGTAACCCGTACCTTTTCCGAGTCCAATTATTTTAGTGTCCGTTCGTGTTTTATCGTGTTCGTGTTTTATGTGTTCTAGTTATTTATTAACCGTGACTTAATATATCTATTCGTGTTCGTAATAAATATATATACGTAATTAATATTAGCTCGTGATTAATTTACGTTCATGATTTCATGATCGCATGTTCGTGATTATAATTATTACTTAAATAATATTGTGTGGTCATGCGTAATAAATACTTATCGTGTTCTAACACGTACGTAATACTTAAAACTCTTATACGTGAACGTAATCATACTATAAAAGGAAAGTTTTAATCTAGTACGTACGATCTTAAGGGTACTATTCATGGTAAAAGCATGCGGGTTTTACAACTCTTCCCCCCTAAAAAGAATAATTCGTCCCCGAATTATAGATAAAGTAAACTAGAAAAGAAGAACATACTCGAATTCAAAATATGAAATGAGGGTAAGAAGCTCGGATAGACTCCTTTGTTTCCCAAGTGGCTTCCCGCTCGGTATGATCCCTCCAAAGGATTTTGACGAATGGAATCGTCTTCCTTCTCATGACTCGTTCTTGTCTGTCAAGAACTCGTTCGGGTTCTTCTATGAAAGTGATATCTTCACGTATCTGGTCCAGTGGATACTGAACCATGTGAAGGGGATGATACTGGTACCCTCTGAGTAAGGACACATGAAACACATTGTGTACATGCGAAAGCTGCGGAGGTAACGCTAACCGGTAAGATACTTCACCGACTCATTCAATGATTTCAAACGGTCCGATGAAATGAGGACTGAGCTTCCCTTTAATCCCGAAGCGTCTAACACCACGTGCCGGCGAAACCTTAAGGAAGACGTGATCTCCTACGTTAAAATGTATGTCCCTACGATGCTTATCGGTGTAACTGTTCTGACGTGACCGTGCTTCCTGAAGTTTCTTCTTAGCTACTGCGATCCTTTCATTGGTCACCTCTATGATTTCTGTTCCTTCAAGTGTTCGCTCGCCAACCTGATCCTAGCAGATTGGGGTGCGACACTTTCTGCCATACAACATCTCGAAAGTAGCACACTTGATACTTGCGTGCCAATTGTTGTTGTATGCAAACTCCACCAAACAGATGTAATCGTCCCAATCACCCGTCCATTCCAATGCACATGACCTCAGCATGTCTTCCAATGCACTATTTGGGGACGATCACCGCAGTTCGCGCCTTGACGGTTGATCCCCGTCGTGCCACATTGATTGGTAAGCGAATTTATGTATGAGAAGATTTCCATAGCGTGATTTTTGTGATGAAACGCTAATTTAGATGGGCAAATTGAGTTTCGGGTTAGCTACCCCTTGTTTCTTGTAGTAAGGTAACAATGTCATGCGGCTTATAATAATCCAAATAACGAAATACTTCTATACGCACTGAATTACGTTATATTGCCTTACTAGCAATACGGGGTCTTATTATTGAAATTATGTTCGTGTTTTGGTTTTACATAACCATATTCATATAACGGTTTTTATTTAACTCTATACAACGTTATAAAACATATTGTATGATGTTTTTACGACAATGGTTCGTATAATGATTTTTAAGGCAAAAGCCTATATTATGATTTTTGATAAGGATTTTTATAAAATGACTTTGGCTATTTTATGGCCTATTACAAAGATTTGTACAAAATGATTTTCGGTAATTATATACCGATGATATATTAATGGTTTTATTAAACTCTATGAATTCACTCGGCATTTTCGCTGACCTTTTCTTTTAACATGTTTTATCTCAGGTACTTGAAGGTAATTCTCGGGAAGACGACAAGAATTCATGGCCCGCACTTAAATAACAATTTCCATTCAAATGTTTTGTAAAAATTGTATGAAATACTATGACTTGGGACCTATGTAAATTTGATATTTATGAATGGAAATGCTTTATTATTAAACGACGCGATTTTTAAGCGTTGTCTATGATGTGATTAATGTGCTATCCCGCAACACCAACGACTCTTCCCCTGTATTGAATTGTGTATATTTGGGGGTGTTACATAAATCCTTAATGTTGATTCATAGGACATGGGGATGGACTTACTGATGATAAGACTGACTTGACCTGCATTAAAGCTAGTGCCAATAGTCCCAGCCATCTCCATAACACTATCTACCCTTGTGAAAGTGATCTTTACTGCTACTAGATGCAAATCGCCATGGAAAAACATCTCAATGATCTTTAGGCTTCCAGATATCCCAAAATTTGAAAAGTGAAAGGTTGATGAAATGTTTTGGGTCTATAACGCAGTTTATAAATGACATCAGTTGGGATGTCATAGCATAAAATGGACTTGAGAATGTGGAAAACCTTAGTTAAAACACAAACAAAGGTAATAATCCTAAGGGAATGAACTAAACTCTAACAACCAAGAGTGATAAACAATGTTCATGCATACACACATGCAAAAGTATGATATACACACATGAACTCTAAAGTCCTTTGTTCACAAATGCCCCAAAAAGAAAGTTAATTCATATAAAACCTTTGCAACTCCCAGGTAACCCAAGTAGATACCCAAAGTCTCTCAAGCGGCCAATCCCAATTCTAGGTCAAATGTCTTGGTATCATGCATGAAAAATAAATTACGTGCATGCTATAATGCATCTAGGTTTAGAAGTTCCAACAATTTCATAAAGGAAGAGCCTTCACTATTTCTAACCACCACTCACCAGCAGACACAATCTAGAATTGTGATAAGAGTGCTCTAAGCGTACCCAAAACCTAAAGGTTTACCTCCCCTTACAGAAGCATACAAATCATTATATGTGAAGAAGCAAAATTTTATTTCAAGATAGGAATGTAAACACTCCAACCATCATAAATAAAAGTTTGCAACTCTGTATCCATCCTAATGTAGCTCCACTTTCCTACATAGTTAGACAAAGTCCACAAAAACATACCAACAAAGGCTATATTTCCCATGACAATGGGTAGAGACAACATGTAAGTAGATAAAAATAATAATAGTTGAAAGACCAACAATGCATGTTCCTTGAGCATCAGCTATCCCAATATCCTTGATAATTAACATGCTTTTGGATAGTCTTCTCATAAAGAAAACATATTAGTTTTCTTTGGAGACCCAAGCCTTGTCAGGCTTGGATCTATCTAGTTGTTCAACTAGAGTGGTCTTATTCTTCACTACAAATCCCTGTTCATCCCTTTGTGACCTAAACACCTAATTAGTTCCAATGGATCTAGTAATGACCTTCTCAAGATATTTATATCTATTGCAAGTCACTGAAATACCATTAAAAGTAGAGTTTTGCTATTGTTTAGGTTTCAAAGTTAAGTGATATGATGCCATAGACCCTTGACCCTTATTAACCAATTATCTTTGTTTATATGGTCTAACACAAGGTCTGACATCGGCTAGTTTTGGCATAGCCATACCAACTCTAGGGTTGTCAGTGGCTTGTCTTGCCCTGTCAGCCAGATAGATTGTTCCTGTGAGTGGCTAAATTAGGGTTTGTTATAGGAACCCACAGTTTGTCTTTTGAAAGGGTCTTTGTCCTTGGGTTTTAGCTGCCTTAGAGAAGAAAGGAGTTGGTCTAGTAGCCTGTGCTCTAGTGTGGACAACCGGTCTATGGTTAACATTGGGTGACCTATTATCAGCGGCTTGTTTGTATCCGCTGACACAACTATAGGCCAAATGAGAAAATCTACCACATGTAAAACAAGCCTTTTTAGACACAAACCTAGTTCTAAACTGATTATATCCCAACCCATTCACACTTCCTTGGCTTTCTCTAGGTGAACTAGGTTTTCTACACATTTCTGCATATTTAACACTGTTTTTTGTTTTAGTAGCAGAACCAAGGTCAACAGTTTTGCCATTTATAGGATTAGTCACTTTAATAGGCTTGGCATCACTAGACTCTTCACTTATAAGACCTCCTTTAACAAAGAGGAAGGGATTAGCAGCCTTCAACTGTTCCAAATTTGCCTTCTTCCTCTCATATTCCTCAATGGGGAAAACCACACGTGGTGGAGGGGTAAAGACCTTTTCTTAGAATTCTGGAATACTAGTCCATGACAAGTCTTTTCCCCTAGACACCCCATAAAAATCAACAAGAGGAGGTTGAACAGCAGCATACTCCTTAGTCTTCATGCCAATCCCTGACATGTCATTAAGGTTTCTTTGATCACTAACACACTTTTCTAGGGTTTGACTAGCCTTCTCGAACTTTTCAATATTAAAACCCATATCCTCTTTAGACTTAACGACCTCGTCTACTTTATCTCTTAATTCAACATTATACTAAAGTAAATAGCATTACACTCATTAGTAAGTCTTAAATCTTTTTCTAGAATTTTAATTTTATCTTTAAGATCAAATTCCATTTTCTTATATTCTTCCACCATCCCATCAGATTGTACAAGACCCCTTTTTGTAACATCCCCAAATTCGGTCATAGCAACGGAAAGGTCCTTGGGTGTTACTATCATGATTGCTCATAATCATAGAAAACGGCTCAAAACGAGTCGTTTTAATAAAACATCCATTCATTCATTCAACGATAAAACTTTAAACATGGTCCCAGATAATTAAAGTTTACAAAACACCATAAATGATAAATGTTCTTTGAATGGATGTGTTTCAGAAAAGTGGGCTAAAACATTTCAAATAAGCAAGCTTCACGAAACCGCCTTCCTCGAGTGCCTTCCCTATAGACCTGAGATAAAACATGCTAAAAAGTCTACAAAATTGATGAGTGAATCTATAGAGTTTAAATTGAATAAAGAGAACACAAGCATTCTGAATAACCTTCCATGGTTAACAATTCATCGAAAGATAATTATGTTGTACGGACATAATTATCGGTGTTATTACATAAGACTCATGACATTGAACGTTAACATATATTATTTTAGCCTAACACACCTAGCCGAGTGCGTATATTTCTCTTATTCGTATGCATCCGATGTTTCATTACTAGTGTTTCACTACACCACGCGATAGCTAGTCGCGATTGGACTGAGCATCACCCCGATAGATCTATCCATAGTATTAGCGTTCTTTCGATTAACAGTTTACGATTCCATGGGTCATTTAAGGCTAAAGCTAACTTATGTAAATAACTTTCATCTAGCATACAATCCGGTCCCTTGTGTTCTACTTTAAAATAAATACAATAAAAATCATTCTTATGATAAATTTGAGAATATAATATCGATACCTAACGTATTCCTTGCCGGTTTTCATATAAACGACATTCAGCATAACCTTCCCGGTTATCCGATAATTCACAATTCTCATTAAGTAAATACATAATACGTAATAGTCAAGATTAAAATAACGATCTGAAATTGACGGATTGTCACATCCTCTCCACCTAATTGGGATCTTCGTCCCGAAGATCAACTTGCGTTCTTCCTCGATCGCTCGTTGAAATCAAAGAGGAAATTGTATTTTGGTCCTCGTCTTGAGTTCCATCAGACTTGATAATAGGATTTTGACTTTGCTTCGGTTGCCTAACTTCCTTATCGATAGTATCAACAAGTTCTTTGACGAAATGCAACTTACCGTCGATTTATACTTCATCAAGAGGGATAATAAGATCTTTGTCGGAAAGAAATTTCCTTAGGTTCGACACATGAAAATTATTGTGAATTCCTTGTAATTCTCGAGGTAATTTAAGTTTACATGCCATCGGACCTACTCTCGGTATCATCTCGAATAGTCCAAACATAACGGGGACTTAACTTCCCACGTTTTCCAAAATATATAACACCTTTTAAATGGTGATAGCTTTGGCATAACTTCTCCACCTACGTCGGATTCCAAAGGTTTTCGCTTCATATTATCATAACTTTCATTTCTACTACGAGTGGTTAACAAACGATTCTTAGTTAGCGCGATCGATTTATTTTTCGGAATGAAATGAGCAGAGTCAATCAGTCAACATTGACACAAATTGAATTAAATCCAGACTGAGTTTTTGAGAGCTTAACAATGAAATCCATTGTAATTTTCTCTTACCTCCCAAATGATAACGAATAACACATTCGTAATCACTTAAAGGATAATTTACCTCTTTCTATTCCATAATACATTGTAGGCCCTTTCTATTGGTGGATATCGTACATTTAGTGCCACGTAATTTAGGTCTCTATAGGCAAAGAGTAAAAATCACCACACCCAATTACAAGTCATGGGTTGTGTAGTTTCCACATTCTTTCTAAGATTCCTACAAGCATATACAAATCAAACAGCTAAATTCCTTCAAGAGATGCATCACAACAAACAACAAAATCTTCACTTCCTTCGAGTAAAGATAAGATCGACGTGCTGCAGAGTTTCCTTTTCTAGATTTGAAAAGCTTCCTCTTCCTCATCCTCCCAAAAATATGGTTCATCCTTCTGTGTTAGCTTAGTTAATGGTTTTGATATCAAAGAGTATCCTTTAAAAAACATTCTGTAATAACTAGCCAAACCTAGAAATTATCGTATTTTAGTTGGAGTAGATTAAAATATCATCGATGAACACGATTACAAATTTATCAAGATATGGCTTACACATATGATTCATTAAGTCAATGAATACAGCAGGTGCATTGGTCAAACGAAAAAGGCATAACCCGAAACTCATAATGACCATGACGAGTCTATGCGTCATAATAGGAATATCTTCCTTGCATATGCGAAGTCGATAGTAAACAGAACAAAGATTAATCTTAGGGAAAACACTACAATCTTGAAGTTGATCAAATAGATCATCAATTCTTGGAAACGGGTAACGATTCTCAATTGTTAGCTTATTCAACTCTCGGTAATCGATGCACATATGGAACGAACCATCTTTCTTTTTAATGAACAAAATAGGAACTCCCCAAAGTGACAAACTCGATCGAATAAATCCTTTATCAGAAAGTTTTTGTAACTGCACAGATAACTCCTTCAGCTCGAATGGTGCTAAACGATATGGCCCACGTACCACAGTTGTAGCACCAGGAATTTGATCAATTAGGAATTCTATTTGCCTTTGAGGCGGAAGCCCTGGAATATCTTCCAGAAACACTTCGGGATAGTCACGAATGACTGGAACATTTTCTACTCACTTCTCTTATGATTACTTCTCCGATACCTGAGCTAGGAATGGTTCACCACCTTTTCAATATACTCACGAGCTCTAATGCATGAAACAATTTTCAATTTGGAATTATCTCTCCTTCAGTTCTAGATTGTACAACACTTAATCCATACTTTGGTAATACTACGAGGACATAATTCCTCAGTCAACCGCCTCCTCACCTTAGTCCATGGTGTCCCATAAGTAACGATACATAGGGAAGCAAATATGCCATTCTACCAAATTAATACACGACCTTTGTGAGTACCGATTTCATACTGTGCCTTATCCTCCTGATTATTGTCACCGATTCGAAAGACTGACGCCAACTTTTCAAAAACTGACACAATCCACCATCATCTTTAGATCCCTTGAGAGTCTACGGTTTGAACTTCATGAATGAAATGTAGTTATAGCCTCTAGTTTCGGGCACATTTGTTCCATCAGTACCACGAACATTATTGGCTCCAGCTTCAGCTCCACCGGTTCCAGTTCCACCAATTGTAGCTTTAGCTCCAGATCCATCATTCATGTTGGCCATGAATTCAGTTAAAGATACAACAACTTATCCACTAATAACTTGGCACATTCGTGCTTCAGTCATCGCTTTCATTGACTGCATGATTCTTGTGCAACACAAATCAAATCATAATGAGTATTCATTCAATGGTTTCATTATACCACATGGATTTAAAAGAAAAAAGAGAAGAAAGATAACAACAAGACGATTGTAGAATTAGGAATCAAAAGATAGTATTACATTGATCACAAACTAGTACAAGTTGTATTGTCAAGCGTTATAGATTATCATCGTCGAATGCTATACAACTTAGAAGACTAGTCCTACTAACTGATGTCATAGTTTAGTTAGTGATTTATGTAAAGATACTACAATTGTTAAACTAATCCACAAGAATTACTAGGTAAATACATGGCTAAGAAGGCTCCTTGGTCCCACTAGAAGAAGGTTTCTACAGTGTCTTTCAGAGACGCTTGATATCCTCCTTAATTGGCGGTTTCGGACAGCCCCAATACAACCATCCCACGATCCAAGAATAAGGGGAACAAAATAAAATAATGAGTCAAGCAAACGAATTATGAGTCAATATGAGTTTAATTGTATAGATGCTATATGCTTAAGCCCACACGTTTATAAATCATTATTTCCATAGATTGATCAAATCCATCCAAATAAGATTTAGAAATTAGTGGTTCAACAATTTATAATTTCCTTGTTCAAATAAATGGCCAATTCATTTCAACAAGATGATTATAAATCATCTTATTCAAGCATCACCAGCTCAACGTAGAAGATCAAGATCAGAACAAATGAGAAACTGATTTAACAAAAAATGATTATTGATATGATATGGAATCCTGATTGGCATGTCAATACCATACCAATCAATCTCAATTCCAAACAACCGATAGTACGATCTCAGACAAACTTGTTTCTAACAAAACAGTCGAATGTCGAAGATTAATGAAAATGCAGATTAAATTTACTAAACAAAATGAACGAATCAATAAATCAAGAATAAGAACCAAGGAATCGAAATCCTTGTAACTAAAAGAATATTATCGAGAATATTAACCATTTTTTTTGGGATTATGTTAGCGTTAACATGACTTGGGTGGATTCGTGACAATTTGCGTCGTCTAAATATCTTGATAAGTATAAAATTATCATTTATAATTAAATAAATGAAAACATACCTTGTAATTTACAAGTACAAATGATCTATAATGATTACAACATATATATAATCACATTTACATATATAAATACTCTCATTCTCGTCCATTGGCAACTCGGAAGTTTCGCTTGCAACTATTATAGTTAAAAGATTTCAAAATTTTATTTTTGGAAAAATTTTTCATTCTCGATAACTTGAGCTATGATACCAATCAGTAACACCCCCAAATTCGGTCAGAGTAGCAGAAGGGTCCTTGGGTGTTACTATCATGATTCAAGCTTATAATCATAGAAAATGGCTCAAAACGAGTCGTTTTAATAAAACATCCATTCATTCATTCAACGATAAAACTTTACACATGGTCCCAGATAATTTAAAGTGTACAAAACACTATAAATGATAAACGTTCTTTGAATGGATATGTTTTAGAAAAGTCAGATAAAACATTTCAAATAAGTAAGCTTCACGAAACCGCCTTCCTCGAGTGCCTTCCCTATGGACCTGAGATAAACCATGCTAAAAAGTCAACAAAATTGCTTAGTGAATCTATAGAGTTTAAATTGAATAAAGAGAACACAAGCATTCTGAATAACCTTCCATGGTTAATAATTCATGAAAAGACAACTATGTTGTACGGACATAATTATCGGTGTTATTACGTAATCCTTATGACATTGAACGTTAACATATATTATTTCAGCCCAACACACCTAGCCAAGTGCGTATATATCTCTTATACGTATGCATCCGATGTTTCATTACTAGTGTTTCACTACACCACGCGATAGCTAGTCGCGACCGGACTGGGCGTCACCCCGATAGATCTAGTATTAGCCTTCTTTCAATTAACAATTCACGATTCCATGGGTCTTTTAAGGCTAAAGCTAACTTATGTAAATAACTTTCATCTAGCAAACAATCGGGTCCCTTGTGTTCTACTTTAAAATGAATACAATAAAAATCATTCTTATGATAAATTTGAGAATATAATATCGATACCTAATGTATTCCTTGCCGGTTTTCATCTAAAAGATATTCTTACGCTAAGTTTAAAGCCATAACGAAGTAAATACATAATACGTAATAGTCGAGATTAAAATAACGAGCTGAAATTGACAGATTGTCACACTTTTATAGTTTTCTAGTTTGATCCATACATAAAAAACATCTGATTTTAATTTTAAAACTTATTTATTAAGTTTTTCAGTGTTTATCCTACAAGAAGAGTCATCACATACCTCATTATCAGAACTTGAAGAAGACTTGGAACTTGTGGAACTTGAAGTAGACTTGGCCTTCACTGAAAACATCATCAGATTCTTCTCAACTTCTTCCTTAGCCTGGTTCACCTCACGATATTAGATCTCGCTCTTCAAATCAAAGTTTCTCAACAAGCTCTGATACCACTTGTTGATCCCAAACTTAGATCAACTAAACTTGTGTATTATCGATATTTGTTCAAGTATAATACGTTTGAGAAACTTTGTATATTTAAAAAACTAAGTATTATGCGGAATTAATACTTAGCACAAAGAACAAATAACAAATAACTTGTACCAAACTTTCTGTTGGGAATAAATATAAGAGTGTTAGTTCCCCCTGCTGGTTGGTCAGAGTTTCCCCTGCTAGAGTAAGTTCCCCTTGCTGAATAACAAAGGCAGGAGGATTGGTCCCACTGCTGGAAGACAAAGACCCTGCTACTAAGGTAAACTTGGAATAGTTTATTACGCGTTTCAGTTACTACTCCAAGATAGTTTCCTAGTTTGTTAGTAGTGATCTTGTACGTGAGTCCTTGTGTTATAAAAGGACTCACTAGGTTGTCATGTAAATCACATCTTTCTCTGTTCATTTCATTTCATACTTTAAGGTTTTGTAACCCTAGTACCACTATTGATTATTCGTATATCTATGATATATTAAAGTTCAACGTTTGATTTAAACATCTGTTCTTGTGCTAAACACTATATTCTGCATCTTGTTTAGTTACTTTGTGTTGCAAAGTTTCTCTAGTGTTAGATTGAATTTATTCTTTCTATCACAACCCTTAAACGAGCTAAGGTTTAAGATGTAAGTTTGGGATCAACAAGTGGTATCAGAGCTTGTTGAGAAACTTTGATTAAACGAAGAACAAAACATCTCTTACAACCAACATCAACCATGTCTTCGGATTCTCACTCATCCTCAACCAACAACAACTCTCTCAAACTACCCATTCTGGATCCTGAAAACTTTGAATTATGGGAATTCAGGATTCAACAATACCTCAAGATGGAACACTATGTTCTATGGGAGATCATAGAGTTTGGTGATCAATTTTCCAAAACTATAGCAGTTGAAGAAAAGGATAAGGGAGAGGAAAAAGGTGAAAGCTCCAAAGGTGATAGCAAGAAGAAGTCTGCCGCTCTTGCTGACAAGGAGATACTAGCAAGAAGGTATGATGTCAGGGCTCACAGTTCTTTGCTGTTGGCTCTACCTGATAGACATCAGCTAAGGTTCATAAAGTATAAGACGACTAAGGAACTTTGGGAAGCTATTGGTGATACATTTGGAGGAAATGAGGCAACCAAGAAGAAGAAAAAGAATCAGATGATAGACCAAATTGCTTCTTTTAAAGCCAATGGTGATGAAGCAATTGGCTCAATCTACAATAGGCTTCAAGATCTGGTTGCTCAACTTGAATTCTTTGATATTGAGATGTCTAGAGAACAAGTGAATGCTAGATTCCTCAACAGTCTACAAAAGGAATGGTTTGTCTACAAAGCCATTTGGCAAAACAGAGATGACATTCATGATAAGAACATTGATGAAATCTACAATAACCTGAAGGTCTTTGAGCCTGTGGTCAATGAGATGAAGGCATTAGGCATTATTCCTACAAATTCAAGTGGAACTGTTGATCCCCCTGCTAACATGGCATTTATATCTTACAGTATTGGGATTTCTAAAGGAAGTGGGATTGAAGTTTCCCCTGCTAACCATTCCCTTGCTATAAGGTCTGGACCATCTTATGATGAAGAAAGGCCTGTAACCTTCAGTCTTGATATTGCCTGTGCTTTCATAGCATCTCAAGGATCTCAAGGATCTATTGTGTTACATGAAGATCTGAATTAAATCAGCAAGCAAGGACTGGAGGAGATGGACATTAAGTGGAACATGGCTCTACTCAACATGAGAGCCAACAGATTTTACAAGAAGTATGGGAAGAATATTTCTATCAATCCTTCTGATGTAGCTGGATTTGACAAAACAAAGGTAGAATGCTACAACTGTGGCAAGAAAGGCTATTTTGCTAGGGAGTACAGAGGGCCAAAGAATGGAAGCAGCTATAGGAAGGAAAACAGGGATGATGATTCTGGTGCTAAGGCAATGGTAGTCATGCAAGGGATAGATGGAGCAGGTGGATGGGACTGGAGTGCTATGACAGAGAGTGTTGAAAGAAATCAAGCATTAGTTGCTAAAAAGAAAGAGGAAGATTTTGCTCTTATGGCTATGTCAAGCTCTAGTTCAGACAATGAGGTATATGATGATTCATATTGAACCAAAGCTTGTAGAAAAAATACTGAGTTATTGAATGATCAAATAAGAAAGTTAAAAGTTGATTACATTAATTGCGATAATGACCTAGATAACTTCAAACGTGCTTTAGAACAGTTATAGTCCACCATAAGAGAGTATAAACAAAGAGAAAATGATTACAGAGATCATATTGTCGTATTAGAGAGAGATGCTAGAGAAAATGATGATTCCATTAAGGAATTAACTCCTGAATTAGAAGTTTCTAGATCTAACAAGAAGATAGATGAACAAACTGTTGAAAAATTTGGAAAAGCTTCTAAAGATCTAACTAAGGCAGTTGAAATTGGTCAGTCTCCTAGGGACAAAACAGGTTTTGGTGTCAAAAATGAACATGCTACCATTCCACCACCACCTTCCAATATGCATGCACCAATGCCTAGGAAAGATTTGTCTTGGACTGGTCTTTCTTGTTTCAAAAAGCAGGAAGATATTAAATTTAACTTAAATGCATACATACCAAAGAATCTAGAAACAGAAGAACCTCTAGTAAAAACCAGTGCTATTAGGGATTTTGAAAAGGAACAAATTGCTTTAAAACAGTAGAAATAGATAACCCTGTTCTCTTTTCAAGAGAATGATTATTTGGAAGTGATTCAAGTTCTAAGAGTAGTTCATCCAGAACCTCCAGCAGATTTGAATTAGGATCAAAGCCCTCTAAGACTACTGTTAAATATGCTGGTATGTATAGGTCTATTAGAGGTAATCAGAGGAATTGGAACAACCAAAAGTCTCATCAATTAGGAGAGGACTTTGTGACAAATACCAAACCTTGTTTCACTTGTGGCAGTTTTGATCACACTTATCAAGACTGTCAAGCACCAATGGAAATGGTGGTTGTAAATCCTTTAAAGGAAATGCAACCAAAAGCCATTCTATTGAATGCAGGTGCAAAATCTTTTTCCCTTGCTAAGTATGTTGCCCCTGCTTTGAGAAACAAGGTATCTGATAAGTATGTAGTTCCTGCACTAAGAAAGGTGAATGATGCATGTCCCAAATCTACCACTTATATGACCAAACCAGAACCTCATACTACATATGAATTTGTTTATAGACCCTACCAACACGCCAATATAGACCAGAACAAAAGATGGGTTCCCTCTGCTAAGCATAGGGATTCCCCTGCTAAGTCTAGGGTATCCCCTGCTGGCAAAGTTTTGCCCTCTAGAAACATGGGAAGATGGGGAAAAGCTGTGAAAGCCTCAGCTCGTTGGGTTTGGGTACCCAAAAGGGGTACTTAATCCAATGGTGTATCTCTAGTCTTTGACAAGTTATCTTATATTGATACACGAGGTAGATCCAAGTCAGTAATGGCTTGGGTCCCCAAGAGAAACTAAATTGTTTTTTTTTGCAGGTGACAAAGCAGACCAGGAATGATAAAGCCTATTGGGAAAGTGGATGCTCAATGAGTATGACTGGATGTAAATCTTATCTGTCTAACTTTGTTCCCATGCATGACAATGATGATGTTTCTTTTGGAGATAGGCATGGAACAATCACTGGAAAAGGAACTACTGTCACTAATGGAATGACATTTGATAATGTCTACTTGGTGAAAGAGTTAAAGTACAATCTTTTCAGTGTGTCCTAGAAGACTGATAACAAGAAGTTTGTCCTTTTTACTGATACTGAATGTCTTGTGTTGGGGAAGGAGTTCGTTTTACCACCAAACACTCCTATTGTGCTCAGAACCCCAAGACAGACGAATATGTACACAATTGATTTAAAGGACATCTCTTTAAGACAATGAAAATTGTTTCATTGCCAAAGCATCAGTTGATGAATGCAAGAAATGGCATAGAAGACTTGGTCATCTTAACTTCAAGAACATAGACAAGCTGGTCAAGTATACTCTTTTTCATGGTCTTCCTTCCAAGTCCTTTGTCAATGATCATACTTGCGCTGCTTGCCTGAAAGGGAAGCAACACAGAGCCTCTTGCAAGTAAAAAACAAGCCTATCCACTACCAAGCCATTGGAATTACTGCACATGGATCTGTTTGGTCCTACTTCTGTGGCAAGCATAATGAAGAAATGGTACTGCCTGGTGATTACTAATGATTTTTCAAGGTTCACATGGACATTCTTTCTGTTTGAAAAGAGTGACAAAGCAGATGTACTCATAGGTTTTATCAATCAGATTGAACTTTCCAAAAGTATGAAGGTAGTGACCATGAGATCAGACAATGGTGGTGAGTTCAGAAACAAGAAGCTGGACACTTTCTTCACAAACAAAGGAATAAGGAGGGAATACTGTATAGCAAGAACAACGCAACAAAATGGAGTTGTAGAAAGAAGAAATAGGACACTTATTGAAGCCGCAAGGACTATGCTATCTGATTCCAAGCTTCCAGTTATCTTTTGGGCTGCAGCTGTAGCCACTGCTTGTTATGTTCAAAACAGGGCCTTGGTGGTAAAGGCACACAACAAGACCCTTTATCGGTTGTTCAATAGCAGACCCCCTTTGATTGACTTCTTCAGACCATTTGGATGTTATGTGATCATTCTGAACACAATTGACAGTTTAGGCAAGTTCAATGAAAAGGGGGATGATAGGTACTTTTTAGGTTATTCATTAAAAAGCAAGGGATATAGGGTTTTCAACAAGAAGACAAGCAAAGTGATAGAAAATATCCATGTAGATTTTCTTGAAGACAAGCCTGAAGATGTACAAACAGGTCCTGATTGGTTCTTTGACATTGAAGTACTTTCAAAATCCATGAATTATGTGCCTGTTGCTTTGTAGAATACTAACATTTCAGGTACAAAAGAACCAACTACTGTGGAGAAGCCACCAATGAGGTACATGACTGTACCCTCATTGTTTCCCATTGATGATGATGCTACAAAAACAGGTGAAGAAGATGACACGTCTCAAAGGAAGGAGCAGTCAATCCCTTCCCCTGTTAAGTCAATTCCTGAAAGCAGGGGAATGGCTGAAAGCAGTGGAATCCAGGATTCCCTATTGGACCAAATGTTTCCCCTGCTGCTAAAGAACCAGTTGTCAATGATGTTAATGATGAAGAAAGAGAATCCCCACTCATTTTCCCATCTTTATCTATCATTTTCTCCAGTAGTGGAAGTAGAATAACTAGGAATGGAGGTCCAAGTTATTCAGAGCTGCATTCAGCTCATCAGCATCCATCTCTCAGTCATGCAGTATCATTTGGAAGCTCTTTTGAGGATTTCATTCCCAATCAAGATAGCACTATAAATCTTGATTTGGAAGAGGATGAAACAGAAGTAAACATGAGCGTTCAACCTACCTACAGAGTCAATAAAGATCACCCCATCATAGGTGATCTTGAGACTCCCAAACAAACAAGGTATTCAGCAAAGGAACACAGATTCATTGCCAACATTACTATGAAGTTTAACCATGACAATATGCAATGTTGTCTGTTTACTGCCTTTTTGTCACAAGAAGAGCCAAAGAAGATCTTTCAGGCTTTAAATGATCCAAGCTGGGTTGAAGCTATGCAAGAAGAACTCTTACAATTTGACATCCAAGAAGTGTGGATTCTGGTAGATTCTCCAAAATGGGTAAGGCCCATTGGGACAAAGTTGGTGCTCACGAACAAAAAGGATGAGAGGGGTAATGTAGTCAGAAACAAAGCAAGACTGGTAGCACAGGGATATACTCAGGAAGAAGGTATTTATTATGAAGAAGTCTTTGCTCAAGTAGCCAGGATTGAAGCCATCAGATTGTTTCTGGCTTATGCTTCCTTCATGGACTTCACAATATACCAAATGGATGTTAAGAAGTTTATGTTATGCAATGGTAAAAGGATAAGTGTTTTCACACTTATTAAATCCCCTACACTTGACCATTGCAATGCCCTCATGCAATGCATTAATTTTAAAGCACACATTACATTTCTCATCATAAATAACCCACCTTGTCCTTTATTAAATACTAAACTTTAAGGAAAGTAAAAAGATAGAAATCAAAGACTTACATTGGGGTTTTGGCTGTCATGAATGTTTATCATCCTCAAGTTTCACGTTCTACCAAGCTTGAAAACGAGATCATTGTTATTATAAGTTAGCAAACTAACACGAACTCATGTGGCCCAATTATTTACTTAGACTCCCTTATTCCTAAGTGTATCTTTTATATTTTAATATTTGTCTTGAATGATCATGAGGATGCATTGTTTGACTTATTTCGATAGTTATTTAGGCTGAAAATAAAGTGGGACGATTTAATTAATAGTTAGCTAAAGGACAAAATCTTTTAAAACTGCTTCTCGGGACCTCTTAAAGTTCATATCTTGGCATAACTTGCTTCAGGATTTAAGACCTTTCTCGGACCGATATTTGGCAGCGACTTCATACTTCGAATCTTGAGAGAGGTTCTTGAAATTATGGTCTTCTCTTTCATAATAGGAATTTCTTCACTTGAAGTTTTTGAGACATTCTTCATATTTGGACCACGACTTCTTCATTTTTCTCCAATCTTTATTTTAGACTTTGATATACAACGATCCGCCTCCTTTTAGGACTTGGATCTATTTATCCTCATACCTTGTTATGGCCTTTTTGGATAGACTTCTCCATGATCTTTAGGGGAGTATTTGCTTTTCGTCGTGTGTCTTGATCCTTCATATTGATTTTTGATAAATGATTCTTCACATCACTTGGGATCTTTTGCAACAAAATGTAGCCCTCGTGCCTTGTTAGGGCCTTTTCGGACTCGCCAATCTTGGCATCCCACTTCAATAAGCTATGCCTTGGCTATGAACTCTAATTAATACCGAGAAACTTTTAAACGATCTTGTGCTAGAAGCTAATTAACTTTTCAAATCGTACAACCTTATTTATTGCAAATATATTTATTAACAAGCGATGGGAGAAAAAGCTTATAATCAACTCACATAAATTCACGAAAGAATACCAAACTTATAATTGACTCTATCATCTCTCGTTCTCCATAATTTAAAATCTCAAGGAATGAGACTCGTGGATGCTTAGCCAATTAAATCAAAGTTTTGGGTTTTCAAGTCATCTATAGGATCTTGCAAATTCTTAGACTCTTTCAAGTTTAGAATTCGCATATTAAAGTTCCCTTGATAAACGACTTTCTAGGATCAATTATAGGAACTTGCGAAAAGTTCTTGTTCTTAACCCGTGAGAGTTAAGACTTTCGCGTTTTAAAGTTCCATATATAAAAGCCTAGCAAAACTTGACTTAAACACGTTAAGGATACTAGCTAGAGTAAACTTAGATAAGTAAACTCGGGTTGAGTCAAAATATTCACGACTTTGAAAAATTTAAAACCACTTTATTAAACTTTATTTTTAGCAAAGAAAGTAAATAACACTAACAAAGGAAAATACTACTATACAACTAGGCCAAAATAGATTAAAAATTTTGAAAAAGGTCGAAAAATTAAATTTTCCGGTTAAAATGAGGACAAATTCATGGAAAAGCCCACTTACTTCGATAGAAGTCCCCCTACACTTGATATAAACATTGTCCTCAATGTTAAGCATGTAGGAGTAAACTCCCCTACACTTAGGACATTGTGCACTTTGTTTAAATCTTGCTAAGGAAAGGACAACTATAGTGATTTCAATGTGAACATATAAGATATGAAATATTGAATCACGACAGTTTAGGATAGAACCGGGAAGACGGGTACACGGGATCACGGTTCGTCAAAAGTCATCAAGAATGGATCTATGAAGCTTTTAATCCCTGCACATCAAAAGAAACAAGACAACAAACACATACGGGGCTCCCCCGACACTTATTATGAAAACGGTAAAGGATAGATCAACGGGTTGTCTCCCGAGAAGCGCTTGTTTTTGTTAACCGAGTCACGAGCCTGACTCGACCCAGAACTTATTCAAGGGAAACGTGGTAAGGGATGGAATCATCTCTTGAGATATGTCCTCACCAAATTACAGCTTCACTCGCTGGCCATTCACTTTAAAATTAGGCCCATTTGGTTGAGAAAGCTCAATGGTGCCGTAAGGGAAAACTTTGGCGACGGTGAATGGACCAGACCAACGGCTCTTCAGCTTGCCCGAGAAAATATTCAACCGAGAGTTAAAGAGTAAAACTTGATCACCAACATGGAACTCTCGGTTCTTAATCCTTAAATCATGAATGATCTTGGTCTTCTCCTTGTAGATCAAAGAATTCTCATAAGCTTCATTCCTCAGTTCATTTAGCTCGTTGAGTTGAATCTTCCGAAGATCACCGGCTTTGTTGATGTCAAAATTGGCCCACTTCAAGGCCCAGTATGCCTTATGTTCCAGCTCAATAGGGAGGTGGCATGCCTTCCCGTACACAAGACGATATGGAGTGCAACCTATCGGCGTCTTATATGCGGTACGGAAAGCCCACAAAGCATTGTCTAACTTATCGGCCCACGAGGCACGATGCTCTCCCACAGTTCTCTCTAAAATTCTCTTCTGTCCACGGTTAGATATCTCGGCTTGACCATTTGTTTGAGGATGATAAGCGGTGGAAAGACGTTGATTGACACCGTACTTAGCCATGACTCGAGCAAATTGATCATTGCAAAATGAGTCTCGCGGTCACTGATGATAGCACGAGGAACACCGAATCGAGCAAATAGCTGCTTCAAAAAGTTCACTACCACCCTCGCATCATTCGTAGGGAGAGCCTTTGCTTCAACCCTTTTAGAGACGTAGTCAACGGCTACGAGGATGTACTTGTTCCCTTTGGATGATGGAAATGGCCCCATAAAGTCGATGCCCTATACATCAAATATTTCACATTCTTGTATGAAATTTTGAGGCATCTCATCTTTATGTGTGATCTTGCCTTGTATTTGGCAAGCATCACAATGTTTAACCATTTAATGAGCGTCATGATAAATGGTGGGCCAATAAAAGCCAGAGTCAAAAACTTTCTTCGGGTGTAATTGGGACCAAAGTGACCACCGGTGGGTCCTTTATGGCAAGCTTCAAGGATTAGTAAAGCTGCCGGGCCATCAACACACCGACGAATGACAAGATCACATTTTTTGAATAGGTAAGATTCGTCCCAAAAATAGTGTTCAATATCTTTAAAGAACTTTTTCTTTTGTTAGGACGTTAACCTTTCCTTGAGAATTCCACCCGCTAAGTAGTTTGCAATGTCCGCAAATCACGGGGTGTCATCAAGATTGGAATTGATAGAAATTAAGGCCTCAAGGGGAAAAGAGTCATTGATCTCTTAATTCGGATGATCCCCTTGGTAAGGATCCTTAAGTCTACTTAGATGATCCGCGGCTAGGTTTTCGGCTCCCATCTTGTCACGAATTTCGATTTTAAATTCTTGAAGGAGAAAAACCCAACGAAGAAGTCTTGGCTTAGAATCTTTCTTAGTCAACAAGTACTTCAACGCGGAATGATCGATGTACACGATTGTGGTGGAAAGGACAAGATAGGGGTGAAATTTTTCAAAAGCATACACTACAACTAAAAGCTCTTTTTCGGTAGTGGTATAATGCAATTGAGCCCTCGTCATCGTCTTGCTAGCATAATGGATTGGTTGGAAGTGTTTGTTCAATCTTTGGCCCAAAACCGCTCCAATAGCAAAGTCGCTAGCATCACACATCAATTCAAAAGGTAGCTCCTAATTAGGGGTAACCAAGACCGGTGCCTTAGTGAGCTTGTCCTTAAGAAGATTGAAGGATTCAAGACACTCTTTAGAAAAGATAAAATGAGTATCTTTTTCCAAGAGGTGGGTCATCAGGAGAGTGATTTTAGAAAAATCTTGAATGAATCGACGATAGAAGCCCGCATGACCAAGGAAACTTCGCACACCCTTCACGGTTGAAGGTGGAGGTAATTTGGCTATGACATCAACTTTAGCACGGTCCACTTCAAGACCGGCTTTTGATATTTTATGTCCAAGCACAATGCCTTCTTTTACCATGAAATGGCATTTTTCCCAATTTAGAACAAGGCGAGTGTCTTCACACCACTTAAGCATGCATTCCAAATTGGCAAGGCAAGAAGAGAAAGAGTCACGATAGACCGAGAAATCATCCATGAAGACTTCCATAGTTTCTTCAACCATGTCATGGAAGATAGCCATCATACACCTTTGGAAAGTCCCGGTAGCATTGCATAAGCCGAAAGGCATTCGTTCGTAAGCAAATGTTCCATAAGGACAAGTGAATGTGGTTTTCTCTTGGTCTTTAGGATCGATGGGAATTTGAAAATACCCAAAGAAACCGTCTAAGAAGTAATAATTGTCATTACCTGCTAGACGTTCAAGCATTTGGTCCATAAAAGGAAGGGGAAAATGATCCTTTCTCGTAGCATCATTGAGTTTGCGATAGTCTATACAAACTCTCCACCCTGTAACGAGATGAGTAGGAATCAACTCGTTGTTTTCATTGGGCACAACAGTGATTCCGCCTTTCTTAGGCACACAATGGACCGGACTAACCCATGGTGAATCCGAGATAGGGTAGATCATTCGCGCATCAAGAAGTTTGATAACCTATTTTTTGATAACGTCATGGATCTTGGGATTCAACCTTCTTTGGTTTTGAATAGTGGGTTTAAAGTCGTCCTCCATGAGAATTTTATGTGTGCAAAAGTGAGGATCAATTCCACGAATATCGGAGATTTTCCAAGAAATCACTTTCTTATGATTCTTCAGCACGACGATAAGTCGAGATTTTTCTTCTTCTTTTAAGTCCTTAGCGATGATGATGGGTAACTTCTTATTGTCGTCAAGGAACACGTATTCGAGATGAGACGGCAGATCCTTTAGCTCTAAATCCGGAGGATTTTCGATGGACGGCGTAGTCAAAGTGGGATCATCGATAGAGATTTCCTCAAGAGATGGTGAAGAAATATGGTCCTCATTGAGAAGTTTCTCAATGGTACGAATCTCTTCATCCCAATTGGATGGAGAATCGTCATATTGTAAGTCCACATCTTCCAAAGTTGCTTCAAATTCTTTCAAAAAGAAATCACTTTCTCCAAATGAAGTTAGTGATGGAGCAATAGAGGCAACGGTCTCAACAATGGGTAGAGAAGAAGAACCACTTTTACAAGCGTCTTTGAAATGCTCTTCACAAGCCTCATCAAGAACGTCAATGAAATTAACGTTCTCGTTTTCAAAAGGCTGCTTAGAAAGTTTACCCATGTTGAAGACGATTTTATCGTCACCAACTCTCATAATTAATTCGCCCGTGGCTACATCAATGAGAGTGCGACCGGTCCTCAAGAATGGACGTCCAACAATTAATCGAACACGGGGATCCATCTCGTAGTCAACGACAACAAAATCCGCCGGAAAGGTGAATTTGTCGATACCGACGAAGACATCTTCGGCTATCCCCACTGGATAAGCAACCGTACGGTTAGCTAATTCCAATGTCATGCGTGTGGGGACTAGCTCGGGTAGAGATAACTGTTTCCAAACACTTAATGGCATTAAGTTTATACTAGCACCTAGATCGGCTAGGGCCATACAATTCTCTACCCCGGGGAAGTTACAAGGAATGAGAAAACGACCCTGATCACCAAGTTTGGTGGGTAATTTCCTTAAGAGCACTGCGGAGCAATTCTCATTAAGTTGGGTCTGAGCGATATCAAGAAGTTTATCCTTATCACTGAGAAGATCTTTAAACATTTTATCATATTTCGGCATGTGAGCGAGAGCCTTGGCAAAGGAGATGTTGAAATTCAGTTGTTTAAACATTATAAGAAAGTTAGAAACCTGAATATCATCCTTGTTCTTCAACTTCTCTTTCCTCAACCTTGAGGGATAAGGTATATTGGGTTGAGATGAAGGCTTTGGAATGGAATTCTCACTCACATCCTTGGGTGGTGGAGGGGTGGAAGTAGAAGGTGGATGAATTGGTGAAATAGAAGGTGGAGGAATTGGAGAAATAGAAGGTGGAGGAATTGGAGAAGGGGACTCGTTTTCCTTTGTCACAATCACCGGTGTAGGTGTAGGAAGCTCGGGTTCCTTTAAACCTTTTCCACTTCGAGTGGTGATTGCTTTCATCTCCCCTCTTGGATTAGCAACGGTGTTACTCGGAAGAGAACCCGAACCAGAGGCTTGATTACTTTGGAAGAAACTAGCCATCATATCCCTTAAGTCATTCGTTTGACTGCTCAAAGAGTTTCGCATATCGGCTCGAAGATCATTCCCTTGTTACACCATATCTCCTTTCAAGGTGATGAGTTGCCGCTGAAGATTATGCACTATCGCGTCATTAGTCCTCATGTAAGTGTCAACCTCTTGATTAAATGCGGTAGGTTGGATGGGAGGAAGAGCATGGTAGGCAGGTGGTTGATAAGTGGGTTGTTGGTAAACTTGGTTGTTTCCTTGAGGTGGATATGGGTTTCTTTGGGTTTGATATTGATTTGGAGCTCGAGGTTGGTTTTGATTGTTGCGATTGAGGTTGTTTTGGTTTTGAGGTGGGAAACCAGGTGGTGAAAGGAAGTTGTTTGAACGATAACTGAGCAAATTGCGGTCACCTTGAGGACGTGCTTGATAGCCTCCCGTAGAAAAGTTACCGTTGGCGGCATACACATTTTCCGGATTGTCATGAGTCGAAGGACAATCGGTGTATGAATGAGAACCCCCGCATATTTCACATGACTGATTCATAACATTAACTTGCGCATTGATGCTTTTGGTATTGTTAGCGGTTTGTAGAGCAAGTGTTTCAACAAGCGAAGTAAGCTTATCAATTCTCTTGTCGGCATCACTAGTACTAGCACTAGCCACATTAGTTCGAACACTCTTGGTTTGCACTCTAGATTTATTCTCAATAATATCCCATGCGGCATTAGAAGACTTAACCAAAATGTTACCCCCCGAGGCACTATTTAGTGAATCATAGTCATTCATGCTTAAACAATTGTAAAAAGTATTAATTTGATGTACTTTTGTGAAACCATGTTGTAGACACTTTCTTAAAAGTTCCTTAAAACGGTCTCAAGATTCACTAAATGTCTCACCTTACTTTTGTTCAAAGTTAATGATTTCATTCCGCAAAGCGGTAGTACGTGAGAGTGGGAAAAATTAGTTGATGAATTTGGTCTCTAAATCCGTCCACGTAAGAATACTTTGTGGTGGTTCCTTATCAAGCCAATGTCGGGCTTGTCCCTCTAAGGAGAAAGGAAAAAGTTGCAAGCGAATCACCTCTTGTGAAACCCCATTATACTTAACCGTATTAGTGAGTTGAAGGAACCTTTTTATATGGTCATGAGGATCATCAAGTGTACGCCCCAAGAATGGTTGAGCAGAGACCGTTTGAATGAAGCCGGATTTGAGTTCAAAGTTGTTGGCTCCAATCTCGGGTATGACAATAGCATCGGTGTTGCCCTCTACTTGCGATTGCAAAAGCTCGATCATTGGTCGATTGTCCATGGTGACAATAGGTTGAGTTACGACTTTGGATTGAATTGCTTTCTTCTTACGAGCACGGGTACGCATACACACCTACAAAAAGAAAAGAAAGATAGACAAGAAATATTTTTGGTTTTTTATGTTTTTCTTTTTTTTGAATTTTTTGAAAAATTTTAATTTTTATGGATTTTTGAAATTTTTTAAAGCAAGGAAAATAACGTTCAAAAATGAATGGATCCCAAAATCCAACGCGTCTCTCACTAAAAACTGTTAATCTTAACGAAAAGAGCCGGCAGCGGCGCCATTTAATAACTTGATTTTACTTAGTTATGAAAGTTCGTTTGTTCCAGTCTTTTTGAATTGATTACTAGTTAAGAGTGCGACTCAGTCGTTCTTGGTGAAAAATAAAAAGGTTGTCGTTGTCTATAACTAATTAAAAAGTAAATGCGAAACGTAATTAAAATAGGCTAAAAGCAATTCTAGAAAAACTGTCACTTTTTCTCTCTAAAATTAGAAAAACACTTGGTAAAAACAGAGATTTCGGGAAGCGTGCAATTTTTTGAAATTAAAACGTAATGAATTTAAAACTTGAAACTTGTAAAACTTAAAAACTTAAACCATCGGAATGTCAACTGTCGGAAAGCATTTCTATCGGAATAACAACTTAAGCATCGGAATAACAGTGGACAAATTCTATCAGAATGTAATTCTATCTGAATGTCAATTATGTCGAAATAATAGTATCGGAATACAAGGATTTCGGTCGGAATCTCAAATCTATCGAAATAATCACAAAGGTATCGGAATAATGAACACGAAAACTATCGGAATAACACCCTGTCGGAATGTAACTTCTATCGGAATATGGCTAACAAAAATTTGGCAGTGTTTCGTCTCAATAGAGCCTTAAGACCCGTCGCAATATACGATCGCAATGAGCGATCACAATCACGATCAAAATAAGGGGGAAATACACATGATCGCAAAGTAAAACCCTAAGGGTTATTGCGATCACAATGAAACCGTCGGAATGAACCGTCACAATATAGAAACCCTATGATTGCGATGAAGCACCAAGCAATCCGAAAAGGTGAGATAAGCTAAAAACTCAATAACCACTTATAAAAAGAACAATTAACCGAAACTTAACCAACTCAATAAGCACAGATTTGAAAACTTTTATAATACGAAATAAGTAAACTTTATGAATCAAACTTTTAAAAATACTAAACTTTTAAGAAAACTTGAAAGACAATAAGCTAGATACTAAATAAGCCAAAAAGCATAACAAGCTTTAAGCTTAATCGTATAAAGACTTATATAGGATTAAAAAGATAAACTTTTTAATCACATAAACATCTAGATTAAACAAAATCAAAGATAATTTTTGGATCAAACAAGTAAAAATCAAGAAAGGTAGAAAGAGATTGAATATGAAAAACTTAACTTGAACTTGTAGATTAAAAGATTCAAAAATACAAGATTGAATTAAAGCTTGAACATGAAAAGAAATAAAAGATGAAGTTTTAGTGAGAGAAAGTTAAACACTTTCTCTCTCTAAAATGAAAACTAAAGAAATAAAAATGAACTAGGTAAATTAACTAACACCCTCCTAATGTGTCATTAGGAGGGTATATAGGAGGTGGGGAGTGCATGTGTTGCTTCCTTCTTTCTTTCTTCTCGTCTCGACTCAATTTAAATTCTTTGTCTTTCTCGACGTCGTCTCGGGATTTGTCGACATAAATTGAACTTGTCTTACAATTTTCTTCTTCTATTAGACTTGAGTTCTTCGACTTCAGTAAACTTCTGTCTTTAGACTTTTTCTTCGATAAATCTTCAGAATAGGCCTTGGACTTCCGTTCTTTTTACACTCTTGATCTTTTGACTTCGTATTTTCCCGTTTTCTTCGATAAAAGCCTGTGATAGCCCATGTTTTCTTCCTTTTTCATATTTTTACCCTGAAACACAATAAAAACACAAACCACGCATAATTCCGACTTTTACGACATAAAATACATGTTTTGGTCTTGTTAATATTGGAAATAAGTGGTAAAAGGATAAGTGTTTTCACACTTATTATGCAACCTTCAGGGTTTGAAGACCCAGAACACCCAAAAAACTTTACAAGGTGAAGAAGGCTATGTATGGACTTCATCAAGCTCCTAGGGCCTGGTATGGAACTCTTTCTAAATACCTGTTGGATAATGGTTTCAACAGGGGGAAAATTAACCAGACCTTGTTTATTAAGAAACAAAAGGGTGACTTTCTTTTGGTGCGAGTATATGTGGATGACATCATCATTGGATCCACAAACTCGATGCTCAGCAAAGAGTTTGCCAAGTTGATGCAAGATAAATTTCAAATGAGTGCAATGGGTAAACTCAACTTCTTTTTGGGGTTACAAGTTCAGCAGAGAAAAGATAGGATCTTCATCTCACAAGACAAGTATGTTGCTGAAATTGTGAAGAAGTTTGGAATGTGTGAAGGAAAGAAAGTCTCCACTCCAATGGATAAGAAGCATCCTTGGGGCAAAGATGACCCTGGGAAGCCTATTGATGTCAGGAACTATAGGTCCATGATTGAATCTCTCATGTACCTTACAACTTCAAGACCTGACATCATGTTTGCAGTCTGCTTATGTGTAAGATACCAAGTGGCACCCACAGAGTGTCATCTGTTTGATGTGAAGACAATTTTTAGGTATCTGAAGTGTCATCCAACTTTAGGACTTTGGTATCCCAATGAGTCACCATTTGAGCTGGTATCCTATTCAGATAGTGATTATGCTGGTGACAACAATGATAGGAATTCTACAACAGGTAGATGTTAGTTTTTGGGAAGCAGGCTTATATCTTGGCAGTGTAAAAAGCATACTATTCTGGCCACATCCACAACTGAAGCTGAGTATGTAGCAGCTGATGCATGTTGTGGACAAGTTCTTTGGGTTCAGAACCAGTTGCTTGATTATGGGTACAATTTTCTTAAAACCAAGATATTCATTGACAATAACAGCACCATTTGCATTATTAAAAATCCTGTTTTTCATAGCAAGACTAAACATATTGAAATCAGACATCATTTCGTTAGAGATTGTTTTGAAAAAGGATTAATTGTCCCAGAGGCAATTGATACAGAACTTACTGTTGCTGATCTTTTGACAAAAGCTTTTGATGTGGGGAGGTTTCAATACTTGGTTGCAAGTATTAGAATGGTCACTCCCTAAAACTCGATGTCTAATTTGTCTTGTGAATTCATGATTCCTTTATTGCTTTTGTTGTACATATATTAGTCAATGTTTCCATTATTCTTCATTCCACTGCTTTTGAACTAAGATTCCCCTGTTGGGGTTCATCCCCCTACTAAGGCATTTTTCCCTGTTAAGAGTTTTTCTCTTAAGTTGGGTTTGTTCTTTCTAAAGTGGTTATATGTGGTTTTTAGACTAAACAATGAAGAGATTCAAATGGAGCATACCATATTATGGGAGGATCAGGTATATGCTCTATGTTCAGGGGAGGTTAGGTCACACCTTTAAGAATTAGGGTATCCTTAGGATACTCATATATGATTCTAGATCATATTCACTGGTGAGTAGGGTTTGGGACAATGAAGACTTGCTGCAAAGCCTGTTGGAGTTCTAAAACCTTGAGGCACTATAATGTGTACTTAAAATTCTTTATTGAGCAGCTTGCTGTCTAATTTAAGATTTTAGTGCATATTTCCAAGATAAACTAACCATAGCAAGGAAATGGTAGGGATGGAGTCTGGGGTATGCTTCTTTTCTTGGGTTGACCAGGTGCAGGATTGCTTATGTGTTAACTCTTTCTATTTGGAACTTTGTTGAATGGAGGACTGTTGAGTTTCTATGTATCTAACTTGTTTACAAGGGTGTGCATTAGAGCAGAGCTATTTAGCATTTATCTATTCAGGATTAGTCTAATACCCTTAGGAAAGTTTCCCCTGCTTTAATTTTTGATACCCCTGCTAATACAACTTTCCCCTGCTTTGCAAAACATTCCCCTGTTTGACCGTTGACCGATAATACCGTTGCCCTGCTAATAGCCGTTGGGCCTGCTTGCTAACTTTTTAGTTAGGGAATATTTTATTCTTTTCAAAAGATATTTAAGGCGCTTTCTTCGCTGATTGGTAACCTTCTCTTTATTATTTCAAATAAATTACTTTCTTATCAAGATTTATTTCTAATATTTTTGCAATTTGAAAATTTGGTCCAATCACAGCTCTTCAATTCGCCTATATAAACTCAATTCCCTTAACCAATAGGCCTAACTCACTCTTTCGATCAAATCCCACTAAGTTTTCACAAACATAAACATTTTTACTCTTAAAATGTCTTCCACGACTCTCAAAGTTGTTGCTAACCATAATCAGATTGCTCTTTTATCACAAGAGCCTGCTGAATTTACTGATGTTGTTGCTTTCCTAAAATCTTGTTATTTTAGGTTAGCCCTTCTCATCAATCCTAAAATTTATAACTCACACATTCAGCAGTTTTGGTCTAATGCCAAGGTTGAAACAGTGAATGGAGAGGTAAAAATCAAAAGACTAGTTGATGGCCATCCCAAGGTGGTTACACCTGCCTCCATTAGAGACAATTTAGTCTTAGATGATGAGGGTGGGGTGGTTGCTTTCAAAGAGGCTGAAATTTTTACGGTCTTACAAACTTGGGGTACAATATTTCTGCTGATCAAAATTGTAAACTTGCTAAAGGCCAGTTTGCACCCCATTGGAAGTTGTTAATTCACACTATTTTGCAATGCTTATCATTAGAAACTACAACTTTTAATGAATTTGGGAGTCAAGTTGCTTCTGCCCTAATTTGCTTGGCAACAGGGAGAAAATATTCTTTTTCTCAAATGATTTTTGAAGGTATGGTCAAAAATGTTTCAAGCCATTCAAAATTTTATATGCATCCAAGGTTTGTTGAAATTTTTTTGGATATGCGGCAACATGGTAAAATTCATCACAAGGACTATGTTGAAGCTAACCCCCATATAACCAAATTATTCACAACTCTTGCAGCACCTACCCTAGAATTTTATGGCAGGGCAGTTCCCTTTACACCAATCATGATGGACCAAATCAGAAGAGAAGCTGCTTCCAAACCAAGAGCATCCCAAGCCCCTCTTGCTGATGCCCCTGCTAGAGATACCCCTGCCAGTCAACTTTCCCCTGCCAACCCACAACATGGACGGAGAACCAAAACTAGGTTTTCCAGGTCTCCCTTGCCTTGTGAATCTTCAAAAGTAGCAGAGAAGAAAAGGTTGAAGCATACTGTGGGTTTGGCTGCCACTACTGTCTCATCCGCAATGGATGAGCAAGATAGTAACACCATAAGTAAGTCCTCTCCCTCACTCAGTGATACTCAAAGAGGGGAGCAATATCCTCCTAGGGTTGAGAGCAGAATTAAATCACTATCCATCTTGGAATTGACGAATATGTGCATTAGCTTGAAAGAGCAAAATGAACAACTTGTACAAACTGTCAAAAAGCAAGGTCTGGTTATCAATAATTTAGAGACCAGACTTGCTACACTTGAGGGGAGGAGAAGACCTAAGCTTATTGTCTCTACTGATGAGGATGCTTCCAAAGGGGAGGAAGTTCCTCTAACAGATGAGTCTACTTATTGGTATGCATTTCCTAGTGGACAGGATCTAGGACAAGATAAGATGGCAAGCGATGAGAAAGGAAGTGATAAGGGGAGTGCGACAAAAGATATTTCTCAAGCCTTGCTGAATATGGGCAATCAAGAAGAAGCCCCTGCTTCTACAAAAGTTTCCCCTTCTAAAATTGACCCCCCTGCTGTAAGTCCTTCCCCTACTAAACCTATTACTCAAACATTTGTTAGGAAGAACAGAAAGCAACCATCTCAGAAGGGGATAAAAATTAGAGAAGCTGCACCCAAAGCAAAACCAGCAGTGGATCCAAAAGGCAAAGAAAGGGGAAGATGATTGAACAGCCCAATAGAAAGTACAAGCACAAAATGCCTGAACAACTAAGGGCTCAAGAGGAACATGATGAACATGTAGCTCTCAGACTTCAAGAAGAAGAGCTACACATGCAATAACATAGAATGCAACAAATGAGGCCCAAAGAAAGGCTTAAACGGGTTGAAATCATGCATAGAGAGCTGGATGACAGGGTACCTTATGTTTAAGAATTTCTAGACCAATGGGAAAAGGAGTTGGCGAATGCTCCTTTGGAAGACAGGTATGAACAGACTCTTTTGGTCTTCAGTTATCAAAAGGAATATATGGAAAGAAGGATGATTCAGATTCAAAAGGAAAAGTATTTGAGGTCTGAGAAGGGGAGGTTGGCACACTACAAGGTTATGCTTAAAATACACAAGAGGTGGATTGATGCTCACTTCAAAGACATGACTTTTGAGGAGATAGAGAAGGCAGTCAGGCCAATACTAAAGGAGACTAATATGGATGACTTCATAGGTGTAAACACTCCTAAAGAGGTTGAGTATGTCAGGAGGAAAGATGAGGTGATACAGAAAGCTAAGGAGTCCAGAAAAAGAAAGGCTGAAGGAGTAGCAGTGGAAACAACACAAGCAGGTGCATCATCCCAAGCAGGTGCAACTTTTCCAGCAGTTGAAAGATCTGTTCTCAATGCACAGAGAGCAGCCAAAAGGTTAAAAAGGATGGAAAGGTTGGTATAGTTACTAAGGAAACTCAGCATCCTTCCAATTAAGAAATAGATAACCATTTGATTGTGTAAAAGAATGATGAAATTCCACCAAGTGAGTTTGGGAAGAAGTACGCCATAGTAGAGTATGTTGTTTATGAAAACTAAGGGATGTCTTGGTGGAAGCTTACAAGAGCTGACAATATAACACAGACCTTTCTGAGATTAGATCTGCTATTTCAAACTTTAGAAAGTGAGGATTTGGATGATCTATGGAAAATTTTAAAGAAGACATTTGCTGCAAATCCTCCTACTTTGGAAGGTGTAGAGAAGGATTGGGTGATTTGGGACTGCATGCACAGGATGTATGAGCATGAGATGTTTGATCCTATCTTTGATGCAATGAATGGGTGAAATATGCTATATTGGAAGTTGATTACCAATTCTGGGGTTTATGAGGTAGCCATGGAAGGTGTAAGTGTTTATTTGCTTAATCATCGTTATTATCCTTTCACTCAAGAGACCTTGAAGAAGCTGGCACAGGCTGATTTAATTGTGGATGCTAAAGCACCTGTTGCTTATGATTTGGTAAGGTTAATTCATAGTCAACTTTTGTAAAACCCGCAATAAAAACCTATGAACAGCACACCTGAACAGTAACATACGAAAACACGATAAAATTTAAACTTTCCATTTATAATATTAATACACGTGTCACGACAATAAATAACGAACAATCATGAATATTATAAATGCGACACAATCACGAATACCAAAATCTCAAATAATAAATCACGAACACGCACGTAAATTATTTTACACACGAAAAACTACGGGTTTACCGCATGTGGGCCCCATAGCCACGGCAAGACAAAGGAAAGAGGCCAAGTGGACCTTTTGGCCCAAAATCAATTTTAGTTAAAACCTCTGGAGAGTTATTTTCTCTCATATTTTAGGTTACAGAAAACTTTGTCCTCTTCCTCCTTGTTCACCATAGCCGCTGGCCCCACAAGTAAGAAAGGGCAAACCAGGCGAATTCTTTTGTTTGTTTAATTATTCGTGATCACCTTTTCATTCTACACACATTGGTATATTCAAAAACCTTTTCTTTTATTTTATTTTCTTAGGATTCCATGTTTAAAAATTAATTAATCACATGAGCATCTAAACAATAACTAGGATTAATTAATTTTGGGTCAAGGGTATGTTTGGTTTGTGTTTGTGGTTCGGCCGAGGCACCGAAACCACCAAAGGGGGTGTTCGGTTTGTTGTTGATCACCACCACCGAGACCATATAGGTCTCGGCTTGGTTGGTCTTCGGTCGATGCAGCAAGGGAACCCCGACCATGGGTCGGGGTGTGTTTGTCTTCGGTTTATCGTGGAGCCGAGACACCACCGAGACCCCAAGGGGTGCTCGGTTGGTATTGTTTGTTCGGACCCAAGACCAAGGGACCCCGACTTCGAGTAGGGGTATGATTGCATGTTTAGTTGTTTGAGTAGTGTCAACCGAGATCCTTTCCAAGGTCTCGGTAGGACTTGTTTATAGTATATTTGATTCGGCTTATATTAAAACACGGGCTCGGGATTCGGGTTTTTATAAAAACTATTTCTATAACATGTGATATTAAACTTTAGGTTAATTAATTTATTTAATTAATTCATGTATAACCTAAGGTATTTATACTTAGTTATTTTAATTAAACATGTATTTTAATTAAACATGTATTTTAATTAAAATCATATAACATATAGTTTAATTAAATTAACCAGTTATTTAATTAACCAACTATAACCATGACTTGTATTGTACTAATTTAACTTCACTTATTATTTATAATTCAGCTTAATTCTAATTATAGAAACTTACTATTTTTGGGAACTTTCTATTTTTGGAAACTTTCTATTTATGGAAACCTACTATTTTTAGAAATTGCTTAGTATTACAATACAAGTAATATAATACACTAATACATGAATAATACACAACAAAACATCATAATAATTACAGTTAACACAGTAAATAGTAAAACATGACAGAATACGTATAACAAGCTAATAACACACGGAACCAGTATAACACATATAATTCAGACAACTCAGACACGTCCATATTTCTTATGTAGTGTTATTCGTCAAGGCGGATTAGTCTTCATCGTTTCCGTTAGCTTCTACTAGACATAAGGTACGGATTTCCCGTCCTTCAGTAAGGACAATCTTTTCCTTCATTAGGATTTCCCGTATGCAGCCAACTGTTTTCCCCGGTAGTTACAGATTAAATGCTTATGTTTACTAGTTACCATAGCCATATACATGCATGACCAGTTTCACCTAGTTATGGAGGTAACATAACCATAACACTAAAGGCACTAGTGTTATGACTTCACCACGGTGGAGTGATAGCTCGTGGCGTCCCTTTTCAGTTATTTGGCCATTTTATTATTATATTATCATGTGGAACGTATGGGTGCATCCTAGTTACATGTTTCAGTCAGGATTTCATGGTGAATGTGGTGTGTGCCTTGCATCCTTCACAAGGAGCCGATCCCTCCTACCCACTGACCAGTTAATTAGAGGCAACCCCTCTAATTGCATAATGAAGTCTCCCTTCCAAGTATTCATGCACGTTGTTGACCTCATGACCTATATTGGATATTATGGTACATTAACTAATACAGATTTTCATAAGTAACATAAGCTATATTTTCAGAACTAAAACCAGTTAACATGACAGACAACTAGGTTTTCCAGGACTTATCCTTTTCCGCTGCCATCCATGCTTTGTATTCTTTATATGTTTCCATACTCTATGTATTCTATGCTTTATTGTATATCCGTGCACTGAGCGTTATGATCAGCCGTCTACTTTTCCATGTTCCCAAACTGCAGGTACCCAAGGACGCAAGTAGGAACTCTAGAGTATGTGCATTCTGATTGGAAGCTATCCGGCCTCTTTTACCTGATGCATTTATTCCTACTGTATCATACTTTACATCTTTTGGACATTGTTTAGTCCTATCCATTTACAGTACTTATATTGCTTGTTTGTGAGTTACTAGACTACCGATGTTTGATTCCGGTATTTCTATTTATGGTCATGAATGTTTAGACATTTACCTTGAATGCTTTGATGATACGTCATAATTTACTGTAGCACTCTATCCTATTAAATGGGGTGTTACAATTATGGTATCAGAGCCCAAGGTTTCGACCTCTAGCTCTGTAAAAATGACCTGTGACTTACGGGTAGTCACTAGTGTCTTCCTAGAACTAACATTTGGTTTTCATGCATTCATTCATTTTCATTTTATTTCATGCATTCATATCACTGTAGCAGGTTTATGACTAAGTAATGGTTGGTACAGGACTGGCCCTATTTAGTCGCATGTGCTTTTATCGAAACTTTTAACTTTGGGACCGACTCATTGGCGTCCCCGCGCCATGTCTTTTGTTTTGAGTGAACTGACCATAGGCGTTCACTCCCGTTCATATAAAAGTTTTATAAACTGCATCATGCATTTTTACCACTGTTTCATGCACAATAAACTACTTCTTTGATTTATACATTGTTCATGCATTCTTATGTATCTCATTTCAAATTTATAAATTATGTTGCATTTTGTAGTTTAAACTGTCAAATGGTGAACAATCGCAATACTCCAGATTTGACAGCAGCTGTCAATGCAGCTCTGCAAACCGTACTTCCCCAACTTCGCAATGAAATCAGGGATGAACTTCAGGCGGAATTCCAGGCTCATGGTAATCACAACAACCCTCCTCCTCCTCCACCAGTTACTCTTATGACTTGGTTAAAGAGATTCAACCAACAACAACCCCGTTCGTTTGAACAGACTGACAGCCCCAACGAGGCTGAAGCTTGGATTTCTCACATCGAAAAGATTTTCGATGCAATGGGTTGTGATGGTGTCTACAAGGCAAGGTTGGCTTGCTATAAGTTAGAAGGTGATGTGCTGCAGTGGTGGCAGTCCAACGGTGGTGACAATTGGGTTAAACAGCTGACATGGGACCGGTTTAAGGAGCTCTTCCTTAATCAGTACTTTCCACATTCTGAGCAAGAGAAGCTCAAGAGGGAGTACCACAACATTCGACAGATTGCTGGTGAAAACAGTCATGAATTCATGCAAAGGTTTCTTCGGTTAGCAGGTTTTCTGGGTCCAAACGCACGAACTGCTACAGAGCAGGCTGAGAAGTTTCGTTGGTCACTTCGCACTTCGGTTGCCAATAACCTAGTATGTGCTACTTCCACTATAGTAGCACAGGTGGCCGATGCAGCCCGTAAGCTCGATATGCTTCAGGAACGAGAGGAGTTCGGTGATGACAGAGCAGTGAAGAGGCAGAAGACTGACGACCGTAAGCATGCGGCCGCTCAGCAGCAAGCATCCAAGGGAAACGGTCAGACTAACGACCGTTCTGGTTCTGAGAGGCGTGGCGGTAACGATAGTTACCGTAATAACGCTAACAACTCTAACAACAGTAGGAACAATGGTAACGGCAGGGATCAGGACCGTAGGGGTTCACAGCCTAACCGTTCTACCTTATCTGGTAAATTTTACACCTTCTATGTAATCATGTGTATGTTCCACGATCATGTCTCATGCATGTAATCCTTAAATAGGCTCTCAGATAACTAGGACGCCTGCTGGAGGATTCACGCATCCTGTTTGTCCTACTTGTTCGCGTAGATACTCGGGTATTTGTCGTCGAGGTACTGGTGGTTGCTTCAAGTGTGGCCAACAAGGCCATCAGCAGAAGGACTGTTGCCAGGGTGAGATAGAAGGCACCTCTGGACACGCCGACACCAAGCCACCTCCTACTTCTGGTCGCGTGTTAACTACTACTAGAGATCAGGCGAATAAGACTTCAGGTACCATCATCGGAAATCTCTTTATGAATGGTTCGGCAGCATGTGTTCTATTTGATACTGGAGCGACGCATTCAGTCGTGTCCACTACTTTTGTTGTACGTGTTAGGATTTCCCCGATGCCATTAGATAATGCCTTATGCATTCCACGTCACTTAGGGACTCTGTACGAATCAATCAAGTGTAAAAAGATCTTCCTCTAGAATTTGATGACAAGATTCGTAGAGTTGACGCACTTCCTTTGGACATGTGTGATTTTGACTTGATTTTGGGCATGGACTGGTTATCCAAACACCAGGCCACGATTGACTGCCACACTTATCGGGTTATCTTTGATGATGTTAAATCCCCAGAGTACATACACCATGGTTTTATAGCCAGGGAGGTCAGTAAAGATTATTTCATCCATGGGGCGCGTGCATTGCTATCACACGGCTGTCAGGGCTTTATAGCCAATATTCATGACATTACTGCCGAGTCTCCATCGATCCATGATCAACCTATTGTGTCAGAGTTTCCTGACATATTTCCAGATGAACTTCCAGGCATACCACCTGTTCGTGAAGTTGAGTTTGGAATCGAGCTCATACTAGGTGCAGAGCCAATTTCCAAAGCTCCTTACCGTATGGATCCTATAGAGCTTAAGGAACTAAAAGATCAGCTGCAGGAACTTCTGGAACGAGGTTTCATCCGTCCCAGTGCATCATCATAGGGTGCACCGGTACTGTTCGTGAAGAAGAAAGAAGGCAGCATGCATTTATGTATAGACTATCTTGAGCTGAACAAGATCACGATCAGGAATCATTATCCTTTACCGTGAATTGATGACCTATTGGATCAACCTCAGGGCGCCATGCATTTCTCGAAGATTGATTTAAGGTCCGGCTACCATCAGTTACGGGTTAAAGAGCATGATATCTCTAAGACTGCTTTTCGTACACGTTATGGGCACTACGAGTTCGTAGTCATGTCATTCGGACTCACTAATGCTCCAGCTGTCTTCATGGATTTGATGAACCGTGTCTTCCATGAGTTTCTGGACAAGTTTGTAATTATGTTCATTGATGACATCCTGATATTCTCCAAATCTAAGGAGGAACATGAGGAACACCTTCGTACAGTCTTACAGATTCTTCGTCAGAAGCAGCTGTACGCCAAGTTCTCTAAGTGTGAAGTCTAGTTAACCAAGGTGGCATTTCTGGGCCATATTGTATCTGCAGAGGGGATCACCATGGATCCTACCAAGGTTGAAGCTATCACTAAATGGCCAAAACCTACATCTGCAAAAGAAGTTAGAAGTTTTCTAGGTTTAGTTGGCTACTACCGCAGGTTTAAATAGAATTTTTCACGGTTGGCCTTACCTTTGACTAAGCTGATGAGGAAAGGAGAAAAATTCGTCTGGATGGAAGAGCGAGAGAAGAGCTGTGAAGATCTTAAGCAGAAGTTAGTTACTGTACCTATTCTTACTCTCCCATCTGGCTCAGGTGGATTTCAGATATATAGTGACGCTTCAGAAAAGGGATTAGGCTGCGTTCTCATGCAACATGGGAAGGTTATCGCATACGCATCACGACAACTGAAACCTTATGAAGAAAACTATCCTACTCACGATTTAGAGCTTGCAGCAGTTGTTTTCGCGTTGAAGATCTGGAGAAATTATTTGTATGGTGAATCATGTGACATATTCACCGACCACAAGAGTCTCAAGTACATCTTCACCCAGAAGGAACTGAACATGAGACAAAGGAGATGGTTAGGGCTATTGAAGGATTATGACACCAACATTCAGTACCATCCTGGTAAGGCGAATGTGGTGGCAGATTCTCTAAGCAGAAGGTTGGGTATGATTGCTGGCATATGGATTGCAAAGGAGATCATTTGTGACCTGGAGATGACTGATATTGAGTTTTGCGTACGAGGAAAGCACGGTTACTGGGCTAATCTTAGAGTGGAACCAGACTTACATTCTAGGATCCAGGAAGCTTAGAAGGACGATGGTGAGATTTGGGGTATCGTTCAAAACCTTGATCAGTAGACGGAGTTTCGTGTTGACGACGGTGGTATCTTATGGCAGGGCACTAGACTAGTGGTTCCTGATGACTCTACTCTCAGGGAAGATGTACTGACTGAGGCTCACATTTCTCCATTTACCATACATCCTGGTTCTATCAAGATGTACCACGACATCAAGCAACACTTTTGGTGGAGTGGTATGAAGCAGGATGTTGCCACCTTCGTTTCTAAATGTATGATCTGCCAACAGGTGAAGATCGAACATCAGCGTGCTAGTGGTTTACTACAACCATTAGATATTCCACCATGGAAGTGGGACAAAATCTCCATGGATTTTGTTACTGGTCTTCCGATTACTCAGAAGAGGAATGATGCAATCTGGGTTATTGTGGATAGGTTGACTAAATCTGCTCATTTTCTGCCGATTCGCAAGGAGCATCCGGTCAGCAAATTAGCAGACACATTCCAGAGGGAGATCATGAGACTACATGGCACTCCACCAGAAATCATCTCTGACAGAGATCCCCATTTCACATCACATTTCTGGCAGAGTCTGCAGAAAGCTTGGGGCACCAGACTTAAGCTTAGCACTGCCTTTCATCCTCAGATCGACGGACAGTCGGAACATACCATTTAGACATTGGAGGACATGTTCTGATCATGTGCTCTAGAATGGTCAGGAAGTTGAGATGATTATATATTCCTAGTAGAATTCGCATACAACAACAACTGGCACGCTAGCATTAAGTGTACTCTCTTTGAGATGTTGTATGGCAGAAAGTGTCGAGCCCCAATCTGCTGGGATCAAGTGGGCGAACGACTGCTTGAAGGTCCAGAGATGATTGAAGTGACCAATGAGAAGGTCGCTGTCACCAAGGCAAAACTTCAGGAAGCTCGTGCTCGTCAGAAGAGCTATGCTGATAAACGTCGTAGAGATGTATCTTTCAACTTAGGTGACCATGTTTTCCTCAAGGTATCACCTGCACGAGGAGTTAGACGTTTTGGAATCAGAGGGAAGCTCAGTCCTCGCTTCATCGGACCGCTCGACATCATAGAACGCGTTGGTGAAGTGCCATATCGTTTAGCGTGGCTGCCTCAGCTATCACACGTTCACAACGTGTTCCATGTGTCCTTACTCAGAGGATACAATTATCATCCAGTTCATGTTGTCCAGTATCCACTTGATCAGATTCGAGAGGATCTTTCATATGTCAAAGAACCCAAGAGAATTCTTGAGTGACAAGATCGTGTCATGCGGAGGAAGACGATCCCTTTCGTCAAAATCCTCTGGAGGGATCATCCTGAGCGGGAAGCCACTTGGGAGACGAAGGAGTCTATACGGACTTCTTACCCTCATTTCCAGTTCTAATTCGGGTATGTTTTCTTTCAGTTTACATTTCTCCAAATTCGAGAACGAATTGTTCTTTTAGAGGGGAAGAGTTGTAAAACCAGCATTAAAAACCTATGAACAGTACACGTGAACAGTAACATACATAAACACGGTAAAATTTAAACTTTCCATTTATAATATTAATACACGTGTCACGACAATAAATAACGAACAATCATGAATATTAAAAATGTGACACGATCACGAATACAAAAATCTCGAATAATAAATCACGAACATGCACGTAAATTATTTAACACACGAAAAACTACAGGTTTACCCCATGTGGGACCCATAGCCACGGTAAGACAAAGGAAAGAGGACAAAAGGGACTTTTGGCCCAAAATCAATTTTAGTTAAAACCTCTGGAGAGTTATTTTCTCTCATATTTTAGGTTACAGAAAAACTTTGTCCTCTTCCTCCTTGTTCACCATAGCCACCGGACCCACGAGTAAGAAAGGGCAAACCAAACAAATTTTTATGTTTGTTTAATTATTCGTGATCACCTTTTCATTCTATACGCATTGGTATATTCAAAAACCTTTTCTTTTCTTTTATTTTCTTATGATTACATGTTTAAAAATTAATTAATCACATGAGCATGTAAACTAATAACTAAGGATTAATTAATTTTGGGTCAAGGGTATGTTTGGTTTGTGTTTGTGGTTCGGCCGAGGCACCGAAACCCCCAAAGGGGGTGTTCGGTTTGTTGTTGATCACCACCACCGAGACCATATAGGTCTCGGATTGGTTGGTCTTTGGTCGGTGCAGAAAGGGAACCCCGACCATGGGTCGGGGTGTGTTTGTTTTCGGTTTATGGTGGAGCCGAGACACCACCGAGACCCCAAGGGTTGCTCGGTTGGTGTTGTTTGTTCGGACCTGAGACCAAGGGACCCCGACTTCGAGTCAGGGTATGATTGCATGTTTACTTGTTTGAGTAGTGTCAACCGAGATCTTTCCAAGGTCTCGGTGGGACTTGTTTATAGTATATTTGATTCGGCTTATATTAAAACACGGGCTCGGGATTCGGGTTTTTATAAAAACTATTTTCATAAAACATGTCATATTAAACTTTAGGTTAATTAATTCATGTATAACCTAAGGTATTTATACTTAGTTATTTTAATTAAACATGTATTTTAATTAAAATCATATAACATATAGTTTAATTAAATTAACCAGTTATTTAATTAACCAGTTATAACCATGACTTGTATTGTACTAATTTAACTTCACTTATTATTTATAATTCAGATTAATTCTAATTATGGAAACTTACTATTTTTGGGAACTTTCTATTTTTGGAAACTTTCTATTTTTGGAAACTTACTATTTATGGAAACCTGCTATTTTTAGAAATTGCTTAGTATTACAATACAAGTATTATAATACACTATACATGAATAATACACAACATAACATCATAATAATTACAGTTAACACAGTAAATAGTAAAACATGACAGAATACGTATAACAAGCTAATAACACACGGAACCAGTAAAATACATGTAATTTAAACAACTCATACACGTCTATATTTCTTATGTAGTGTTATCCGTTAAGGCGGATTAGTCTTCGTCGTTTCCGTTAGCTTCTACTGGACATAAGGTACGGATTTCCCGTCCTTTAGTAAGGACAATCTTTTCCTTCATTAGGATTTCTCGTATGTAGACAACTGTTTTCCCCAGTAGTTACAGATTAAATGCTTATGTTTATTAGTTACCTTAGCCATATACATGCATGACCAGTTTCACCTAGTTATGGAGTACCATAAGCATAACACTAGAGGCACTAGTTTTATGAATTCACCACGGCGGAGTGATAGCTCGTGGCGTCCCTTTTCAGTTATTTGGCCATTTTATTATTATATTTTCATGTGAGGCGTATGGGTGCATCCTAGTTACATGCTTCAGTCAGGATTTCATGGTGAATGTGGTGTGTGCCTTGCATCCTTCACAAGGAGCTGATCCCTCCTACCCACTGACCAGTTAATTAGAGGCAACCCCTCTAATTGAATGATGAGGTCTCCACTCCAAGTATTCATGCACGTTGTTGACCTTATGACCTATATTGGCTATTATGGTACATTAACTAATACAGATTTTCATAAGTAACATAAGCTATATTTTTAGAAGTAAAACCAGTTAACATGACAGAAAACTAGGTTTTCCAGGACTTATCGGTTTCCGCTGCCATTCATGCTTTGTATTCTTTATATGTTTCCATACTCTATGTATTCTATGCTTTACTGTATATCCGTGCACTGAGCGTTATGCTCAGCCGTCTACTTTTCCATGTTCCCAAACAGCAGGCACCTAAGGACGCAAGTAGGAACTCCAGAGTATGTGCATTCGTATTGGAAGCTATCCGACCTCTTTTACCTTATGCATTCATTCCTACTTTATCATACTTACAACTTTTGGACATTGTTTAGTCCTTTCCATTTACGGTACTTATATTGCTTGTTTGTGAGTTACTAGACTACCAATGTTTGATTCTGGTATTTTATTTTATGGTCATGAATGTTTAGACATTTTCCTTGCATGCTTTGATGATACGCCATAACTTACTGTAGCACTCTATCCTATTAAATGGGATGTTACAACTTTGGCCAGGAACTTTGTAAGCTTCCTCATCAACTAGCATTTATTTAGAAACATGTCTTTAGGCTAAAGCACAGTTTAGGGGAGGATTGTTGGGAATAAATATAAGAGTGTTAGTTCCCCCTGCTGGAGTAAGTTCCCTCTGCTGAATAAAAAGGCAGGGGGATTGGTCCCCCTACTGGAAGTCAAAGACCCTAATACTAAGGTAAACTTGGAAGAGATTATGACGCGTTTCAGTTACTACTCCAAGATAGTTTCTTAGTTTGTTAGTAGTGATCTTGTACGTGAGTTCTTGTGCTATAAAAGGACTCACTAGGTTGTCATGTAAATCACATCTTTCTCTGTTCATTTCATTTCATACTTTAAGGTTTTGTAACCCTAGTACCACTATTGGGTATTCGTATATCTATGATATATTAAAGTTCAACATTTGATTTAAACATTTGTTCTTGTGCTAAACACTATATTCCGCATCTTGTTTAGTTACTTTGTGTTGCAAAGTTTCTCTAGTGTTAGATTGAATTTATTCTTTCTATCACAACCCTTAAACAAGCAAAGGTTTAAGATCTGAGTTTGGGATCAACACTTTTAACTTTAATTTACAATAACGATGAACTAAACAGTGATGAAAGTATGTGAAAAAGTAAATCTTATGTCTAACCCTAAGGCCTCCTTTTATACACTAAGGAGCTTCGTACAAAAATCTAGAATCAACTATGTTAGGAAGATATACAAGATAAACATAGAAAATAACTTATGGACTAAATCTTTTAAACATTAAGCATATATCCAGAATTCTTATCTTCATATTTTATCCACTAGCTTGTAGAATTCATCATTGATAGATTTAGTCTTTGTCTTCCTAATTTAAACAAAATGTGTTGATCTTCACAACTCATGCAATCTTTCTGTGGCTAAGTTTCTTCTTATTAGCGGCTTCGTGTCAGCGGCTACAACAGTCATGTCAGCGACAAGAATCTTACTTGTCAGCGGCTAGAATCTTACTTGTCATTTTATTCCCAACACTTTCCCCAGCACAGGAAAAATATGAACAGAGTCTAGGGCTCATGGTTTCTTATAGGTACCCATGGCTCGATATATATATATATATATATATATATATATATATATATATATATATATATATATATATATATATATATATATATATATATATATATATATATATATATATATATATATATATATATATATATATATATATATATATATATATATATATATATATATATATATATATATATATATATATATATATATATATATATATATATATATATATATATATATAGCCGTGGGAACTTTATTGATTCATTGCCATATATAGTCATTACTCATTTCTACTATAAATAGTAGATCATTTAATTTCCAACTTTTCAACTAACCTTTTTTACACATTCTCTCTCTCTCACACACATTTCACACATCTTAATCCTTGATTATTTGTTTGATTAGTCTTGTTTAAGATCTGATTCTTTCCTCAATCCTCCCATCCTCTGATGTGTAAAGAAAAGAACACTTTCATCACTATGAAGTGTTAGGGTCAGAACATGATGAAATCTCTCCTTCTAAAGATCAAGTCATGATTATAATTTTACTTCGATGTAAATCATGAAGATCCAAGTAATGTGTACATTTGGACATGATGTATGTGTAGTATATCTAAGTTGTGGGTATACTTAAATTAGGTGTTAGTAGTGTAGATCCAAGTAGTGTGCATACTTGGATATAGTGTTAGTGTCCTAGATCCAAGTGGTGTGTATACCTGGACGTAGATAAGATGGTTATTTTATTTAGGCTATAAAACAAAAGATTTGTTATGTTGGGCCATAAAACATACTCTCGCCATCCCATATTAAATGTCCACTTAGACTTTTTTCGATCTTATTTTTAACTTTGACCATGACTAATTTTGTTTGTGTTATATAATACTTAATGAAAAGTATATGAATAGATTGAGTTTTAAGTGTATTCTTAATAAGTGTGAAAACACTTATCCTTTTACCACTTAATTATAATTATAACCAAGCCAAAACGTGTATTTTATGTCATAAATGTCAGAATTATGCGTGGTTTGTGTTTTTTTTGTGATTTAGGATCAAAATATGAAAAGGGAAGAAGACACGGGCTTTCACAGGCTTTTATCGAAGAAAAAGACAAAAGACGAAGTCAAAAGATCAAGAGTGCAAAAAGAACGGAAGTCCAAGGCCTATTCTGAAGATTTATCGAAGAAAGTCTAAAGACGGAAGTTTAATAAAGCCGAAGAACTCAAGTCTAATTAATGAAGACATTTAAGATGAGTTCAAATAATCCCGAGACAAAGTCGAAGAATTTAAAAGACGAAAAGACGAGAAAGAAAGAAAGAAGGAAGCTTCCAACACATGCTTACCTCCCTAATCACTATAAATACCCTCCTAATATCACATTAGGAGGTGTTGGCTAACTTGACAAATTAGTCTTCCACCCTTTTCATTACTTGCACATTTATTTTCATGTCATTTACTAAATTGTCATTTAATTACTTGTCTTGCGCCTTAAATTTCGTGCCTTTAATTTCAAGTAAGTCTTTTAATATTGTTATTGAATCTTATTTTTAATCAAGTTCTTATTTTTAATCTCTCATTCTACCTTTCTTGCTTTGCTTAATCTTTATGTTTATGTGCTTATTACTTTGCTTATTTGATTAAAAAGTTTATCTTTTTATTTCTATCTAGGCTTTTATACGAATTAAGCTATAAGCTTGACAATCTTATTGGCTTATTGTGTATTTAGCTTATTTGTTTTAAAGTTTTCTTAAAAGTTTTATCTTTTTAAAGTTTATTTTATAAAGTTTGCTTATTTTGTGTTTTAAAAAAGTCTTTAAATTTTAGCTTAATAGTTTTTCTTATACGTGTTTTTGATTAGGTTTTTAGTCGTGTGCTTATTTGATTAATAGCTTATTTGTTTTGCTTATTTTGCCTTTATCCTACGGTATTCGGATCACCCAAATCGGAAAAAGGTTTCACATTCCGATCACCCAGATCGGAAAAGGGTTTGTGATTCCTTTTGGGATTCTGATTTGACATTCCGATCAGGGTTGTTTGTTTGGTATTCCGATTAGGCTCTTGGTGACAACATTCCGACAAGGATTTCGATCAACATTACGATTAGGGATTCCGATAGGTTTGATTTTGGATATTCCGATTTGGGATTCCGATTACATTCCGACGGGGGGACACATTCCGATCTCGATTCCGATAAGGGAGGTAAGCGTACATTCCGATCGGATTCCGATGGGATTCCGATTAGCTGTATTCCGACGGTAGGTTTTGTTTAATATTTTGTCTTGTTTAATTTTTAAGTTTACATTGTTTTAAGTTTTCAACTTTTTCACGCTTCCCGAAATCTCTGTTTTTACCAAGTGTTTTTCTAGTAATTTTTAGTTTAATTTTTAAAGCTTTTATTTTATTAAATTGTCAATTTTACTTTCATTTTAATTAACTTGTCAAATTTATTTTTCGTCGAATTTTAATTTTACGTCATTTAATTTCTCGTCATTTAATTTTAAAGTCTTAATTTTGCACCATTTACGTTTTGATAAGTTTTAGTTTTAATTACCGCCATTTATTTTAAAGTTCTGCAATTTATTTTACAACAACCAAAAATATTCTTTCTCACCAAAAGACGACTGAGTTGCACTTAAACCAATAGTTAATTCGATTAGACTGGAACAACGAACTTTTTAACTGTGTAAAATCCTTGTATCAAATGGCGCCGATGTCGGCTCTTTTCGTGAAGATTAACGGTTTTCTGTGAGAGACGCGTTGAATTTTGGGATCCGTTCACTCGTGAACGTTATTTTTCTTGCTTAAAAACTTTCAAAAATCCAAAAAAAAAAATCTTTAAAATCATAAAATGCATATCTTTTCTAAGTTTTGCAACCAAAAATATTCCTCTTTGTCCTCTATTATGTTTAATTCTTTTCTCCACCCCTCTTATTTTTAATTATTCATGGTTTCTTATCTCCATTGCGGGAGGTGTAGGGGACCATTATTTGAGGGTGAATTATGTGAATTTTGTTATTGCGAGCAATGCGGAAAAGATCTTCCAACCGTTTCTGATTCACAATTTTCCCATTTTGGATTTTTTCCATCGTGCAATTCGACCAATTCATCCTTTTCTTCTAATCCACCTACCCCCCCCCCCTTGCATATATTGTGGCAACGATTCTCATTGGTGTATTGTATGTCCTATTCAATACCCGTCTCTTAACGAGCAAGAATCGGGTTACAATTACGACAATGGTCCTAGCTATCTGCCAAATGCACCGGGTTTTTCTCAATACCCGTGTTGCAATAATTGTGGGGGCCCTCACGATACTTATTATTGTCAGGCGATGGATTATCATGAGCCGCATCCGTACTATAATTCCGGTTTTCCTAATGTTGAGCCCCCACATCACACCGTCAATCATCAACCTTCTTTCGAACAGTTGAGTACCCAAGAACAATGGCCTACTCTTGTTACTCAATTTCAAAACCTCGAAGAAGCTTTCCTTAAATACAACGCAAAATGTCAAGAGGATCAGCAACAAGAGCAAGTATCTAACCTTAGTGCTTATAATCCTCCTCTTGTGCCTCCATATTATTATGATGATGATGACGACGAGAGTCCTATTTCTTGGAACGATGAGAATTCTATTCCTTCTCTCGACTTGCCGGCTCTGGATCCTAAGGATTCACCCATCCTAGGGGATGAGGATCTTAGCACAATTCCTGCAAAGGAATCCGACGAATTCAAAAAGTCTAGTGTTGATACCCTTGTCCCAATTCTAAGTGAATCTGAAGTGACATCCGACAGTGACAATGAGTATGATGTGCTTTCTTCTGATGATGTTCCTTCCACCAACACTTTGGGAGATGATTCTTTGGCTTTCTCTAATCCTCTTTTTGATCAAGATGATGATTTTACTTCTAGTGATGACGAGTCACTATCCGATGAAGACGTTCCGAAGGAAACTTTCAAGATTTATTCGAAACCTTTATTTGATTTTGATGACGCCTACATATCTAGTGAGGTGAATCCTCTCTTTGACGAAGGGATTGAGGACATTGATAGCCCTGATTCTCTTGCTATTGATGAGCATACTTTGTTAGCCATGCCTCCCTCTATCACAGAGGTGGAGAGATTTGACTCTACTGGAAAGGTGACGCGGGTGGAAGGTAATTGTTCTCCTACTTCTCATATTATATTGCCACCTAATCCTACTGCGTGCACGCCCAAGCGGGTGATGTATCAATTTTACTCTCCGGGAAATGAGGATGAGTGTTTTGACCCGGGAGGTGACATTGACCATTCTATGATTGACACCTTTACGGCTTTGCCGCCTAGTGACCATCAGCTGTCTGGGGGGGATTTAACTTTACTTCCTTTACCCACCCCACCTCCCGTGGATCAAGACTTCACATACTTTTCGTATGTTGAAAGGACCTTTCTACCATTCAAGACTTATCCTCCTGCCTCTCCTTTATTATTTTCCTCCGGGAACGAGGACAAGGTCTTTGATCCCGGTATTACATTTGAGGCTTCCCCATGGACATTTTAATTCGGGTACGAGTCAGGCTCGTGACTCGGTTAACAAAAACAAGCGCTTCTCGGGAGGCAACCCGATTATCTATCTATCTTTATCTGTTTTTATAATAAGTGTAGGGGGAGACCCTGTTATCTGTTTGTTGTTTTCTTTCTTATCATGTGCAGGGATTCGAGCTTTCAAAGATACATTCTTGATGACTTTTGACGACCCGTGATTCCGTGTACCCGTCTTCCCAGTTCTATCCTAAACTCTTTTGATTCATTATTTTATCATTTATGATTGAAATAGGAATCACTTTAGTTGTCCTTTCCTTATCAAGATTTAAACAAAGTGCACAATGTCCTAAGTGTAGGGGAGGTTAGTTCCACATGCTTAAACATTGAGGACAATGTTTATATTAAGTGTAGGGGGACTTCTATCGAAGTTAAGTGGGTTTTTCCTTGTATTTGTCCTCATTTTAACCGGAAAATTGATTTTTCTACATTTTTCAAAAATTTTAATCTATTTTGGCCTAGTAGTTTTTCCTTTGTATAGTTATTTCCTTTCTTTTCTAGAATAAATTTTTAATAAAGTGGTTTTAAGTTTTCAACGTTTTGAATCTTTTGACTCAACCCGAGTTTACTTATCTAAGTTTACTCTAGCTAGTATCCTTAATGTGTTTAAGTCAAGTTTTGCTAGGCTTTTATATAGGGAGCTTTAAAACGCGAAAGTCTTAACTCTTACGGGTTAAGAACAAGAACTTTTCGCAAGTTCCTATAATTGATCCTAGAAAGTCGTTTATCAATGGAACTTTAAAATGCGAATTCTAAACTTGAAAGAGTCTAAGAAGTTGCAAGATCCTATAGACGACATGAAAACCCGAAACTTTGATTTAATTAGCTAAGCATCCACGAGCCTCATTCCTTGAGATTTTAAATTGTGGAGAACGAGAGTTGATAGAGTCAATTATAAGTTTGGTATTCTTTCATGAATTTATGTGAGTTGATTATAAGATTTTTCTCCCATCGCTTGTTAATAAATATATTTGCAATAAATAAGGTTGTACGATTTGAAAAGTTACTTAGCTTCTAGCCCAAGATCGTTTAAAAGTTGCTCGGTATTGATTAGAGTTCATAGCCAAGGCATAAGTTATTGAAGCGGGATGTGAAGATTGGCGAGTCCGAAAAGGTCCTAACAAGACATGAGGGCTACATTTTGTTGCTTAAGATCCAAAGTGATGTGAAGAATCATTTATCAAAAATCAATATGAAGGATCGAGACACACGACGAAAAGCAAATACTCCCCTAAAGATCATGGAGAAGTCTATCCAAAAAGGCCCTAACAAGGTATAAGGATAAATAGATCCAAGTCCTAAAAGGAGGCGGATCGTTGTTTATCAAAGTCCCAAATAAAGATTGAAGAAAAATGAAGAAGTCGTGGTCAATATGAAGAATCTCTCAAAAAGTTCAAGTGAAGAAATTCCTATTATGAAGAGAAGACCATTATTTCATGAACGTCTCTCAAGATTTAAAGTATGAAGTCAATGCTAAATATCGGTCCGAGAAAGGTCTCCAATTGTGAAGGGAGTTATACCAAGATATGAACTTTATGAGGTCCCGAGAAGCAGTTTTAAAAGATTTTGTCCTTTAGCTAACTATTGATTAAATCGTCCAACTTTATTTTCAGCCTAAATAACTATCGAAATAAGTCAAAAATGCATCTTCGTGATCATTCAAGACAACAATAAAATATAAGAGATACACCTAGGAATAAGGGAGTCTAAGTAAATAATTCGCCCACATGAGTTTGTGTTAGTTTGCTAACTTATAATAACAATGATCTCGTTTTTAAGCTTGGTTTGGGGAACGTGAAACTTGAGGATGATAATCATTCATGACAGTTCAAAACCCCAAGGTAAGTTTTTGATCTTTTTACTTGTTTTCTTTCTTTGAATATTTTATAATTTTTTGTCTCTTTAATAAAGGCCAATGTGGATTGATTGTGATGGAAAATGTAAAACTTGCTTTGTAATTAATGCATTGCATGAGGACATTGCAATGGTCAAGTGTAGGGGATTTAATAAGTGTGAAAACACTTATCCTTTTACCACTTAATTATCATAATAACCAAGCCAAAATGTGTATTTTATGTCGTAAATGTCGGAATTATGCGTGGTTTGTGTTTTTGTTGTGATTTAGGATCAAAATATGAAATGGGAAGAAAACACGGGCTTTCACGGGCTTTTATCGAAGAAAAAGACAAAAGACGAAGTCAAAAGATCAAGAGTGCAAAAAGAACGGAAGTCCAAGGCCTATTCTGAAGATTTATCGAAGAAAAGTCTAAAGACGGAAGTTTAATAAAGCCGAAGAACTCAAGTCTAATTAATGAAGACATTTAATATGAGTTCAAATAATCCCGAGACAAAGTCGAAGAATTTAGAAGACGAAAAGACGAGAAAGAAAGAAAGAAGGAAGCTTCCAACACATGCTTACCTCCTTAATCACTATAAGTACCCTCCTAATATCACATTAGGAGGTGTTGGCTAACTTGACAAATTAGTCTTCCACCCTTTTCATTACTTGCACATTTATTTTCATGTCATTTACTTAATTGTCATTTAATTACTTGTCTTGCACCTTAAATTTCTTGCCTTTAATTTCAAGTAAGTCTTTTAATTTTGGTATTGAATCTTATTTTAAATCAATTTCTTATTTTCAATCTCTCATTCTATCTTTCTTGCTTTGCTTAATCTTTATGTTTATGTGCTTATTACTTTGCTTATTTGATTAAAAAGTTTATCTTTTTATTTCTATCTAGGCTTTTATACGAATTAAGCTATAAGCTTGACAATCTTATTGGCTTATTTTGTATTTAGCTTATTTGTTTTAAAGTTTTCTTAAAAGTTTTATCTTTTTAAAGTTTATTTTATAAATTTTGCTTATTTTGTGTTTTAAAAAAGTCTTTAAATTTTAGCTTAATAGTTTTTCTTATACGTGTTTTTGATTAGGTTTTTAGCCGTGTGCTTATTTGATTAATAGCTTATTTGTTTTGCTTATTTTGCCTTTATCCTACGGTATTCCGATCACCCGAATCGGAAAAGGGTTTCACATTCCGATCACCCAGATCGGAAAAGGGTTTGGGATTCCTTTTGGGATTCCGATTTGACATTCCGATCAGGGTTGTTTGTTTGGTATTCCGATTAGGCTCTTGGTGACAGCATTCCGACAAGGATTCCGATCAACATTACGATTAGGGATTCCGATAGGTTTGATTTTGGATATTCCGATTTGGGATTCCGATTACATTCCGACGGGGGGACACATTCCGATCTCGATTCCGATAAGAGAGGTAAGCGTACATTCCGATCGGATTCCGATGGGATTCCGATTAGGTGTATTCCGACGGTAGGTTTTGTTTAATATTTTGTCTTGTTTAATATTTAAGTTTACATTGTTTTAAGTTTTTAACTTTTTCACGCTTCCCGAAATCTCTGTTTTTACCAAGTGTTTTTTTGTAGTAATTTTTAGTTTAATTTTTAAAGCTTTTATTTTATTAAATTGTCCATTTTACTTTCATTTTAATTAACTTGTCAAAATTATTTTTCGTCGAATTTTAATTTTACCTCATTTAATTTCTCGTCATTTAATTTTAAAGTCTTAATTTTGCACCATTTACGTTTTGATTAGTTTTACTTTTAATTACCGCCATTTATTTTAAAGTTTTGCAATTTATTTTACAACAACCAAAAATATTCTTTCTCACCAAAAGACGACTGAGTCGCACTTAAACCAATAGTCAATTCGATTAGACTGGAGCAACGAACTTTTTAACTGAGTAAAATCCTTGTATTAATTCTTATTGGTATAATTTTCATCAAGTAGTATATATAAAACACATAAAATTATTTACGGTTACAGGTTAAAAAGAAAGACCGAAAAAAGTCAAAGTGGACATTTAATATGGGGCGGAGGTAGTAACTAGTAGTGTGATTGGTGTAGATCAGTTATATCTATGATTAGAACTCGACATCTAGCATTGTGTCGGAAAATGGGAAGTAAGCGACGTGTGTAGATTGGTTTCACCTAAGATTCGGACTCGACATTTAGCTTAGTGTCGAAGATGTAAGTGATGTGTATGGTTTTCTCAACCTTGAAAGGAGCTTATTGACTATTGAAGTAACTCTCGAGTTAGGTACCCGAGGAGTGGAGTAAGGCGAAGAGGAGCTTCATGATTGAACCACTATAAATCATCGTGTCGGTTAACTTTCTCTATTACATTGTGTACTTTACATTTATGTCTTTACATTTATAGTTGCATATATGTGTTGTGTATTGTTGTGTGCATCTCATAATCTAAACATCTAAGTTGCAAAAAAGTTTAGGCTAAGTACGTGTGTGCTTCGTGTTTAGATTTTGGTCAAGTGTGCATCCCATAGTCTAAACATCTTAGTTGCGGAAAAGCTCAGGCTTAGTACATGTAGAAGATAACAAGAGATTGTTTGTGATATCCACAAACAATCTCTTCTTATCTTCTACAGTACAAAACATGATATCCACCGTCAACCTTCGACTGCCACCATGGCCACCACTCTCGACAGCCAGCCGTCGCCTCCTCGTCAAACCTTACCATCTTCCAACACCAAACATCAACCCTTAACAAATTCATTCAAATAAAACAAAACCCCAAAATCCCTAAAATTTACAAAACGTAAAAACCCTAAATGAAACCAGATCTAAATGGATCTAACCAACAACTTCACAAAAATGAGTACACATAACCACTCACAAACAACCTCAAGTCACTGATTAAGAATCGAAACAAAAAACCCCACTCACAAATCACAATAATAATTATAACCAACAACAATAATACACAATCAAGAACAAAAAAATCTCGATGTTATCAGATTGGTACCCACTTCAAAAAAATAAGATCCATCAAGATCTAAACAAGAAATGGCATGTTTGATGTTTCTTGTTAACATATGATGTGTGTTTAGTGATAAGGGTTGCGATTTTATCAAAATAAGAATCTGGGTTTTGACTGAGATAATGAAGAGGGTTTTGATAGTTATTTTTTTAAACTAAATAGTTGTGATAATGAAGAATTTTTAGAAGAATGGATTTTACCTTTAAAGAAAAAGTCTTATCCATTGTTTATCATTTTGAACATCCTCTTATCTATTATTACTTTATGTATTTATGCGTTCCTATATATAGTAATGCATTTATGAATATATTTTAGTAATACATTGTAGTACTATTATATTAATGAGTTTTTCTATGGATCCACGTTGTAATAATAAACAGTAAGACTATTTACTACTATAATAATAATGAAAGTGGGGGTGTTTCAGTCATTACACATTATATTTAAGGGTATTTTAGTTTTTTTATGTAGATTTAATAGTAAAATAAGTCAAACTAATGTTTGGGACCAAAAGTGTTACGAATTGATCAAAACATGACTGAATCCGTTACTTTTCAAACCTTTGGACCAAAAACGTTAAACCCGACAAATTATAAGGAAAAAATGTAATTAACTCTTATATTTATACATGTGTAACGAGCTTGATGCATTGGGTTACTTAGTGTACTTTTTTAAATATACAAGAAAACTTATTTCATTTAATTAGGTAATTCAATTTGCAAAAAACAAACATCACTAAATTTAATATTTGCCATTCACTCCTTAAAAATACAAGTATGGTATCCGTTCAATGTGACGATAAGTATTCGGTGATATTTGTTAAGATGACAAAGGTTATTACTCTTACGTGTTAAATTCGTTTTTAAAGATTAAAGTTGTAAAAAAAAAAAACTTCTAAAAAATAAGAAAAACTAAAAAATTAATTAAAATATATATAAATAGATATTAAACCAAAGAGCAGAATATTTTAGAAAATATTATGAAATTAGATTATAAAAAAATAATTATGATATTTTACTTTTAAAAATAAAAATAACTTTGTAATAAGTTGTATAAAAAGTTGTTACAAAATGAGATGGATGATCAATAACAAAATGAATGTTTTATTAAAAACAATTTCAAATTTCTTAATTTTCAGATTAGATTTTTTAAAAATAAAATTGCCGTTTTATAATATATAAAATATAATTTTCAGATAAGATAAAATTAACGCATGCTTTCAAAAAGATGTTTTCAACCATCAAGAGAAAACCGATTTTAAGTTATGGAAAAAATAACGTTATTTATGCTGCGTGCAATACGATTGTATACAGATATTATCCTTTGTTTAGAAATATAGACTAAATGTTTAAATATAATGTTCTAATTTTTGTGACTCTAGAACGGTGTTATTATCTTTCACGTACCATGGGCGGTCTTTATCGGCTACAAGTGTGGATCGCGTTTACAACATTTTTTTTATGTTTTATCAAACATACATGTCGAGGTCTTTAATTATTGATGTTTCGCTCTATTACGACGTATGCAGTGTATCGACGTATTTATTAGTTGTTAAATAATATAATAAAAGGGTAGCGATATGTGTTTTACGCTCTTCTATTTAAACTCACCTTTGGGTATTGGTATAATGCATTATTTCCTTCCAACAACTATCACCAACGACTTGATTGCAATTCAAGCATTTAAAGTTCTACAGCATGCCAAATATGTCCAAAGTTATTCCAAGGTAATCTCTAACTTTATAATCTATTACTGCCATTGTAAATTATAAATTCTCTTCGGACCTAGTTACGAACTATAGGAATCTGATTTGGTGAATACTAACTTTTTACCATGCTAAAGGAAATATTGTAAACTAGGAATGATGAATTAAAAATTGGTAACTTAAGTTCCTAATGTTTTGTAACCTTGCTTGTTGTTAGATTGACAATGAAAATTGCAATGATCACTGGCGGAGCTCAAGGGATTGGGGAGACAACGGCGAGACTATTCGTCAAACATGGAGCCAAAGTCGTCATTGCTGATATCCAAGACGAGTTAGGTCAACATGTGTGTGAAGACATCGGTCTTGATAACGCTTCATTTGTCCATTGCGACGTAACCATCGAATCAGATGTTGAAAATGCAATTAACACAACGCTTGCTAAATATGGTAAGCTGGACGTAATGATCAACAATGCAGCCATTGTAGATGATGTAAAGCCAAATATACTTGATAATGATCTTTCAGCCTTTGAAAGAGTCATGAGGGTCAATGTAACTGGTGTGTTCTTAGGAACCAAGCATGCGGCTCGAGCCATGATCCCTGCGGGTAGTGGAAACATCATTATGATGGGAAGTGTGTCTGGAAGCATTGGTGGGATAATTTCTCATTCTTATTCAAGTTCGAAACATGCAATTGTTGGTCTCACCAAGAACACTGCAGCCGAGCTTGGCCAATATGGGATTCGTGTCAATTGCTTATCCCCTTATTTTATCCCTTCACCATTGACTAATAATATGATTAGTGATCATCCTGAGAAATACTCAAACGTATATTCGAACCTCAAAGGGATTGCTCTTGCTGAAGATGATGTTGCAGAAGCTGCGCTCTTCCTGGCTAGCGATGAGGCCAGGTATATGAGTGGGCATAATCTAGTACTTGATGGAGGGTTTACGGTCATAAATCCAGCTTTTGGCCTATTTGCACGAGCTTCACCCATCGAGTATTAAGATATGATGTACTTGGACTTTGTTTCACTTTGGTCTGGTCTAGAAACGTCGTATGTTATCATATATTGTTCTATTTTATTAAAAGTTTTCAATAAAAGTAGCTAATTTCAATATATCACTACAACACCAAATAACATCATTTCTTTTCCACCAATCCGTAATTCTTATCATGTTTTCCGGTGATGAACTTTAAATCTTTCGACCTAATTTACGTTATATATTTCCACCCGGTGGAGCAAACACATCGTTCCAATAGAAAACCGCCATGTTATAAATAATAGCCGTTAGAGAGGAGGGTGTTTTGAAATTTTTTATTTTGAAAGGGGTATAAAAAAAGCGCCGTTAGAGAGGGCCACTAAACTGTTTTTTTTAAAAAAAAAAACCACCAACGTGCATTGGTGAGGAGAAACACCGTTGCCAAATGTGGGCGATGGTATCATAACGTGGCCTGACGCTGAGACATGTAGGCATAATGCCAGCCGGGACACTTTGCTGTCCATGAAGGCCCGGGTAGGGTTGAGATTCGTACATACGTGAAACATGTTATGAGCATATGTGGTCGAGAATACCTTCAGATGCATACATAAAACGTTAATTGCACCATGAAAATCAGATGCTGCTCTGAAATTTCACACCCGTCTATCTCCATCAATCGCTGTACATCACTGTGTTGTGTACCTTTGTGCCTAATTTGTTATGTAGGTCAGATGTGTTTTTTCTATTGATGGGATATGTTTTTTTTTAACGGCAGTTTGGTGTAGCGGAGTATCTTGTGTGCCACCGAGGCACCAAGTCTCTCAACCCGAGTTCGAATCATCTCACGAAGAGAATATCAACCCCATGCTAGCCATCCAGTTTTCCATTAACACTACAACAATTTTCTACCCTAGGGACGACTTATTCGTCCCTAGGGACGCCATTATTCGACCCTAAACTCCTAGGGACGACTAAGTCGACCCTAGGAGGTAGTGCCTAAAAAATCGTCTCTAGGATCCTAGGGACGAACTCCTCTTTGTAACCTAGGGACGACTTAGTGGGTCCCGCAACCCACTACGTTGAAAAAATTGACTAACCTAGGGACGACTCTCTTTGAAACCTAGGGTCGACAAAGTCGTCCTAGGTTATAAATAAAAATAATCTTTTTCAAAATTTTTCTTAAAAATTCTTTTTTTATTATTTTTAATAAAATCTTTTTTATAAATATTAAGAAAAACATTTTCAGAAAATTAAAAAAAAAATTATTTATCACCCTAGGGACGACTTAGTCGTCCCTAGGTTTCAAAATGCCCAGGTTTTCAAAACCTAGGGACGACTAAGTCGTCCCCAGGTTTTGACACCTGGGCATTTTGAAACCTAGGGACGACTAAGTCGTCCCTAGGGTGATAACCTGGATGATATTTAATAACCTAGGGAAGACTAAGTCGTCCCTAGGTGTACCTGGGGGCTAAAAAAAACTGGGCTATTTTGCAGTTTCCAGATTTTTTCCGGAACTTTTTCCGGACAAAATCCACAATTCAAAATGGCAGAATTCGACAAATACAGAATAATAACAAATCAATAAACGTTACAATACCATATTACGATAAATTATCCAACGTCACGATACAATATTCATCAAATACACTTATTCAATCCTAAATCAAATGTTTCAAACGCTACAAGTCTCAAACTTTATTAAACATGCATAATAAGAAAAATACTACCACAACCTCTACTCCGCATCCTTGTTATGTGAAAAGTCACCTTCCCCATCGTCACCCTCCTCGTCACCCCCCTCGTCACTCCCCTCGTCACTCCCCTCGTCATCGCCTGATAAGTCGTCACCACTGTTTTGTACATTCCTATCTCGACCCAACTCGTCAACGGACCGGTAATCGTGCTCATGGGGATTTATGATTACACGAGAACCTCCGGGTATGGATTGTGAAGTAGAGCCGATCTCATAAGTCGAGTGTGTGGTGGGACGATAACAATGGTTAAATGTGTTATTGTTGGTGACGGGAGCAATAGGATAAGTGCCGGTATAGGGAGGTTGGAGTGGTTGGAGATTGTCGGGCAAAGATGGTCGGTATGGGTCGATGGAAGGAGGTTGCACTGGTTGTGCCCAAGGATAGGGGGTTGGACTAAATGAGCCCAATCAGGAGCTAGGGTGGGCATAACAAAGGGTCGGGGCGGGGGTACAAAAGTAGGAGGTCTAATTGGGTGATCAGTATTTGAGTTGTAGTTCTGGAAAAACTCACCCAATTGACTCTGATATTGCGCCATATGCTGGTACGACGTCTGACTATATTGTTGCGCCGCATCTGCCTTTAACGCTGCCAAGTAAGCCCGTTGCTGCGCCTCCTGATTCTCTTTCCTCAGCAGCTCCATCTGTCGCTCATTTCGTTCTATCAATTCTTGAAATTCACTACGAGAGGGAACATCTGGTCGACGTGGAGCACCCCGCCTGCGATAAGTTACAACAACAATGTTTCATTATATACAACAAGACATAAATATGAACAATTGATTTACATTTTGTTTTATTGAGGATATATAACCTGCGAGTTGTGTTATTGGCACCACCCGGTAACTTTCTGCCTTGTCCCGACACATTTTGCTTATTTTGACTTGGCATGATTTGAGCCACTATTTCTTTATCAGACATGTGCGGGACTATACCGGCTCTCACTTGGTCACTGAGGGCTTTCATCTTTTGCTGGGAAAAAAAAAAGATTTAAAACAAATGAAATTAGTTACTAAGGCATGTAAAGAGTTATATATTACTTACATATCTTTCCTCGTTTTCTTTACTTTTAAACGTGCCACCACTTGAGTGCCCCTTCCTCCATGTTTCAACCAGGTCCTCGTAAACCCCTTCCTTGACTTTCTGTAAAATCTCAAATAAATTAGTAACGAGCTATAATAAATAAACAATATAAACGCTTTTAAATAAATCACAAAAATTATAAAGAGTCTTACGTATTCATTCCTTCCTCGGGCGAATGGTTTTTTGCCTTGAGTGGTCGGTACCGTGTTTTTGGAACGATTAACAGTATTAACCTGACTTCTTGCCACCCTCTTTGGGTCTGACCACCACTGAACCAATTCAGCCCAATCACCTTCGGTTCTACTGTCCCACACACTCGACGGCGGTACATGTTCTTGTGCCAGTGCGGGCGTCTCATATTTCGAATAAAAATGTTTCTTGATCCTGTTCTTGTATTTTCTATACAGCAACCTCAGTTGGAGTTCCAACGCAAGCCTAACCCGAGTACACACCTCATACACACCATTGCCACACACCACCTCAGTACGATCATTGTACCATGGCTCGAGGTCGAAATATGTCTGCATAAAAACATATGAATTTAAATAAACAAACAAATTAAACGTAACACACATATCTAAATGTCGATAACAATAACAATATAAGTAAAATAAACAATTTTCACCTCAATTGTAGGATAAATATGAGCTTTATCAGACTCTGGAATTTCGTCCCATTCGCAGTTCAGGGGAAGTGACCGGATTAATTCCCCCATAAGATGAGACAACAATGATGCATAATTGCCCAGAAAATGGAAGGTTTTCAGATCTTTAAATTCAAAGCCAATTGTCAAAGGTTTTTCGTTATTATTTCTGTACGCCGTCCTTAATTTTCCTAGGTTGGTCACAAAGCGTTGATTTGCAGCTACAAAAGATATGTTATTTACTCGTAAAAATTCAAGTGACATAAATTATAAATATCAGTGTTATAAAAAAATATAACGATTTCTTACGCTGGTAGTGGGCCGATACAGGACGTGTGGGCCGTCTGGGTGGACTACCACCAGCATCCCCACCGTGTGACCTAGGAGCTACACATGCCATCTGTAAAATAACAAGTTCATATCAGTATACACATTTTATCAATATACACATTTTAACATATAAAAACATTTTCATTAAAAAACAAAATTACACAATTTAATTAACCAATTAATACTAATACACAAATTCATATCAATATACACATTTTAACATATAAAAACGTTTTCATTAAAATACAAAATTACACATTTAAACAAATAAAAACAACTCATCATCATTTAAACGTATAACAATTGTTTCATTCAAACTACAACTTAAGCATATAAAAATCGTTTGCAAATAAAAAATTACACATTAAAGCATATAACAACTGTTTCATTCAAAATACAACTTAATATCAATTGTCATCATCTTCAGAATCATCGCTAGATAAAACTTCTTGAACATCATTATTAGGGTTCACTTCATCATCATCCGACACTAAATCATCATCATCAACATCACCAATGACGTGTGCAACTACTTCATCATCTTCAATATTAATAATATCATCATCAACCGGTGGGGCGTCCACTTCCGTTGGTTGAGTATTTACACTCAAATCCGTAATACCCAAATTAGGCAAAGCAACAGACAGTGTAACATCTGATGAACTGCTACCATGTATAACATCTTCATCGGACTCTACCACATCTCGATGATAAACCTGTTCGACGACCTTCCAATGAAGCGGTCGTCTAGCAAGGTCTTCAAGGTAGAATACTTGTGTTGCTTGTGTCGGGAAAATGTATGGGTTATTTTGGTGAAATAGCCTATCGGTCAAAATATGATGTATGCCTTGCTCAGTGTAAGAACGTCTGTTGCGTTTGGTGCAATTGGTAGGGTTAATTGTGTCAAACCATTTACATCGAAACAACAAAACCTTGTGGTTGCCGATATAAGTGAGCTCCAGAATTTCTTCGAGTTGACCATAATACATCTCTCCATCAACCCCGGGTGTTGAAACTCCGCTGCATTGAGTGGTACGAAGTATATCGCGTTCACGTAGCACAAACTTCACACCGTTCACTATGCAAGAGGGGTATGTACATGAACTAATAGGTCCACATGCCAAAGAGAATAACTCGTCACTACAGCCCACACTCACTTTTTTTTCACGAGTCTACAAAAATGAGATACAAAAAGGTTTATTAGATGAGGAATAACTCCAAGGTAATATATCTAATGTATTTACCATGTTATTAAACCACGCAGGAAAACTCGTTTCCACATTATCAGGTACCTCTCTGCAAAGGTTCATGATATTAGCAGAAGTCATCGAGAAAGAAGAATTTTCAAAATTATAAAAAATAGGAAGAAACATACTCGCTGTAAGCTGAGATGTCGGCTTCGACTTCAGGACTGTTGTTAAGTATAAACCACGTAACTGCCTGCATGTCGTCATTAGTCATACGAGTTGGTTTGATTCCACCCGTCGGTGTGCATACGGTCCGGAACACCTCAAATTTATCTGGTTGTCCAGGCAAATCGTCTTCATTTCTGCCAAGGCGGTTAAATCTCGTCTCGACATCCTTAAGGTAACGCGAACAAAAAGTTAATGCCTCTTCTGCAACATAACCCTCAGCAATAGAACCTTCAGGCTTTGCTTTATTTCGTACATAATTCTTTAGCTTTTTCATGTATCTTTCAAATCGATACATCCACCTGCCGCGAGTAACGGAACCTAGAATAGCCTCATCGGGTAGATGTATAACCAAATGAGTCATTATGTCAAAAAAAGCAGGAGGAAAGATTTGCTCTAAATTAACCATCATAATGATCAATTTGTTTTTAGCTTCTTTCATGTCCTGCACAGTCAAACTTCGAGCACAAAGCTGCTTAAAGAATAAGCAAATGTCGATTATAGGTTTTGCAACGTCTTTGGGAAAGTATTGTTGCACTCCATAAGGAAGTAACCGATGCATCATTATATGACAGTCATGAGATTTCAAGTTCGTTATATTGTCATCATCAGCGGTCACTTTTTTCTTGAAGTTGGATCCAAAGCCATCAGGTAGTCTGACTCCTTTAATGAATTTACAAAAAAGTTTTCTTTTTTCTGGAGTGAAAGAGAACTTTGGATGAGGCTTATCGAACTTCCCGTTATCTTTTTTAACTAACCACAACTCCTTTCGAACTCCCATTTTTTCTAAGTCTAGCCTTGCCTTTGGCGTGTCTTTGGATTTGTCGTTCTGTAACAGGGTATTCAGTAAAGCCTCAAGGAAATTCTTTTCGATGTGCATGACATCGTAACAGTGTTTTAGTAGAAGAAAGGGCCAATACTCAAGATCCCAAAAGATAGAACGCTTACTCCAGTTCAATTCAACATCTCGATTATGGGGGCGGTTGTCTTTGAGAATTGGTTTATGTTTCCCCGGTTTACGTTTAAAGACTTTACTAATCTGCAATTGAATATCAAGTTCTGAAAACTTTCTTGGTTTAGGCTTATTTTCGGGAAAACCGTAGAATTCCTTGGATTTTTTCCGATCTGGATGATTTGTTCTTAACCATCTTCTGTAACCAACATAAACGATTTTGCTGTTGATACGCATTGATGGAGTGTCAACATTACAAGTAGGGCATGCGAGGTACCCTTGCCCAGTCCACCCAGACAAACTACCTCGAGCTGGAAAATCATTGATGGTCCATAAAACCGCCGCTTTCATTTTGAAATGAGTACCCGTAGCAGCGTCTTTCGTCCAGACTCCCTCCCATAAATCTTTGAGTTCTTTAATTAGAGGCTGCAAGTAAACATCAACGTCCTTTGCAGCTGATTTAGGGCCGGGAATTAACATCGTCAACATTAAAGAAGTTTCTTTCAAACACATCCACGGTGGTGTGTTGTATGTTGTCAATATAACCGGCCACATGCTGTAAGTTTGGCTCATCATGCCATAAGGATTAAAACCATCATCAGCCAACCCTAATCGAACGTTTCTAGGGTCACAAGAGAACTCAGGTTTCATCATGTCAAAATATTTCCATGCTTTGCCGTCACAGGGGTGATTCATTTTACCGTCTTCCTTAGACTGTCCGGTCGCATGCCAAGTCATCCACTTTGCTATGTCTTTTGTGTTGAACATACGTTGTAGTCTAGGTGTTATCGGAAAGTAACGCACCACCTTGTTGGCAACTAATTGCGTCCCCTTTTTATTCTTTGGGTTTTTCCATCTGCACGCGTTACAGATTGGACAAGTTTGCCTCTCCTTGTTTTCCGGTGATCCCCAATATAAAAAACAATCATTTATACAAGCATGGATCGATTCGTATCCTAACCCGATCTTTTTGTATGTCTTTTTTATTTCATAGTATGAAGACGGGAAATTGTATCCTTTACTAGGGGAACATGCCTTTTGGAGAAGAGCTAGAATTTTGTTAAACCCGGCATCAGTTATTTTGTGTAAAACCTTGATGTGCGAAATCTCTGATGTAAATTCCAATGTGGTCATATCACAACCCGGGTACAACTTTTGGGCAGACCTAGCGAGTAACTCTTCAAACTCGTTACTAGGACCCGATGTTTGGGTTGGTTGAGGACCGGTTGTTTGAGTTGGTGGAGTTTGAGAGGGTGGAGTTTCAGATGGTGGATTAGGAATATTATTTGCAGAAATATCTTCGAAGAACGCATCCATGTGAATTCGATCAGGTGAATGTGGTAATAGTGGAGGTAACGGAAGAATTGGTTCACCGTGATATATCCAAGTGGTGTAATGTTTGTCAAACCCGAATTTGGATATGTGTGCCTCAAGTTGGCCGAGGGTAACCAACGTTTCACGGTTACAACAATGACTACATGGGCAACGGAGCTTTTGTGAGATGGGGTGCAAAAATTTCTCACAATCCTGGATGAATCCAAAAAGACCATCTAAAAACTCATTGGAATTACGATTGTTTACAGTGGTCCAACTCTTATCAATTGTCATAACTGCGTTGCAAATAAACATACTCAGATAAATTATTTTTTTTATACGTAAAATGTCATACTAACAAAATGAATATGAACTCTTTTTTTTCTTCCTAGTGCAACTATGGAAGGCAATCCTAACCCACCTTTTGAATGTTTCGTCCCATATATGAATGCGTATAACCGGTTTACTATTTGAGTAAATTTCGGCAGCATTTCCCCTCTACTCCCCAAATATGTGTTTAAAGACATATTCGTAGGAGTAAAGGAGAAACACTGTCGAAATCATCTCAAATAATAAACCAGTTATACGCATTCATATCCTAAATGAGACGAAACATCAAAAAGCAGTCCCAAACAGGGGACTTTCCGAAATTAATTCCTAATAAATTAATTTCGGACGGGTTTTCTATAGGTTGATTAACTTCGGACGGGAATTTTCCGAAATTAATCGATAAAATCCTAAAATATTCCTAAAATTATTTACTACAAAGACTAACAATCATATATCATATATATATAATATAATAAACATATGCATAATATTAATTACACACCTCGGTCACGACTGGAATAAGCAAAGATATAAAGATAGAAAAAGAGGTCCGGATGAGGAAGTTGTCCCGACTGTCCTGGTGCTAACCAAACACAAACATAAAAAAAACCTAAATTAGTTGGTTTCCAAAAAAATTTCTAATTTGAAACAAACACCACCACAACGATTTAAAAAAAAACATTACCTTTTTTCGGCTGTGACACGGGTCTCAGTTCTCGGCTGTGACTCGGTTCCCTGTGACTGTGACTCGGGTCTCGGCTACGACAAACATCAAATAAGCTCATAAGTCTTAGTATATTCCAAAACAAACATCCATATTAAGCCGAAGTCAACTAAGCTGAAATCAGTTATGCCAAAATCAAATAAGGTCATAAGTCTTAATATAAGCAAAAACAAACACCCACCTGTCGTGGTGCTTCTGCTGCTTCCGCGGCGGTGGTGGTGGCTGAAAACAGATAAGCCGAATTAACCTAGCAAAAAAACAAAATGAAACTACTATATAAGCTGGAAACATATAAGCAAAAACAAACACCCATACCGTTGGTGGTGCTGCTGCTGCTGCCGCGACGGAAAATGGTGGTGGTGCTGCTGTTGCCGCGGCGGAAAATGGTGGTGGTGCTGCTGCTGCCGCGGCGGAAAATGGTGGTCGGATGGGATGGGTTCGGGGATGGGATGGGGTCGTTGATATAATGTGCAAATTACCTTCAATTAAACAAATTACCATTTAATAAAATTAAAATTAAACAAACAATTAACATTTAATAAAATTAAACAAATATAAATCAATTAAACAATTACCTTCAATATCCCGAATTAAAACAATTCGTGCTCGTGTGCAAGTGTGCGGTGGAGGTGAAGTGGTGGCGGTGGAGGTGAAGTGGTGGTGCGGTGGATGTTTGGATGGTGGGATGAGACGGATGGAGGTGAAGTGGTGGTGGAGATGAAGATGGTGGTAACAAAGTGGTGGTGTAGATGAAGATGGTGGTAACAAAATGGTGGTGTGGATGAAGCTTGTCCTGGGTTTTTTTTTTTGTGAATGAGAGATGAAGGAAGATAGATAAGGTATAATTAAGTTACTGGAAATGCCCCCTAGGGACGACTTTACCTTTATAACCTAGGGACGACTTAGTCGTCCCTAGGTTAGTTATAAATTATTATTTTTTTTCGTTTATTATATTAACTTAGGGACGACTCTATGTAACCTAGGGACGACTAAGTCGTCCCTAGGTGTAAACCGGGAAACCTAAACCCTAAGCGGGTTATTCAAATTTTCACCAAAAAATTTCAGTTTTCCCAAAAATTTGCTAAGTGTTGGAGGGATATTTAGGGACGACTTTCTTTGTAACTTAGGGACGACTTAGTCGTCCCTAGGTGTTTTTATACATTTAAAATACATTTTACCTAGGTGTTTTTATACATTTAATAAAATTAGTAATATAAATTAAAATACATTTTACCTAGGTAGTTTTATACATTTAAAATACATTTTATACATTTTACCTAGGTGTTACGGTTATACGTTATAGGTTCAACCGGTGAGTCCATATGTTAGGGTTATACGTTATAGGTTCAACCGATGAGTCCATATGCTACGGTTATACGTTATAGGTTCAACCGATGAGTCCATATGCTACGGTTATACGTTATAGGTTCAACCGATGATTCCATATGTTACGGTTATACGTTATAGGTTCAACCGATGAGTCCATATGTTACGGTTATACGTTATGGGTTCAACCGATGAGTCCATATGTTAGGGTTATACGTTATGGGTTCAACCGATGAGTCCATATGTTACGGTTATACGTTATAGGTTCAACCGGTGAGTCCATATGTTAGGGTTATACGTTATAGGTTCAACCGATGAGTCCATATGCTACGGTTATACGTTATAGGTTCAACCGATGAGTCCATATGCTACGGTTATACGTTATAGGTTCAACCGATGATTCCATATGTTACGGTTATACGTTATATGTTCAACCGATGAGTCCATATGTTACGGTTATACGTTATGGGTTCAACCGATGAGTCCATATGTTAGGGTTATACGTTATGGGTTCAACCGATGAGTCCATATGTTACGGTTGTACGTTATAAGTTCAACCGATGAGTCGATATGTTGGGGTTATACGTTATAGGTTCAACCGACGAGTCCATATGTTACGGTTATACGTTATAGGTTCAACCGATGAGTCCATATGTTACGATTATACGTTATAGGTTCAACCGATGAGTCCATATGCTACGGTTATACGTAATAGGTTCAACCGGTGAGTCCATATGTTAGGGTTATACGTTATAGGTTCAACCGATGAGTCGATATGTTAGGGTTATACGTTATAGGTTCAACCGATGAGTCCATATGTTACTGTTATACGTTATAGGTTCAACCGGTGAGTCCATATGTTAGGGTTATACGTTATAGGTTCAACCGATGAGTCCATATGTTACGGTTATACGTTATGGGTTCAACCGATGAGTCCATATGTTAGGGTTATACGTTATGGGTTCAACCGATGAGTCCATATGTTACGGCTATACGTTATAGGTTCAACCGATGAGTCCATATGTTAGGGTTATACGTTATAGGTTCAACCGATGAGTCGATATGTTAGGGTTATACGTTATAGGTTCAACCGATGAGTCGATATGTTAGGGTTATACGTTATAGGTTCAACCGATGAGTCCATATGTTACGGTTATACGTTATGGGTTCAACCGATGAGTCCATATGTTAGGGTTATACGTTATGGGTTCAACCGATGAGTCCATATGTTAGGGTTATACATTATGGGTTCAACCGGTGAGTCCATATGTTAGGGTTGTACGTTATAGGTTCAACCGATGAGTCCATATGTTACGGTTATACGTTATAGGTTCAACCGATGAGTCCATATGTTACGGTTATACGTTATGGGTTCAACCGATGAGTCCATATGTTAGGGTTATACGTTATAGGTTCAACCGATGAGTCCATATGTTACGGTTATACGTTATGGGTTCAACCGATGAGTCCATATGTTAGGGTTATACGTTATGGGTTCAACCAATGAGTCCATATGTTACGGTTGTACGTTATAAGTTCAACCGATGAGTCGATATGTTAGGGTTATACGTTATAGGTTCAACCGACGAGTCCATATGTTACGGTTATACGTTATAGGTTCAACCGATGAGTCCATATGTTACGGTTATACGTTATAGGTTCAATCGATGAGTCCATATGCTACGGTTATACGTTATAGGTTCAACCGGTCAGTCCATATGTTAGGGTTATACGTTATAGGTTCAACCGATGAGTCGATATGTTAGGGTTATACGTTATAGGTTCAACCGATGAGTCCATATGTTACTGTTATACGTCATAGGTTCAACCGGTGAGTCCATATGTTAGGGTTATACGTTATAGGTTCAACCGATGAGTCCATATGTTACGGTTATACGTTATGGGTTCAACCAATGAGTCCATATGTTAGGTTTATACGTTATGGGTTCAACCGATGAGTCCATATGTTACGGTTATACGTTATAGGTTCAACCGATGAGTCCATATGTTACGGTTATACGTTATAGGTTCAACCGATGAGTCGATATGTTAGGGTTATACGTTATAGGTTCAACTGGTGAGTCCATATGTTACGGTTATACGTTATAGGTTCAACCGATGATTCCATATGTTACGGTTATACGTTATAGGTTCAACCGATGAGTCCATATGCTACGTGTTGATGCAAAAGTTGGTTGATCCTTGTTAGACCCGAATTAGGCTTAATTCGGGTTGGCTGGGTACCAGTTCCTGCACCAAGTGAATCTTCTGGTTGGGATCCTGCACACTAAACAACACGCGTTAGGCTTACCGTGGGAAGGTTTCCCACGATTAGACTCCGGCGTGAGAGTAAGTAATCGATTTAGAGTTATATGTGAGTTTAGAGAGAATTGTGATACCTTTGTGGAACCCTTGGGGGTTCCTTTTATAGGCAGTGAAACCCTAGTGGGCTTTCACTGATCCTTCGGCCCCAAGGAAAAGATAAACACCAGAATTAGAATGATTGTAATCTTCTAATTCTGGTAGTGAATATCCTCTCTTATTGGGGTAAAGATATCCCTAGACAGGATATTATTCTGTCTAACCCTATGTCGGCCGTATCGGCCGTACCGGGCCGTGGGCCGCACACGTGTGCGCGGTTACTGTTCACTCAGGCCCATAAACCTGACTGACATTATCCCACCCATACGTAATGGGCCGGATACGGGTAGTACCCTTGGGCCGGGTTAATGACCCGGCTGGGGACTATACGTCATCATGTCCCCCCAGTCTAGTTGTTACAACCGTAGGTGGAACCTCTAGACTACAAAGATGCTCCCGGACGTACCAAGGAATTCATAACAAAGGACAATGATGCTCGATACATAGTAGCCGAAACAAATTAAATATATCATTAAATGCCAAGTCTTACGTTAAAGCCGCATAACCCGACATGAACAACTGTTCATCTGACTTGTTTGACTGACAAAAGTGCAGACAATCAGAACATTGAGCAGTGCAAACGTGTGGGTCAGATATGACCCGTAGGTCCCACCTGACGTTTCATTTGCCAGTTGCCCCCTAGCCACACGATTAAGAATAGTGGCCAACACGTGTCACTCATCCAACAGACTGTGACCCTCAAGGTAACCCTATAAATAAGCCACCCCTACGGCTGTGTGAAACACACAGTTCACAACCTCCATTTCTGCCATTAAAGCTTTCCTTTTATCTTGAACCAAGCGCGCACGGATCCCTTCACACGCAGGTTAGAATACCACGTCCTTACACTCTTTTTTAGTAATGGCCAATAGAAACAGCCCTTCCATCGGATCCGTGCTAAATGTCATGTCCCAAGACCAGCTAAACCATTTTTGTACAAATTACTTCATCCCTTCCAACCTACACCCCTCACTTCCTGGCGTCGGGGACCTCATAACTGAGGCTCCAGCGGGTAAGATAGGCCTCTATACTCGCCTGTTTGATGCGGCGAATTACCGTATTCCTTTCACCCACTTTCTCGTAGATTTGTTAGGATATTACAATGTACACATTAGTCAGCTCCACTGCATAGGTGCCTGTAAAATTAGCCAATTCGAAATCCTTTGCCGTGCTAGGAGAATCCCCCCAACCGTAGAGTTATTTAGGTTGTTTTACACCCCAAACTTAGTGAACGGTTGGGTATCTTTCAAAAAACGAGCCTCCAACAGCCCACAATCACACAACAAACCGATGGATTCACTGAAAAACTGGTATGACCATTATTTTTTCATTGACGAAGTTGTATGGCCGGGTGATTTCATCATTAGGACCAGACTACCGCACGACCCTAAGCCGCACGCCAGTACATACAATCCCCTTCACTCGCAAGAGTTAGATCTCAATAGGACTGGATTCCACAGAAACCTACCGGAATCATTCTTATGCTTGCTAGGAATTAGCCGCAATTACTTTGGTCCCTCCAATAGGTATCCTGTGTTTTGGAGAAGGCAGGGTGAAGGTAGGCTCACCATCCGTACGTCCATAAAAATGTATATGTGTTTGTATAACAACTAACATCTTTTGTGTTGTGCTGGACAGAAATGAACTTCTTTGGACTGTTGCGCCAGGGCGATCCAAAGCTTGTGCCGGAAGGTCTCCGCCCTCTCCGTGAAAATGAACAGCCCCTCCTGGAGCACACCCGACCAGTGACGGTTGCCTTGGAAGCCGTGCCTGATCCCCATTCTGATGAAGAACATGGAGACCATGGTGATGGTAATGACCAGATGAACCAAGGGGGAGCCGGGCCTTCCTCACCTCATAGAGAACAACAAGGAGACAACATCGAAACCGATTCCACCATTCGCCGACTAATGGGCGATGATGATGATGATGAAGTGCAACAGCATGTTAACTTGGACGAAGATGAGGAGGCCGAAGAGGAGATTGCTGAAATCACAGCACAGCCCCTCACTAGGCGAACCCGGAAGAGGGGGAACCGTGCAGGCGAGACTGCATCGGCCGAGATTGGTGAACACAATGCTCCCCGCAAGAAGCTTCGAGAGGACCACCCTATGTATCAATCCGTTGGGAGTGCCACCCAGGGTTCCGAGGCTAACCGGGTCACTCATGTCGATCCCGTCACCCAAATTGCCCCAACTGCTTCCGAAGGAGCAAGAAGAAATATGTAAGAAACCATCCAAACATGCAAGAATGTCTTCTCTTTTTTTTTTTTAGCCATACTTAAGATATTCCATGATACTTATGTCGCAGGGACAACCAAGCTGAGGCCGCACCTTCTTCTGACACCCAAGTGAATAAGGAGAAAGGTAAAGCTGTCGAAGAAAATCCTGCGATCCCCACAAAGTCCGGCCCTGTTTTTGAAGATGGTTCACCCCTGCTTTCCCAAGACTTCCCCACATCCGGTGTTCCCCAACCTTTTAACCCTATATGGACCATTACCACAGCGTCGCAATTGAGGAGTGCTGAGGAGTGTCGTGAGTACCTTAACAATTGCATACCACCAAGCTTGGTGCAAGAGGTAAACTCACTAAATCATGCGGATTTGGCTGATGAGTATAATGGGACGCTTGTTCATCAAATGGCGATGGGAACCGCGATGAGAGTCAGGTTTGAAGCTGCCCTTGGGCACGTCGAATCCCTCAAGAGAAAAGTTGGACGGAGGGAAAAAATGATTGAAGATAATGAAGCCCTGATTGCTGACCTCCAATCCAAACTGGCGAATGCTGAGGCAACAATCAAGACACAATCGGCCCGTGCGAGTGAACATGATCAGCAAGTAGTCCACCTTGAGTCTCAATTAGATGCCGCAAACACCAAGGTACATGTCCGTGCCGTACCACCCATATATGTCAACAATGAATGTACTAACACGTCTTTCATTATAGGTAACCACGGCCGAAGCCTCTGTCCATTCTTACGCCAGCCAAGTAGATGATCTGAACCAGAAGCTGAAGGACGCGCATTTGGCCGTCCAAAACATGGAAAAAATGCAGACAGAACTTGCTGAGGAAAGGGCCATCACCCAAGAGCTGAAAGAGGCAATTGCCCAAAAAGAATTGGTGATGGATGCCCTGACCGCTGAGCGTGACAATGTACTGTGCCCTCAACTGCTAACAGCCATTGCGGGCCGTAGGTGGATGGTTGGGCATGGAGCACGCCTGGCCGTGACGAAGGTGCTAGAGGCCCCATCCTTTGTACAACAATTTGCCAATCTTGTATCTGATGGCATCGACCATGGCCGGCACGAAGGAATGGTTGAGGCTGCTGAACTGATTACCAAAGGTGGGGACATCGCCCATCACACCTTTTTTAAGCCCGAAGCCGCCAGCAAGATGACTGCCTCCATGGCCGCGATGCAAGATCTGCATTACCCATTCCTGGATGAGCTAGAGGCCACCAAAGATGCCCCGAACACTGAAATCATGGAGAAGCTCAATCCTAGCATGCCTTTCACTGCTAACTTCCCTCTAACCCTTCCTGTATATGAAGACGTAACCAGGGTCGTACTGGACGAGGAACCCTTAGACGTGGTGTTGGAAAGGATTGCAGCCCAAGCCCAGAAGCGGGGAGAGCGTGATGAATGGTTGCCGCGTCTGGTGGAAGAACAAGCAGAGATGGGTAAGTTTCTCCCCTCAATTTAGGATGCTTCTTTGTCCACAATCAAACACTTGTTATGTAATCTCTGAATATGTATTGATTCGTCCGTGTATGTACACGGCTAACAATTTTATGTTTTGTATATAAGTCCGTGGGTAACCACGGCGATTTTGATTTGTTTTTGGAAACCTGTGTATTTGTGCTTGTGTTCGAAACATTGTAGTTTAATACTGCGTGATATACCACGTCTTACTCACAAAGAAAATACATTCAAGTCTACAATATACTAGACGTGCGACGTGCGTCTTTATTATGCGGAGCACGGTATGGCTATAGCATATGAAACTTACCCCAACGTCTCGTGAGTAAGGTGTCTAGTAGGGATACGTGATCCGTGCGGCTGGGGTTGCATCCCTCTTACGCGGCAAGTTGAATTAGTAGGTTCACTTAATCCTCTTACCCCTCCTGGAGGCGTATAGTACATGTACGGTATTTCGAGAGAATGCATATGAAAGAAACATGGCATAATATAACACAATTAAAATTCATACGGCTAACAAAGAATCTAACAAAGAAGACAATAATTTGCACGAAACAGGCCGTGGAGCTAGCTAGGCACCACGGCATTTTATTAGAACATTTACATTTTTTGTTTGAACAATGATGACAAGTCCTAAAAAGGTCCATAAAGGAAACTTAAACAAACATAAGAAAAACAAATAAGACAAATAACCCGCATGGTTCTTTATTAAGACCACCTATAGCAAAGTATCCATGCGGGAGCCGTAGCTTTCAAAGATAGCACCTTTTTAGATTGGCGATGTTCCATGTGCGCTCTAGGTCGCGGCCATCCATATCGCGTAGCTTGTACGCGCCTCGTCCCAAGGCTTCAGTGACTTCATACGGTCCTTCCCATTTAGGGCCCAGTTTTCCTGTATTTTCCACGCGACTTGCTTCGTTAGCACGATAGACATAGTCTCCCGGTCGAAAAGAAACACCTTTGACCTTGGCATCGTAATAAGCCTTCATCTTAGCCTTGGACTTAGCTTCATTGATGGCTGCTAATTCCCTTTTTTCCTCCAACAGATCTAGGTTGATTCGCAGCTGTTCATCATTTGTGACGGCATTAACCTCCGCCGTGCGGATGGTAGGCATCCCTATTTCTGCTGGTATAACGGCTTCAGTGCCGTAAGCCAATGCAAACGGAGTATCTCCGTTGGCTGTTTTTATCATGGTTCTATGTGCCCATAGCACATGCGACAATTCCTCGACCCATTTGCCCTGTCGTTCATCCAGCCGCGCCTTGATCCCATTCCCCAAGCTCCTATTTGCTCGTTCGACAAGGCCGTTCGTTTGTGGATGCTTGACAGACGCGAAGCGCCGCTTGATGTTCAATGATGCACACCAGTCTTTGAATGGGTTATCCGTGAACTGTTTGCCGTTGTCTGATATAATTTCTCCAGGTAGACCGAAACGGCATACAATGTGTTCCCACACAAACTTCTTGACCTGCTTACCCGTGATAGATTTTACTGCCTTGGCTTCTATCCATCGTGTAAAGTAATCCATTGCAACAATCAAGAATTTAACCCCTCCCGCAGCTACAGGAAATGGTCCTGCGATGTCAATTCCCCACTTGTAGAATGGCCATGGGGACGTGATAGGTGTAAGCTCCTGCTGTGGGTGCCGCGGTACTGGCCTATGCACTTGGCAATCATTGCACCTGCGAATCATGTCGCGCGCGTCTCTGTGCATAGTGGGCCAATAGTATCCTGTTCGTAAGGCTCGAGCTACCACGGATCGTGGACCTGCATGCATGCCGCACAATCCTTCGTGTATGTCACTAATCACATAGGCCGCCTGGCGTGGTCCAACACACCGCAGCCACGGCTGCAAGAAAGAGCGCTTATAAAGGATGCCTTCCCGGAGTTCGAAATATTGTGACTTCCTTTTAACGCGCCTTGCTGCTTTTTCCTCATCTGGGAGTGTTCCACTAGCCAGATAGTTGATGATTGGGGTCATCCACGTAGGTCCCTCTTCTTCAACTATAGCAGTCACTTCCCCTTCCGTGATAGACTTTTCTTTGAGTATTTCCACCAAAACCTGTTTAGACAAGTGAGCGAAGCTTGTGGACGCGATTTTACTGAGGGCGTCCGCTTTCTTGTTCTCGCCCCTTGGTACCTGCTTGATGGAAAACTTACTGAAAGTTGCGATTAACGTCTTGACTTTTTCCAAATACCTGACCATGTTGTCCTCCTTAGCCACATACCCACCTAGAATATGGTTCGCGACAAGCCGTGAGTCCACGTAGGCCTCAAGGTTGCGAACTCCCATTCTAGCGGCGATTTTTAAACCCGCAATTAATGCTTCATATTCCGCTTCGTTGTTGGTGGCCGTGAACTCAAAACGGAGGGCGTACGTGAATTCCATACCTTCTGGATTTGTAAGGATGAGGCCTGCCCCGGATCCGTCTGTGCATGAGGATCCGTCCGTGAATAGCACCCAAGGTTCCGATAGGGCCTCCTCTTGCTTAATGATTGGTTCTTCCTCATCCGGCTTCTCGATCAGGAAATCTGCCAAGATCTGGCCTTTAACAGCCGTCCTTGGTCTGTAAGATATATTATGCCCCCCCAGTAGGATGCTCCACTTTTCTAGTCTCCCTGCCACGTCTGGTCTAGATATAACCTGCTTGATTGGCTGATCCGTAATCACGACAATCGGGTGCGCCTGAAAGTACCGGCGCAGCCTCTTTGTAGCAAATACTAGTGCTAGTACCAATTTTTCCATGGGGGAATAGTTCAGCTCCGCTCCTTGTAATGTTCTACTTATAAAGTAGACCGGGGTCTGTATTGTGTCTCTGTCCGTCATCAGTACCGCGCTTATTGCGCCATGGGTAGCCGAGAGATACATAACAAGCTCCTCCTTTGGGCGGGGAGCTACCAACATGGGGAGAGATGCGAGATGCTGCTTGAGTTGGCCAAAGGCTTCCTCAGCTTCCTTCGTCCAACGGAAGTCTCCCTTTCTAATACACTTCTTCAGTGTCTTAAATAGGGGCAGTGACTTCTCTGCGGATTTGGATAGAAATCTATTTAGTCCGGCTAACTTCCCATTCAGGGATTGCACCTCCTTCCGCGTCTGCGGGGACGGTAGCCGTATCACTGCGTCCGTCTTCTCTGGACAAGGTTTGATGCCTTTGGGTCAATCAAATATCCCAAGAACATTCCTTCTGTTGCACCAAACGTACATTTCTTTGGATTTAACTTCATATTAATCCTTCTCAGCGTGTCGAATGTCTCCTGGACATCCCGGAGGAGTGCCTCCTCCGTGTGGCTTTTTATCACCAAGTCATCAACATATACCTCCAAGTTGCGTCCTATTTGTGATTCGAAAGCTTTATCCACCAACCGCTGATACGTAGCGCCGGCGTTCTTTAATCCAAACGGCATTTTCGTATAGCAATATACGCCCTGGCTTGTGTGGAACGCAGTTTTTTCTTCATCCTCCTCCGCCATCTGGATTTGGTGATACCCTTTATATGCATCCAAGAAGCATTTGAAAGGATATCCACACAAAGATTCTACTTTCCAGTCAATTTCTGGAAGCGGGTAACAGTCTTGTGGGCAGGCCTTGTTCAGGTCCGTGAAATCCACGCACATGCGCCAACTTCCGTCATGTTTCTTGACCATGACTGGATTGGATAACCACTCGTGGTAGTATACCTCGCGCATAATGCCTGCATCCACCAGTTTCCGCACTTCCTCCAATATAACTTGGCTTCTTTCGGGCGCCTGGCCGCGCTTCTTTTGCTTGATGGGTTGGTACCCTTGGCGGATCTGGAGCTTATGCTCTGCTATCGTACGTGGCACACCCGTCATATGTTTTGGCTCCCATGCGAATATGTCCAGATTTGCACTTAAAAGTGCACACATGGCCCTTTTGCCGCTATCTGAGAGTGCCCCTCCTATGGATACCTCCTGTTCCGGGTAGTCAGGGTGAATGGCCACCTTCCAATTGGGTGGTGGTGCCCCATCCTTGGGTGGTACAGGTGGTGCCGGTGTTGTCACGGTGTGACACTCGGATGTCGGCACGACTGTATTATAAATAGTAACGATTCCCCCATCAACTGGGAACTTAATCATTCCGTGTGCCGTAGAGGGTACTGCTCGGATAGCCAAAATGCCTGGTCGGCCTATGATTCCATTATAAGGGGAATGTGAACGTATCACCATGAAGTTCATCCACGTTGTAGTGGAATGTTCCTCATTCCCAATGGTGACAAGCAGACGCAACTGCCCTATTGGCCAGATAGTATCTCCACTAAAGCCAGTAAGCGGCGACGTGGCCGGTACTAATTGGCTTCTTATTTCTGGGCATAACTGCACAAAGCAGTGTTCATATAATACCTCTGCTGACGATCCTCCATCCACATACATGCGGCGGACATTGTGCGTTCCAATGCTTATCTCAATAGTGAGAGGCGCATCAACCACGTCACTTGCTGTGATGAGAGGGAATGAGATTTCCTTGCCGCGGGAAAATTTTTGGCCAATTTTCTGTCTCGTGCGGCGCTGTCTGGATTGGATCATGTATATGGTAGAAGGCTTGTCCTTTTGGGGGTCCTTCTTATCATACTTCTTGTTGTTGTCCTTTCCGTCTTTCCAATCCTTAACCAGGTGCTTAAGCTTGCCTGATTTGATTAGCGACTCAATATGCTTCTTCAGCTGGATACACTCCTCGGTGCCATGTCCTTTGTCATTATGGAATTCGCAGAAGCGACTTCCCTGCCGACGTTCCGGGGGTGTGGTCATTGGGGGAGGCCTTGGAAAATTCGCCCCTTCAGTCAACAAGATCTCCCGGTAGGACATCTTTAGGGGGGTGAACTTGTCGTCTGACCGTCCGCCTTTGCTCTGGCTCTTATAGTCCGAGCCCTTGTTATTGTTCTGGTTGCCTTGACCACCCGACTGTCTCCGGGACTGGTCATTTGAGCGGTACCCATTTCCTCGGGATGGGTATGCTGCGGCCACCGCTGTCTCTCCCTCTATGAAATTCCTCACTCTCTCCATGAGGTCATCATATCTTTCTGGACGCTTGTCGTTGAGACGCCTGATCAGTTCTCTGTCTGTTATGGCGTGCATGTAGTCCGAGATTTTCAGGAGCTCTGGCATGGTTCTCGTGCGTGTGCACTCATCATTGAAGCGCTCAGTGAAGGCTTCTGTGGACTCCCCCGGCCGTTGCTTAACGGTTGCCAATGAAACCGGATCCCTATTATACTTCTTCCTCTGAGTATAATTGTTTTCGAACGCAGTGCGTAGTTCCGTGAAACTATCAATGCTCCGTGGGGGGAGTGCCTCGAACCAGTCCCGAGCGTTACCAATTAAGGTCGAATTGAACATTTGGCACCATATGGGCATGGGCCATCGCTCAATTTTAGCCTGAGTATCAAATATTTTGAGGTGATCGACAGGATCACCGGACCCATCATACGTCTTAATACATGCCGGCATGCGACGTTTGGTGTCCTCAGAGTAGTTCCGTATGCGAAGGGTAAACGGATCTTCCCTAGGATCAGCCCATGGCCGTGTGAGCCTAGGGTCATCCCATGGTTCACACCACGGACGCGAGAGGTCCTCTGCTTCCGTATCCCTATAGTAGGGGCCACCATAATACTCATCATTGCTTGGTGGTGGTGGCGTGCGCCTTGGCCGGCGGCGTTTGGGCGGATGGTCATCTGAGTCCTCCCCAGACGGATCTGGGGACGGCGGTGGTGCCCCGCCTTTTGAGTAGGGACCACTTTTTTGAGACGAGCCAGGAGCCTTCCTTCCTGTGTTCATCCTATCCCACACACTTGGGCGGCGTGTGGTTCTGGTCAGCTCTCGGTCTGGCCGCTCGGGTGAGCCATCCGACCTTTCCCCATCTTGAGGTTGCGTTAATTCTTGCATGATGCGATCCCCTATGCGTTCAAACACATTCCGGGGTTGAGGGTCTTCCTCAAAGGTTCCCTGCTCCCGAGGCTGAGTCCTCCTTTTTCTCCGATTTCGGGAAGGAGTGGATGGTCCACTGTCGCCAAAGTTGAGTCGGGCTTGGAGGTTCCTCCCCAGGCTCAATCTTGATGCGATCCCTGGGACGATCCTTTCAAAATTCTGAGTAAGAACTCGAGTGAGCTCGTCCTCGCTGAGTGGTTGAGCTTCCACTTCTTCCTCCATTAAGGGTCTACGTGGCTCCTTGTTAGGAGGGGCTGGCGCACTTCCCGGATCAGGGTTGTCCAGGGTTGAAGTGGGCGGGGGTGTCACCGAGATCGTGCTCGTCACCCCTGCGGACTGAAGACCGCTACGGTTACCTGGACCGCTTGCGAGGCGGCTAGGTGATTGGTTGGGAATAAGAATCCCTTCCCCTGAGGGCTTCCGATTCCCAGGATTCACGTTCCTGGGGTTAACTGGCGGATGCCCCTTCGTCATTGAAACAATCGAGATGAGGTTTTGTTCTAGCTTAGTGTTAAGGTCCCACGGATGGCGCCAACTTGTTGATGCAAAAGTTGGTTGATCCTTGTTAGACCCGAATTAGGCTTAATTCGGGTTGGCTGGGTACCAGTTCCTGCACCAAGTGAATCTTCTGGTTGGGATCCTGCACACTAAACAACACGCGTTAGGCTTACCGTGGGAAGGTTTCCCACGATTAGACTCCGGCGTGAGAGTAAGTAATCGATTTAGAGTTATATGTGAGTTTAGAGAGAATTGTGATACCTTTGTGGAACCCTTGGGGGTTCCTTTTATAGGCAGTGAAACCCTAGTGGGCTTTCACTGATCCTTCGGCCCCAAGGAAAAGATAAACACCAGAATTAGAATGATTGTAATCTTCTAATTCTGGTAGTGAATATCCTCTCTTATTGGGGTAAAGATATCCCTAGACAGGATATTATTCTGTCTAACCCTATGTCGGCCGTATCGGCCGTACCGGGCCGTGGGCCGCACACGTGTGCGCGGTTACTGTTCACTCAGGCCCATAAACCTGACTGACATTATCCCACCCATACGTAATGGGCCGGATACGGGTAGTACCCTTGGGCCGGGTTAATGACCTGGCTGGGGACTATACGTCATCACTACGGTTATACGTTATAGGTTCAACCGGTGAGTCCATATGTTAGGGTTATACGTTATAGGTTCAACCGATGAGTCGATATGTTAGGGTTATACGTTATAGGTTCAACCGATGAGTCGATATGTTAGGGTTATACGTTATAGGTTCAACCGATGAGTCCATATGTTACGGTTATACGTTATGGGTTCAACCGATGAGTCCATATGTTAGGGTTATACGTTATGGGTTCAACCGATGAGTCCATATGTTAGGGTTATACGTTATGGGTTCAACCGGTGAGTCCATATGTTAGGGTTGTACGTTATAGGTCCAACCGATGAGTCCATATGTTACGGTTATACATTATAGGTTCAACCGATGAGTCCATATGTTACGGTTATACGTTATGGGTTCAACCGATGAGTCCATATGTTAGGGTTATACGTTATGGGTTCAACCGATGAGTCCATATGTTACGGTTATACGTTATGGGTTCAACCGATGAGTCCATATGTTAGGGTTATACGTTATGGGTTCAACCGATGAGTCCATATGTTACGGTTATACGTTATGGGTTCAACCGGTGAGTCCATATGTTAGGGTTGTACGTTATAGGTTCAACCGATGAGTCCATATGTTACGGTTATACGTTATAGGTTCAACCGATGAGTCCATATGTTACGGTTATACGTTATAGGTTCAACCGATGAGTCCATATGTTACGGTTATACGTATAGGTTCAACCGATGAGTCGATATTTTAGGGTTATACGTTATAGGTTCAACCGATGAGTCCATATGTTACGGTTATACGTTATGGGTTCAGCCGATGAGTCCATATGTTAGGGTTATACGTTATGGGTTCAACCGATGAGTCCATATGTTACGGTTGTACGTTATAGGTTCAACCGATGAGTCGATATGTTAGGGTTATACGTTATAGGTTCAACCGACGAGTCCATATGTTACGGTTATACGTTATAGTAAGAGTGTAAGACAATATGTTATTATTGCTCTGAGGTGACCATTAAGCTAAAAATACTGAGCTTAAGCATGTTTAAGTTATCAAATATTGGCGGGAAATGTTGGCGGGAAATGCTGGCGGGAAAATCTTGGCGGGAAAGCTAGGGTCGACTAAGTCGTCCCTAAATGTGTCGACCCTAAATTTTTATCTTTATTTATGGTAGCTCTTATCCTCACAAACTCTTATCCTCACAAACTCTTATCCTCTCATACCAAACTCACCACCACCACCACCCGATTTTGCATAATATGGATCCGCTTGAAGCTTATAAGTGTACATGTAGAAAGGGATATATTGTGTTGAGACAGTCACATCAACCTCATAGCTTTGGTAAACTTTACTATGCATGATGACGTATAGTCCCCAAACCGGGTCATGAGCCCGGCTCGCGGGTACTACCCGTATCCGGCCCATCACAGATGGGTGGATAAATATCATTCAGGCTTATGGGCTTGAGTGAACAGTGCTCGCACATGTGTGCGGCCCACGGCCCAAGGCGGCCGACATAAGATCAGACAGAATAATATTCTGTCTAGGTATATCTTAATCCTAATACGAAGAGATATTCACTGCCAGAATTAGAAGATAACAATCATTCTAATTCTGGTGCTTATCTCTTCCTTGGGGCCGAAGGATCAGTGAAAGCCCACTGGGGTTTCACTGCCTATAAAAGGAACTCCCAAGGGTTCCACAAAGGTATCACAACTCACTCTAAACTCACATATAACCCTAAATCGATTACTTACTCTCACGCCGGAGTTTAATCGTGGGAAACCTTCCCACGGTAAGCTTAACGCGTGTTGTTTAATGTGCAGGATTCCAACCAGACGATTCACTTGGTGCAGGAGCCGGAGCCCAGCCAACCCGAATTAAGCCTAATTCGGGTCTAGCAAGGATCAACCAACTTTTGCATCAACAAGTTGGCGCCATCCGTGGGACCAGTAACACTAAGCTAGAACAAAATCTCATCTCAAATCTCCAATGACGAAGGGACACCCGCCAACTAACCCCAGGAATGTGAATCCTGGGAACCGGAAGTCCCAAGGGGAAGGGATTCTCATCCCCAACCAGTCACCTAACCGCCTCGCGGGCGGGCTGGGTAACCGTAGCGGTTTTCAACCCGCGGGGGTGACGAGCACGATCTCGGTGACACCCCCACCCACTTCAACCTTGGACAACCCTGATCCAGGGAGTGCGCCAGACCCTCCTAACAAGGAACCACGCAGACCTTCGACGGAGGAAGAAGTGGAAGCCCTACCACTCAGTGAGGAGGATCTTACTCGAGTTCTCACTCAGAATTTTGAAAGTATCGTCCCAGGGATCGCATCAAGATTGAGTCTGGGGAGGAACCTCCAAGCCCGACTCAACTTTGGCGACAGTGGACCATCCACCCCTTCCCAAAACCGGAAAAAAAGGAGGACTCGGCCTCAAGAGCAGGGAACCTTCGAGGAAAACCCTCAACCCCGGAATGTGTTTGAACGCATAGGGGATCGCATTATGCAAGAATTAACGCAGTCTCAAGATGGAGAAAGGTCGGATGGCTCACCCGAGCGGCCAGATCGAGAGCTGACCAGAACCACACGCCGCCCAAGTGTGTGGGATAGAATGAACACAGGGAGGAAGGCTCCTGGTTCGTCTCAGAAAAGTGGTCCCTATTCAAAAGGCGGGGCACCACCGTCGTCCCCAGATCCGTCTGGGGAGGACTCAGATGACCATCCGCCCAAGCGCCGCCGGCCTAGGCGCACGCCTCCACCACCAAACAATGAGGAGTATTATGGTGGCCCCTACTATCGGGATACGGAAGCAGAGGACCTCTCGCGTCCATGGTGTGAACCATGGGATGACCCTAGGCTCACACGGCCATGGGCTGATCCCAGGGAAGATCCGTTTACCCTCCGCATACGGAACTATTCGGAGGACACCAAACGTCGCATGCCGGCATGTATCAAGACTTATGATGGGTCCGGTGATCCTGTGGATCACCTCAAAATATTCGATACTCAGGCTAAAATTGAGCGATGGCCCATGCCTATATGGTGCCAAATGTTTAATTCGACCTTGATTGGAAACGCTCGTGACTGGTTCGAGGCACTCCCCCCACGGAGCATTGATAGTTTCACGGAACTACGCACTGCGTTCGAGAACAATTATACTCAAAGGAAGAAGTATAATAGGGATCCGGTTTCATTGGCAACTGTCAAGCAACGGCCGGGGGAGTCCACAGAAGCCTTCACTGAGCGCTTCAATGATGAGTGCACACGCACGAGAACCATGCCAGAGCTCCTGAAAATCTCTGACTACATGCACGCCATAACAGACAGAGAACTGATCAGGCGTCTCAACGACAAGCGTCCAGAGAGATATGATGACCTCATGGAAAGGGTCAGAAATTTCATAGAGGGAGAGACAGCTGTTGCCGCAGCCTACCCATCCCGAGGAAATGGGTACCGGTCAAATGACCAGTCCCGGAGACAGTCGGGCGGTCAAGGCAACCAGAACAATAACAAGGGCTCGGACTATAAGAGCCAAAGCAAAGGCGGACGGTCGGACGACAAGTTTACCCCCCTAAAGATGTCCTACCGGGAGATCTTGTTGACTGAAGGGGCGAATTTTCCAAGGCCTCCCCCAATGACCACACCCCCAGAACGTCGGCAAGGAAGTCGCTTCTGCGAGTTCCATAATGACAAAGGACACGGCACGGAGGAGTGTATCCAGCTCAAGAAGCATATTGAGTCGCTAATAAAATCAGGCAAACTCAAGCACCTAGTTAAGGATTGGAAAGATGGAAAAGACAACAACAAGAAGTATGACAAGAAGGATCCCCAAAAGGACAAGCCTTCTACCATATACATGATCCAATCCAGACAGCGCCGCACGAGGCAGAAAATTGGCCAAAAATTTTCACGCGGCAAGGAAATATCATTCCCTCTCATTACAGCAAGCGACGTGATTGATGCGCCTCTCACTATTGAGATAAGCATTGGAACACACAATGTTCGTCGCATGTATGTGGATGGAGGGTCGTCAGTAGAGGTGCTGTATGAACACTGCTTTGTGCAATTATGCCCAGAAATAAGAAGCCAATTAGTACCGGCCACGTCGCCGCTTACTGGCTTTAGTGGAGACACTATCTGGCCGATAGGGCAGTTGCATTTGCTTGTCACCATTGGGAATGAGGAACATTCCACTACAACGTGGATGAACTTCATGGTGATACGTTCACATTCTCCTTATAATGGAATCATAGGCAGACCAGGCATTTTGGCTATCCGGGCAGTACCTTCTACGGCACACGGAATGATTAAATTCCCCGTGGATGGGGGAATCGTTACTATTTACAACACAGTCGTGCCAACATCCGAGTGTCACACTGTGACAACACCGGCACCACCTGTCCCACCCAAGGATGGAGCACCACCACCCAATTGGAAGGTGGCCATTCACCCTGACTATCCGGAACAGGAGGTATCCATAGGAGGGGCGCTCTCGGATAGCGGCAAAAGGGCCATGTGCTCTCTTTTAAGTGCAAACCTGGACATATTCGCATGGGAGCCAAAACATATGACGGGTGTGCCACGTGCGATAGCAGAGCATAAGCTCCAAATCCGCCAAGGGTACCAACCCATCAAACAAAAGAAGCGCGGCCAGGCGCCCGAGCGAAGTCAAGTTATACTGGAGGAAGTGCGGAAGCTGGTGGACGCAGGTATCATGCGCGAGGTATACTACCACGAGTGGTTATCTAATCCGGTCATGGTCAAGAAACATGACGGAAGTTGGCGCATGTGCGTGGATTTCACGGATCTGAACAAGGCCTGCCCACAGGACTGTTACCCGCTACCAGAAATCGACTGGAAAGTAGAGTCCTTGTGTGGGTATCCTTTCAAATGCTTCTTGGATGCATATAAAGGGTATCACCAAATCCAGATGGCGGAGGAGGATGCAGAAAAAACGGCGTTCCACACAAGCCAGGGCGTATATTGCTATACGAAAATGCCGTTCGGATTAAAGAACGCCGGCGCTACGTATCAGCGGTTGGTGGATAAAGCTTTCGAATCACAAATAGGACGCAACTTGGAAGTATATGTTGATGACTTGGTGATAAAAAGCCATACGGAGGAGGCACTTCTCCGGGATGTCCAGGAGACATTCGACACGCTGAGAAGGATTAACATGAAGTTAAATCCAAAGAAATGTACGTTTGGTGCAACAGAAGGAATGTTCCTGGGATATTTGATTGACCCAAACGGCATCAAACCTTGTCTAGAGAAGACGGACGCAGTGATACGGCTACCGTCCCCGCAGACACGGAAGGAGGTGCAGTCCCTGAATGGGAAGTTAGCCGGGCTGAACAGATTCCTATCTAAATCCGCAGAAAAGTCATTACCCCTATTTAAGACACTCAAGAAGTGTATTAGAAAGGGAGACTTCCGTTGGACGAAGGAAGCTGAGGAAGCTTTTTGTCAACTCAAGCAGCACCTCGCATCTCTACCCATGCTAGTAGCTCCCCGGCCAAAGGAGGAACTCGTTATGTATCTCTCAGCTACTCATGGCGCAATAAGCGCGGTACTGATGACGGATAGAGATTGAATACAAACTCCGGTCTACTTTATAAGTAGAACACTACAAGGGGCGGAGCTGAATTATTCCTCCATGGAAAAATTGGTGTTGGCACTAGTATTTGCTACAAAGCGGTTGCGCCGGTACTTTCAGGCGCACCCAATTGTGGTGATTACGGATCAGCCAATCAAACAAGTTATTTCTAGACCAGACGTGGCAGGGAGGCTGGAGAAATGGAGCATCTTATTAGGGGGGGCACAATATATCTTATAGACCGAGGACGGCGGTTAAAGGCCAGATATTGGCAGATTTCCTGATCGAGAAGCCGGAGGAGGAAGAACCAATCATTAAGCAAGACGAGGTCCCAGCAGAACCTTGGGTGCTATTCACGGACGGATCCTCATGCACAGACGGGTCCGGGGCAGGTCTCATCCTCACAAATCCAGAAGGAATGGAATTCACATACGCCCTCCGTTTTGAGTTCACGGCCACCAATAACGAAGCGGAATATGAAGCATTAATTGCGGGTTTAAAAATCGCCGCTAGAATGGGAGTCCGTAACCTTGAGGCCTACGTGGACTCACGGCTTGTCGCGAACCATATTCTAGGTGGGTATGTGGCTAAGGAGGACAACATGATCAGGTATCTGGAAAAAGTCAAGTCATGAATCACAACTTTCAGTAAGTTTTCCATCAAGCAGGTGCCAAGGGGCGAGAACAAGAAAGCGGACGCTCTCAGCAAGATCGCATCCATGAGCTTTGCCCACTTGTCTAAACAGGTTTTGGTGGAAATACTCAAGGAGAAATCTATCACGGAAGGGGAAGTGGCCGCTATAGTTAAGGAAGAGGGACCTACGTGGATGACCCCAATCATCAACTATTTGACTAATGAAACCCTTCCAGACGAGGAAAAAGCAGCAAGGCGCGTTAAAAGGAAGTCACAACATTTCGAACTCCGAGAAGGCATCCTTTACAAACGCTCTTTCTTGCAGCCGTGGCTGCGGTGTGTTGGACCACGCCAGGCGGCCTACGTCATAAGTGACATACACGAGGGGTTGTGTGGCATGCATGCAGGTCCACGATCCGTGGTAGCCCGAGCTTTACGAACAGGATACTATTGGCCCACTATGCACAGAGACGCGCGCGACATGATTCGCAGGTGCAATGATTGCCAAGTGCATAGGCCAGTACCGCGACACCCGCAGCAGGAGCTTACAGCTATCACGTCCCCATGGCCATTTTACAAGTGGGGAATTGACATTGCAGGAACATTTCCTGTAGCTGCGGGAGGGGTTAAATTCTTGATTGTTGCAATGGACTACTTCACACGATGGATAGAAGCCAAGGCAGTCAAGTCTATCACAGGTAAGCAGGTCAAGAAGTTTGTGTGGGAACACATTGTATGCCGTTTCGGTCTACCAGGAGAAATTATATCGGACAACGGCAAACAGTTCACGGACAACCCATTCAAAGACTGGTGTGCATCATTGAACATCAAGCGGCGCTTCGCGTCTGTTAAGCATCCACAAACGAACGGCCTTGTCGAACGAGCAAATAGGAGCTTGGGGAATGGAATCAAGGCGCGGCTGGATGAACGACAGGGCAAATGGGTCGATGAGTTGTCACACGTGCTATGGGCACATAGAACCATGATAAAAACAGCCAACGGAGATACTCCGTTTGCATTGGCTTACGGCACTGAAGCCGTTATACCAGCAGAAATAGGGATGCCTACCATCCGCACGGAGGAGGTTAATGTCGTCACAAACGATGAACAACTGCGAATCAACCTGGATCTATTGGAAGAAAAAAGGGAAATAGCAGCCATCAATGAGGCTAAGTCCAAGGCCAAGATGAAGGCTTATTATGACGCCAAGGTCAAGGGTGTTTCTTTTCGACCGGGAGACTACGTCTATCGTGCTAACGAAGCAAGTCGAGTGGAGAATACAGGAAAACTGGGCCCTAAATGGGAAGGACCGTATGAAGTCACTGAAACCTTGGGACAGGGCGCGTACAAGTTACGTGATATGGATGGCCGCGACCTAGAGCGCACATGGAACATCTCCAATCTCAAAAGGTGCTATCTTTGAAAACTACGGCTCCCGCATGGATACTTCGCTATAGGCGGTATTAATAAGAACCATGCGGGTTATTTGTTTTATTTGTTTTTCTTATGTTTGTTTAAGTTCCTTTCTGGATTTCTTAAGACTTGTCGTCATTATTCAAACAAAAATGTAAACGTTCTAATAAAATGCCGTGGTGCCTAGCTAGCTCCACGTCCCGTTTCGTGCAAATTATTTTCCTTTCTTTGTTAGATTCTTTGTTAGCCGTATGAATTTTACTTGTATTATACTATGCCATGTTTCATTCGTATGCATTCTCTCAAATTACCGTACATGTACTATACGCCCCCAGGTGGGGTAAGAGGATTAAGTGAACCTACTAATTCAACTTGCCGCGTAAGAGGGATGCAACCCCAGCCGCACGGATCATGTATCCTTACTAGACACCTTACTCACAAGACGTTGGGGTAAGTTTCATATGCTATAGCCATACGGTGCTCCGCATAGTAAAGACGCACGTCGCATGTCTAGTAAATTAGACTTGTATGTAAGACGTGATACGTCACGCAGCATTGGATTGCAATGAGATACACAAGTTTCAAAATTAACAATCAACAAAATGGCCGTGGTTGTCACGGACTTCAAAAATAAAAGGACAAGTTATTACATGCATGTCTTAGCCGGGTACATACACGGACGAATATAAATACAAATGTTTACAAACATAGAAGTTACATAGGGGGGAGGAATTCTTCTAGATCCTTCTTTCCTTCCTCAATTAAAGCACGGAGGGCCTCCCCGCGAGCATCTTTCCCGTCCTGGACTTTGACTGCAAGAGTGTCTAAAGCTTCACCAAGCGGCTTTTCACCTGACATGGCTTTGGATACGAAATCATAGGTAGCCAGTGTCAAAGGGGTTGGGTCAGCACTCAGCCGGGACATTATTGTTTCATTGGGAGCGTCTTTCAGGGCTTCAAGCTCGTCCAGAAGGGGATGTTGGAGGTTTGCCAAGGCGTCCATGGACGCAGTCATCTTGCCCGCTGCGGAGGGATTGTGATACGGATGCTGGGTGATATCCTCACCTTTTGTGATCATCTCCGCAGCTTGGACCATGCCTTCATGCCTACCACGGTCGATCCCGTTAGATACAACCCCAGCAAAGGCCTGCAATAGGTGTGGAGCGTTAAGGGCCCTGCTTACGGCAAGACGCAGTCCTTGCCCGATAATCCACCTACGACCGGCTGTCGCGGTCAGTAGGGGGGGCATACTCTCTCCGCGCAGCTAACGACCACCTTGCTCAACTCTTCATCAGCAGCGACAGCTTGATTTTCAAGGTTGTTTTAAGCCTGTTTCAATTCCTCCTTCAGTGCGTCGCGCTCCTGAGCAATGCTGAATGATTGCACGGTCACCGCCTTAGTAGCAGCCTCAGCCGCAGACACCTGCGTATGAAATTGGGAGTTAGTGTACGAATATATATCTTTGGGCTACATACACACAAGGAGTAGGAATATATAAACAACATGTTTGAAAGATTACCTTCTCGTTTGATGCGGCTACAAGGGCCTCCAATTCAGCGATACGCTTCTCTCTTGTCTCGGCATGAAGCGCCTGCTCCTTCACCGTTGCCTCAGCAGTCAATAACGCTGCTTGCAAGGACGTGATGGTCTTCTCGCTCTTTACGACCAAAGCCTCCCGGCGGGCGATCCTTTTGTCGGCACGGCTCACATTGGTGAGGGCCTTGATCAGTCTGCGTCTCAGCGCGGCACCCACCGTTACCTGATGTGCGGATGACACATCAAACTGTTCAATTAGGGCCTCATGGTCTAGCTCATCCAAATCCTGTGCGAGGACGGGCGGGGTGATGTGTTCGATGAATTCCGAACACTCTGATTCGGCCTCCAGCCGTGTCAAGCTGGATAGGTTCCAGGCTAGACGCAAGCTCTCCTCTGGCCCCTCGCGGCACGGTTCCTTGGCATGGGTGGTGGTGGGGGAAGGGGGATTGTTAGTAGCCGCGGGGGATGGATTTCTCCCCACCTCTTCTCCTTGAGCTGCGACCGCCGGATTTACCCTGTGATTAAAACAAAAAGACAAATTTTTAGTCTACATACATCATATGAGGATACAAATCATAGTCGGGATGGGTACTTACGAGGTGCCAGTAGCAGGGTCTGGGCCGGTAGGAGCTACGGCGCTCACAGGGGCGACACGAAGAACTGGCCCTTCCATGGTCGGGGTAGGGTCGGCTTGACCAGTCATGGTGCTGCCATCCCCCTGATATTGAGGATGGTCTTTCCGCAACTTCTTGGGAGGAGCATTCGCAACTCCGGCATCCTCCCCAGTCTTTTTCGCCACACGCCTGGTTGTTTTTCTCTTTTTTGAAGTAAGTGTGGAGGATCCGGACGCTTGCGTGGTGTCTTCATTCGGGTCGTGCTCCTCCTCCTGGTTAATGGTGCCTCCCTCCAGCAAGGGGTCGTCGCCATCTTCGTTATGAAAATCCAATGGGGACTTCTCAATAACAGGTTCTTCTTCGTCCGACCTGGGTTCGGTTGTCTCCTCCAGTGGAATCGTACGGTCGGCTAAAGCTTCCAGCAAGGGGAGCTCATTCGGCTTCAACGGCCGGAATCCTTCCCTCACCTTCATGGGGTCGCCTTGACGAATCAATCCGTGAAGGTTCATCTCTGCAAATGATTGTAGAAGTATATGGGTTAGTAATATTTTAAACATACGCGACAGGTCGAATATACAAGATATATATGACCTACCCTCGCCCTGCTCCGTTAAGAAGCACGGATATAAGTCATCCCTCCCAAAGTAACGGCGGCTTATCCCTACCAAGCACAGAAAGTTCTCCGGCAACCCTCTATAAAATTCCGTGCGATGGGTATCTAGTATTTTCAGGTCCCGGCTACTATAATCTTTGGGTTTGGGCGGATAATCTCTTGGGGCTTTGGTTTTAAGTACAAAGGGGGTGGGGAATACTTTCTTATCTACAAAGAAGTAATGGTCGTACCAATTCTTCAGGGAGTCAAGGGGTTTCCTATATTTCATCGGGGCATTGCCGGGACGTTTCTTGAACGACAACCACCCGTTCACCAACTGGGGAAAGTAGAAAGCCCTAAACAGGTTAACGGTGGGGGTTCCCCTACAGGTGTGGCATGTAATCTCAAACTGGTTGATTTTACACGCCCCTATACAGTGGAGCTGGGTGATATGAAAGTCATAGTACAAGAGAAGATCTACTAAGAACTTAGACAACGGAATACGGTAGTTGGCTGAGTCAAATAGGCGTGTGTATATGCCTATTTTCCCCGCCGGTGCATCCGTAATAGCTTCACCATCACCCGGAAAGGTGGGATGTACGCTTTCAGGCACATAGTACTTCGACAGGAAGTTGAGGTATTTCTCTCCCGACATCACATTCAGGACGTCCGTGATGAGGGGGTTATCCTTAACCATAATTTATGAAAAGGTTTTTAAGGGCGTGGTAATCTAACCTGCGGTGATGGATGTCCGTGGAAAAGAAGGCAAAAGTTGTGAAAGAAAAAGCTTGAAGTTAACAATGGCGGAAGAATGAATGAGTTGTGTGTGTAACATACACGCATACTCACTCTTATATAGGGTGGCCTCGGTTTCCGAGGTGCCATGGATCCTTGACACGTGTCAGTCACATTTCCTATCCAATGGATAGGATTTCTGACATTTCTGTAACGTCAGTAGGGGACCCACGGGTCACTTCTTAAACAGTTTCGTGTGGCTCAAGGGTGATCAGTAATCATGCACTTTTTGCAGACATACGACTGGATTGTTGAATATCATTAATGCGACTGGATCCTTGTCGGGTTATGCGGCTCTTACGTAAGACCGTATTAAATGTTGCATTTAATTTGTCTCGGCCATTGCGTGCAGACGAGGTAGTATTCATTAAAGAATATTCATACGACCGGTTGCCACGTGCGGCCGGAACAAATTTTCCAGTATCATTTCATAGGCCTTTCTTGGTATGACCGGAGGGCAGCTTGATAGTCTAGAGGTTACGCCTACGGCTGTAACAACTAGACTGGGGGGACATGATGACGTATAGTCCCCAAACCGGGTCATGAGCCCGGCTCGCGGGTACTACCCGTATCCGGCCCATCACAGATGGGTGGATAAATATCATTCAGGCTTATGGGCTTGAGTGAACAGTGCTCGCACATGTGTGCGGCCCACGGCCCAAGGCGGCCGACATAAGATCAGACAGAATAATATTCTGTCTAGGTATATCTTAATCCTAATACGAAGAGATATTCACTGCCAGAATTAGAAGATAACAATCATTCTAATTCTGGTGCTTATCTCTTCCTTGGGGCCGAAGGATCAGTGAAAGCCCACTGGGGTTTCACTGCCTATAAAAGGAACTCCCAAGGGTTCCACAAAGGTATCACAACTCACTCTAAACTCACATATAACCCTAAATCGATTACTTACTCTCACGCCGGAGTTTAATCGTGGAAAACCTTCCCACGGTAAGCTTAACGCGTGTTGTTTAGTGTGCAGGATCCCAACCAGACGATTCACTTGGTGCAGGAGCCGGAGCCCAGCCAACCCGAATTAAGCCTAATTCGGGTCTAGCAAGGATCAACCAACTTTTGCATCAACAATGCATGTCCTCTTTCGAAGGTAAACAATCAAATGTTTTAGTTATGTAATACGTGTGATTATTAAAATGACATGTCATGTTATTTGTTTACTTTGTAACAGCCAAAAACAGATGATTATGGATGTAAATATTTTAAATGGAATGATGATTTTGATCTCGAACTCCGTATAAGATCTTCCCCTGGATCTTCAACACCTCAAGGTTCACATCCAAGTTCTTCTACAGGTCCTTCTCAATCTGCACCAACTGAGTGCTCTAATTGCAAGATCAAAGATCTAAAGATAAAGATGCTAGAGACAAGACTAGAAATGGAAAGGCATCCTGAAGACCACGCATGTCAATCGGCTGCAATACTTCATGAGTTTTTAAATGATATGGAAAATCTTAGCTTTGAGTAGTAATCTATTTGTTATTTTAATGTGTTAATTTGTATTTTATTATTATGTGTTAATCTGTACGTTTAGTTTTAACTAGTTTGTAATGTGTTTTTTTTCTTATTTATGAATCTATTATCGTTGTAATATATATTTTTAATTAAGCGCGTGTTTAAGTGTTAAATATATATCCAAAGTTTTTTTTTAAATACATATAAGTTTTTTTAAAATAAATATAAAGTTTTTTTAAATATGTATAAAGTTATTTTTAAATATGTATAATTTTTTTTCTAAATATGTATAAAATTTTTTTAAATATGTATAAAGTTTTTTTAATATGTATAAAGTTATTTTTAAATATGTATAATTTTTTTTTCAAAATATATAATTTTTTTTTAAATATATATAAAGTTTTTTTTAAATATGTATAAAGTTATTTTTAACTAAATATATATATTTTTTTAAATATGTATAAAGTAATTTTAAATAATTTTAAATAAATAAAGTAATTTTACTTAACCTAGGGACGACTAAGTCGTCCCTAGGATTTGTGGTCCCCACTTTCATTTTAAACTTTTTAAATAAAAAATATTTATATTAATTTTAAATATATAAAAAAGATTTAAAAATCGGAATAATAAGTTTATTTAACCTAGGGACGACTAAGTCGTCCCTAGGGTTTGTGGTCCCCTCTTTCATTTTAAACTTTTTAAATAAAAAAAATTTATATTAATTTTAAATATATAAAAAAAAATTAAAAACGGAATAATAAGTTTATTTAACCTAGGGACGACTTAGTCGTCCCTAGGTTTTGTGGGCCCCACTTTGTCCCCTCAGCCCTTTTGACCAAAATTTTGTTGTAAAAGTGGTGGGTCCCCCCTTAATCTAGGGACGACTAAGTCGACCCTAGAAAAAGGGCGACCCTAAACTCATTTTTGTTGTAGTGTAGGGGCTTCAAGGCATTGCGATGGGATTGAAACCCGGCTGCCAATTCTGGGAAAATCCCCCACATGGGGAATGACAGGAGTCGAACCCCTGACCTCCCCAATATGAAGACTATAACCAAATGCATCCATCCAACTGAGCTAGACTTTATTTGCTATTGATGGGATATGCTATATTGTCTGTACTATTTCTGTCATCTTTCAGTTAGCTAGATATGGCCAGATATCAAAATAAATTTATGTCTTATTAAAATCAGATGAAATACATAATACTAACACATATAGTATTTAGTTTGACTAAGCAAACCCTTAGGATTGTTTCTTATAAGCAAACTAATTTTTCGCATTAAAACATGGAGTTTATACATTCCTGGATGAGAGGAAGGGAATGATTCTCATCATAGGAATAATCCGTGCAAGACTGAGGCAAGCTTTGGTGAATATACGTGAAGAATGACTCGAGTAAAGAGGCACTCCGCATTTAGTTACGTTGCTTCCATGTATCCGATATCATTTCCATAACATGCTCACGTGCCTTTTGAATAGAACAGCCTGCATTCTCTTTCACGTAATATGTCACATATGATCCATCATTACCATGTTGATCCACATCCTGCATAGTTTTAAATTTTGATCCACAAACAGCCGTTTAATTAGGTTATATATATTAATGTCATATTCATGGTAATGTTAGCACACTACTTGTTTACCTGATCAGCACTTCCTAAGTCATCCCAAAGACGAAGAATCTTTGCCAAACAAGACGTAATGCCTTGGTTTTCGTTTACAAGGCTAGTACTTTTTATGTTACGGCCACCGCCGAGGAGGAAAAACATGTGCACTATCACGACATGTACGCCTGTACTAACCATCCCATTCTTCAAGTAATCCTCTGCCATCGGCGTGTATCCCTCAGCAAACCATTTCGCCTCTACTAGGAAAGCTTCACAAAGGTTTATCCACCGCAAGTATTCATTAACCAGTTGCAAGTAATTAGCTTACGTTTTCCTTCGGAGGAAGGGTTGAGTAACTAATTTCCCCTTTTCGTTTTGAGTACAAAACCGTGACCTTATTTCCTTAATCCGAGTTACTTTTCTTTTCTGACATTTTAAAGAAAACATAAAATACCTTAAATTTGGTTATCACAATCTTAATCACAAGTAGTTTTAACCCCTGTTATGTATATACTTTATTGTGAAACTTTGAAGTATAAATATTAGTTCATCTATGGTGATGCATTTCCACGTCCTTACCGATTGCTTCAAAAACTCAATGGGATTGAACCCATGCTTCTTGTAGATATTGTCACTAATTTCGTTTGTTACGTCAAATAGAGCTTGTATACAGATCCTCAGGTGATGTGGGAGTTGTTCAAGACGGTTACCGATTTGTGCGATATATAAACGAATATGGACCATACTCGTTATTTTATACAAACCAAGTGCATCGTTTTGGGTCAATTAGTTGGTGTCGTAGTATCGACTTACAAGAACCAGAGGCTTTTCGCGAATGCTCGGAAACCTTTAAAATTTTTGATAAACTATTAATTTTTGAGAAAAAACATCGATTTTTTTTAAATGCGTGTAAAATGCACTACGCCCATGAATATATGTTTATATTATTACGTTTAAAAAATTTCTATGCGCCCGACGATTCTTAGCCCCTGAGGCAGTTACACGAACTGAAAATGTGACCCACTTACAAATATTTAAAACACATATAAAACAGACGTAAATTTACGATAACAATGAAAAACACAAACACACATCCATGGCGTTGTTACGTTGGGATAACCTTGAGTGTTTAACGCTGATCATAACACTGGGTTGAGTAGTATCATAGTGTTGTAGGTTTATGCTTGCAAACATAGTAGTTTGCTAGTGTATGCTTTGAATGGAGTTATATCAAAAAATAAAGTATACAAAATTCCACTAAATTGGTATACACTATAAAATGTATCAGACTTGCGTACAGCGACAGAAATTTATAACGGTAAAAAATTAACGATAGCGATATTGTGGTGACTATGTCGTGTAACATTCAAAATAAAACGTGAAAATATCAAGTTGTTCATCTTGGGTTAAAACAAAACAACATAAAAATCTTAAAATACCATTCATAACATGTTATAAAAGTTATATGTTTTGATTCGCTAACCCAAATTTTTTAATAACCCGTTTTGACCCGACCAGTTCAAGCAGTTAAAACCGGGTCAAATTAAACCCGGTCTTATATTTTCGAAACCCTGTTAGACCCGATGGGTGGGTTGACCCGGAAGACGAACCGGTAACCGGGTGACTCGATCAAGATGACCCGGTTATCGAACCGATGAATCGATGGTCGAACCGGTGACCCGATAATCGAAATTATGTGTATTGAAATTATGGAAGAAGTTTGACTAATTAATGAGTGAATCTATTTATAAAATTTAGGTTTTCACTTTTCAAGAAATGGTAATTTGGATACCATACTTTTCCTTGGATATAAGGGGACTCATCCCCACTACCCATCTCATTTTAATCAAATGGATAAGATTAAATACAAAATATATTTTCACCCTTTCTTTTCAAACATTAATATCTCTTAAACCGTTAATCGTTATGCGAAAAAAAACATACCGTTACGAAGAGCATTTAATTATCTTTCTATAGATATGCTATATGATACACTTTCGACAAAAAAAAAAATCCGTTTTTTTCACGTGTTCGAAAATTATCATATATGATACTAATATAATATATGATAAACACCGGTATCATATATGATATAACCTATCGTATATGATATAAATCAATATCATATATGATTTAACACTGTATCATATATGATGAAACAGTATTATCATATATGATATTTTACGAAAATTTTAGCAAGAAGAAAAAAAGTCGAATTTTTTTTTCTTCGAAAGTATATCATAGTGCATATTGGTAGAAAGATAATTAAACGCTCGTCGCGGTGGTATAATTATTTTCGTTTAACATTTAACGGTTTAGAAGATATTTAAATTACAAAAAATAGATGAAAAATCAAATATTATTAATCTTATCCATTAGATGAAAATGAGATGAATGGTGAGGATCTTCATATCTAAGGAAAATTATGTATCTAAAAGAACTCTTCTCCTTTTTAAACAAAATAGACTTAATACGATACGTGTTATAATTGCAAGGATCAAATTTGTTAGAAATTTAAAAAATAAACTGAATTTGTAATTTCTAACGAATTACTCGAATCATACAAACGAGATACATTACTAGTAATTGAAAAAAAAAATGTCACGATGATGAGAATTTTTGAACTTTTTTCAGTCATTTTATGCCATTGAATGTGGACAAAATTTATAGCGTAGAAAAACACGACATAACAACCAAGTTTCTTAATACTACATGTCTTAAACTAGAGAAATGGTTCAAAGATTGTACTACTATTTGTGTATATTTCGTTCATAATCACTTACTTCTTAATTAATTATATTGTTATGACTTTCATATGTTTCATAAGTCCTAGCTAACTATAAAACCCAAATAGAATAAACAAATGTTGAAATTAATTAAGATGTACATTAGTTTATATATATTGGATAGACAATCTACTTGTAAAAGTCAAGCAATCAACAAGTTACGTCGTAAAAGCTAATTCTATTAAAAATCACACTTGTAAATTTAGGTGTTATAACGTTATTATTCATAACTCGTTGAATTCTCTTCAAAAGATTCAACGCCTCAAGTGCAAGGAAACCGAGGTATCGAATGCAAAAAGAATATGCAAGTGTTGATTTTCAAACGTTTTTTCGTGTTTTGTCACTTTGCATTAGGCAGCTTTCAAAGTAGCCTGACCCGCTATAAAACCCCGGCTACTCAATCCGACAAGAGGAGAAACCCCAGTCAGATCCACACACGCTTGTTTACCTCCAACTCATCCAAAAATCAAATGCCCAATGATGTGAGTGTGGATCTTCCATCTAACGGGTCAGTTAGGATGTTTAAGATTAAAGTTGTTTTATTACTAGTATATAATAAGCGCGGTTAAAAAAATCCTTTAAAATTGAATAAAAACATTACATTTAATTATCTATAAAGATCTGATACACTTTGATATTTTTAGACAAAGCTTCTTATATGACAAACTTAATAAATATGTAAAATCACGGTTTCTTATGAACATTAACTCACCCCACATAAGGTTAGTTTATAATATACGTGCATGTTTTTTAGTGTAGGTTTATAACTCATCTTTCTCAATATTATAATATATCACCTCTCTCTCCCTCTCTCAGATGTATCGCCCTCCCATTATAATATCTCGTATTTCTCTCAGATGTATCCCCCCTTCTCTAAGTATTCGTTTCTCTATCTAAAAATTTAATCATTTTGGGGGTTTAATGAAGGTTTGATGGAAACCCTAATTTTATTCATCGGTTCAAACGATGATTTTAGGGGTTTCATGAGGGTCTGATGGGAACCCTAATTGTATTCATATGTTTGATGATTTTGGGAGTTTAGTGAGGATTTGATAGAGACCCTAATTTTATTCATTCGTTGGAAAACCTAATTTATTCATTGGTTTGAATGGATTAGATGGAAACCCTAGATGATTTGTTATGGATATCATGGTCGTTGGTTGACAGCTATGCTTTGGGGTTTTCATGGAAACCATTAATTAAATAAAGATCATCTTATAAAAGTGAACACATGTTTTAGAGTTTCGAACGAAGTTCTATAAGCATATACAATAGTTATGATTTTGTAAAATAATATTTTATAAATCATTATTTCTTTAATCTCATATTTCTTTAAGCCCTTTTAGTTTACAAATAACATTTATGAAAACTAATAAATATTAAATTTATAGATTTTTCGACATGATATATCCGTTTATATAACGTTTTCCATGTTTACAAAATATGATATTTTAACATTCAAAATCAATCTGTGTTGCAAATGTCTGCATATTTTATTATATAAAATTTATCGGTGTCGAATCATAACAAAATTTTATATTTGTCGACTACAAGTGCTTCGCGGCAACGTGCGAATCTCGTTTATAACATTTTTGTGTTTTATCAAACATACATTTCGAGGTCTTTAAATATTAAGGTTTTGGACGGTCGGTCGTCTAGTCTCGAAGGATTCTTCTAATTACATATGCAGTATATCGACGATTTAATTAGTTGTTAAATAATATAATACTTCTTTCGTTTTAACATTATATTTCACAGATAAAAAAAATATACAGTTTTAAAAAACATAATTATTAGAGTTTTCTTTCTCATAATTTATGTAAAATAACAGTTTTATAATCAACTAATTAATTAAAATTTTATTTATCCATTATCATAATAATACCAAAGGAGAGTAATATCGTAAGTAGAACAAAATTTCCTATCTATTTTTGGAAGTAGATATTTGTTTTGTGACAATTCGAAATAGTGTAGTGGACAATAATTTTGGAATTGAGGTAGTAATAGGTAGAGATATTTAATACCAATGTTCTAAAAGACGGGCTTGACGGCACAAAATCGTTGCCCTGGCGTGAGGCGTGACCTCGCCGTTACGATATAGACTTTGGCGCTGGATCTGGACGTGATGTAGGTCAAGGCACCAAAATACGGGCAAAGACACGCTAAATCACAAGGGGTGACATCATTTTTAGTACTTTTGGGTTATTTATAATTGATTTATTTTTTATTTTTCTTAGTCATTTCTTTAAGCATTAACTGAATTTCAAGTAAAATCTTAGTATACAACTATATGTCGACTTTTATATGAAATAAGATAATATTAATTTATTACATAAATTTATAAAAAGAATTGTCGTTTTGTCACGCCTTGAAAAAATCCATTGGTTCACAAAAACTTTCAAAATTGAAAATTTTGACATACCACTATGCCAAGTCTCACGCTATCTAGAACATTGTTTAATACGTAGGTAAACACACAAACACATCAAATCAAGAGTACATCGGGCAATAGTCTTTTTTTTTTGGTAACCGTGATTTCCGACTCATTGGTCGACTAATCCACGGGGTTTGAGTCCACCGCCATACAGACTCAAACCAGGTAAAGCCCTCCCTTTCCAGGAGGTTGGCCTGGCCACTTCAAGGTTGTTTGCACCTAGTGGGAATTGAACTTGAGACCTCACACACTTTGGAGTGATAGCCACAAATCTTTTTGCCACTAGGCCACCCTTGAGTGGTTAACATCGGGCAATAGTCTAAACACTAAGCACGCTCGTACTAAACCATAGCTTTTCCGCAACTAAGATGTTTAGACTATGGAATGCACACTTGACCATAATCTAAACATGAAGCACACACGTACTTAGCCTTAACTTTTCCACAACTTGGATGTTTAGATTATGAGATACACATAACAACACATAACACATATATTATGTAAGTATGAAAGTAAAGACATGAATGTAAAGGAGAATACCGACATGATGATTTATAGTGGTTCGGCCATGAAGCTCCTTTTCGTCCTACTCCACTCCTCGAGTACCCAACTCGAGAATTACTTCACTAGTCAACAAGCTCATTCCAAGGCGGAAAAAAACATACACGTTGCTTACATCATTTCCGACACTAAGATGGATATAGAGTCCTAATCTAAGGTATGACTAATCTACACACGTCGTCTACTTCCATTTTCTAGACAAAAGGATACATGTCGAGTTCTAATCTTAGGTAGAACCAATCTACACCCATCACACCATTGGTTATGTTTTATCGCTCAACATAACAAAGCTTGTGTTTTATGTCCTAAATACATGAACCATCTAATCTACATCCAAGTGTACACATCATTTCGATTAAGACACAAGACATATCCAAACATACACAACGTGGATGTACACTTCTAACACGTAATCCAAGGATACCCATCACTTGGATCTACTACCCTTACAAACACATCCAAGTGAACCCACCACTTAGATATACTACATATACATCAAGTCCAAGTATACACACCACTTGGGTCTTCATGATTTACATTGTAGTAAAAAAAATAATCATGACTAGATCTATAGAAGAAGAGATCTCATCATGTTATGACCCTAACACTTCATGGTGATGAAAGTGTTCTTCTCTTTGCACTTGAGAGTATGAGAGGATTTGAGAAGAGAAGCACATCATGAAATAGGATTAATCTACCAATGAATCAAGGATCTAAGGTATGTGAAAAACTGAGAGAGAATGTGCAAAAAGAGTTATTAAAAAGCTGGAAATGAACCACTAATTATAGGACAAGGGAGCAACGGCTATATTTTCCCGCGGCTCATTAAATACCCCCGTGGCTCATTATTGATAATGATCCGATGGTACCTTTAAGGTACCTCGGGCTTTGGAGTCCGTTCCCTTTTGTCTTTTAGTGCGGAAAGTCCATCTAGTGAAGAATTTACACAAAGGGAATATCCTTCATCTATTTGGAATATCCTAAATTAAGATTTCCATTTTCTTTTTAACAAAACATTTTCTTAAAAATAAATTAATTTCAAAAATACTTTGTCACTTTAAATAAAAGTGAGTTTTAAGAAAATATTTAATCCTTGATCACTTAGTAAGGTTAATGACTTGTTTATTCATACCTTAAGTGATTCATGACGAATGCGAGCTTGGAGGTGTCGAGAGAAGTATACATATGGATGTACAAGTGTTTACGAGTACCTTACACATTTTACATAATGTATTGCGACTTATACGTTTGTCGTCAATAAAACATAAGAAGATAATATTGATTAAACATCGTAATGTTTGCACTAACAGAAGGCATCGATGACACACGGCATGGTTGCAACCCGGATGTTGCCTTGCCAAGAGACGTATATTATCAGTCACAATCCACAACCTTCGGGAAAACTAAGGTACACACGGCATGGTTGCAACATGCAGGTTGCCCTGCAAAAGAATAGGTAAAATAATAAATTATTTTTAATTTTATTCATTGGATGAGATGAAAATTGATGATAATGATGAGTATTTTGGTATGAGAAAACTTATTTTGGATACCATATTTATTTTGGATACTATATTTAACGGTTCATGTTTGTTCGAAATTACGGATTGAATTCATTTTTTAATTTCGTAATAGATCAATCTCCGTAACTCAATCTATTTTTGACATTAAATGACCAATATACCTAGAGGTGGCAAATGGGTTGGTTTGGTTGGGTTTGGTTTATGGGTCAAATGGGTTGTGGGTCAAATGGGTTATGGGTCAAATGGGTCATCATTTAATAATGGGTCAAATGGTTTATGGGTCAAACGGTTTGGGTCGGGTCAACCCACTAACTTACAATAATTTCCTATCTTTTAACATGTTCAAACGTTTTTATCTGTATTCGTTCGATTTTTACGTTTTGGTCAGTTTTTTAAGTTTTCATCGATTTTTTTACGTTTTCATCAGTATTTTTACATTTTCGTCAGTAAATTTACGTTTTTGTCAGTAAATTTACGTTTTCGTCTGTAAATATACGTTTTAGTCAGAAAAATTCACGTTTTCGTCAGTAAATTTACGTTTTCGTCAGTAAATTTACGTTTTCGTCAAAAGAATTACGTTTTCGTCAGTAAATTTACATTTTCGTCAGTAAATTTACGTTTTCGTCAGAAAATTTATGTTTTCCTCAGTAAATTCACGTATTCGTTAGAAAATTAACGTTTTCGTCAGAAAATTTACGTATTCGTCAGAAAATTTACGTTTTCGTCAGTAAATTTACGTTTTCGTCAGTAAATTTAAGTTTTCGCCAGAAACTTTACGTTTTCGTCAGTAAATTTACGTATTCGTCAGAAAAATTACGTTTTCGGCAGTAAATATACGTATTCGTCAGTAAATATACGTTTTCGTCAGTAAATTTACGTTTTCGTCAGTAAATTTTTGTTTTCGTCAGTAAATTTACGTTTTCGTCAGAAAATTTACGTTTTCGTCAGAAAATTTACGTTTTCGTCAGTAAATTCACGTATTCGTTAGAAAATTCACGTTTTCGTCAGAAAATTTACGTTTTCGTCAGTAAATTTACGTTTTCGCCAGAAACTTTACGTTTTCGTCAGTAAATTTACGTTTTCGTCAGTAAATTTACGTATTCGTCAGAAAATTTACTGACGAATACGTAAATTTTCTGACGAAAACGTGAATTTTCTAACGAATACGTGAATTTACTGAGGAAAACACAAATTTTCTGACGAAAACGTAAATTTTCTGACGAAAACGTAAATTTTCTGACGAAAACGTAAATTTACTTACGAAAACGTAAATTTTCTGAAGAAAACGTAAATTTTCTGACGAATACGTAAAATTTCTGACGAAAACGTAAATTTACTGATGAAAACGTAATTTACTGACGAAAACGTAAATTTTCTGACGAATACGTAAATTTACTGACGTAAACGTAAATTTACTGACGAAAACGTAAATTTACTGACGAAAACGTAAATTTACTGACGAAAACATAAATTTTGTACGAAAACGTAAATTTACTGACGAAAACGTAAATTTACTGACGAAAACGTAAATTTACTGTTAAAAACTTTAAATTACTGACGAAAACGTAAATATACTGACGAAAACGTGAATTTATTGACGAAAACGTAAATTTTCTGACGAAAACGTAATTTACTGACGAAAACGTAAATTTACTGACGAAAACGTAATTTACTAAAGAAAACGTAATTTACTGACTAAAACATAAATTTTCTGACGAATACGTAAATTTACTGACGGAAACGTAAATTTTCTGACGAATATGTAAATTTACTGACGAAAACGTAAATTTTTCTGACGAATACGTAAATTTACTGACGAAAACGTAAATTTAGTGATGAAAACGTAATTTACTGACGAAAACGTAAATTTAAAGACGAATACATAAATTTACTGACGAAAACGTAAATTTACTGACGAAAACGTAAATTTTCTGATGAATATGTAAATTTACTGACAAAAACGTAAATTTTCTGACGAAAACGTAAACTTACTGACGAAAACGTAAATTTACTGACGAAAACATAAATTTTGGACGAAAACGTAAATTTACTGACGAAAACGTAAATTTACTGACGAAAACGTAAATTTACTGACGAAAACGTAAATTTACTGTCAAAAACTTTAAATTACTGACGAAAACGTAAATATACTGACGAAAACGTGAATTTATTTACGAAAACGTAAATTTACTGACGAAAACGTAAATTTTATGACGAAAACGTAAATTTTATGACGAAAACGTAATTTACTGACGAAAACGTAAATTTACTGACGAAAACGTAATTTACTAAAGAGAACATAATTTACTGACTAAAACATAAATTTTCTGACGAATACGTAAATTTACTGACGAAAACGTAAATTTTCTGACGAATATGTAAATTTACTGACGAAAACGTAAATTTTCTGACGAATACGTTAATTTACTGACGAAAACGTAAATTTATTGACTTAATAATAAAAACTAACTTTTTACACTATTGGGTTTTGGTACAATAATAGGAACCATGTGACCTATTTTTAAACCCATTTGACCCATTCTCAAACCCATTTAACCCAAACTTCATTTTACATAAAGAAAGGGGTTGACCCATTTGACCCATCACTCTATTTTTTGCTCAACCCATTTCAACCAATAAGGTTATGAATTTGAACCCAAATGGTCTACTTTTGGTGGAATGGGTTGAAATTGCCACCTCTAAATATACCCCATAAAAAAGTAAATATAAGGTTAAAGCTAAGGTTATTCAGATTATTTCACATGCCTTTTTAAACAAAATAGACCTAATATGATACATGTTATAATTACAGGGAATCTATTACAAATTTGAAAAATAAACTGAATTTGTAATTTCTAACAAATTACCTGAACCATTTACAAACGAGATATATTACTAGTAATTGGAAAAAAAATGTCACGATGATGCGAATTTTTGCCCTTTTTTCGGTCATTTTATGCCATTGAATGTGGACAAAATTTATAGCGTGGAAAAACACGACATAACAACCAAGTTTTTTAATACTACATGTCTTAAACTAGAGAAATGGTTCAAATATTGTACTACTATTTGTGTATATTTCGTTCATAATGTAATATCACTTGCTTCTTAATTAATTATATTGTTATGACTTTCAGAAGTTTCATAAGTCCATATATTAGCGATTCATCAAGTAGCCAACTATAAAGCCCAAATAGAATAAACAAATGTTGAAATTAATTAAGATGTAACATTATGTTATATATATTAGATAAACAATTTACTTATAAAAGGCAAGCGAGCAATAAGTTACGTCGTAAAAGCTAATTCTATGAAAAACTACACTTGTGAATTTATGTGTTATAACGTTGCTATTTATAACCCGTTGAATTCTTTTCAGAAGTTTCACCGCCTCAGGTGCTAAGGAAACCGAATGCAAAAAGAATAAGCAAGTGTTGATTTTCAATGCATGTTTTTTCGTGTTTTGTCACTTTGCATGAGCCAGCTTTCAAAGTAGACTGGCCCGCTATAAAACCCCGGCTACTCAACCCCACAAGAGGAGAAACTCCAGTCAGATCCACACACGCGTGTTTACCTCCAACTCATCCAAAAATCAAAATGCCCAATGGTGTGAGTGTGGATCTTCCATCTTACGGGTCAGTCAGAAAGTTTAAGATTAAAGTTATTTTACTATATAATAAGCGCTCTTAAAAAATCCTTTAAAATCAAATAAAAACATTACATTTAGTTATCTATAAATATCTTATACACTTTGATATTCTTAAACAAAACTTCTTACATTATAAACTTAATAAATAGATAAAATCACGGTTTCTTATGAACAGTAATTCACCCTACATAAGGTTAGTTTATAATATACCATCTCTCATACATGTTTTCTGGTGTAGGTTTATGACTCACCTTTCTCATTACTATAATATATTAACTTTTTTCTCTCTCTCTCTCTCTCTCTCTTAGATGCATCACCTCCCATTATAATATATCACCTCTCTCTCTCTCTCTCTCTCTCTCTCTCTCTCTCTCTCTCTCTCTCTCTCTAATGTATCACTCTCCCCTCTCTAAGTATTTGTTTCTCTCTCTACAAATTTAATGATTCTGAGGGTTTGATAGAAACCTCATTTGTTCAAGCGATGATTTTGGGGGTTTCATGAGGGTTTGATGGAAACCCTGATTATATTCATTGGTTCGATGATTTTGAGGATTTAGTGAGGGTTTCATAGAGACCCTAATTTTATTCATTCGTTGGAAAACCTAATTTTATTCATTGGTTTGAATGGATTGGATGGAAACCCTATATGATTTGTTCTGGATATCATGGGCATTGGTTGACAGCGATGATTTTGGGGTTTTCATAAAAACCATAATTTTATTCATTGATTTGAATGGGCTTGATGAAAACCCTAGATGATTCGTTCTAGGTTTCATCGACCTTGGTTGAAAGCGATGATTTTGGGGTTTGTTATGAATGGGTTTGATGGAAACCCTAGATGATTCGTTCTAGGTTTCATCGGCGTTGGTTGAAAGCAATGATTTTGAGGGTTCGATGGAAACCCTAATTTTATGATTTGGTTTTAACTGTTGAAAGCTATGGTTTCCTTTTTTGGTTGGTCAGTTTTGTGCTTTCATTTAGTTTTTCGCTACTTTTATTGGTTGTTTTCCTGTTTATTAAGTTTATAACTTTTAGGGGTTGTCATTTGGAATATGCAATTATTATGACTATTCTTAGGCCTTTTGATTGTTTGGCACCATTTAGGGGTGTAAACAAGCCAAGAAAGCTCGTGAGTTATTTGAGATCAACTCGTAAACTACTCGAAATTGACTTGATTTAAACGAGTCGAGCTCAAGTTCGAGCTACTCGAGTGCATATTCATTCGATCTCGAGCTCCAATATACTCGGCTCGAGAAGCTCGCAAGCCTTATCGAGTTTTAATTAAATTATATTTTACCTTTTTATATAGATAAATCGAGTCGAGTCGAGCTTGATATGCCGAGTATTATCGAGTTCGAGCATGACGTTTGAAAATAATCAAGCTCGAGTCGAGTTTCGAGCTCGAGTTTTATATGACGAGCCGAGCTCGAGCTCGAAATATAAAGCTCGGTTGAGCTCGAGCCGAGTTTCGAGCTCGAGTTTTTGTATTCGAGTCGAGCTCGAGCTTGACAGTACTCGGCTCGACTCGACTCGTTTACACCCCTAGCATCATCAGTATACCTGTTGCCTGACGTGGCAGGTCTTTCAATTTGCAGCCGCGATGAGTTGAACATTTGTTTGTGTTGTTGGTGCGTATTGATTCCAACTCTGCCACTTCTCAAATGTTCATAAGCTTGATAGGCTGATAAACTGATAAGCACGTGATGTAAATGGTTCCATCTTATGATCATTTGATGCACCGTTGGTTTCGATGCTGCTGTAGAAGCCGTACGGTGATACTTACAGGTGTTTGAACTTTGTGGTAATTGTATGTGATTAGCTGACGTGATGATTTTGTAGTTGCAATGCGCGGTTGTTGAGGTTGTGCTAACCCTAGACAGGCCAGGTTAAACCTTAGATTGCACACATTTGGAATATGAAGTTATTACGGCTGTTTTTGGGCCTTTTTTAATATGAAATTATTACGGTTGTTCCTTGGCCTTTTATTTGTTTGAAACCGTTAGGATAACCCGTCGTTTGGCGAGGAAGGTCTTTGGATCTACAGCTGCGATGGGCTGACCATTTGTTTGTGTTGCTGGTTCGTTGTCGCTGTAGAAGTGTTGTTTGACATTGGTGGTATCGATTGTATGTGATTAGTTGACATGTATATTTTGTTGTTGGAATGCACACTTGTTCAAGCTATGATGACCCTGCACGGTCCGGGTTAAACTTGAGATCGCACGTATCTTGGCGGGGTAACCTTTCGAGGTTTCATCCATGGCGTTTGTATCCGGGTTTTCCTGAAGGGTTCTCTGTCTGAGTCTGTCATGCATTAAAAAAGGGGTTGTGTGTATCGACTATTCGTATGGTAGCGTTAAAGGTGTGACCAAGGTGATATATTATTTTTATGTCTTATGATCATTTGATGCACCTTTTGGTTTTGTTGCCGCTGTAGAAATCGTGCATTGATAACTAGGTTTTAGTTACAAAAATTGTTCTTTGTCGTGTGTCAAATCGAATTGAAAAATGGATTAAAGTGTGAATCAGTTGTCTTTGGTGAAACAAATGTTGTATCGTTGTAGTAAAAGGAAAAGGTGCAAAAACTTTAAAGTAAAAGCAGGTAAAATAAATCTAAATCTAATTTAAAATAAATGGCGAGAAATTAAAGCGTGACGAAAAGTAAATGAGCAATTAAAGTAAATAACGCAAACTTAAAACTATCCTATAGGCAAACTAAAACGTAACTAAAACTTAAACTAAGGCAAGGCTTAAAATAAATCTAAGGCAAGTAAACTTTAAGTGCGACTAAGGAAAAAGGCGGGAAAAGTAAAGATTAAAAAATTAAAACATAAAAACAGAAACTTAAAATAACCTAAAAACAGCTCATTCGGAATAAACCTTCGTTCGGAATAAATCACTCGTCCGGAATGTCACCTTCGTTCGGAATAATTCTTCTTCACTCGGAATATTGCTTCATCCGGAATAAATCCTTTATTCGGAATATGTCACTTATCCGGAATAAACTCTTTATTCGGAATATTACCTTGATCCGGAATATATTCCGACTGAACAACTTGATCCGGAATACAAGGTATTCCGAATGAATCACCCTTTATCCGGAATAACTAATTATTCCAAATGAACGTCCTTGATCCGGAATATGTCACTTATCCGGAAAAAGTCCTTTATTCGGAATAACTTTGCTGATTATGAATATTGGGCTTGATCCGGAATATAAATCCTTGGCCCTTCGTTCGGAATGTTCCAAATGAACTTGTTGATCCGGAATATTTTCCTTGGTTCGGAATAATCACAACACACCTTGGTTCGGAATGTTCCGAATGAGCACCTTTGATCCGGGATACAAGTATTCCGAAAGAAGACCCTTGATTCGGAATGTTCCGAATGAATTCCTTGATCCGGAATCTTTACTTTGACTCGGAATAAACTGCTGAAACACTTGGTTCGGAACAAATGGCTTTGATCCGGAATATCCTGGGAAAAACAGTAACAGCGAAGAACACGGGAAGAACAAAAATAACACGAATCTAAACAAAATTGATCCAAATCAACCAAAAGATTAAATCAAACTAATCACTAATGGTCAACTAACAAATACTAATCAATCCAAATAAAAAACACTAACAATAATAATCAAAATAATCAAAACCCACTTAATCAATTTAATAAAAACTCAAGAACATGAACATAAACAATAAAGCATAAAGATTAAAGATCAAACAAGAAAGGTAGATAGGAGATGAACAATAAAATTAAAGATTAACAATAATTAAAAGGAAACTTACTTGAAATTAAATGAATTTAAGGTGCAAGACAATGTATTTAAATTGACATGAATTTAAAGAACAAGTAATTAAAAGGGTGGAAGACTAATTGTCACACTTAGCCAACAAAATGAAATGAAATGAACTAAGGCCTATTTATAGGAGGATTAGGGAGGTGCTTAGAGGAAGCTTCCTCCAGTCTTTCTTCTTTCTTTAATTGTCATTAAGTCTTTAATCTTCTTAATTCTTTGACTTTAACGACTTTGTCTCGGGATTTCTACTCTCGTCTTGTAATTTCTTTAATAAATTAGACTTGAGTTCTTCGGCTTTTAGTAAACTTCTGTCTTTTGACTTTTTCTTCGATAAATCTTCAGAATTGGTCTTGGACTTCCGTTCTTTTCGCACTCTTAATTCCTTGACTTCGTCTTTTGTCTTTTTCTTCGATAAAAGCCCGCGAATGCCCATGTTTTCTCCCCTTTTCACATTTTCATCCTAAATCACAACAAAAACACAAACCACGCATAATTCCGACATTTACGACATAAAATACACGTTTTGGCTTGGTTATTATTATAGTTAAGTGGTAAAAAGGATGGGTGTTTACACACCTATCAAATCCCCTACACTTGATCATTGCAATGTCCTCATGCAATGCATTAGTTACAAAGCACGCTTACATTTTTCATCACAATCAATCCACATTGGCCTTTATTAAAGAGATAGAAAATTATAAACATTCAAACGAAGAAAGTAAAGAAATCAAAAACATACCTTAGGATTTTGGAAATGTCATGAATGATCATCATCCTCAAGTTTTCACGTTCTCCAAACCAAGCTTACAAACGAGATCATTGTTATTATAAGTTAGCAAACTACCACGAACTCATCTGGGCCAATTATTTACTTAGACTCCCTTATTCCTAGGTGTATCTCTTATATTTTATTGTTGTCTTGAATTATCACGAGGATGCATTGTTGACTTATTTCGATAGTTTATTAGGCTGAAAATAAAGTGGGACGATTAAATCAATAGTTAGCTAAAGGACAAAATCTTTTAAAACTGCTTCTCGGTACCTCAAAAAGTTCATATCTTGGCATAACTCGCTTCGCGATTTGAGACCTTTCTCGGACCGATATTTGGCAGCGACTTCATACTTCAAATCTTGAGAGACGTTCATGAAATAATGGCCTTCTCTTCATAATAGGAATTTCTTCACTTGAAGTTTTGAGAGATTCTTCATACTTGGACCACGACTTCTTCATTTTTCTCCAATCTTTATTTGGGGTTTTGATATACAACGGTCCGCCTCCTTTTAGGACTTGGATCTATTTATCCTCATACCTTGCTAGGGTCTTTTCGGATAGACTTCTCCATGATCTTTACGCGAGTATTTGCTTTTCGTCGTGTGTCTCGATCCTTCATATTGATTTTTGATAAATGATTCTTCACATCACTTTTGGATCTTTAGCAACAAAATGTAGTCCTCATGCCTTGTTAGGGCCTTTTCGGACTCGCCAATCTTCGCATCCCGCTTCAATAAGTTATGCCTTGGCTATGAACTCTAATTAATACCGGGCAACTTTTAAACGATCTTGGGCTAGAAGCTAAGTAACTTTTCAAATCGTACAACCTTATTATTGCAGATAAATTTATTAGCAGGCGATGGGAGAATAGGCTTATAATTAACTCACATAAATTCAAGAAAGAATACCAAACTTATAATTGACTCTATCATCTCTCGTTCTCCACAGTTTAAAATCTCAAGGAATGAGACTCGTGGATGCTTAGCCTATTAAATCAAAGTTTTGGGTTTTCGAGTCGTCTATAGGATCTTGCAAATTCTTTGACTTTTTCAAGTTTAGAAATCGCATTTTAAAGTTCCCTTGATAAACGACTCTCTAGGATCAATTATAGGAACTTGCGAAAAGTTCTTGTTCTTAACCCGTGAGAGTTAAGACTTTCGCATTTTATAGCTCCCTATATAAAAGCCTAGCAAAACTTGACTTAAACACGTTAAGGATACTAGCTAGAGTAAACTTAGATAAGTAAACTCGGGTTAAGTCAAAAGATTCACAACGTTTGAAAATTAAAACCACTTTATTAAAGTTTATTCTAGCAAAGAAAGAAAATAACAATACAAAGGTAAAACTAATAGGCCAAAATAGATCAAAAAATTTGAAAAATATTGAAAAATTGATTTTCCGGTTCAAATGAGGAAAAATACAAGGAAAAGACCACTTAACTTCGATAGAAGTCCCCCTACACTTGATATAAACGTTGTCCTCAATGTTTAAGCATGTGGGAGTAAACTCCCCTACACTTAGGACATTGTGCACTTTGTTTAAATCTCGCTAAGGAAGAGACAACTAACGAGATTCCTATTTTAATATTGAAAGAATAGAAAATAGTGAATCGAAAAGAGTTTAGGATAGAACCGGGAAGATGGAAACACGGAATCACGGGTCGTCAAAAATCATCAAGAGTGGATCATTGAGCGCTCGAATCCCTGAATAGAAGAAGAGAGGAAATAGCAAACACCAACGGGTCTCCCCTACACTTAGGATAAAGATAGCTAAAAGATAGAAACATGGGTTGCCTCCCAAGAAGCGCTTGATTTTTGTTCACCGAGTCGTGAGCCTGACTCGACCTTGATTAGCATAGGAAGAAGCATAAAACATATCCACCGGGATCAAATACATAGTTTTCGTCCATCAAATAGCACAAGCTTAAGGCGAACAAGGCAAGCCAAAGAAGAGTAGGCAAGGTTCCCTTAAGCAAAGATGGAGCACGGTAGGAGCAAGGGTGAAGAGGTGTAAGCATATCTTCAAAAGTTCCAAAGATTTTTCCTTTTATTTCATCAGACGGATACTGAGATGGCTGAAGAATATCGATACCGGGGTCAAACACCTTTTCCTTTACGGGAAAATAGCACTCAGACTCAGCAGAATTTGAAGAAGATCCGCGAAGAAAATGCACAACCTCGTCCTCAGCAGGTGGATAAGGAGGTGTCAAAACATACGTGCTGCGGATGTTGGTGTCGTCCGGTTGCTTCTCCTTTGAAAGAATTTTCTTCAAATCCGAAGTAGGATCAAGACCATAATCATCAAAGTCCAAAGGAGGTGCATCACTCTCATGAGGGAAGTAAGTATTGAGAAAAGTAGAAAAGTCTTCCTCAAATGAGTAGTCATCCAAAGTAGGATTAAGCATGGATGACGGAGGATCTTCATCATGTGAAGAATCACCCGGAAGAGTATCGGCCTCATCAAAATCATCATAAGTGGGCATAATACTTGGAAGTAAAATCATCATAATCATCTCCATCGGAACTAGAATCATAAGCATCATAGATCGGTGGAGAATCATATATGGGTGAAGGTTCCAAATTGGAGAGAGAATTATCCACATCATCTTGAAAAAGTGGATTATCATTGCAAGAATCGAATAGAGGATTGTTGTAGACGACAAAATCATCAAGCATATTAATCATATTCACTGATTCTCTTCCATAGGATTTGCTTGTAAGCTTCCCCATTTCAAAAACTTGTGCATCATCCCCGACTCTTAAGATGAGCTCACATTTATCCACATCTATTAAAGCTCGACCGGTTCTCAGAAATGGGCGTCCAAGTATTAACGGAATACGAGGGTCCATTTCATAATCAACAACGACAAAGTCGACCGGAAAAGTGAATGTGCCAACTTTAATGAACACATCTTCGGCAATACCAACGGGGTAAGCGAGAGTACGATTGGCTAGCTCAAGAGTCATTTTGGTGGGTGTAAGGTCGGGCAATGATAACTTTTTCCAAACACTTAAAGGCATCAAATTTATACTTGCCCCGAGATCGGCTAAGGCAGTAAATTTGTCGGTTTGGTTTAAAGTACAAGGTAGCACAAAACGACCGGGATCTCCAAGTTTTTTTGGTAGTTCTTTAAGAAGGACGACAGAACAATTTTCATTCAATCGAGTATTAACAAACTCGGCCATCTTCTCCTTCTTATTAAGCAATTCCTTAAACATCTTAACAAATTTAGGCATTTGTGCTAGAGCTTCAACAAGGCTAAAAGTGATGGTCATTTCCGAAACTTTCTTCAAATAGTTTGACACTTGAATGTCATCCCTGGTGTGCATTTTGGCCTTGTCTAAGCGAGATGGATAAGGAATTTTAGGTTTGGTGGGTGGAGGTGTAGAAGGTGAAGGTTGAGATGTTGAAGGGTTAAAGGTGGAAGGCGGGGTTGGTGGAGGATTCGTATTGGGTACTTCTTCACGACGAGGCGGAGGCGGTAATGGTGTACTAATACTAGGTGTGGGAGTACTAGGGATAAATGGTGGTGGAGGAGGAGTAGATGATGGGGGCGGAATAGGTGGTCCTACTAAAGTAACTCCACTACGGGTAGTAATAGCACTCACATTCGCTCGCGGATTGGTGACGGTGTTTGAAGGTAGAGAGCCCGAAGTAGAGGGTTGAGTGGTTGGTAAGAAACTAGCAAGCATATTCTTCAAATCGTTCGTTTGATTGCTGAAGGAGGATTGAATGTCATTTCGAAGCTCGGATCTAATGTCATTCCCTTGCTTGGTGATATCCCCTTTCAAATTGATAATTTGGCTTTGCAGATTCTTAATTTGCTCTCCTTGGGTTCTCATCAAAGCTTCAACATCTTGATTGATGGGTGGGGCTTGTTGAGCGGGTGGGTGATAAGGATTAGAAGCTCGAGGTGGGATTTGATTGCTTCTATTGTAATTGTTGTTGGGATTGTGGTTTTGAGGAGAAAAATCGGGTGAAAGGTAGTTGTTGGACCGGTAACTTAGCAAATTTCGATCCCCTTGAGGTCGGGCTTGGTAATTTTCCAGTGAATAATTACCATAAGCTGTATACACGTTTTCCGGATTTCCTTGAGTAGAAGGACAATCAGTATATGAGTGAGGACCACCGCATGTCTCACAAGGATTGGCTACCGCTTTAACTTGTTGTTGGTTTGAAGCGATGAGCAAGATATTTTTGTTCATTTCAGCCATCATGCGGGTGAATTCGGTCATATCGGGGTTTGCTGAAGTAGAGGAAACATTGACTCTCGGGTTGTTCCTTGAAGAAGCGGAGGAATCCTAGTTTTTGTGATGAGTAGTCATGTTCTCAATAAGCTCTCGACACTCCTCGGGTCTTCTTTTCATAAATGTGCCACCGGCGGCTGCATTAATCGTATCACGATCACGAAAAGTCAAACCGTTGTAGAAAGTATCAATTAAGGTCATAGAGAGCATGTTGTGGTTTGGACAACGATCGATCAAAACATTATATCTTTCCCAAGCATCAAAAAGAGATTCATCGGGTTCTTGCATGAAACCGCTGATTTGATTTCGAAGGCTCGTGACCATGGATGGTGGAAAGTAGCGCGACAAAAAGCGTTGAGTCATGTCATCCCAAGTATGAATGGAATTCTTCGGGAGACGATCAAACCATTTCTCGGCGTGGTGTGATAAATTATGTGGAAAGAGTTGAAGGCGAAGAACATCCATAGTAGCACCAGGTAACTTCATGGTTTGAGTGATAGTAATGAATTTGTCGAGGTGTTTGTTGGCATCATCATCAGGCAATCCACGGAATGGGTTAGTTTGCACTTGCTGGATCGTGTGATGCTTCAACGAAAACTCTGGAGCCGTGATTTTCATCGGCGCAATCGGTCCTCCTCGTCCAAACATGGTGGGTTGACAAAGCTCCTCCATGGTCCGAAGATCGGGCTGTGGAAGAACATTGTTGTTGTTATTATTGAGGTGCGGTGGATTATTGTTGTTGTTCACACCTGCCATAGCTAAATCTTCAGGAGTCTCGGGCTCTTGATAAGTTGAAGATCTAGTACGCATACAGCTGCGAAAGCAAAAGAAAACAATACCAAAGCAATAGACAATATATACACTATAAAGAAAATAAAATCTTTTTGGATTTTTGAAAATTTTTAATTTTTATGGATTTTTGGAAATTTTTTAATTTTTATGGGTCTTTTTGAAATTTTTAAGCAAGAAAAATAACGCTCACGAATGAACGGATCCCAAAAAGCAACGCGTCTCTCACAGAAAACCGTTAATCTTTACGAAAAGAGCCGGCAGCGGCGCCATTTGATAACTGGCTTTTGCCTAGTAAGAAAATTATCGTTGTTCCCCGGCAGCGGCGCCATTTGATAACTAGATTTTAGTTATAAAAATTGTTCTTTGTCGTGTGTCAAATCGAATTGAAAAATGGATTAAAGTGTGACTCAGTTGTCTTTGGTGAAACAAATGTTGTGTCGTTGTAGTAAAAGGAAAAGGTGCAAAAACTTTAAAGTAAAAGCAGGTAAAATAAATCTAAATCTAATTTAAAATAAATGGCGAGAAATTAAAGCGTGACGAAAAGTAAATGGGCAATTAAAGTAAATAACGCAAACTTAAAACTATCCTAAAGACAAACTAAAACGCAACTAAAACTTAAACTAAGGCAAGGCTTAAAATAAATCTAAGGCAAGTAAACTTTAAGTGCGACTAAGGAAAAAGGCGGGAAAAGTAAAGCTTAAAAAATTAAAACTTAAAAACAGAAACTTAAAATAACCTGAAAACAGCTCATTCGGAATAAACCTTCGTTCGGAATAAATCACTCGTCCGGAATGTCACCTTCGTTCGGAATAATTCTTCTTCACTCGGAATATTGCTTCATCCGGAATCAATCCTTTATTCGGAATATGTCACTTATCCGGAATAAACTCTTTATTCGGAATATTACCTTGATTCCGACTGAACAACTTGATCCGGAATACAAGGTATTCCAAATGAATCACCCTTTATCCGGAATAACTAATTATTCTGAATGAACATCCTTGATCCGGAATATGTCACTTATCTGGAAAAAGTCCTTTATTCGGAATAACTTTGCTGATTCGGAATATTGGGCTTTATCCGGAATATAAATCTTTGGCCCTTCGTTCGGAATGTTCGTAATGAACTTGTTGATCCGGAATATTTTCCTTGGTTCGGAATAATCACAACACACCTTGGTTCGGAATGTTCCGAATGAGCACCTTTGATCCGGGATACAAGTATTCCGAAAGAAGACCCTTGATTCGGAATGTTCCGAATGAATTCCTTGATCCGGAATCTTTACTTTGACTCGGAATAAACTGCTGAAACACTTGGTTCGGAACAAATGGCTTTGATCCGGAATATCCTGGGAAAAACAGTAACAGCGAAGAACACGGGAAGAACAAAAATAACACGAATCTAAACAAAATTGATCCAAATCAACCAAAAGATTAAATCAAACTAATCACTAATGGTCAACTAACAAATACTAATCAATCCAAATAAAAAACACTAACAATAATAATCAAAATAATCAAAACCCACTTAATCAATTTAATAAAAACTCAAGAACATGAACATAAACAATAAAGCATAAAGATTAAAGATCAAACAAGAAAGGTAGATAGGAGATGAACAATAAAATTAAAGATTAACAATAATTAAAAGGAAACTTACTTGAAATTAAATGAATTTAAGGTGCAAGACAATGTATTTAAATTGACATGAATTTAAAGAACAAGTAATTAAAAGGGTGGAAGACTAATTGTCACACTTAGCCAACAAAATGAAATTAAAATGAACTAAGGCCTATTTATAGGAGGATTAGGGAGGTGCTTAGAGGAAGCTTCCTCCCCTCTTTCTTCTTTCTTTAATTGTCATTAAGTCCTTAATCTTCTTAATTCTTTGACTTTAACGACTTTGTCTCGGGATTTCTACTCTCGTCTTGTAATTTCTTCAATAAATTAGACTTGAGTTCTTCGGCTTTTAGTAAACTTCCGTCTTTTAACTTTTTCTTTGATAAATCTTCAGAATTGGTCTTGGACTTCCGTTCTTTTCGCACTCTTGATTCCTTGACTTCGTCTTTTGTCTTTTTCTTCGATAAAAGGCCGTGAATGCCCGTGTTTTCTCCCATTTTCACATTTTTGTCCTAAATCACAACAAAAACACAAACCACGCATAATTCCGACATTTACGACATAAAATACACGTTTTGGCTTGGTTATTATTATAGTTAAGTGGTAAAAAGGATGGGTGTTTACACACCTATCATGCATCGATACTCACAGGCGTTTGACGTTGGTGGTATCGATTGTATGTGATTATATCATATAATTATTTCGTTGTTGGAATCCGTAATTGTTCATGTTGTGATGACCCTCAACGGCCTGGGTTAAACCTGAGATCGTACGTATCTTGGCGGGGTAACCTCTTGAGGTTGCAACCATGGCGTTTGTATCCGGGTTTTCTTGAAGGGTTCCTTGTCTGAGCCTGCCATGTGTTAAAAAAAGGACTGTGAGTACTGACTGTTCGTATGTTGGCGTTAACCGTGTGACAGAGGTGATATATTATAAACTACTCTTCTATGAGGTGAGTTACTCTTCATAGGAAACCGAGATTTCGCCTACTAACTCTCTATGACTCGGTTTAAACTTGAGATTGCACAGATTTGCTAGATGCAAATATTATGGATGATCCTGGGCCCTTTAACTGTTTGACATCCTAAGCATAAACCGTCGTTTGACGCGTTAGGTCTTTATATTTGTACCCACAACGGGATGACCATTTGTTTGTGTTGCTGGTGCGAACTGATTCCAAGTCTGTGACTTTTTAATGTTCATAAGCCTTGTTGGAAATACGTTTTACGTATTTAGGAAGATTCGGTCACTCCGACGATATATTAAGTAGTAGCTCGTAGTTTAGTTATATTACATTAAGTAAACATGGAAAGGCCTAGTCCATGGAATATATGGATGGCCCAATATGTAAGCCCAAGCCCAACATAAGGCTTGGGTATATAAACCCTCTCCTTAGATGGAGAGGGTGTGGTTTCATTCATTTTTCACATCGTTTCTTACTTTCTCTGTCTAGAAGTGTGTGTGAAATCTACCATCTTTCTATCTCTTTCTCTCTCTAAACATAAGCAAGATTTACAATATCCTACAAATGGTATCAGAGCCATGGGATGATTGTATTTTTTATGTGTTTGTGTTCTTGATTTTTTGTGCCTATTTTGATCCATTTCACACGAACCAATTTTTTTTTTTGTGTTTGTTATGGTTTTTTTTTATACAAATCTTTTACATAGTTGTGGTAGAGATTTGGTATATTTAGTTTGGCTAAAAACACAATTTTTTGGGTGTTTTGATCATTTTTTGTCACACCCCACCATGGCGGAATATGGGGAACGAGTATGGATATCATCACAACAATAGCGTGTCTATAAAGATAACTAAATGAAATAGTAATGTCATAAACAGTGACACAATGTCATGACAATATCACAAACAATGTAGGCGTCTAGGTAAGTAGGTAACATGCCTACCTCTTACCAAAGACAAAGAAATAAACAAAGATCAAATATATAGGTGTCTAAAAAGTATCACTTATTCAAACATAAAATAAAGACTAAGAGTAAAGGGATTCCTCCTAATGCAATCCTAGCAGCCTCTAGACTCTAGCCACTTCTAACATCATCCATCATAACTACCTCACCTGAAAATGACACTAAAATCTGTCAACATAAAGTTGGTGAGAACATAGGTTTAAGTTATCAAACATCTTAAGAAACCTTGTCAAGCACTATAAATAAGTTGAAGAAAACAATTTAAAGCAATGGACCATAATGTGATAATCATGTTACATACAACTACAAACAAAGCACAACTATATCAGTCAAGAACACAAAATAAGAACAATGCACCACACTGTAACAATCAAGAAGTATCCCGTCACACACATAAGAACAATGCACCACACTATTCGGATGTTTCCCACACCACTAGTGGAAGATGAACCATATCCCCGTCGAGATATCTTGCCTCCGAAGAGACGATGCACAAGTACTCAGGACGGATAGTGCCCCACACTCCACACACATCACAACTGGTCCCATAGACGCCCATACATATATGTACCAAAGCCAATCACAATCCAAACAAGATTCACATATCAGAACACATATCAAAGCACATATGAGAACACATAAGCACACAAATCACACAATAGCACATCTGTGTCCAAACATTTATAAAAATATAGTACCAAAAGATTTTAAGAACACCACAAGTGTCATCTCCATCCCATACTAGAAGAAAACATTTAAAAACTCAGTGAAAATGGGACTATAAACTCACCTGATAAAGCTCCTCCAAGTTTCCGCACACTAACAAAATCTAACACACAGTTAGGGGTGGGAATCGGGTCGGGTCAACCGGGTTCGGGTCAAGTCTGGTCGGGTCAGAACTCAAAAAAATCAAACCTGAACCCGAGCCTAATTAGAACTCGGGTCAGTCGGGTTCGGGTCAATTCGGGTCGGGTCAACTCGGGTTCAGGTCAACCCGAGTATAAGTAAAAAATTTAAAAATTGAGTTATTTAATTATATTAACAAGGTAAAATGTGGTAAAAAACTCGGGTCAAGTCGGGTTGGTCGGGTTCGGGTCAAGTCGGGTCGGGTTAAGTCGGGTCAAGGCTAAAAAATATAAACCCGAACCCGAGGCTAATTAGAACTCGGGTCAATTCGGGTCAAACCGAATTGACCCGAATATGTTTTTGAACCCGAGTGACCCGACCCGAATAGACTATTTCGGGTTCGGGTCGGGTCAACTTTTTCGACACCCCTACACACAATACATACAATCAAGACAATAACTAATGAAAACTCATAATGACTCATCAGTCTATGATAGATGTCTAACCTCTTATACATTTTAATACCACTTAATAACTTCATTTACATGTCTAATGCATCTCATTACACCCTTCTCTAAAGCCCTTAACTTATCCAAGTTCATAACCTATCATGTTGAGATTTTACCCAAAACAGTCCCGATTTTCATACTCCGTATTATGCCTCAAACGCCCATCAAACCTAACCCATATTCCTTGCAATGAAAATAACATAAACTTATATGTGTTAGCTAAGTTCTCAGCCCTTGCCCCAACCTCATAGCTAATTCTAAGTCCTCAATATGCAACTTATAGTTTTACCTATCCAGAACTTACTGATTTTGAGCATATGAAAATTTTGTTATGACCAGAGGGTCTTCCACTATCCCACTTGATTAGCCCTCTTCCAGATCTCTTATTTAATATATGAACTAACTCTCATGTTCATTTGAAGGTCCAATTGTACTCCTAAGTACCCTAACCATCTTAAAACATTAATTTAAACCCGTCTGATTTTAAAACTGTTTTGACCTCCGACTGTTGTAAACTATTTTTGACCCACTTCCCTACCTCCAATTTAGTTCTCGTTTATTGCATTCAAAATCCAACTCAAATACCTTTCCAGGCTACTTTGATCGCATCATGAAAGTGTCTATAACTCTAGATATGATCTAAACAAGTGACCTAAAATTCTGCCCAGTTTTTAAAAACGATTTTAACACAATTAACCTAATTAATTACCATCACCGTATATATTTATTAACCCTAATTATTCTAATCATGTTCATATCATTAAATTACAGATTTCATAATTAACCTAAACCTAAATCCATCATGCATTGATTAAGAACATGTAAATAACAATTAAATTAAATAGGTGAACAAGGGTTTTACCTTAAAATTAATAGAAGACAAAAATTATGAAAACCCTAATTTTCTCTTGTAGATTTCGACTCCTTCTTGATCTCCAGGGATTTTATGAAGTGTTTTTATAAATAAAAACCTTATATAATTAATCCTAACAAGTCCTAGCCCAAGTACAAAAGCCCGGTTCCCTTTTTCCTTTTTTTTCCTTTTCTTGCGTCACATAACCGACCAAACACCACCTAAATTTCATTTTTTATATATTTTATTATTAATTAATATCTTATTAATATTACCTTAATTTTCCTTAATTTATTTCAGCTCCTAAATCCTCCAAAACCTCAAAACCGTAAAACTAGTCAGTTTTTACGCGTATACCGTAAAAGACGTAAAAATATACAGTTTTATAAAAACTCTTGAAATATGAAATAAACTAAATAACTAAGTCCTACATGACTTAAAACCATCCCGAAAAATATTCCCGTGACTAATTACCTTATCCGAGACCTCCATATGCTAAACCCTAAATCGTAAAAATACGATTTACTATAATACATATACGTACACATAAAATATTAAAATAACACCGCATTCTATCATAGTCACATCCATGTGAACTAATGAGCACAAACTATCCCCTTCGTAACATCATATAACGTACCATGCAATACACGAACTATGACTAACATCCAATAAAAGGCTCAAATATAAACATATAGCACAATAACGCACACTAAACACATAATCAACATCAAACAGTCAAATGTGACAAATCCAAAATCTAGGGTTGTCACATCACTCCCTCCTAATAGAAATCTCGTCCCGAGATTTACTCCCAAACTCAAACTTATTCTCAGCAACCAAACGAGGATACATATCCCTGATAAAACCGTACGTTCAAAAATGAACTCAGTTTAAACTAAAATAATTTCAACCAACAACACATGAGCCTTAACCGTCTGCGAGGAAACTTATTAAAACCATAAAGTTAGGTAACCAACCTAACTAAATCTCGCAACTCATCAAACAAGAACTGTCTTGAAACCAAGTTAGGAGCCATTACATAACTCGACGACTTTAAAACTGTCACCCTGATTTCGGTCTTACTCATAAATACCATAAATCAAAACTCATCAAAATATAGCCACGTTTTCTAAGGTATAAAGAACTCTCAAATTCTATCCCAATTCATATCTATGTTAACCCTCCAAGTGTTCATTACCCCAAAATACCCAAAACACAAGTTTAAACCATGTTGTCCGAAAATTAACCTTGAACTCGACACTTGTACAATTAATTTGATCAAGCTACTGACTTCCAATTACCAAAATTTCTGAATATTTGAAAAGTATGTTCCGAGTACATAATTTTAGGCTTTTGAATCACCCAAAAAGCTTTAAAAACGAATAGGTTATGACCAAAACGATTTTACCTCAAATCTGCCCAGACATTAGCGACAGTTTAACGACGAATTTTGGCAGTTTAGCGACAGTTTCTGCCTACTCCGATTTATACCAAAAAAACGATTTTAAACCCTAAAACCCCTTATTAATTACCAAATTCAAGAACTAATTTATTTTAATTCCAGAAAATTAAAACTCCCATCCATCATATGATTAAATACATGATTTTAACATATTTAAGTTAATAAGAACAAAATTTCTAACTAAAGAACAATAACTTTAGGTGATCAAAACCAAAATATTTTAAAATAAACAAGCCATGCTTATATGTTAAAAAAGTTTATATTCCACCTTATTTCAAACACGTTTTCGACACTTTACCCTCATTTTATCGACTACCAACAACTATTTTTATTTTACTATTTGCAAGTTTTATTTTTTTACCATGTAAGACTCAAAACAAATATCGTTATTCCAAAAAGAAATCTCCACCCTCTCAATAGCCTCTAAACCAAAAATACCGTACAAACAAACACGTGAAATGTGGACACGATAAATGCGCTACTACAGAAGTTGAACATCTCAAAGAGAAAAGAACTAGCAAACCATCCTAAGAATACAACCGATAAGTAGAAGAGATATATACATATATAGGCATAGGCATACATACACTCAAATCCATCCAACATATACTATACAAGCATGTATTAACCCTCTTTCATGCAACCATACTTAGGAATTCATTGATGTCGTGGTACGTGTATAACTACGTTGGTCACCATACTTATACCATTCCCTTTTCACTAATGCACTCCCTCCTATGACACTTATAAGAATTAATACTACACATAACACATCAGTTTACCAACTCAAATAAGCACATAGATCCTACAACTCATATAAGCACATAACCACTACATAAAATAATATCTAAAATCCCATGTATTAAAATAACATAGCCAATGCATGAAACACATAAACTCATAGTCCAGCTGGACCAGCGTAGACAAAATTCAAAATGTAATAAGAACATGAAAACATAATTAAACGAAATCCAACAATGACTAGCGTATACGACTATGGTTCAACCCGCACTAATCAAAACTCATAAAGAAAATAACATTTAGCTAAGTATGAACTTACTATGGTTCAATTCATACTAGTCAAAACATCGCAATAAATAACATCCAAACACATCAATTAATATAAGATGCACACATACTCCTATGACGCTTTTATGCAGGGACCCTTAAGCTATAGACTAGGCTACGCGACTAGGCAACCTAATTCTCTATAACCATTATCTCTGATACCATTCTGTCACACCCCACCATGGCGGAATATGGGGCGCGACGTATGGATATCATCACAACAATAGCGTGTCTATAAAGATAACTAAATGAAATAGTAATGTCATAAAACAGTGACACAATGTCATGACAATATCACAAACAATGCACGCGTCTAGGTAAGTAGGTAATAGGCCTACCTCTTACCAAAGACAAACAAATAAACAAAGATCAAACATATAGGTGTCTACAAAGTATCGCTTATTCAAACATAAAATAAAGACTAAGAGGAAAGGGATTCCTCCTAATGCAATCCTAGCAGCCTCTAGACTCTAGCCACTTCTAACATCATACTTCATAACTACGTCACCTAAAAATGACACTAAAATCTGTCAACATAAAGTTGGTGAGAACATAGGTTTAAGTTATCAAGCATCTTAAGAAACCTTGTCAACCACTATAAATAAGTTGAAGAAAACAATTTAAAGCAATAGACCATGATGTGATAATCATGTTACATACAACTACAAACAAAACACAATTATATCTGTCAAGAACACAGAATAAGAACAATGCACCACACTATAACAATCAAGAAGTATCCCGTCACACACACAAGAACAATGCACCACACTATCCGGATCTTTCCCACACCACTAGTGGAAGATGAACCATATCCTCGTCGAGATATCTTGCCTCCGAAGAGACGATGCACACACATCACAACTGGTCCCATAGACGCCCATACATCTATGTACCAAATCCAGTCACAACCCAAACAAGATTCACATATCAGAACACATATCAAAGCACATATGAGAACACATAAGCACACAAATCACACAATAGCACATCTGTGTCCAAACATTTATAAAAATATAGTACCAAAAGATTTTAAGAACACCACAAGTGTCATCTCCATCCCATACTAGAAGAAAACATTTAAAAACTCAGTGAAAATGGGACTATGAACTCACCTGATAAAGCTCCTCCAAGTTTCCGCACACTAGCAAAATCTAACACACAATACATACAATCAAGACAAGAACTAATGAAAACTCATACGACTCATCAATCTATGATGGATGTCTAACCTCTTATACATTTTAATACCACTTGATAACTTCATTTACATGTCTAATGCATCCCATTACACCCTTCTCTAAAGCCCTTAACTTATCCAAGTTCATAACCTATCCTGTTGAGATTTTACCCAAAACAGTCCCGATTTTCATACTCCGTATTATGCCTCAAACGCCCACCAAACCTAACCCATATTCCTTGCAATGAAAATACCATAAACTTATATGTGTTAGCTAAGTTCTCAGCCCTTGCCCCAACCTCATAGCTAATTCTAAGTCCTCAATATGCAACTTATAGTTTTACCTATCCAGAACTTACTGATTTTAAACATATGAAAAGTTTGTTATGACCAGAGGGTCTCCACTATCCCACTTGATTAGCCCTCTTCCATATCTCTTATTTAACATATGAACTACCTCTCATGTTCATTTTAAGGTCCAATTGTACTCCTAACTACCCTAACCATCTTAAAACATTAATTTAAACCCGACTGATTTTAAAACTATTTTGACCTCCGACTATTGTAAACTGTTTTTGACCCACTTCCCACCTCCAATTTAGTTCTCGTTTCTTGCATTCAAAAGGCAACTCAAATACCTTTCCAGGACTACTTTGATCGCATCATGAAAGTGTCTAGAACTCTAGATATAATCTAAACAAGTGACCTAAAATTTTGCCCAGTTTTTAAAAACGATTTTAACACAATTAACCTAATTAATTACCATCACCATATATATTTATTAACCCTAATTATTCTAATCATGTTCATATCATTAAATTACAGATTTCATAATTAACCTAACCCTAAATCCATCATGCATTGATTAAGAACATGTAAATAACAATTAAATTAAATAGGTGAACAAGGGTTTTACCTTAAAACTAATAGAAGACAAAAATTATGAAAACCCTAATTTTCTCTTGTAGATTTCGACTCCTTCTTGATCTCCAGGGATTTTATGAAGTGTTTTGATAAATAAAAACCTTATATAATTAATCCTAACAAGTCCTAGCCCAAGTACAAAAGCCCGGTTCCCTTTTTCCTTTTTTTTCCTTTTCTTGCATCACATAACCGACCAAACACCACCTAAATTTCGTTTTTTATATATTTGTTATTAATTAATATCTTATTAATATTACCTTAATTTTTCTTAATTTATTTCCGCTCCTAAAGCCTCCAAAACCTCAAAACCGTAAAAATAGTCAGTTTTTACGCGTATAAAGCGTGCCCTTTAACTAGGAGTACCAAGGCTACCAAAACACAAGTGTGTCCTTTAAGTAGGAACACCAACACTAGTGTAGGAAACAAATGCCCTTTAAATAGGTCTACTCCCACTGTAGTGCCCGCTAATAATCCAAAACCTCAGAAAGTTGGAACAGTGAAACCTGTTAGTGGTAAAACTCACACTAGAAAACGCAGGAAATCTAAGGGTCACAGAAATGTTAGCAATTCTAATAATATTATATCTGTATCTGCTAAAAATTCGGAACCAATAGTTTCCAATGCATTGTCTACTGTTATTGTTGAAAACAGGTGGTCCAAATTGTTCTCTGGTATTTGGACTCTGGTTGCTCCAAGCATATGACCGGAGATCGCTCTCAGCTCAGAAATTTCATCAACAAGTTTCTTGGTACGGTTCGATTTGGAAATGATCATATTGCAAAGATAATGAGCTACGGTGAATATCATATTGGGAATGTTATAATATCAAGAGTGTATTATGTGGAAGGTCTCAGTCACAACTTATTTTCCGTGGGACAATTTTGTGATGCAAACCTAGAAGTTGCTTTTCGAGAGCATACCTGCTTCATTCGTAATTTGGAAGGGGTTGATTTATTGAAGGTACTCGAGGGAATAACTTGTACACTTTGTCTCTACAAGATATGATGGCTGCTTCTCCCGTATGTCTTCTCTCCAAAGCATCAAAGACTAAGTCATGGTTATGGCATCGACGGTTATCTCATCTTAACTTTGACGCTATTAATCATTTGGCGAAAAACGAACTTGTTCGTGGTCTTCCTAAACTTACATTTCACAAGGATCATTTGTGTTCCGCGTGTACAATGGGGAAAAGCACTAAGAAATCATACAAACCCAATACTGAAGACACCAACAAAAAGAAACTTTACTTGTTGCATATGGATCTTTATGGGCCAATGCGTGTTGAAAGTCTTGGTGGTAAAAACTACATCCTCGTCATAGTGGATGATTACTCTCGGTTTACACGGGTGAAATTTCTTACAAAAAAATAAGGCACCTAAATTCATCATTGGATTTCTCAAGATGATTCAAGTGCGTCTCAACACTACTGTCCGACGCATTCGTACTGACAATGAAACCGAATTTGTGAACCGAATTTTGCGTGATTATTATGAAGAAATTGGCATATCTCATGAAACATCCGTTTCTCGAACTCCACAACAAAACGACGTTGAAAGGCGAAATCGCACACTTATGGAAGCTGCTTGAACGATGTTAATTTACGCAAAGGCTCCATTTTTTTATGGGCAGAAGCAGTATCTACAGCAGTTTTCACCCAAAACCGGTCACTAATTCGTAAACGCCATGGTAAAACACCGTATGAGCTTCTACATAGAAAAGTACCAGATTTATGACGGTGACAATTTGGGAAAACTTCAACCTAAGGTTGATATTGGTATTTTCGTTGGTTATGCACCCACAAAGAAGGCATACCGAATCTACAACCGCAATTCTCTCAAGATCCTTGAAACTATGAATGTCGATTTTGATGAGCTGACGGCAATGGCTTCTGAGCAAAGCAGCTCTGAACCCACACTTCAGGAAATGGGACCCAGTAACATTAGCTCTGGTCTTGTCCCAAATAAACCTACTTCATCATCATTTACACCACCTTCTAGGAATGAATGGGATACGTTGTTTCAACCGTTCTTTGATGAATTTTTTACTCCTCCAAGCATTGTTGCTCCAGAACCTGAAGTAATAGCTCCGGTCAACGAAGTTGTCGCTCTAGCAACCGAAGCACAATCAGATACGTCTACACCTACTATTGGTCAAGATATACCTTCAACAAGTAATTCTCAACCAACACCCGAATCAACTACCCATGTCATGCCTGTTGATGATGAAGAGGATGATGATGATCACGATTTGGAATTCGCTCAAATGCGTGAACTTCCATTCTTTGGTGTACATATTCCTGACTCTAATCAATCCAGGTCGTCCACCTCAGTGGAAGCTCCTACTACGGTCTACTCCAATCCACGGACTCATGAACATGACAGTAAGTGGACAAAGGGTCATCCTATAGATTCTATTATTGGTGATCCTAATCGTCCGGTATCCACACAAAGTCAGCTACAAGAAAGTGCAATATTTTGTCATTTTGATGCTTTTCTCAGTGAAGTTGAACCTAAGACGTGGCAACAAGCATTTACCCAATATTGTTGGATAGAAGCTATGCAAGAAGAACTTAATGAATTTATACGTCTTGATGTATGGGAACTTGTCCCATGCCCAGATCAAGTGCAGTTACTCACTTTGAAATGGGTTTACAAGGTGAAACTCGACAAGTTAGGCGGAATATTGAAGAACAAAGCTCGACTAGTAGCTCGTGGATACAAGCAATTATTAGGCATCGACTTTATATAATCCTTTGCACTTGTTGCCCGTTTGGAAGCTATTAGACTATTCCTTGCTTATGCAGCCCACATGAATATGATCGTCTATCAGATGGATGTGAAGACGACATTTCTTAATGGTGAAATCAAGGAAGAGGTCTATGTTCAACAGCCGGATGGTTTTGTGAATTCTAAATATCCTAATCATGTGTACAAGCTTAAGAAGGCTCTCTATGGGTTGAAGCAAGCTCCACGCGCATGGTATGATCTATTGTCACAATTCCTCATTACGCAAGGCTTCACTAAAGGCAAGGTGGATCCCACGTTGTTCATTCAGAAACGAGGTAAAGATATGATTATGGTACAAATATATGTTGATGATATTATATTTGCTGCCTCGACCCAAACATTATCCGATGAGTTTGGGACACTCATGTCTTCCAAGTTTAAGATGTCAATGATGGGAAAGGTATCATTCTTCTTAGGTCTTTAGATATCTTAGAGTCCCAGAGGCATCTTTATCAATCAATCCAAGTATGCCCTTGAATCTCTTAAGAAATATAAGATGGAATCTTGCGACCCCGTGGATAATCCAATGGTGGAACGATCTAAGCTAGATGCAGGTCCACATGGGATTTCCGTTGATCCGACACTTTATCATGGAATGATCGATACCCTTCTGTATATCACAACTAGTCGACTTGATCTTCAGTTTGCTATATGTATGTGTGCTCGGTATCAAACTCGGCCTACTGAGTTACACTTAGCTACTGTTAAACGGATCTTTCGGTATCTTAAACGAACCATCAATCGGGGACTTTGGTATTCGAAGGACTCTTCGATTTCACTTATGGCATATGTAGATGCGGATCACGCGGGTTGACAAGATACAAGGCGTAGCACGAGTGGAACTTTGCAACTACTAGGAGATCGAATATTCAATTGGGCATCGAAAAGGCAGAAAAGCGCTGCAATTTCAAGTACGGAAGCAGAATACATAGCTATGTTCGGTTGCTGTGCTCAAATTCTTTGGATGAGATCGCAATTAACCGACTATGGTCTAGGTTTCAACAAAATTCCAATGTACTGTGACAACAAGAGTGCAATTGCCTTATGCTGCAACAATGTTCAATTCTCCCGGTCGAAGCATATTGACTTTTGCTACCACTTTATCAAGGAGCAGGTGGAAAATGGAGTGATAGAGCTTTACTTTGTCCGATCTGAGTATCAATTGGCGGATATTTTCACGAAGGCTTTAGATCGCGCTCGAATGGAATTTTCGGCCGACAAGCTAGGTTTGAGAACATTCTCGCCCGAGACTCTAAAGGAACTGGCAGATGAAGCGAAAGAATTGTGGTGGTAAACTATTCTCCGTATCCTTGGTGATCATCTGTATATATTGTTTATATTTTTATCCACAAAAGCAAAATACAAAATTATAAAACCATATAAAAACCATAAAAATTGAAAAATTTAGAAAAATCCAAAAATATTTTTACTTTATTTTTCAAAGGCATGTTTTTTGGTACGATAATATTTACGGCCTTAGAAATGTCGATTAATATTGACACGGTGCCATAAATAGAGTTCGTACAAAAGTTGTAAATATTTCATAAAACATGCCTAAATGGCTTGTAGTTATTTCTGACTGCAACCCGGTTTTCATATTAAAGTCAAGTATTTCTTATGAAAGCTTTGGCTCAACAACGGGAATTAATTTTCTCGGGCATGGTTTACTTTATAACCATGTAAGGGATTGTGTTTACGTAATAACACAATCTAACACGAATATATGTACGCATCAGTGCATATATTTGTTAAAACAAGAGAAATCTTGTTTTTATGAAGTTATCATCTCTACAACCATAGCACTCTACAATTGGCATCTACATAGTCGATGATGCGACTACTTAAACGACGACTACAGCTCTTTCAATAGAACACGGGTCAACAGTTGAGGGGGAGAAATTGTCAAGCGTTCAGAATCTTCGATGACGAAAGTGCCAAGTTCACTAATTGGTGTCAAGACAACAATACCAATCGTACATGTGGTGTCAAGAGATGACTTCAGACGTGACGAGGCGACCAACATTTGCCGACAAGAACCATTTGATCTTATCATATGATGTTCTCATCAATCAGGTCCAACCTTGTCAATTTATTCTAATATGGTGAATATGTGATCATGTTACAAATCGGTATCATATCTCACAAATTGGTCTCGTGAAGATAAAACGGACTTGCATTTTCTTCGCAAAAACCTTTTAAACTTCATTAAATCAATTGCTATCAATAATATCGGTTGGGTTAATATTTTTAATATAGGGGAGAAAATGTGATTTAATATGGGAAATTATCACAAATGGTTTGACTTAACGTGATAGCTCATCCCATCATGTGCGAAATGTTTTCGAATATCGCGGCATATGTTAAGGGGGAGCAAAACGGATTTGCTATATCAAAATGGATTTCATGGTGACATACACTTACCCAAAACATCTTTATTCACGACGGTGAAGATTGTGGTGACATAAGGATGATAGGATAGGTTAAAGTCCAATGATTCCTCTAGAACCGGAGGAATCTTCCCAAGGACATTCCATAGGTAGAAATACTAGTCCTTAGGAAAAATGGAGAAAGATTGTGAAGGTAGTTGAATGCTGACCAAGTACTTAAGTTAGCACTAGAACAATCACAACAAGGTGCTAGTTATGACGTATTGGTAAGCATTAAAGGGGTTGAAGAATGAAAAAGAATTGTAAAGATAAAGGGTGTAAAGAAAGTAGCCCTCCTTACAACTTAGACAGAAACCGGGTCAACTCATTGGCTATTGAGATCATTTTTAATGATGCTTGATATTGAAGATAGACATCATAGACCCAGTGATGCAATGCACAACCCATCGCAGCTAACTCAGATATCTCTCAAAAGATATTTGTTTTAATCACACGGAGACAACGCATTATCTATTGATTTATTCACTCCGAATAAATTGGTATTGAAATGGTGGCACTCCTTTCCAGCCTCCGATCACTAAAATCCAGAATGCACAATTGAGTCTAGAGCCATTTGAGATCATCAAATATCTCATTAGGACACACTTTCATAATTCCTTGCTTCTTCACACACTGTGAAAAGTAAGAAAGATCTTAAGAGTCCTACGCAAATCTTCATGATCTTGCCTCAACATCCGAGTAATACGAAAGTATTTACAATGAAGATGGAAATCCTTCTTGAGCGAATATCTAAAGGCTCATGGTAGGTTACTTGTGCGATTCTTTATGAATCAAACTTGTGATAACTGGAAAGCAATAGTGGTTTAATTCTTAACTGAACTTAAACACGTTCCAGGCCTCTACGCAATATCTTAGTGATCTTGCCAGAACACTCAGAGTGACACCTTAGATTTCACAATGATGAGTGGAAATCCTTCTAGTGTTAACCTCAAACAGCACTTGGTAGGTAACTTTCAAGATTCTATATGAATCAAGATCGTGACAACTGGAAAGCAACGATGGTTAGATTCTTTAATGAATCAAACTTATTCCAGGAATCGGAATTGACAGCTTCAATCAGGCGGATAATTTTATCCAAATGATTCACTCTTTACGTTCACAGTCAGCTTTGGACGGTCGAGTAAAGAGAACGGGTTTACCCGCGAAATCTTGTCAAGGAGATTTTTAATTAAATCTACCTGCCACAAGTACGATATTTTATATCGTCCAACGGTCTTCGCCGACCGGAGGTAAAATGCTACCGAATTAGAATGAAATGTTCGAAGCCATTTTGTTCGTGTCTACTTATGTTGCGGCATTTGAAGACGGGGGTGTTGCGGAATCCGAGAAGAAGTCGTCCCCGCATGCTTATACTTTATGCACTTAATACTTCATCTAATTCTAGAAAGCCTAAAAGTCAAATCTTCCGTTGTATCGAACTCTGCTGATTTCAAGAATTACGAAGGTATAAGTATGTGGGACATTAAGTCACGAGGAGGCGGATATCACAAGTGATGGATGCACAAGATCAAGGAAAGAGGCCAATGCTAAAGATTGATATCAAAGATCACACCAACATGTTCACAAGAAAAGAAAAAGAAAAGAAAGACGAAGACTACGAGCTCAAGACAAGCATAGTATGCTAGGGTTTTTTTATTATTGTAACTTGGGTAACGCCCTTGTTTGGAGTGACCTCCCTTAGGAGGGGATTGTTGGAAATATATTTTACGTATTTAGGAAGATTCGGTAACTCTGACAATATATTAAGTAGTAGCTCGTAGTTTAGTTATTTCACATTAAGTAAACATGGAAAGGCCTAGTCCATGGAATGTATGGACGGCCCAATATGTAAGCCCAAGCCCATCATAAGGCTTGGGTATATAAACCCTCTCCTTAGATGGAGAGGGTGTGGTTTTATTCATTTTTCACATAGTTTCTTACTTTCTCTCTCTAGAAGTGTGTGTGAAATCTACCATCTTTCTATCTCTTTCTCTCTCTAAACATAAGCAAAATTTACAATATCCTACAAGCCTGATAGCCTGATTAAGTGATAAGCACGCAATGTTAATGCTTCTGTGCTATGATCATTTGATGCGCCTTTTGGTTTCGTTGCCGTTGTAGAAGCCGTGTGGCGAAACTCGCAGGCGTTTGACGTTGGTGGTATTGATTGTATGTGATTAGCTCACATGATGATTTCGTTGTTGAAATTCGTAAATGTTCGGGCTGTGATGATCCTCAACGGCCTGGGTTAAACTTGAGATTGCACGTATCTTGGCGGGGCAACCTCTCGAGGTTGCAGCTATGGCGTTTGTTTCTGGTTTTTCCTAAAGTGTTTCCTGTCTGAGCCTACCATGGTTAAAAAAATGGTTTCTGAGTACCTACTACCTACTGTTTGTATGGTAGCGTCATTTCCCTTCTTTATTGAAATGAACCATGAGACGAACGCATTGTTTTATGCGTGTGTTTGCCCGTTTCCAACTATAATTACTCCACAATTCATGATGGTTTTCATCGACCTAATTTTCGGCATGTACCAAATATCTTACACCAATACTGACCTATTCTTGTTATTTGGTGTGATTGAAATTGATGTATTATTTTGAGTTTTCTAGGATATATATACAGTGAAATGAGTAAAAGAATATTAAGTATTTCAAATTTTGAAAAATAATCGTTGCAGTGGAACAACATATATTTTTTTTCTTTTGTTATTTTGTTTGTCATCTAGCAACGAATTCCTCTTTGGCGAGAGATGACGAGGACTTGACAATGTTGAGTGGCTGCCACTCGGATACGACGATATTAAAACATCACCACATCCATTGCTCTAATATGGTTATGGTTTTTGTTTGTTACTCATTTTATTATTGTGTCAGTTTATTTTGAGTTTTCTAGGATATATACAGGTCATTTTGTAGTAACATACTCTCCCAAATTTTTTAGTTATATTTTGTTGTTAGTCAAGAAGGGAATTACATCCTTTTTAAGAACGGAAAAAGACATTATTCGCATTTTTACGAAAAGCTAGAAAAAGGAGCCTCGTCGTCCCCAATGATATATATTGACTCCGGTGTGCCTGGCTTTTGGGTTTACAAGTTTAAAAGTGTTAAATTTTCCTTTTCAACACTTTCTTAACAGAAAAAGCGTTTAAGAAAACTGTTAATAAAATGAAAAAAAGGGTGAGTATTTGGATCGCGACTCAGACCGAACTGAGAAACCAAACTTACACACACTGAACCAGACAATTTTGGTCTGGTCCTCGGTACGGTGTTTTAGACCATTTCGATCTTCGGTCCAGTCCGGTCTTACCAAAAACTTGGCGGTTAAGCCTAGTATGACCAGACCAAACCGAAGATCAGACCAGACCATTTTAGTCTGAGATTTAGGCTATTACGGTCCTCGGTCCGATCGGACCCCACCCCAATGCTCAACCCTTAAGCTAGCCCTACCCAATAGAAACCAACACAAATTATTAAGCTGAACCCTTCTATAACTTAGGCCCAATATGGCTTCATCAAGGCCTGATGATGTTTTATTCAATTCAACCAGTCGTTATTTTTGTAGACATCCCACGCAAATTTTTACGTGACAAATTATCAATAGACTTCCAAATCCTTTCTTAAAATAACTAACTAGCTAGAGCTTTCAAACTTAACGCTTACCATATTACACCATGTATACTTGTTTGTCCCCTTATGTACCGCAACACTTGTTTCAAAAGCGTATCTGGTCGTTGAACATGTCCATGAACCTAATGATAAAGCACCATTTTCAAGATCACACCCATACTTAGTAGCTAGGTAGTACTATTAGCCCTGACCTGTGTTGTCTGATCATTGGTCGTGACCCATGACCCATAGCTAGTAGTTACCGCCTTTCATGTATATGTTTTATGCAAGTCAAAATTCCTAGATTAGTATATCGCCGAAGTGCGAGTGTAAATGTATAATCACCATGTTATGTGTCTGTTTGGAGTTTAGGGTCATTTCTGTCATATTTCTAAGTGCAAGGTCTCTAATGACAATGGTAGAAATAATGTCTGTATGGTTAGCTTATATATCAGTAATTATACCCTGTCAAGTTTATGAATGAATTAATATATCTACTTCTTTCCCATGTTCTTCTTCTCTTCTCTTATCTCTAATATAAGTTACTTCCTGTTCATCCTCGGAGTTGACTCTTTACCCTCAATTCCCAAGTTGATCAGAATAGTTTAACCATCGAGCTTGTTCTCGGTCTTAATCTATTTTGGACCGTATCACTGGTATCAGAGCTATACGCTCCTCGGTACTTCATCACAAAGGTTTTGGAAATTAAAAAAAATGGACCAGGGCTACTTTCTGCTACATGGTGGAGGTCAAGCGAATGGAGGTAAGTCTAAAATCTTATGTAAATGATATCCTTGATAGAATTGATCAAATTTAGGAGTCTCAATGTATGCAATTGTCTAATATACAGAATTTAGTTTCTAAGATGTCCAAACAAATTGCTCAATTTAGGGGTGAAAATATGAAATTGAGAGATACGAGATCTACAGAAATGGAAACAGATAAATTGAATGCTTTTGTGTAGGAAGCCAGATGTGTGAATTTGATCATATGTTATTAAAACATGGGGTTTCCTTCAAGGCGTTTGATGAAATGCCAAATGTGAATTTCAGGATTGGCCATAAAGTGTTTGATGAAATGTCAAATGGGAAGGTTAATTCAGCAGCAGGTGGTGGTTTGTTTCGTGAGCTAAATGGGTTGGAGCATATTTCTAGTGTTGAGGAGTATTATGAGCAATTTATTAATATACTTGATCGTTTACAACTTTCACCCGAGGATGGCCTTAGTTGTTTCATTGCTGGTCTTAATGAGGAAATTCGAGGGATGGTGAGGCTCTTTAACCCTCAAACTATTCGTGAAGCATACTATTTGGCTAAAATACACGAACTCACACTTTGTAAAAGAGAACCTAGTGACCCGATCAAAACAGCCAATTTACCTACACCAAACATCCCTAATGAAAAGCATCATGAAGTTCCTAACAACACCATTGAGTCTTATTCCCTAAACACCCATTCTCAAGCATTTGTGATTTCTAATGCACCAACTTCAATTCAATTAGAAGATACAAGAGTCTCGGAAGAAAAGAGTCATCAAGAGCTTAACAAGAGTGTTAGTTTTTATACTATAAACACCAATTTTCAAGTATCCGTGCAATCGGATGCAACCACTAGAATTTAATCCGAATAGCTGTTGAATGTACAAATCAGCAAGGGGGGTACACCAATTTTGGAAAACCATGATGCATATATGTTTGATGCCACAAATGGATTTAACAACAAAGATGATGAAGATATTCAGCAAGTTGTGTCTAGTGAAGAAAATGAAGAATTAGAACTAGAATTACTAGATTTAGAGGATGAAAAGAGAGATGACGAAGATAACTCTATTGAAGGTAGTGGTGAAATATTGAAAAGATACACCCGAGACAAGCTTTTAGCTTATGGTCATCAACATGGGTATCAATGGGATAGAGGTGGAATGATCATTTCTAAACAAAGTGGGCTTATAGGTGATAGCATACACATATTCACTAAGGAACATGTTGCAAATTATAGTGTATGCAGTGATGACATGGTGCAGGTTGTTTATCGGGTTTTTGAAAGTTAACAAAGATACCTATGAACAAGAGTATGCTATTGTGGAAGATAAACAGGTGGGTATAAACGGAAGTGAGAAAATGAGCATTGGCATTGAATCATTGATCGACAAAGACAAGGGAGCTAGGAAACAGAGTAGTAAACTATTAGTCATTAAAAAGTTCGGATGGAAACCGGGTTTACAAAGATGGTTAACACCATGGGAGGCATTTAAAGATTCAGGTACTATTGGTTACTTTGATCCTATGAGTGACGAAGTGAACAAACTTGCTGGTGACATTAGCAATATCAAACCATCGGGGCTATTAAAACTTGTGATCAACCCTTTATCTCAAGAAGTTGTAGAAGTGCATATGAGCGATTCATCTTCACTAAACAGGGATCACAATCTCTTGACAGGTTGTTTGGTTCAAGGTTTATGACAACACATAAACTGTACTATTACAGTTTTTCCATAAGCATGGGCGGCCATTTGCATTCATTGAAGTCGTTGCTTCAACAGAAACACCCCTTATAATTTTCTCATGTTACTGAAATTACCCTAGAGAAAAGGCATGATTCCACTTTTAAATACTATTAAGAGCAATAAGATCATTTCGTTTGAGATCCTTGATGTTGTTGGGTATGTCATTGAGTTTATTAAGAATCGATATGGAATCCGACTTTTTATTCAAGCGGTCCTGAATGAAAACGGGAATTGGCTTGTAAATGCTCGTTTAGGTGGATGTTTTCTCATTGGGACACCCTGGAACATACATTTGTTTCATCAAAGTTACAAGATACGAGAGAAGTGTCCATTACATGGATGGGATGATCTACAGGTTAACTCGGATGTTCCTAAGAAGGTAGAGCTGGTATGTAATCAATTATTGCATAAAGCGAGTAAGTTTACACATGCAGGTGGAGAAGTTTCAGAATATGTTACTTAGGTAGGTTCAAGGAGATCTTGGCAGATTTATGTTGAGGGTATAAATCCTAGAAACATGATTTTGTTACTAAGTTGGCATATGCAAATGTGCGCTTGCTCTCAAACTTTTCATTGTTGTTTTGGAATCAAGTTGACCCGTATGATGGGATGGGAAGTGATCATTTATGTATGTCAGTTTGCAATATGCGATTCGTTGAAGTTATGACTTCTAGAAGATGTCAAGAATTTGTTATAAAATCGTACATAATGATTAATGTCTTTGAGGCGGCATGTGGTAACTTTGGTAATAAAAGGGAAGTTGTTAAGGATTTTTATGATTTAACTGATAATCATAATCGTTTCTTTAGTCTCGCTCTTGAGGAGTCTCTAAATGGTGAAAGCATTGAAGGTTATTATAAAATTCTGTTCAAGTTGTTCGAGGCCATATTGCGATTCACTAAACTTTATCCACTTTGAGAAGGAAGAAATTATGAATTATGGCCAAGTAGTAAGCGGATTAAGGCCCAAACAGATGACTTTCAATTTGGAAGTGAAGTCAAACTTTGTGTTATTAAGAAGTTATTTACTCGAAATTTGGCAGCTCATTCTTCTTTGCTAAATATCATAACAGCAGACTTTTGCCACAGTCCAATCAATCAAAATGTATTGAACATCAGTAGTGAAAAGCTTTCTACTTATATTCTTGAAGAATTACTTATGAAGAATAAAATTGAGATTATAGAGAAGTGGCTAGTTAAGTGGAAGTGGAAGAAGCTCTATGTAAGAACGATGAGTCCTTGGAAGAAAGATACCGATTCTCTTGATCCTTGGGGTCAAGGATCTTTTGTAGGGGAGGGTATTGTTATGTGTCTGTTTGGAGTTTAGGGTCATTTCTGTCATATTTCTAAGTGCAAGGTCTCTAATGACAATGGTAGAAATAATGTCTGTGTGGTTAGCTTATATATCAGTAATTGTACCCTGTCAAGTTTATGAATAAATTAATATATCTGCTTCTTTCCCCTCTTCTTCTTCTTCTCTTCTTTCCCCTGTTCTTCTTATCTTCTCGTATCTCTAATATAAGTTACTTCCTGTTCATCCTCGGAGTTGATTCTTTACCCTCAATTCCCAAGTTGATCAGACTAGGTTAACCATCGAACTTGTTCTCGGTCTTAATCTATTTTGGACCGTATCACACCATAGGAGCTGCAGCCTGCAGCAGCCCCTAAAAGAGCAATTAGTGATAGAACAAACGCATACTTGACCAACATATATGTGGCATAAGACAATTTCGTACTGAATTATAAATTACTAATTGAAAATCACGCGAACAAAAAAAAACGGAACTATAGTAACAATGCAAAAGCTTGTGGAACCATGGTCACACAAACAATCAAAGCAAACTTGTAGATGTGCATGACAGTCGCACATTTTCTTTAGCAACCAGCCGTGACTACAAAATTCTCTTAGTTTCCTCGTACTTTGAACCAACATTATATAATCAAACATCTTTACACACAGTTCCTCATTATCATTTGTATGTGGTGGATAGTGCAATGTTCTTTTAAACTGTAGCTAGTAGCAATTAGTGATAGAACGGACAAATACTTGACCCACCTTTGTGGCAGAAGACAATTTCGTACTGAAATACTATAACTTACTTTAGAAAATCATGCCAGCAAAAAACAGAAACTACGCTAACAATACAAAAGCTTGTGGAACCATGGTCACACAAACAATCAAAGCAAACTTGTAGGTGCGAATGACAGTCACACATTCTCTTTAGCAACCAGCTGTGACTACAAACTTCTCTTGGTTCACTTGAACTAACATTATAAACATCAGACATCTTTACACACAATAATATCACTTGAACCTGAATAGTGCAATGTTCTTTTAAACCATAGCTAGTAAATATAATATCCTCACAAAATCGAATAAGATCCCACGCGGATAGCTCTTGAGTAACTTCTTAAGATCAAACCTTAAGAGGTCTCGTCTGTTACCAAACAAATCAGCAGCCCTCACATATTTAAGGTTGCTTTCTGGTTCTTCAACCAACACCACATAATCAGACATCTACTGCATGATTCCAAATCTATTCTACGATAAACTAGATAAGGTGTTCAAATATCCATTTCCATGACAAACAAAAGCATAACAGCAGCACCCACCAAAGATACTTTTTGCCCAAAGAGAGTAACATAATCTTCTAACATCTATCTTTTCATTCATCACTTCCTTTCTGTTAAATTGTAGAAGTTGACCGCCTTTATCACCTTGCTCCTGAGGGCTTTGCTTCTCCCACCACCAGAATATCTTAAACATGTCATACCAACTCTTCATTCCAAATCTTCTAGATAACTAGAAGATCTCGAAGTTTTGGATAACCTTGGCCTGTCCCAAACGAATTTGCCGACATCTCTTAAATAAGACGAGACAACTAACATAGACGGTATAGCAATAATCACGGTATACCTAAACATACGTAGTCGATTAAGAGCATGACAAAAGAAGTCATGACCTAATATCAGCATTATGTAAGCCGGTGGACGGTTATCAAGAGCAAACAAAAACGTCTCTTTTAATATAGTATTAACAGGATTAGTCCCCTTTGGTACATCCCCTGCACTGAACATTAGACCTCTGTAATCCCTCTATTATAGGCTGAGAAAACCTGGCGAAATTCCCATAAGCAGAGAAATTTTTTATAGCCCCCTTGATTTTACGGACTCGCAAGGCCATTTTGATATTATTAGCTGCCTCTTTGGTACATATGTTGGTAGGAATAGGACATGTTTCGAGGTCCCACAATATGGCTACAGAACCATCAGAAATGTTTCACTTTTGCTGAGGTGAGGATTGTGTTGAAATAATTGTATTAGCCAAACTTAATCTAGAAGTTGCGGATAAACTTGGCCAGTCCCAAACGAATCTGCCGGCGTCTCTCAAAGGAGACGAGACACCTACCCAAGACGGCATGGCAAGAATCATGGTATACCCACGCATACCTAGTTGATGAAGAACATGAGAAAAGTTGTTATTACCCGATATCAACATGATGCAAGCCGGTGGACGGTTATCAAAAGCAAAAACGAACATCTCGGTTAATATTATATGAACAGAACTGAACCCCTTTGGTACATCCAAGCACTGAATATTAGTACTCCCTAATCGCTTCTTTGTAAGATGAGAAAACCTTGTGAAATCCCCAAAAGCAGACATTTTACAACGCCCATTGAATTGATGGTCTCGCAAGGCCCTCACGGTATTATTAGATATCTCTTGGGTATTAGGAACGGGACATGTATCCATGTCATAGAATACCCCTACAGAACCACCATACACGTTTTGATTTTGCTAAGGTGAGGATTGTGTTGACATATTTGTATTAGATCACAAAAGCTTGAAGGTACCTGTTGATTGCCACAAAATATAATTATCAGCTTCTTTGTTCATCGCACTCGGCTAAAGTAATAATTTTGGGAATCTGCACTTCACATCTAGTTTTGGAAATCACTTACAATAAAATCTTTAAATGAGTAAAGTTTGACACATCTACAAATTTACAGCTAATATTTGACCACTAATTCAGAAAGCTCTGAACTACAGGACAGTTGAGGAATCCTTAAATAAGATGTACTCCGTATAAAGATTTATAAGCCTATATGTTGCACAGATCAGGAGATTAGTCCTTCCTAAAGAGTTGCCACTGTTGCCTATGTTAGTAATCAACGTGTATGTTCTTTCCAAATAATTTGAGTGCAATTCTGGAAAACTAAAGCCATTTGAGAACTTAACCAAGTGAAGCACCAAATAATGCAAAATTACTCATCAGCAAGAATAAAAAGGCCTTGTTTGATGATTCGAACAGTTATCAAAAACCCATACAAACTAGACCAACATCCATGAAAGGCTTCATCACATGAACAACCCATATACCATTTCGACCTAAACTAGAAAATTTCAAGAATCAAAACCTAATAGGCACATATAAACAGAAATATACAATTTTGAATGATTTAATTAAATGGGGTTCTTATATAACTACTAATAACTAAAAAGCAATGGATTAACTAGCACTTGAAAATAAGAATATATGAAATGCAAATGATTATACCTTTTTAACAAGTATTTCTGGTGATGGAGTTAGGGTTCCGTTGACGAGTGCGTGTGAGATTTATTTCGATACTTTTTAACCATTTTTATTCCTATCGACTCGTAGCCACTGAGCCCAGTAAACTAAACCAACGTGGTACCAGGCTTGAGCCCGATAATCTAACTCAGTGTATATTCAGTAGTAAATTAGTAGAAGTTAGCTTCTTCCAAAGTGAACAAGGTGTAGATTTAGAGGGTTCGGTTCTCGGATTGGTTTATTGGGTAAAATGAATTTTTAGTTAATTTAAAAACCAAATCGAATCGAACTACATTTCAATCTAATCGAAACAAAAACAGAATTTGAATTCAGTTTGGTTTTCGGGTTAACCCGAATAACTCAAATTGGTCGAATTTTTCTAAAAAACTATATGTAATTATATAGATCTTTAGCAAAAAAATATATTTCAAATATATATATTTGTATAACTTTAGTTTTTTGTTCAGTTTTCGGATTCAATGTCAAACCCATATCTAACGCAAAAATCAAATTTATAGTTCGATTTGATTTGGTTATTACTCAAAACACGAATTCTATTTTTGGTTCGATTTTACATTTCGGTTCAATTTGATTTAATTTTTATTCTTGTGAATTAATCCCAAATAATGGACACCATAAATTAGAGATTCGTGGAGGATTGGGAGCGTGTTAATTTGCAAGGGTAAATGACTCGACTTTTAGATGGTCACTACTTTTGATCCATTTTTTAAATAATACTTGTCACCAAATCATAAAAGTTTTATATAAAGATTCTTAAAGGTCATATTCATACTTAGTGAGGCCTATTATATAGTTGGAGACAATTTTACGTAATATAAAAGTTTAAAAATATGGTATTCATCTTTTACTACAATCAGGGATGAAATAATAGATTCCGAAAAGTTTCAGGGCACTCATGAACTTTTTTTTATAGTGTTAAATATGTAAAAAAAAATATCAATTTTTGTTCAGTTTGTGTTAAATACACATTTTTTTATATATATAGAGATTCCGTCGGAGTTATTAAATTCGCAACATTGAATGACTCGGCTGAACTTATATATCAACAACACATTCAATTGAAGCAAACCAACTGTTAGAAATACGATTTTCGTATTTAGAAAGTCTCGGTCACTCCAACAATATAATTAAGGGCTCGTAGTATAGTTTAATTACATTTTATATTAGCCCGGCCCATGAGCATGTTCATGGGCCGGATGCCCAAGTCCGCTAATGGACTTGGGTATATAAACCCCTTTCCTTCATGGAAAGGGGTGTTGGTTGTTTCACTATTTTCATATATCACACACATTTTCTCTCATCTTTCTCTCTCTACTCTCTCTCACTAGAAACATCAACCCTCTTGTTAGATCATAGATTACCAAGGTTCTACAATTGGTATAAGAGTCATGAGATGAAATAGATGTGGGTTTTGTGTTGTTCGTGTATTTTATTGTGTTCGTGTGTTTTTTATTGATTTATACCCAGGGTCGTCTCGTGGACTTAGGTGGCCCTGTGCAAATGACTACGTGGAGGCCTCACTAAACACCAAAAGGATAAATAAAAATAAAATATTCATTGATGATACGTGAAAAATATTAGTAATATTTCGAAAACAATAAAAAAATGATAATAAAAGACACGTTCAATCGAGTAACAAACATCAAAATTAACTATTTGAATAGTGCGATTCTTCTAGCATTCTTAGAAGCAAAGTTGCTGACTAGATCTTCATAATCGACACTCTCTAACACGTCATTCTCAATAGCTATAAGTGCTAACCCATTTAGCCTTTCTTGTGACATTGATGACCGCAGGTATGACTTTATCAATTTTAGTTTTGAGAAGCTTCTTTCTGCAGATGCCACTGTTACTGGAATAGTCAGCAACACTCTATATGCAATTATTGCATTAGGATAGCAATCATCTTGTTTTAAAAAATTTAAAACATCAATGGGCTTCATATTCTCGGTTGCCAAGTAATTATTAAGCGACCTTAACTCCACATAGAGTTCATTTGCATTAATATCAGATAAATCACCATTCTTGAGTGCGGTTTCAAGACGACCACAACACGCTTTAAGACGGTCGTCGTCATAGAGCTTCAACTTCTCACATGTAAATAAGAAACCAAATATATCCTCATAATCTTTATATTGTTCGAATCTTGTTGTAAGAGAAGCAATTGTTTGATCAACAATATATAAGAAATAATTGACCTTAAAGGATTCCTCGGGAGATAATATAGCATCTTCTTCAGCAAAAGCCTCATCAAATTGCCTTTTTCTTCGAATAACACGCTTTTGAGTGAACACTGGATCGATATCCATTTCGAGAGCAATTGTCTTAGCAACATCAACCGAGTTAGAAAACCTGTTAACTCTAAAATCCTTGAAGAAAGATATTAAACCTTGCACTTCTGTCATAGCAACATTGATTAGCATATCATCAGACTGTAACTTTTTGCTCACTAAATTTACTCGGTGTAAGATGTCGAACCAAATTACTACTGCTAATATAAATTCGAAACCACCAAGCTCATTTGTTGCTAGAGATTTTGCTTGACTTTGGATCACATAATCATTGTCTTTTTCTAAAACTTGAAATAAAGCCTCTCGTATGTCCCAAAGTTTAAATTTTATGGCTTTGACACTCTCAATACAACTCTCCCAACGAGTTGTGGACAATGACTTAAGAGTCAACCCTTTCACATTATCTTTCAAAATTTGCCACCTCTTAGAAGAATTAGCAAAAATTGAGTAAATTCGTTGAATGATTGCAAAAAAATCATATGCTTTGTTACAAGTGTTAGCCATGTCACATAATGTAAGATTAAGGCTATGACAACCGCAAGGAGTATAAAATGCTCTTGGATTTATATCTAAGAATTTCTTTTGTACTCCACGACGTTTCCCTTTCATATTTGATCCATTATCATAGCCTTGACCACATACATCATCAATATCAAGATCAAGAGCCTTTAATTTAGCTTGTGTAACATCAAATAATCCTTGGCCAGTAGTATCATCAACGTTTAGAAATCCTAAAAAAGATTCCTCAACACTAACACACGTAGATGAGATATTCACATATCTTAATATCAAAGACATTTGTTCTTGGTGACTAGTATCAGCGGTACAATCAAGTATCATAGAGAAATATTTTGCTTCCTTTATTCTCTTAATAATTGTCGACCTAATTTCACGCCCAAGTAATTGTATCAACTCATTCTGGATGTTGTGACCTAGATAATGAACGTGAATCTCTTCACTCGTGATGCGTCACACATGCTCCTTGATAAATGGGTCAAACACTTCCAACATTTCAATCAAGCCCAAAAAATTCCCATTGTTTTTTTGATGTAGCCTCTCATTTGAACCACGAAATGCTAAGTTATGTTTGGCAAGAAACTTCACAATGCATATAATTCTAATGATAACATTTTTCCAATGATATCTCTCCTTCTCAAATTGTTTTTGCTCCCCTTTATCAATTGTTTCATTCTTCTTCAATCTTCATCGCATCTCAAACCATATAGCCATATTATTTACATGTTCGAAGCTAACTTCGTGCTCTTTTAGTATATGACTTAAATGTTGCCAATCTCCAAAACCCTCATTAGCAAGATGACCTTTTGCAATCCCTTTTCCTATGTATTTTGCAACAAAAGCAAAAAACTTTGTCAAGCTCTTTTGAATATACCAACCATTCTCTATCATACCTCTCATTATTTGGTAAAATTCTAATATAAAAAGTAGCTGAAAATCGTCTTGAATTTTTATCATAAGGACCTTTGTCGATAGACTTATCTCTTTTAGGACCCTCTGCCACTAAAACTTTAATCATGTCAGAAGTAAGATTATCCCAGTTTCGTGGATCGAATATATCAATATGATCAACATTAACATTAGCAACCTGATCCCCAACCTGATCATCATGTTCATGGTCATTAACACCAACATCAACATCATCAACTTCTTCAACTTCATTAACATCGTCATAACTAGTATTACCCGCCTCCATATTCTCGACATTCATATCATCAATGTTAACATCGTCACCAATCTCATCATTACTACTATCACCATCACTAGTATCAACATTAAGATTCTCGCTTATAACATTAGGATTATCATCACTCTCATCATTACTAACACCTGACTTTATTTCAACGTATCTATGCATAGTCCCATATTCTTTCTTATTTGACTCTTCAGTTTTTTTTCTTTAAACGCTTTGAATGTCCTGTTGCGTGCCTTCTAAATCGGCATGACTTCTAAAACACATCGAAACGATAACAACAAATATCTAATTAATATTACGGGACCATCTATAATACTAAAACATAACATTTAATTTACATACTTTATTACTTTATGATAAATCAAAAGAGGTAAATAATTAATATAACTAACTAAAAAATTAAAAATTAAAAGTTGTCCTCTAGAAAGCAAAAAAAATTAACTGATAATTACAAATTAAAATATAATGTTGGAAACCCTTACCTGATTGATGGCAAAACTAAGTCGACTGTAAAAAAAATACTATGCCGCAACTCTAAAACTCGATTTCTCCAATGGGTTAATAAGGTTAATAAATCACAATGACACACGTTTTTTTATTATTTATTTATATCTTTTGATTGGGATATGTTCTTATCTCTTATTGGGCCTTAAAAAAACAAAGTCAAAACTTTACCGCATTCTCATAATCTTATTGGACCACAAAATAAATTAGCAGTGTTATACTCGGTTACAATTTGCGCATTCTAATTGTAGTCAATATACCTATACATCGCAAATTTTCCAAATCTGGTGGCCCTATTTGGTGGCCCTGTGCCTAGGCACGTGTGGCACCTTATAAAAGCCGACCCAGTTTATACCCAAGTTTCAAAACTTTTTCGTGTTTTTGTTGTTCCAAGTGATCCACATATCTTATACATAGTTGTGGTAGAGATTTGGGTGCTTTGGATTGGTTAAATTCACGGATTTCTAAGCAAAACTCTTATTTTTTCTTTACAAGTACGGAACAGTAACTTTATTGCGAAACTTCAGCTTCCAAATTCCATCGCAATGTACCAGGGTTTTGTTATTGCGACAGTTATTGCAACAGATATTACTTGTGGTATTGCAAAGAATTTTGCTTGTATTGCGAAGATATTATTCTCGGTATTGCGAAGACTAAGTTTGTTTTGCACATTGCGAAGAATACATTGTTCTGACATTGCGAAGACTGGTTTGACATTGGGAAGATAATCATAAGAGACATTGGGAAGATTGTACTTTTGGGTATTGCGAAGTTTGGAATTTTGAACATTGCGAAGGTTGAGAATTTAGGCATTGCGAAGACTTGGCATTTCAACATTGCGAAGTTTGTTTTGAACATTGCGGAATCTTTTCTAATTTTTGCATAACTTAGAGGATTTTAGACTTTGCATTTCTTTGAAGACTTTCACAACAACACACAACCAAAAGATAACAACATATTGTTTCAACAACACTAAAACACTTCACCTTATTTCATTGCTCGATCATTTTGGTAATCTTTCTTCAAGTGATCAAAAATGAATTCACATTCATTCATGCATACAATGACATCGCTTACTGAGCTTTCTATCATCTCGGGTACCGATACTCGTCCACCGCTGCTTATCAAAGAGCTATTTAAAGCATGGCAAGGTCGCATGATGTCTTATATTATTGGTAGACCCAGTGGGAGACTTATGGTTAAATCCATTTAGCAAGGACCACTTGATTGGGGCGAAATTACTGTAGACAACGTGACTCGGCCAAGGGAATTTCATGAGTTAACGACTGCAAACCAAATCATTGCCGATGTGGATGAGAATGCCGTTCAGCCTATTCTTCAAGCTCTTCGACCCGATATTTATCGTATGGTAAGTAAACACAAGGTAGCAAAGGAGTTATGGGATCGCTTAACGGTTTTGTTACAAGGGACTTCACTTTCTAAGCAGTAACGAGAGTGTCAACTGTATGACTTGTTCGATAGGTTCTCATACATGCCATGGGAAATTCTTCATGACTACTATTGGCGATTCACTACACTGATGAATGATTTGAATGTGTATAATCTAACGATTGCTCAGTTTCAGCTCAACACCAAGTTTTTGAACACGTTACCCCCAGAGTGGAGCCAATACGTCACTGACGTTAAATTGATTAAGGATTTGCACAAATAAAATTTAGATCAACTATATGCTTTCCTGCAGCAACACGAGAAGCATGTGCTCCAGAAACACATGTCTCAAGGATCTTATTCCGAACCACTGGCGTTAATGGCAAATCATCCACCATTGTCGTATAGCAACACTCCGTATGCTATGGGACAACAATCTTATCACAAGCCCATGTATCAAACTCCAAGCTTTCCACATTATTCGATATTACCACAACCACCTACATCATATGTAAAACCCGCATGCTTTTACCATGCATAGTACCCTTAGGATCGTACGTACTAGATTAAAACTTTCCTAATATAGCATGATTACGATTACGTGTTAGGAGTTACGTATTACGTACGTGTTAGAACACGATAAGTATTTACTATGCACGATCACATAATAATTATTTAACGATAATTAATCACGAACATGCGATCATGAAATCATGAACGTAATTAAACACGAACTATTATTAATTACGTATATATATTTATTACGAGCGTAATTAAATATATTAGATCACGGTAATTACGTAACGAGAACATTTAAAACACGAACATAAATAATCACAAACGTGTAACTAAATAACGAGACACGGAAAAAGGTACGGGTACCCCAAGTGGGGTCCCTACCCGCGGCCAACAAGGACAAATGGGCCAAGCCCATTTGTCAAATTTACTAAAGGGGGTTATTTACTTTTTCACTACTCAAATAAACTTTACAGAAGATTTGAAGAAAACCTAAAACCTCCTCCTTCCTTTGTCTCTTTGTGCCGCCACCCTACAAACACCATACAAGGTGATTTTTGATCTTTGATCTTGAAGTTTTGGTGATTGATCGTGTTTGTTCTTCGTCCTCTTGATCCACGAATTCGGTAAAACCTTTTTAAACCTTTTCTTTTGATTTAATCTTTTTATAAATTATGAACATGAGATGTTTTTACAAAAACATAATAATTAAGCATAGATCTAACATGTTTTGGTGTTAAATAAAATCAAAAGGTTGTTTTTAAGGGGTGTTTGTTTTGGCCGCAGGCTGCAACCGAACCCGAATGGGTTTCGGTTTGCCAAGCCGACCACCACCAAGACCATAAGGTCTTGGTTGGTGCGTGTGGGTCCCACGGCAGCAAGGGAAACACGGGGTACCCCGAGTTGGTTCGGGGTACGGTGTTGATTTCATGTCCGGTTCATGTTTTTAGCCTAGATCCGGTTCATGGTGTATGTTAGTTTTTTTTATGTTTATGAACTTATGTTAAAATTAAATTAATAAAATGATGTGATTAATTTAATAACATGACTTAGGTTATTTAATTATTAATGATCATGAAATTATTTTAACCTAAGTATTTATATATTTAAGACTTATAATTAATTAATTATTTTAAAACCATGGATATAATTAATTAATTAACATGACTTAGGTTATATTATTAATATATAATAATACATATTTTGACCTAAGTATTTAACTTATTTAATTAAAAACATGTTATACTTTAATTAAATATTATAACCTATAGTTTAATTAAATTACATGAAATAATTATTAAACTATACATTATATCATATGACTTAAAAATAATCATGAAAAAACATTTAGGCTTATATACTTAGCTTATTTAACCAGCTTATTTCTAATTATGGAAACTTTCTATTTTTAGAAACTTAATTAAATAAGGCAGCTAATCTATTTATGGAAACCAACTATTTTTAGAAACTTATTTATTTTAGGCAGCTAATCTAATTATGGAAACTTATTTAATTAAGACAGCTAATCTATTTATGGAAATTTTCTATTTTTAGAAACTTATCTATTTTAAGCAGTAAAATCTATTTTTGGAAACTTTCTATTTTTGGAAACTTTCTATTTTTGGAAACTTTCTATTTTTTGGAAACTTTCTATTTTTGGAAACTTTCTATTTTAGGAAACCTGCTATTTTTGGAAAGTTACTTATTATTACAAAGTAAGTATAATAACACATGAAATACCAGAAATACTTAATCAGATTAAGCAGAACATAAGATTTAACACAGTTTAAGGCTTTAAAACAGTAAAACATGGTAAGAACACATAAAATAAGCTAAGACATGACATAGAACTAGCTATGTATTTAGTAAGCAGATACTTATTCATGTACGTATTTATGTAGCACTAGTGATTCGGAAGTAGGATTCTCGCAGTTCGTCTTTCTCGTTCACTGGACATAAGGTACGGATTCCCGTCCTTTCAGTATGGACATTCTTTCCTTATTAGGATTCCCCGTATGCAGCCAACTGTTTTCCTGTAGTATAAGTTACGTGTTTGATTGCTTATGTTTAATTAAGACTACCTATAGCCATATACATGCATGACCAGTTTCACCTAGTTATGGAGGTACCATAACCATAACATTAGAGGCACTGATGTTATGACTTCACCACAGCGGAGTGATTGCTCGTGGCGTCCCTTCAGCTTTTGGCCATTTATTTATATTTATCATGTGGGGCGTATGGGTGCATCCTAGTTACATGTTTTATTCAGGATTACATGGTGAATGTGGTGTGTGCCTTGCATCCTTCACAAGGAGCTGATCCCTCCTACCCAAAAACCAGTATATTAAATTAGAGGCAGCCCCTCTAATTTGCATGATGAGGTCACCCCTCCAATTATTCATGCACGGTGGATTTTCATGACCTATATTGGCTAATGGTAAAATATGACAAATAGTTTTTATAAGATAAACATAAGACTTTCAAACTATAAAACCAGTTTTATCAAGACTTAACTAGGTTATTCGGGAATTAGTTTTCTTCCGCTGTTATTATGTTATATGCTTATCCTATTCATGCTTTATTGTACATCCGTGCACTGAGCGTATTTTCTCAGTCGTTTTCCTTTTCTATGTTCCCAAAACGGCAGGTACTCAAGGACGCTCGTAGACACTAAGAGTACGTGCATATGGACTGGAAGCTGTCTAGCCTTCTTTACATTATGCATTTCCTTTCTTATGATACTTATGCTTTGGACATTGTTTAGTCCTTTCCTTTATTATACTATGTTTGTGTGTGATGAGCTTTACTTTTGGACTACCGATGTTTGATTCCGGTATTTTCCTTTTTATGGTCAAGTAATGTTTAGACATTTTTCCTTGTATGCTTTGATGACACGCCATAATTGCTGTGATATTTCCATTTCCAAAATGGGGTGTTACAATTATGGTATCAGAGCCAAGGCTTCGACCTGTAGGCTCTCAAAAATGACCTGTGATTAGTGGGTAGTCACTACGGTCTTCCTAAACTGACAGTTGTTTTCATGCATTCATCATTTTTAAGCATACATATACATGTCATTGTTGCAGGGTTTTTGACTAATTAATGGTTGGTACAGGACTGGCCCTATTTAGTCGCATGTGTTTTATCGAAACTTTTAGATTTGGGACCGACCCATAGGCGTCCCCTCGTTATGTCTTTTGTTTTGGGTGAACTGACCAGAGGCGTTCACTCTCGAGCATACAAAAGTTTTCATAAAACTGCATCATGCATTCATACAAAAATTTTCTTGCATAAAATTTTTCTCGTGAAATTTTAGTATAATTTTTTTTCATGTATATATTTATATTTTATGTTTTGATCTATTTAATCATATGTTTTATATTATACTGTCAGATGGTTCTCACACGCGAACAGGAGCAGCTCAATGCTGCAATTCAGGCTGCCATGCAAGCCTTGCTTCCTCAACTGAGGAATGACATCAGGGCTGAAGTTCAAGCTGCCAACAATCAGCAGCACAATCAGCCACCTCCTCCTCCCCCTCCAGTGACATTAGCAGTATGGCTGGAGAGATTCAACAAGCTCCGCCCTCGAGCTTTTGAGAAGACAGATAGCCCCAGCGATGCTGAAAGCTGGTTGGCTCACATCGAGAAGATTTTCAACGCCATGGGCTGTGACCCCGCATACAAGGCGAGGTTGGCATGCTATCGGTTCGAAGGCGATGTACTCAACTGGTGGTTAGCATTGATGCAATCTGAAGGTGGTGATGAGTGGGTTGCTGGTTTGGCTTGGGCTCAGTTCAAGGACAGGGTGATGGAGCAGTTCTTTCCCAAGGCTGAGCAGGACAAGCTCAAGAGAGAGTACCATGGGATCCGACAGAGAGCTGGGGAGAATAGCAACGAGTTTATGCAGCGCTTTCTTCGCTTGGCTGGTTTCCTTGGTGCGGTAGCAGGTACTCCTGAAGAGCAGGCACATCACTTTAGATGGGCTCTTCGCACATCGGTCGCAAACAATCTGGTGTGTGCTACGTTCAACACTGTAGCACAAGTGGCCGATGCAGCACGAAAACTGGAGATGCTGCAGGAGAGAGATGAGTTCGGGGAAGCTGAAAGACCCGACAAGAGGTAAACATTCGTATTCAAGCGGTGACCAATCCGTATACTTTCCATATGTCAACTATTCATCTCCTAAATGTATCTTCCAGGCAGAAAACTAGGGACCGGTCTCAGCCGGCTACTCAGCAACAGCCTCATCAGCCCAAAGGAAACTGTCAGACTAATGACCGTTCTGTTACGGATAGGCGTGGCGGTAATGACAATTACCGTAACAACGTCGGGCACTCCAACAACAGCAGGTCCTAATACTTACGAAATTCCTTATGTTTTATGTTATAACTCATATTCTGACACTTTAGCAAACTTCTACCAGGAACCATGGAAACGGTAGGGACCAGAACCAGAGAGGTTCGCAGCCTAGCCGTCCAGCTATCACTGGTATTCAATCTTACGATTATCCGCTTGGTCCTTTGTACCCAATTACAATGTCTTATGTAAAATGTTTTATCAGGTCCTCAGCCAGCCAGAGCACCTGCTGGAGGATACACTCATCCTCTTTGCTCTACTTGCCACCGTAGGCACCCAGGACCATGTCGCCGTAATACTGATGCGTGCTTCAAGTGTGGTCTTCCTGGCCATATTATGAAGGATTGCCGTAAGGGCGAGATGGAGGGTACATCGGGACATGCTGATACCAAGCCGCCTCCTACTGCCGGGCGTGTCTACACGACATCTCGAGACCAGGCCAACAAGTCTACAGGTACCATCACTGGAATCTTGTATATGTATGGTCAAGCTGCATGTGTTCTTTTCGATACGGGTGCTACTCACTCGGTTATTTCTATTGCTTATGCTAAGAACATTAGGATGCCTCCCTTGCCACTAGAAAATAGGCTTACTATTTCCACGCCTTTGAGGGACTCTGTATTAATCACCCATGTATACAAGAGTCTTCCCCTAGAATTTGATGATAAGGTTCGACCTATCGACGCACTTCCGCTGGACATGAATGACTTCGACATGATTTTGGGCATGGATTGGCTATCCAAGTATCATGCTACCATAGACTGCCATTCATATCGAGTTATCTTCGGTGATGTCAATGCACCAGAGTACATTCAAAATGGGTTCATACCCGGACGGTCTGTACAAGTCATATCCACCCTGCAAGCGCGTGCACTACTGTCACATGGCTGCGAGGGTTATCTAGCTACGGTTCACGACATGGATGCTGAATCTCCATCGATTCAGGATCAACCTATAGTGTCGGAATTCCAAGATGTGTTTCCAGCAGAACTTCCGGGCATACCACCTGCACGAGAAGTGGAATTCAGTATCGAGCTGGTTCCAGGAGTTGAACCAATCTCCAAGGCTCCTTATCGTATGGCTCCCATAGAGCTGAAGGAGCTGAAGGATCAACTGCAAGAACTTCTTGAACGAGGTTTCATTTGACCGAGCGCATCTCCATGGGGCGCACCGGTCTTGTTTGTTAAGAAGAAGGACGGCAGTATGCGTCTTTGCATAGACTATCGCGAGCTCAACAAGATTACCATTCGGAATAGGTATCCACTGCCACGTATTGACGATCTATTTGACCAACTCCAAGGGGCCAAACACTTCTCCAAGATTGATCTTAGGTCAGGCTATCATCAGCTACGGGTCAAGGAGCAGGACATCGCTAAGACTGCCTTTCGTACCCGTCATGGCCACTACGAGTTTGTAGTTATGCCATTTGGCCTGACAAATGCTCCAGCAGGGTTCATAGATTTGATGAACATAATCTTCCATGAATTTCTGGACAAGTTCGTCATTGTTTTCATCGATGACATCCTGATTTTCTCAAAGTTCAAGGAGGAACACGAAGACCATCTTCGTACAATACTACAGATTCTTCGCCAGAAGCAGCTGTATGCTAAATTCTCCAAGTGTGAGTTCTGGTTAGACAAGGTGGCGTTCTTAGGTCACATTGTATCAGCAGAAGGAATCACTATGGATCCAGCGAAGGTTGAGGCCATTACTAAGTGGCCAAGGCCTACATCAGCGACGAAAGTCCGCAGTTTCTTAGGCTTAGCTGGCTATTACCGTAGGTTAGTGAAGAACTTTTCCCGACTAGCACTACCATTGACCAAACTGATGCAGAAAGGGGAGAAATTCGTCTGGACGGAAGATCGAGAGAAGAGCTTTGAAGACCTGAAGCAGAAGCTAGTATCTACACCTATTCTTACTCTACCATCTGGTACGGGTGGATTTCAAATCTACAGCGATGCATCGGGGAAGGGACTGGGCTGTGTTCTCATGCAACATGGGAAAGTGATCGCGTACACTTCACGGCAGCTTAAGCCTTATGAAGAAAATTACCCCACGCACGACCTGGAACTTGCTGCAGTCGTGTTTGCATTGAAGATATGGAGGCACTACTTATATGGAGAATCATGTGACATTTTCACGGACCACAAGAGCCTGAAGTATATCTTCACTCAGCGTGAATTGAACATGAGGCAGAGGAGATGGTTAGAGCTGTTGAAAGATTATGACATTAATCTACAATATCATCCCGGAAAGGCAAATGTAGTAGCAGATGCTCTTAGCAGGAATTCCGGAATGATCAACGACATTAAAATCGAAGAGGGAATCATCAGAGACTTGGAGCGACTAGACATCGAGATCATGGTACGTGGACAGCATAGTTACTGGGCTAATCTGAGAGTAGAACCCGAGTTACTATCTAAGATCAAGGAAGCTCAGAAGGATGACGGAGAAATCTGGGCGATATTACAAAATTTGGAGAAGCAGACAGAATTCAGAGTAGATGCAGATGGTATCGTATGGCAGGGCACTAGACTTTGTGTTCCTGATGACCAAGAACTCCGGGAAGCTTTGTTAGCTGAAGCTCATAGCTCCCCATTCTCGATACATCCTGGTTCAACTAAAATGTACCATGACATCAAGCAGTACTTTTGGTGGAGTGGTATGAAACAGGATGTGGCCACTTACGTCTCCAAATGTCTTACCTGCCAGCAGGTTAAGATCGAGCATCAACGATCTGGCGGTCTCCTTCAACCGTTAGATATTCCAGAGTGGAAGTGGGACAAAATCACCATGGATTTTGTTACCGGTCTTCCGCCTACCAAAAGGAAGCATGATGCAATTTGGGTTATCGTTGATCGACTTACCAAATCAGCTCATTTCTTATCGATCCGCAAGGAAGATCCGGTAAGTAAACTCGCATATACGTATAGACGAGAGATCATGAGACTCCACAGTGCACCATCCAGCATCGTCTCAGACAGAGATCCTCGATTCACTTCGCGCTTTTGGAAAAGTCTGCAGAAAGCTTGGGGTACACAACTTAAGCTTAACACGGCTTTTCATCCTTAAACGGACGGACAGTCGGAGCGAACCATTCAAACATTAGAGGATATGTTGAGGTCATGTGCGTTGGAATGGACGGGTGATTGGGACGAATACATTTGTTTGGTGGAGTTTGCATACAACAACAGCTGGCACGCAAGCATCAAGTGTGCTCCATTTGAGATGTTGTATGGCAGAAAGTGTCGCGCCCCAATCTGCCGGGATCAGGTTGGCGAGCGAACACTCGAAGGACCGAAAATCATAGAGATGACCAATGAAAAGATAGCAGTAGCTAAGCAGAAAATTCAGGAGGCACGATCACGTCAGAAGAGTTACGCCGATAAGCATCGTAGGGATATACACTTTAACGTAGGAGATCACGTCTTCCTTAAGGTTTCACCGGCACGTGGTGTTAGACGCTTCGGGATTAAAGGGAAGCTCAGTCCCCGTTTCATCGGACCGTTTGATATCATTGAACGAGTCGGTAAAGTATCTTACCGATTGGCGTTACCTCCGCAGCTTTCGCATGTACACAATGTGTTTCATGTGTCCTTACTCAGAGGGTACCAGTATCATTCCCTTCACATGGTTTAGTATCCACTGGAACAGATACGTGAAGATCTTACTTTTATAGAAGAACCCGAACGAGTTCTTGACAGACAAGAACGAGTCATGAGAAAGAAGACGATTCCATTCGTCAAAATTCTATGGAGGGATCATACCGAGCGGGAAGCCACTTGGGAAACAGAGGAGTCTATCCGGGCTTCTTACCCTCATTTCATATTTTGAATTCGGGTATGTTCTTCTTTTCCAGTTTACTTTATCTATAATTCGGGGACGAATTATTCTTTTTATGGGGGAAGAGTTGTAAAACCCGCATGCTTTTACCATGCATAGTACCCTTAGGATCGTACGTACAAGATTAAAAGTTTCCTAATATAGCATGATTACGATTATGTGTTAGGAGTTACGTATTACGTACGTGTTAGAACACGATAAGTATTTACTATGCACGATCACGTAATAATTATTTAACGATAATTAATCACGAACATGCGATCATGAAATCATGAACGTAATTAAACACGAACTATTATTAATTACGTATATATATTTATTACGAGCGTAATTAAATATATTAGATCACGGTTAACGAGAACATTTAAAACACGAACATAAATAATCACAAACGTGTAACTAAATAACGAGACATGGAAAAAGGTACGGGTACCCCAAGTGGGGTCCCTACCCGCGGCCAACAAGGACAAATGGGCCAAGCCCATTTGTCAAATTTACTAAAGGGGGTTATTTACTTTTTCACTACTCAAATAAACTTTACAGAAGATTTGAAGAAAACCTAAAACCTCCTCCTTCCTTTGTCTCTTTGTGCCGCCACCCTACAAACACCATACAAGGTGATTTTTGATCTTTGATCTTGAAGTTTTGGTGATTGATCGTGTTTGTTCTTCGTCCTCTTGATCCACGAATTCGGTAAAACCTTTTTAAACCTTTTCTTTTGATTTAATCTTTTTATAAATTATGAACATGAGATGTTTTTACAAAAACATAATAATTAAGCATAGATCTAACATGTTTTGGTGTTAAATAAAATCAAAAGGTTGTTTTTAAGGGGTGTTTGTTTTGGCCGCAGGCTGCAACCGAACCCGAATGGGTTTCGGTTTGCCAAGACGACCACCACCAAGACCATATGGTCTTGGTTGGTGCGTGTGGGTCCCACGGCAGCAAGGGAAACACGGGGTACCCCGAGTTGGTTCGGGGTACGGTGTTGATTTCATGTCCGTTTCATGTTTTTAGCCTAGATCCGGTTCATGGTGTATGTTAGTTTTTTTTATGTTTAGGAACTTATGTTAAAATTAAATTAATAAAATAATGTGATTAATTTAATAACATGACTTAGGTTATTTAATTATTAATGATCATGAAATTATTTTAACCTAAGTATTTATATATTTAAGACTTATAATTAATTAATTATTTTAAAACCATGGATATAATTAATTAATTAACATGACTTAGGTTATATTATTAATATATAATAATACATATTTTAACCTAAGTATTTAACTTATTTAAATAAAAACATGTTATACTTTAATTAAATATTATAACCTATAGTTTAATTAAATTACATGAAATAATTATTAAACTATACATTATATCATATGACTTAGAAATAATCATGAAAAAACATTTAGGCTTATATACTTAGCTAAATTAACCAGCTTATTTCTAATTATGGAAACTTTCTATTTTTAGAAACTTAATTAAATAAGGCAGCTAATCTATTTATGGAAACCAGCTATTTTTATAAACTTATTTATTTTAGGCAGCTAATCTAATTATGGAAACTTATTTAATTAAGGCAGCTATCATCTCTACAACCATTGCTATCTACAATTGGTATCTACATACTCGATGATGCGACTACTCAACTGATGACTACAGCTCTTTCGATAGAACACGGGTCAACAATTGAGGGGGAGCAACTGTCAAGCATTCAAAATCTTCGATGCTGAACGTGCCAAGTTCACAAGTTGGTGTCAAGACAACAATACCAATCGTACGTGTGGTGTCAAGAGATGACTTCAGACGTGACTAGGCGACCAACATATGCTGCCAAGAACCATTTGATCTTATCATATGAAGTTCTCATCAATCAGGTCCAACCTTGTCAATTCTTTTTAATATGGTGAATATGTGATCTTGTTACAAATTGATATCATATCTCACACAGTTGGTATCATGAAGATAAAACGGACTCGCATTTTTCTTCTCAAAACCTTTGTTAAAACTACATTAAATCAATTGATATTAAAAACATCGATTGGGTTAATATTTTTAATATGGGGGAGAAAATGTGATTTAATATGCGATATTATCACAAATGGTTTGACTTAATGTTCTGGCTCATCCCGACATGTGCGAAATATTTTCGAATATCGTGGCATATGTTAAGGGGGAGCAAAACGGATTTGCATATCAAAATGGATTTTCATGGTGACATATACTTACCCGAAACCTATTTATTTCACGACGATGAAGAATGTGGTGACATAAGGATGGTAGGATAGGTTAAGTCCTATGATTCTTCCAGAACCGGAGGTATCTTCCCAAGGACATTCCATAGCTAGAAATAGTAGTCCTTAGGAAAGTTGGAGAAAGATTGTGAACGTAGCTGAATGCCGACCAAGTACTTAAGTTAGCACTGGAACAATCACAACAAGGTGCTAGTTATGACGTATTGGTAAGCATTGAAGGGGTTGAAGAATGAAAAAGAATTGTAAAGATAAAGGGTGTAAAGAAAGAAGCCCTCCTTACAACTTTAGGCAGAAACCGGGTTAACACATATGCTATTGAGATCATTTTAATGATTCTCGATATTGAAGACAGACATCATGGACCCAGTGATGCAATGCACAACCCATCCCAGCTAACTCAGATATCTCTCAAAAGGTATTTGTTTTAATCACACGGAGACAACACATTATCTATTGATTTATTCACTCCGAATAAATTGGTATTGAAAAGGTGGCACTCCTCTCCAGCCTCCGATCACTAAAATCCAAAATGCACGATCGAGTCTAGAGCCATTTGAGATCATCAAATATCTCATTAGGACACACTTCCATATTTCCTTGCTTCTTCACACACTGTGAAAAGTAAGAAAGATTTTAAGAGTCCTACGCAAAATCTTCATGATCTTGCCTGAACATCCGAGTAATACGAAAGTATTTACAATGAAGATGGAAATCCTTCTTGAGCGAATATCAAAAAGCTCATGGTAGGTGACTTGTGCGATTCATTATGAATCAAACTTGTGATAACTGGAAAGCAACAGCTGTTTAATTCTTAACTGAATTTAAACACGTTCCAGGCCTCTACGCAATATCTTAGTGATCTTGCCAGAACACTCAGAGTGATACCTTAGTGTTCACAGTGATGAGTGGAAATCCTTCTAGTGTTAACCTCAAACAGCACTTGGTAGGTAACTTGCAAGATTCTATACGAATCAAGCTCGTGACAACTGGAAAGCAACGGTGGTGCGGTTCTTAATTGAATTTCACTTGTTCCAGGAACATGAATTGACGGCTTCAAATCATGCGGATATTATTATCCAAATGATTCACTCTTTATGTTCGCAGTCAGCTTTGGACGGTCGAATAAAGAGAACGGGTTTACCCGCGAAATCCTGTCAGGAAGTTACTTAATTGAAACTATCCGTCACGGGTACGATATCTAATATCGTCCAACGGTCTTCACCGACCGGAGGTAAAATGCTACCGATTTAGAATGAAATGTTCAAAGCCATTTCGTTCGTATCTACTTATGTTGCGGCATTTGAAGACGGTGGCGTTGCGGAATCCAAGAAGAAGTCGTCCCCGCATGCTTATACTGTATGCACTTAATATCTCATTTAATTCAAGAAATCCTAAAAGTTAAGTCTTCCGCTGTATCGAACTCTGAAGCTTTCAAGAATTACGAAGGTATAAGTATGTGGGACGTGAGGTCACGAAGAGGCTAAGATCACAAGTGATGGATGCACGAGATCAAGGAAAGAGATTAATGCTCGAGACTGATATCAAAGATGACATCAGCATGTTCACCAGAAAAGAAAAAGAAAAAAGAAAGACGAAGACTATGAGCTCAAGACAAGCATAGTATGCTAGGTTTATCTTGTTATTGTAACTTAGGTAATGCCCTTGTTTGGAGTGACCTCCCTTAGGGGGAGATTGTTGGAAATACGTTTTACGTATTAAGAAGGATCGGTCACTCCAACAATAGTCCATGTAATAGCTCGTAGTTTAGTTACTTATCTTAATTAAACAAACAAACCAAAGCCTAGCCTACAACATGTGTAGGCCGGCCCAAATGTAAGCCCAAGCCCATGACAAGGGCTTGGGTATATAAACCCTCTCCTTTGATGGAGAGGGTGTGTGGTTATTCATATTTTCACATAGTAAACATTTCTTTCTCTCTCTAAGTGTGTGTAATCCACCATCTCTCTATCTCTTTCTCTCTCTAACACATAAGCAAGATTTACATATCCTACAATGGAAACTTTCTATTTTTAGAAACTTATCTATTTTAAGCAGTAAAATCTATTTTTGGAAACTTTCTATTTTTGGAAACTTTCTATTTTTGGAAACTTTCTATTTTTAGAAAACTTTCTATTTTTTGGAAACTTTCTATTTTTGGAAACTTTCTATTTTAGGAAACCTACTATTTTTGGAAAGTTACTTATTATTACACAGTAAGTATAATAACACATGAAATACCAGAAATACTTAATCAGATTAAGCAGAACATAAGATTTAACACAGTTTAAGGCTTTAAAACAGTAAAACATGGTAAGAACACATAAAATAAGCTAAGACATGACATAGAACCAGCTATGTATTTAGTAAGCATATACTTATTCATGTACGTATTTATGTAGCACTAGTGATTCGGAAGTAGGATTCTCGCAGTTCGTCTTTCTCGTTCACTGGACATAAGGTACGGATTCCCGTCCTTTCAGTATGGACATTCTTTCCTTATTAGGATTCCCCGTATGCAGCCAACTGTTTTCCTGTAATATAAGTTACGTGTTTGATTGCTTATGTTTAATTAAGACTACCTATAGCCATATACATGCATGACAAGTTTCACCTAGTTATGGAGGTACCATAACCATAACATTAGAGGCACTGATGTTATGACTTCACCACTGCAGAGTGATTGCTCGTGGCGTCCCTTCAGCTTTTGGCCATTTATTTATATTTATCATGTGGGGTGTATGGGTGCATCCTAGTTACATGTTTTATTCAGGATTACATGGTGAATGTGGTGTATGCCTTGCATCCTTCACAAGGAGCTGATCCCTCCTACCCAAAAACCAGTATATTAAATTAGAGGCAGCCCCTCTAATTTGCATGATGAGGTCACCCCTCCAATTATTCATGCACGGTGGATTTTCATGACCTATATTGGCTAACGGTAAAATATGACAAACAGTTTTTATAAGATAAACATAAGACTTTCAAACTATAAAACCAGTTTTATCAAGACTTAACCAGGTTATTCGGGACTTAGTTTTCTTCCGCTGTTATTATGTTATATGCTTATCCTATTCATGCTTTATTGTACATCCGTGCACTGAGCGTATTTGCTCAGCCGTTTTCTTTTTCTATGTTCCCAAAACGGCAGGTACTCAGGGACGCTCGTAGACACTAAGAGTACGTGCATATGGACTAGAAGCTGTCTAGCCTTCTTTACATTATGCATTTCCTTTCTTATGATACTTATGCTTTGGACATTGTTTAGTCCTTTCCTTTATTATACTATGTTTGTGTGTGATGAACTTTACTTTTGGACTACCGATGTTTGATTACGGTATTTTCCTTTTTATGGTCAAGTAATGTTTAGACATTTTTCCTTGTATGCTTTGATGACACGCCATAATTGCTGTGATATTTCCATTTCCAAAATGGGGTGTTACATCATATCAGCAACAATATCAGCTACCAGCATCGTCATCACAAAGAGACTCACATCAATCACAATATGCTCAACAACAATACTCTCCTTACCAACCACCTACAAATCCTGCTATCAAATACCCGCAACCAAAAGTTCCTCAACCCCACTATTCACAACATGTCACTACTCCCTCAAGTGTGTATGCAGCTCCACCAACACCAGTTTTCTACTGCGATGATGAGGTTCCTATTCCTGAGTTCAAACAAGGGGATAATCCTACTGATGTACTAGCACACATGTCTGTCTATATCACTCAAACGTTGAACAAAAGAGGTTACAGAGGACCATCTCCAACAAATAATCAGTTGAGAACTTCTTCTAACTCTCGGCAACAAGCAACAGTTCAAGACGGTAGGGTCATGGTGCAACCACTTCAGGGGAGACCAAGTTCATCCAATACCGGTGCACGCCCATTTAAAACTGCTCCAAGAGGAAATACTACTGGCAAAGTGAAGATGATTATCTGCTACAACTGCAAAGGGGAAGGACATATGGTTAGGGAGTGTAAGCAACCCAAAAGGAGAAGGGATGCTTCGTGGTTTGAGGAGAAGGGCATGTTGGTAAAATCTCAAGCAAATGGTCGTGAGCTAGATGAAGATGAGTTATCATTTCTAGCAGATCCAGGAGTTGCGGACAATAAAGGACTCACAACAGCTGTTACTCACAATGCATCATATCAATGCGATGATCTTGATGCATATGTTTCAGACTGTGATGACTACAACACCGCCAAGGCAACTCTTATGGCAAATCTCTCTCTCTATGGGTCTGAAAAATCTCTGAGGTACCAAGTACTACCAATGATACTACTATTGTACCTTATCAAGCTGGGCAAGAGTCTCAGTATCTGGAAAAGCCTCCGGTGGTTAGTAATTCAAACGAGGAGAAAATCAACGATAGAAATATCAATGCGAGTCCCCAGACTATGACTGAAACACAACCGGAAGCTATTACGAATACGAATTCTCTTGCTCAACAAGATTTGGTCATGGTTTCAGCATCTATGCTTGGCCAAATGAATACTGCGGTCCTTGAAACCCTAAGTGTTAATCAGACCTTATCTGCCAAGCTTGCTTTGTACAAGAAAAAGGTGAATTAACTTCATAGACCAATACCTTAACTAATCTAGAGTTTGATAAGTTTAGGAAAGTCCAAATGGATAACCTGCTAGAGATTCAACATTTAAGAGCAAATATTTCAAAAGAACTTAAAGAAAAAGAGTTAGTGGTTACTAATTTTCAAAAACTGCAAACGGATTTCGAAATTCTCGAGTCTAAAAGGGTTGAAACAAAAATTAATGCGTCTGAGAAAATTAAAAAGACTGCAATTTTGCTTCTAAAACAATACTCCGCTTCACATTTAGTACATTTTTTTCATTCATCTTTTAAGGAATTTACTCTATCGCGTCTAACATACCTACCACCAAACCCGGGTTTTGCAAAGCAAGCTCTTAACCACAACCCGTGACTTTATGATGCAACAAAGGTAGGTTTCGTCTTAGATTCGATTAGTAATTTGGGTGATTTCGAGTATATATCACTTGTTGACGAGAGTTGGTCACAAATGTTTTTGGAATATCCTAAGTTTGATTATGCTAAACTTAATCAAGAGTATGCAAAAAACGGATTTTAGAACTCGCTTTAATATACAAAAGGAATTTATCCATACACCAACTGACATGTCTACTAGAGAAAACCCTAGTACAATTCCTACACTTGTCAACCCGAATGAACCCAAGGAAATTCCAAAGGGTCTTCCACCTAAGTACGGTATTGTTAAGTTTGAAAGAGATTAGACGATACTTTACCGGTTTTGACAAGGTCATTAAGGAATGTACGACTCCAAGGGATCAAACCGCCGGAGAATGGGCTTTCGAACACATGAGATCGGTGTTTGAGAAAGAGATCGTTCCGTTTGTCGAACATCCTAAAGAGGGCTTTCTAGATCTCATAGATAATCTAAATTTCGAAATGGCTGAAGTTCAAAAAGTTTTCCATGAAATGGATGATGCTTATGAGAAACATTTAATTGAGAAAGAAAAGATTTTGTCCGAATATGACCAATTCTTGGAACAAGTGGTGTCTCTCGATGTGATGCAAGTTGTGACTATTAATTATGCTATTGAGATTACATCTGTTATGAATAAATGTGATGATGTGCATGATCTCTCTGTGAATATTGTTGAGCCTGTATATGATGTAGATAATCATTCTTGTCACGAATCTAACGATGAATTTTTAAAGCTTCAAGATTCTTATAACTCATTTTCAAAAAGTTTTGACGAGCTTCAACAACATTGTATATCTCTTGAAATTGAACAACAATCTAAAAATGAAACTCTTTCAAAAACAAATGAGTGTGAAAACAACGTTGAGACAAGTGACCAGATGATTCAGGTGGTTCAGGCATTAGAGGAAGAAATTATGAGACTTAAGAGAGAGTCATTAGAAGAGAAAGTGGAACTAGAGGCTACAGAGAATAAAAACCATGCCTTAAAAAATAGAATTACTTCTATGCTAGGGGAGTTTGAAAAAGTAAAGCAGTGTGTCTCACAAATTTATGGTTCAATAGAAAAACGCTTCGCTTTTAATGCGGCAGAGCAAAAGTCACTTGTTGACCAACTGAACCAAAAGTGTGAGGAAATCTCTGACTTAAATATTTAGCTCATAGACAAAAACATGGTTTTAGCTGAATTAAAGGAGACACTTCAACTCAAAGGACAAGAAGTTGTTGATAATGCTGCTACAATCTCTGCCCCGACCTCTAGTGCTCCAAAAATAAAAGAAGTGGTGCTTTATAAGAACCCGGACCTTAAGAAAAATTCAATGGTGTACATGGATTATATGAAAAAGGCAATTAGGCATGTGCTTCTTACACGGGATATTTTAGATGACTTATATGAATCTGATCCCATAAACAACGAGTATAATGCTTCTCATTTATATATTAAGCGGGTTCAATGTTGCCTATCATACCTTAACTTCATAAGCCCACCGAGTTTTTCACCACTTAAACAACAACCCCCCACCATTGCCATGACTCCATTCAATAAGACCCCAAGAGCTAAGTCTACTTTAAACACACCCATCAAGGCTAAATCAAAATCTGCCACTAATGTTCCCTACCTTCTACATGAGTAACTGCGTCTCGAGTAAAAAAAGATAGGATCAAGCCTTCCAATAGTAGCACTATAAAGAAGAAAGTAGAAGTTCACCCTAGGAATGTTATTTTAGATTTGAATAAAAAGAATCATGTAGCTAAGACAAAAGGCTCTGTTGCTATGCAAAAGCCTAAGCAAAATGTGAATTCTAATTTGAGATGTTGGAATTGTAATGAATGCATGTTTTCTAAGCGTCATGATTTATGCCTTGTTGACCATGTTAATGAAATGTATGCCATTAGGAACAATCTTGAATGGAAACCAACGGGGAAGAAATTCACCCAAGTTGGATGACAATGGCAACCCACTGCTAGGACCTTCACTGCAAATGAAACTAAGTGCCATCTAACTAGGATCACATCTACTGAATTTATGTCTTAGCGTCCTTTAAATAGGAACTTTATCATTAAGAAATGGAAAAGCGCCCTTTAATTAGGTATGCGTCCACTATTGTGCCTACCAGTGAAGAAGTACCTCAGGATCTTAGACAACTAGAATCTAAGCCGACATCTAGGAAGAAAATTTGGAAACCTAAGAATTCTTCCAATAGAAAATCTAAGATAACTATATCTGTACTTGTTAACACAGAGGAACAATTAGATTCTGATACGTCGTCTTTGTCTGCTGATATTTTCAGGTGGTCCAAATCATCCTCTGGTACTTGGACTCTGGGTGCTCAAAGCACATGACCGGAGTTCGCTCATGCTCAAAAATTTCGTCAGCAAGTTTCTAGGCACGGTTAAATTTGGTAATGACCACATTGAAAAGATCATGGGATATGGTGAATATCAAATTGGGAATGTTACGATTTCAAGGGTGTATTACGTGGAGGGACTCAGTCATAACTTATTCTCAGTAGGACAATTTTGCGGTTCAAACATTGAGGTTGCTTTTCGAAAACATACTTGCTTCATTCGTGATTTTGCATGAATGATTTGTAAAAAGGTTCTCGAGGGGATAATCACTACACACTGTCTATTCAAAACTTGATGGCCGCTTCTCCTGTATGCCTTCTCTCCAAAGCATCTAAGATCAAGTCATGGTTGTGGCATCGACGGTTATCTCATCTTAACTTGGATGCAATTAATCATTTGGCTAAAAACGAACTTGTTTGTGGTCTTCCAAAGCTCAAGTTTAACAAGGATCATTTATGTTCCGCGTGTTCATTGGGGAAAAGCACCAAGAAGTCTTACAAACCTAAAGCTGAGACACCAACCATGAAATTTTACATCTTTTGCACATGGATCTTTGCAGGCCAATGCGTACGGCTAGTGTGAGTGGTAGGAAATACATCCTCGTCATGTTGGATGATTTTTCAAGGTTTACATGGGTAAAGTTCTTAGCAACAAAGGATAAGGCACCAGAATTTATTATCAAATTTCTTAAGATGATCAAAGTGCGTCTTAATGCTACTGTTCGCCGCATTCAAACTGATAATGGAACTGAGTTCGTTAATCAAACTCTGCGGAACTATTATGAAGAAGTTAGCATTTCAAACGAAACATCAGTTGCTCGTACTCCACAACAAAACGGTGTCTTGGAAAGGCGTAATCGTACACTTATGGAAGCTGCTAGAAATATGTTGATTTATGCAAATGCTCCTTTATTCTTATGGGCTGAAGCAGTGGCAACCGCATGTTATACCCAAAACCGCTCTATCATTCGTAAGCGCCATGGAAAAACACCGTATGAGATTCTTCATGGACGTAAACCCGATATATCATTTCTGCATGTGTTTGGTGCACTTTGTTATCCAAATACAAACAGTGAGAATTTGGGCAAACTTCAACCGAAGGCTGATATAGGAATTTTCTTGGTTATCACCCGCAAAGAAAGCTTACCGGATTTATAACCGTCATCTTGGCAAGATAATAGAAACTATTGATGTCAATTTTGATGAGCTGACAGCGATGGCTTCTGAGCAACGCAGCTCTGAACCCGCACTTCATGAGATGGGAACCGGTACTATAAGCTCCGGATTAACTCCCAACAATCCTACTTCTCCATCATTTACACCACCTAAAAGGCTCGAGTGGGATGAGTTATTTCAAACTATGTTTGATGAATTCTTTGATCCTCCACGTGATGATTCTCCAGCACCTGCAGTAGTAGCTCTGATTCCCGGAGTTGATGCTCAAGATAATGGAAATCAATCTGATGCATCTACAATAACTACTAAACCGGATGCACCATCACCCAACAATTCTCAAACTACACCCGAATCAACACCCCCACTCGTTCCTGATGATGTTGAAGAGGATTATGATGATCAAGACTTGGAAATTGCTCACCTACAAGAGCTTTAATTCTTTGGTTTACAAATACACGAAAACCCTAACGGTGTGTCTACCTAAGAGGAAGCCCCTGCAATCGTTCACTCCAGACCACCACGGATTGAAAATCACAACACAAAATGGAAAAAGGATCACCCAATTCGCAATGTTATTGGTGACATCGATCGACCTATCTTAACACGCCATCAACTACAAGAACACGCATTATACTACTACTTTGATGAATTTCTCTCCAAGGTTGGACCAAAAACTTGGCAACAAGCCATGACACAATCCTATTGGATTGAATCCATGCAAGAGGAACTTAATGAATTTCAGCGACTTAAAGTATGGGAATTAGTTCCTTTACCCGACAAAGTCGACATTCTTACTTTGTTGTTTCAAGGTTAAGCTCGATGAGTTGAGTGGTGTTTTAAAGAACAAAGCTAGATTTGTTGTTCGAGGTTACAAACAAGCATTGGGTATTGACTTTGAAGAATACTTTGCTCCTCTTGCATGATTGGAGGCGATTAGACTATTCCTTGCTTATGCTGTTCACATGAATATGATCGTCTACCAAATGGATGTAAAGACGTCATTTCTAAATGGTGAATTAAGGGAAGATGTCTATGTAAGCCAGCCGAATGGATTCATCAACTCGGAGTATCCTAATAACGTGTACAAGCTCAAAAAGTCTTTTTATGGGTTGAAACAAGCTCCACGCGCGTGGTACGATCTCCTATCATCTGATCTCATCTCGGAAGGCTTCTCCATAGGCAAAGTGGACCCGACATTGTTCATTCTCAAAGAAGACAACGACATGATACTAGAACACTTCATCGTGGTCTATGGTATCCGAAGGACTCCTCCATTGCTTTAATATCTTATGTAGATGCGGATCATGCTGGGTGTCAAGATACTAGACGTAGCACATCTGGCAGTGTGCAACTTCTTAGAGATAGACTGATTAGTTGGGCATCCAAAAGGCCGAAAAGCGCTGCGATATCAAGTAAAGAGGCTGAATACATTGCCATGTCCAATTGTTGTGCTCAAGTTCTATGGATGAGATCACAATTGACTGACTATGGTCTTAGATTCAACAAAATTCCAATGTAATGTGACAACGAAAGCGCCATTACCCTTTGCTGCAACTATGTTCAACACTCTCGGGCGAAGCATATTGGCATACGCTACCGTTTCACCAAAGAGCAAGTGGAAAATGGAGTGATCAAGCTGTATTTTGTCAACACTGAGTATCAGCTGGCGGGTATGTTCACAAAGGCTTTAGATCGAGGACGTATCGAGTTTTTGATCGACAAGTTGGGCATGAAATCATTCTCACCGGCGACTCTTCAGGAGTTGGCAGAAGAATCTACAGAATAATGGTGATAAACTAGTCTAGAGTATCCTTTTATCATGATCATGTATATATCGTATATAAGAAAAGTACAAAAATATAAAACCTATAAAGACCATAAAATTATAAAATCAATAAAATCCAAAAATATTTTTTATTTCAAATTGGGCATGTCTTTTAGTATGGTAGTATTTACGGCCTTAGAAATGTCGATTAAAATTGACACTACGCCGTAAATAGAGTCCGTATAAAAGTTGTACATATTTTAAAACATGCCCATATGGCTTGTAGTTATTTCTGACTGCAACCCGTTTTTCGCATTAAAGTCACATATGGCTCACAATGGGAATTAATTTTCTCGGGCAAGGTTTAATTTAAAACCTTGCAAGGGATAAAGTTTACTTTATAACATGGTCTAACACAAATTAATGTACGCTTCAGTGTATTTATTTGTTATAATAAGAGAAATCTTATTGCCACCAGAATCGTTTCTATAATACACTAAAACGGAAAATGTCTTAATGGGTATTTGACTCTTTAAACAATGACTGTATCTCTTTAAATAGAAAACGGGTCAATGTTTAAGGGGGAGAAAATATCAAATCCTTTTGGAATTGGATTGGTCTTCAAAAAGTCTTTTAGAAAAATGCAAAACGATGTATGTCTTCTATCATATTTGCTTGGTATGTGCTTTTCGTGTTTAGATGACATGTGCCTTAGGAGATAAGCTTTCTGATCGTGCTACATAAGTTACATAAAGTTAGGTGCGTTAGTTGTGTGTACGTGTTATCGAGAAAGGTAAGAGGTAACGGGTGTTATGTCCTTTGTTTATACTTAGTCCAAAACAGGGGGCCAAAATTGCAAACTTTGAAAAGTGGCTTATGATTTGACCAAATTCAAACATCCCCCCCCCCCGTTTTTCTTATTACTCACAAACACAAAACACATACATTCCCTCCCCTAACTGCCGCCATAACAAAACCTCAAATCCTTCGATTTCGTGATCTATAATTCAGAATCTAGCATTAAGGTAATCATCATATGTTTATTATTTTGCATAAACACTTATGTGATCTTTGATCTTTGATCCAGGAACCCTAGATAATAAATTAGGGTTTCGAGAAATTATTAGGGTTTTTTGGTGAAATTGATTGAGGCAAAACATGTGATTATGCTAGATAAACAATGGGTCATGCTCAATTTTGGTTAGAATCGTCCTAAGTTTCGCAATCGAACCAATCTGTTATTGCCTCGTAATACCCGCCCAGCACATTGCAGAATGTCCATATGGATATTGCGAAGAATCATTTTGGTATTGCGGAATGTCCTAGTGACATTGCGAGATATGTGTGGTATTGCGATAGGGTGGTATTGCGAGATATGTGTAGTATACATTGCAGAAAGTATGGTTGGTTTACATTGCGAAAAGATTCGCTTCAGTGGTATTGCGACATGTATTGAGAAATGTTGACAGACAATGCAAAATATGGACATCCCTGTCATCCCTATCAGTGCGAAATGTTAGAAAAGAGACATTGCGAAAAGTTCTCATGTTTAGACATTGCGAAAGTTGACTTTTTCAAGACATTGTGTGATGTTTGAAATATTTATCATTGCGACACATGGGACTTAGAACATTGCAAGATTAAGATTTTGTGAAACTTAAAATTGTCTAAGTGTTGGTATCTTATCATGCTTGTATAAATTTGATCAACTAAGTTTAATCCAACTTACATGTTAACTAAAAATGACATAGGGTTAATTCTTAGAAAACTTAAACAAGCTAAATAATGTGACTTGACACATTTCTCCATGCAAAATGATTACATGTTGTATGATATATATAATTCTTTATCTATCATTTGCATATGTTCTTTATCTAAGAAGGAAAATGTCGTTCACCGAAGAACAACAACTACAAAGAGAACAATCTTCGTCTGAAAGATGATTTTGATCCAACTTTTGCAGCCTTCAAAGTCGTAATGGATATCCTGGACATGTCCCAACTGAAAGATGCCATAAGAGCCACCACATCAGTCCCTGAAGTTTACATGCAGGAGTTTTGGGCAACAACATTAATATCACAGGACAGACAATTATCAAAGAAGACTATTACCTTCAAGATCAATAAGAAGAAAATGACACTTGACTTAAGTCAGTTTAGGAAGCTTTTCAAGTTCCCTAAGTTAGCCAAAGACGAACAACATGTGCCTTACCCAGAGAAAACTAAAATGCTTAGAGTAATTCGATCTCTGAACTATGAGGGAGAGATTCGTAATCTATCTCAGTTTCACACTTCACACATCGGGAAACCTTGGAAAGCTATTTTCACCATCATTATTTGGTGCTTCACTTCAAAGTTTAGCGGATCAGACACTATGAGACCCCCTCAGGCTTATATATTTTGGGGTCTCTACACTGGAGCTAAAGTGGATTATGCCTTATTACTTTGGGAGGAATTTTGTTACCACTTCACCAACACCAGGAAGAAGTCTAAACACCATCCATTTCTACGTTTCACAAAGCTCATCATCAATCATTTCATGAAGAGTACACCTTCCATTGATATGCATGGAAAATTTTTCTACCATACGCCAACTAAAGACTATCTGATGGAGCATATGAATGTTGATGGGATTTCCACTAAATATTCGCTACGTCCAGCTCTAGTGCCCGATGTCATGATCAATGAAGGGATCAAGGAAAGTGAAGCTTACAAACAAATGCTCAGGGATATTGAAACACAATTGAACAGATCCAAAGAAGATCCATCTGCACAGCAAAAGGGTAAAACGAAGAAAAACCTTGCTAAACGCCAAAAGACTTCTTCCTCAACAACTAACGCCAAGGCTAAAGGCAAAGAGCAACTCCATGATGAGAATGAGGAAGATGAAGAGGAAGAAGATATTTCAACCATGTCTGAAGACAAAAGGATGAGAATAACACTTTAGAAGAGTCGGTTGGAAACACTTGCTAAGAAAAAAGGTAGTAGTTCTGGATCAAAGACTGCCGAAGAAATAGCCCGGAAGCATTTGGAAACCCAGATAGTTCAACTGATGAAGAACAGCAAGAGATCAGAATAGAAGAAGGTTCCAAAGACCGATCAATCCAAGATGATGAAAACGTAGAGGATTATATCAACTATGATTATAAAGACCAAACTCTAGAAGGTGGGGGAGAAGACGAGATGGAAACTGATCTTCTGTACGGCGACGTCAACCTTAGTAAACCACTCCCCTCTACATCAGCAATGATTGTATCAGAAGACGCTCACCTGAAGTTGATTCCCACAACACAACAAACACCTCTGCCGCCACCATTATTCAGCACTGTTGTGATAACCGTCCCCCTGATCGAACCCACAATCAAACAACAGGTACCAACCATCACCCTATAACCAGTACCAACCACCGCCCAAACAACTGTCCCAACACCGCTAACAATCATCGAACAAACTATACCAACCACCACCCCACAACTTGTACCATCCACCACCTCTCTACCACTCGTTCTTACACCTCCACCATCCATAGTACAACAAGTACCATCCACCACCAATCCATTTCTCACTGTCAATGATGTAGTCATTCAGAATCTTTAAAAATAGCTGCATGATCAGGCAAAACATGTTGCACATATCGAGACAAGGCTTACTAATCCTGATACAAGACTCTTCAGAGCACAAAAACGTGACGAGTCCAAACTTCAGGAGATATACGGCAGCGTCAAGAAACTGACAGAGCAACATCAAGAGTTTATTGCAGAGAAGGAAGAGCGTGACAAAGAAAATGTTGCTTTCATTGATTCCATTAATGACAGTATGACTAACATCATTCAACGTGAAGTCAAGTCATGTGTTCATCAGGAGCTTCCAGCATTACTGACAAAGGCCTTACAGACCTTGAGTTAATGAAAACCTTGGAGACTCGATTAACCAATATTGAGTTACCAAAAACAAATGCTCAACACAAGCTTTAGAGAGCTCTTGCTAAAGCAATATGGGAAGCTTCTCACACATCAACATCGGACGACACTGAAGTTCCTCAAACCACAAAAAAAGAAACGTCAGGAGCCTGAAAATGAGGATGAGTATGTCAATGATGAAGATGAGGAAGAGGATAATGAGGAGGAGGAAGACACTTCTGATAAGAATGACGAAGAGGAAGAGGATGACAAAGAGGAAGAGGACGAGGAGGAAGAGGATGAGGATGATGAGGATGAGGACAGTGACGGGGATGACGATGATGATAATGATGACGGTAATGGTAATGGTAATGGTAATAGAAATGGTAAGGGAGAAGGAAAAAATGATGATGATAAAGGTGATGACACGGGTAAAAATAGCGAAGAGTCAGAGAAAGGTGAAGACAATGAGGAAGAAAGTGATGCTAAAGAAAAAATTGATGATGAGGAACAAAAGGAGAGTGAAAACGAAGAGGATGACGGGGATGATGAAACCATTGACATCACCAAGGAGGATTCACCATGCATATCACTAACCAGTGATGATGGCAATAGAGAAAATCATCAAAAGAACCTCCATGGCACCTTCATCTCCAGAGAATCTACATCCAAAGACACAGGTATGTCTAATGAATCGGTTCCTACTACTATTTCACCAATAGAACCTGTGGACGAAGACGAACCTATGCATGTAGACGAACCTACACCGTTTCCGTAACATCACTCTACACCTCCAACAACTGTTCAGCATTTTACCGAGATGGATATTGTAGACATAACTCAACCAGATCCTGAGTTTGTTGATACATTCAACGTCGAAGAGACTGTTCTGGAGCAGCCATGACTTACACAAGCAGCAACTACACGTACAATCTCTGACCAAGAAAAGGCGGATGTTACACAATTTCTCAATAATCCAATCGACTTCTCTGGCTTCCTAGTGGACAAATATGGAGTACCCACAGTGGAACCAAATGTACTTAACCAGATGCTTAAAGATAAAAACTTTTGGTCCACTATGAAGATTGCCAAAGATGAGGGAGCATATCACACCAATGAGCTCAGGAAAGCAATGAAATCAATAGCTTTAGGTGAACAAACTCCAATACTTCTTCCATTAACAGCTTTTGTCATTGCTGCAGCCAAGCACCTCCCAATGGGGTACTTTGTCAACCGTGATCTTGATTACTTAGAAAAAGGAAAGAACAAGTATGCCACATCGTTAACCATGGGCAAGGCAGTAAACTTGGAGAATGTTCCTTGGATTGAAGATAAGGTTCCTAAGCTTTGGAGTAAAGTACTTGTTAAATAATACGATCCATATGCGAAACTAGGTATCTCTCATTGGTATGGCAAGAAGAGAATGGCTTACAACTTCTTTAATCAAAAGAAATCAGGTAGCCTCATCATTTCAAACCGTCGAATTAAAAGCATACAGGGATCTACTATTCAACAGGTATTTGAGTATTCATACTTGTAAGAGATCAGGTTTAAACGAGACGACGATAAGATTTATGTTGTAAGTGAAGGATATCTCCAATTTCTACGTCTTGAAGATATAGAAGACTTTGTACTTATCCTGGCTCAAGACAAGGTCCCTCACTTAGAACCTGAATTTGTCATTGCCTTAACCTCCAACATTCGCCAATACACTCGAAAAGTTGTGATCAAGCATCGGGTTGAAGACTTACAACTTGGTGTGGAGAGTTATCAATTTAGGCTAAATCTGCAACGTCCTCACAAAATGCTGTTGAGTCATTATCACCACGATAAGAAGCCATATATGGGTACACTTGAACTGGAAATGGGCATTTTCTACCTGAATGAAGCAAAGGTCAAGCAATATATGAGACTATCAGAACTGCATAAATTCAGCGATGGAACTCTCAAACATGTTCGTGACAAGCTATTGATGCTCAATTCCAAGCAAGGCCTTCCAGAAGTGACGTATAAATGGACAGGCAGGTTCATCAAGAGTGCCAAATATACCATCCAGAAGATTGAGGAGAAAATAAGGGAACGACGGTTGATCTGCAGTTTGGAATGATTCGTGGGTGGTAGACCGTATGGAGCTCACCATAGGCTAATGGAATGATCCATTTAAACATGGTAATTGTACTACATCAGGTCAACTCTATACACTCACTTGTGAATATGTATATATCATGTGTACATTAGGATTTTGTGGCGTGTTGTAGTGTGAAAGTATGATAATTTTCAAGAATTTCTCATGAGATTCTAAAGCCTTCAAAATATATCGTACTCAAGCACTACAACTAACCCTCATTAATTTGAGGGGGAGCATTAATATGTTCTATGACCCAACAACCAATTTGATTTTGCTACCCAAAGACCGGTTAATCCATTAATATCCAAAATATTGATGATTAACATTTTGGATAAGGGGAGAAAATGGGATTAAGGAGACTTGTAAATATACGTGGATAAAAATGAAAATGATTTAATAGAAAATCCAACCTGATATGTGCTGTGCATATGTTAAGGGGAGCATTTTGTTGTCAAAAAACGTCGAAGGTACGAAAACTCTTGATATTTATATCACAAGTACCTCAGTGATTTTTAAGGAATTTTCATGGTGACAAATACTTACCCAAAACATACTTAACTCATGACGGTTGTGGTGGCAAAAGGGTGGTAGGATTAGGTACTAGTCCAATGATTATTCCAGAACCGGAGGAATCTTCCCAAGGACAATTCCATAGTTAGAAAAAAGAAGTCCTTAGGAAAGATGGGAGAATGGATTGTGAACGTAGCTGAATGCCGACCAAGTACTGATGCTAGCACTGGAACAATCACAACAAGTGCTAGTGATGATGTATTGGTAAGCATTGAAGAGGTTGAAGAATGAAAAAGAAATGTAAAGATAAAGGGTGTAAAGAAAGCATCCCTCCTTACAAATTAGGTAGAAACCGGGTCAACTCATCTTGAAGACAAAAAAGTATCATGGACCCAGTGATGCGATGCACAACCCCTCCCAACCAACTCAAATATCTCTCAAAAGATATTTGTTTTAATGTCACGGAGTTCAACATGTTATCTATTGGTTTATTCACTCCGAATAAATTGATATTGAAAAGGTGGCAATCCTCTCTAGCCTCCGCTCACCAAATCAAAATGCACTATCAAGACTAGAGCCACGAGATCATCAAAAGTCTCAATAGGAAACATTTCAAAACATGAAAGATTTTTATGAGTCCTACGCAATATTCTTGTAATATTGTCAGAATATCTGAGTGATACGAAAGTATTATAATGAAGATGGAAATCCTGCTTGAGCCAACATCAAACAAGCTCATGGTAGGTGACACATGCGGTTCTTTAAGAAATAATGTTGTGATAACTGGAAAGAAACGATGGTTTGACTCTTAATTGAGATTAAACTTGTTCCAGGGCCTCTACGCAAAATCCAAGTGATCTTGCCAGAACACTCAGAGTGGCACTCTTTATTGTTCACAGTGAAGAGTGGAAATCCTTCCAGTGTCAACATCAAATAGCACCACGGTAGGTGACAAGCAAGATTCTTTTAGAATCGAGCTCGTGAAAACTAGAAAGCAACGATGGTGAAAATCTTAATTTAAATCCACTTGTTCCAGGTTCATGAATTGACGGCTTAAATCATAAGGATATTTCTTATCCAAATGATTCACTCTTTATGTTCGTAGTCAGCTTTAGACGGTTGAATAAAGAGAACGGGTTTACCCGCGAAATCTTGTCAAGGAGATCTTTAATTAGAGCAACCTGTCACAAGTACGATAGTTATTATCATCCAACGGTCTTCACCGACTGGAGGTAAAATGCTACCGAATCATAATAAAATTTCAAAGCCATTCTATTCGTGTCTTATTATGTTGCTTCATTTGAAGACGGTGGCGTTGCGGTGTACCAGATGAAGTCGTCCTCACATACTTATTCATTCTACATCAAATATTTCAGAAACATTCAAGAAAGTTTGACATAAAAGTCTTCCGATGTATCAAATCTGAAACATTCAAGAATTCAACAAAGGATAGGTGTGTGGGACATGAAGTCATGAAGAGGCGAACATCACAAGATGGCAAAGACTACACGTGAAAGCCAAAAGAATATGATCTAAGCCAAAGCCTGATGGTAATCAAGACATATTCACAAGTATGAAGAAAAGAAAATGAGGAAAAGAGAAAGTGAACTACGAGCACGAGAACGAAGATCTAACATGCTAGATTAGGACTTTGTAATTTGGAGTGACCTCCCTTTAGGGGGAGATTGTTGGAAATACGTTTTTCGTATTTAGAAAGTCTCGGTCACTCCAACAATATAGTTAAGGGCTCATAGTATAGTTTAGTTACATTTTATATTAGCCCGACCCATGAGCATGTTCATGGGCCGGAGGCTCAAGTCCACTAATGAACTTGGGTATATAAACCCCTTTACTTCATGGAAAGGGGTGTTGGTTGTTTCACTATTTTCATATATCACACACATTTTATCTCATCTTTCTCTCTCTACTTTGTCATAGAAACATCAACCCTCTTGTTAGATCATAGGTTACCAAGGTTCTACACCAACAGTCGCTGGATATCAAGGGTTGTTAGAGTTACGAAGCATTCATGAAGTTATGAAGTTACGACAGCATATGAAGAGGTTTTGAATGAAGTGTTTGCATTCTTAGGTATAAAAACTTTGATGGATTGTAACACACGACTTATAAGAACAAGAAATAAAGATGAAGATTAAACCAAAAAAGAAAGATTAGATTAGATGAAGGAAAAGAGAAAACAAAGTTGTGAATTCCTAGTGAGAGAAACACATACGTTTCTCTCTCTACAAAACAAATGAAATGGAAAACACACACACAAATGAGGCTTAGGAGGACTTTTATACTAAGTACTAAGTGTTTAGGAGGCCTTCCTTATTTGTGTGTTCGAGACTAATTCCCGTTACATAAACATTAATAACTAAGAACTCTCGACACCGTTGAATAGTATTTTTTATGAGCTTCGCAACGGTATATTATATGACCATCACTTTAAATACGGCTAACAATCTCCCCCTAAGGGGTGGTCATGTAATATGTGACTTCACTTCGTTGGTGTTGCAGACTTTGAAGCTTGTTGCCTTGAGAGTTCTTTCATAGTTCCTTTCATGACTTGTGATCTTGGATCTTTGATCTTTGCCTTAACTTGATCTTGAAGCTTTGCCAGCTTGTGTTCTTGTGTCTTTCTCCACATACTCATGTTTTGTGTTGACTTGAAAGCTTTGTAAACAATCTCCCTTGATCATCAGAGTAGCGGAAGTCTTTGTCTTTAGATGTTCTTGAGCTTTCTTCAATAATCCTGAATATGTGGCCTTGAATTGCGACTCTTGAGATAACGCCACCGTTTGCATTCCACCAGTTTCCCGTTATACAGTACGAATACTGTACCTGTGATCAGGTAAGTTCAAAGAACTTCCTTGACAGGATTTCCAACTGTTGTAGCCGTTCTCAATACTTGAATATATCGAAAGATAATTCAAAGTAAGGAGTGAATCATGCAGTTCCATTCTGCTGATTAAGTCGTCAATTCACTTTCCTGGAACAAGTCTGAATCAATTAAGAATCAAACCATCGTTGCTTTCCAGTTGACACAAGTTTGATTCATATAGAATCGCACAAGTTACCTATCGCAGTGCTGTTTGATGATGACACTGGAAGGATTTCCATTCGTCACTGTAAATACTGAAAAGTATTACTCTGAATGTTCTGGAAAGATCATAAAGATATTGCGTCGAGACCTGGAACGAGTTTTAATCAATTAAGAATCAAACCACTGTTGCTTTCCAGTTAACATATGTTTAGTTCAAGTGAATCTTACATATGACCTACCGCAGTGCTGTTTGATGTTAACACTGGAAGGATTTCCATTCATCACTGTGAATACTAAAGAGTATCACTCTAAATGTTCTAGCAATACCACAAGGATAGAGCGTAGGACTCTGTAAATCATCGCTTGTGTTCTAATGATGAACAACAATTGATCTATGGAATAAGTGTCCTAATGAGATTTTTGATGAATCTCGTTGGCTCTAGACTCTATAAGTGCACGTTTATTTGGTGATCGGAGGCTGGAGTAGACTGCCACCTATTCAATATCTACTATCTCGGAGTGAGAAAGTTGATAGAAATGAGTTGAACTCCGTGACAATAAAACAAACTTCTTTTGAGAGAAGCTTGAGTAGGCTGGGAAGGGTTGTGCATTGCATCACTGGGTCCATGATGCTTTGTCTTCAGTATCAGAAATCATCAAAGTGATTCTGATAATAGATGTATTGACCCGGTTTCTGCCTAAGTTGTATGGAGGGATTCTTTCTTTACACCCTTTATCCTTACATTTCTTTTTCATTCTTCAACCCCTTCAATGCTTACCAAGACGTCATAACTAGCACCTTGTTGTGATTGTTCCAGTGCTAGCTTAAGTCATTAGTCGGCATTATTCCCGTACACTCAACTACTCCATCTTTCCTAAGGACTTCTAAGTTCTAATGGATTGTCCCTGGGAAGATCCCTCCGATTCTGGTTGGATCATAGGACGAATACCTAACCACCTTTTGACACCAATATCGTCGTGATTAATTGTGTTGAAGGGTATAGATATCGTAACCAGAAAAATCAATTGAAAATGCAGTCAAGGTGTTGATGAAATCAATGTTTACACCTTAAAAGTTTTCTATATCACCAAAAACGCTCCCCCTACATATGTGCATCATAAAAGGAGAGATTTTTGCACATATTAGGAAGAGAAAGCACTTATATCAAAGATCTTATTCAAGATAACACATTTTAATCACTATTCTCCCCCTCAAAAATTGCATGAAATTGAAATTTTTGTGAAACTAGTAATGAAACATGGAGATAATAATGTGTCATGAAACTTTGGAACAAATGTTTATGAAATCATTATACTCCTCCTCGAAAAGAGATTCTATTTAAATAGGGGAGTATATGAGCACATTGTTTTGAAATACTTTGAAAAATTGTGCTCAAAAGTCCGAGAAAAATTGTGTTCATGAGCTTAAAACGTTGAATGTTTTGATATAAGCTCATGACCGAGAAAAATTAATTTCTCGTTGTTGAGGATAAGTCAAAGACTTTCCTTTATTTAGGGACCGGGTTATAGTCTGACATGTGACTATAAGCCATTATGAGAAGAAAAATAGAAAAGACATGTTTTGAAAACATTTGAACTCTCATTCGAACTTTATGTACGTACCCGTGTCGTTATTGAACAACATTTCTAAGCACGTCCATATTATCGATGTTGAGAGACATGTCGGAGATTAATATTTTTTTATTTTTTTATTTTTTTATTTTTTTTTATTTTTTGGTATTTTTGAAAGATTTTCTCATTTTTTATTTTGTTTTTATAGGTTTTATATTTTTGTATTTTGATTTTCTGATAGATATATACAAGGTTACTGCGAATGTGCAAGACGTTCAAGTTCATCAGGAGTGCAACTACGCATACCAAGTCGACGAACCAAGAATTCAAATCTGTCTTGAGAAAGAGCTTTGGTGAAGATGTCGGCTAGTTGGTAGTCCGTCTTGACAAAGAACAGTTTGATCGTTCCTTTTTCCACATGCTCCTTAATGAATTGGAATCGGACAGCTATGTGCTTGGTCTTGGAGTGTTGGACCGGGTTGCAGGATATGGCTATGGCTGATTGTGAATCACAGTAAATAGGGACTTTGTTAAAGTAAAAGCCATAATCCGTGAGTTGTGTTCTCATCCAAAGGACTTGAGCACTACACACGGATAGAGACACATATTCTGCTTCCGCGGTGGACAACGCCGTACAGTCTTGTTTTCTTGAGGACCAACTCACTAGCTTCTCGCCTAAGAATTGTGCTCCACCGGAAGTGCTCTTGAATGTATCATGACACCCTGCATGATCGGAATCTGAAAAACCCGTGAGATTAAAACCAGAATCCTTCGTATACCAGAGACCCATGTTAATGGTTCCCCAGAGATAACGAAAGATCCTTTTAACCTCCTTGAGGTGCTTCTCGGTTGGCTTAGCCTGGTACCGAGCACATAAACAAGTAGCATGCACAATGTCCGGTCTGCTTGAGGTTAAGTACATAAGGGACCCGATCATACTTCGGTATTTTGTAGCATCTACAAATGTCCCTTTCTTATCCATATCAAGCTTGTGTTTAGTGTCCATTGGAGTACCAATAGGATCACAGTTATCCATACCAAATTTCGTTAGAATCTCAAGCACATACTTGGACTGATTTATGAAAATACCACGGGGGGATTGGTGAACTTGGAGACCAAGAAAGAACGTCATTTCCCCCTTTATGGACATTTCGAATCGACTTTTCATAAGGTCGGCAAATAATATGGAATATTTTGGGTTAGTAGAACCAAATATAATATCATCTACATAGACCTGAGCCACCAAGATGTCGTTGCCGTAGTGCTTGATAAACAAAGTTGGATCAATGGTTCCTTTGCTGAAGTGATTTTGTAGAAGAAATGATGATAATTCGTCGTACCATGCCCTCGGTGCTTGTTTCAAACCATAAATTGCCTTTTTTAACTTGTAGACATAGCTTGGATATTCGGTATTAATGAAACCTTCAGGTTGACATACATACACATCTTCTTTTAACGGCCCATGCAAGAAAGTCGTCTTCACGTCCATTTGATACACTGTGAATGATTTGTGTGCAGCGTATGCCAAGAAAATCCTAATAGCTTCCATCCGAGCAACCGGGGCAAAAGATTCTGCGAAGTCAATTCCCTCCTTCTGTTTATAACCTCTCACAACTAACCGAGTCTTGTACCTAATGATCGTTTGCTCCTCATCCATCTTGTTTTTGAATAACCATTTCAGAGTGAGGGGATCGATATTGTCTAGTCGAGGTACTAACTCCCATACATCAAGCCGTATGAACTGATTGAGTTCTTCTTGCATAGACTCAATCCATGATGCATCGGTCATTGCTTCTTTCACACTTGCGGGTTCCATTTTGCTGACTGATAGTGCATAGATACACATATCACCATCGGTACGCAGCAGATTTCGCGTTGAGATCGGTCGTGAGAGATTGCCAATCACTTGAACCAAAGGATGATTCTTAGTCCATTTGTGTTCATGTGGAAGTGTATGAGAAACTTGACGCGAGCTCGACGGATCCACATATGGTGTTGAAGGCTGAGTAGTGCTTGTGGAAGTCGCAAATGGATTAATAAATTCGTGTTCGTTGAGCATCGCATTGTTTGCATTTTCAGCAACTATTTCATTCTGAAGATGAACATGAGTAGGAATTTGCTGAGAATGTTGTTGAGTTGCGTCAGCAGTCGGAGAAGTGGTTGGAATATTTGGAGGCAATATGGTTGAGGTTGACGTAGATGGTGCAGAAGTAGATGTCGTTGTTGTAGATGCAATCGGAGGTTCTTGAACTACCGTAGCAGGTGCAGCCGTGGCATTTTGAGGAACACCAAATGACGAAGGACCCTCCATATATTCATCATAGATTGGCCCAAATAAAACTTCCAAGTCACGTTCCGATGGTTGTAACGATGAGATTGCTGACGATGCAAATTGAAGCGCGAGTCCTGAACTTACGTGTCCAGAAGTCTGACCTTGAAGCTCGGGATGTGAACTTCTATGCTGAGAGGCCATACCCGAGAGTTCATCAAAGGTAACGTTCATAGTCTCCATTACCTTTCTTGTCCTTCGATTATAAACCCTGTAAGCACAAGCAGTTGAAGAATAACCAATGAAAAATCCAATATCACCTTTAGGTTCAAGTTTACCGATATCTTCACGATCATTCTTCGGATAACATAATGCACCGAAGACATGTAAAAATGAAATATCCGGTTTTCTTCCATTAATGATCTCATAAGGTGTTTTGTTGAAACGGGTGTGAATAATGGAGCGGTTTTGAGTATAACATGCAGTTGCTATAGCGTCGGCCCAAAGGAATAACGGTGCACTAGAGGAGAGAAGCATCGTTCGAGCAGCTTCAACTAATGTACGATTCCTCCGTTCCACAAATCCATTCTGCTCTGGAGTTCTTACAGTCGAAGTTTGATGAGAAATCCCAACTTCGTCAAAATAAGCTTTCAATTTATGATTGGTGAATTCTGTACCGTTATCCGTTCTCACAATAATGACAGGGGCTTGCAGTAGTACTGATGTTTTCTTCAAGAAGTTAATAATTACATCAGGGGTTTCATCTTTTGAAGCAAGAAAATGAACCCATGTGTAACGAGAATAGTCATCCACAATGACAAGGACATACCGCTTTCTATTAATACTTTTGATTCTCATTGGGCCACACAAATCCATATGTAGGAGATGTAACCTATTCGTTGAGTTGGGAACAGGTTTGGGTTTGTGAGGCTTCTTCTTACTTTTACCTTGCTCATATGAAGGACAAAGATGGTCTTTTGTATATTTGAACTTTGGAAGACCGGTAACGAGATCATCTTTCGCGAGATGGGCGATGGCATCGAAATTGAGATGAGATAACCTTTGATGCCATAACCACGACTTTGTTGATGTGGCTCGGGCCATGAGACAAGTTGGAGAAGCAGCAGACATTTGAAAAAGATCAATGGTGTAAAGGTTGGTGGTACGATTTCCTTTCAACAGATCAATTCCTTCAAGATCTCTTACAAAACATGTATGACTTCTGAAAGCGACCTCCAAGTCTGAATCACAAAATTGCCCAACCGAGAACAAGTTATGTCCCAAGCCATCAACAAAAGAGACCCTGGTGATGATTATATTTCCCCAATGAAGATCACCATAGCCTAGAATTGCCGCAACATGATCATTTCCAAATCGAACAGTTCCCATGAAACGCCATACAAAGTTCTTGAGAAGGCTTCGATTCCCAGTCATATGTTTGGAACAGCCCGAGTCCACGCACCAGAGACAGATTTCAACAGCCTGCCAATGATAAGAGAAACAAATATTTTGGCAACCGATGAAATAGGTTCCTGTAGGGTTAGAAGATAATTAAGCCGTATCACATACCGACGTTTCACTGTCAGTATGAGATCTACTAGTGTCGATAATTTTGCCACTACAGTCAAAATTTCTACCAGTAGGCAACCATTTAGAGGTGAGTCTATGGCTACTAGGCTTAGCAAGACTTTCTGTGGACCCTACATGCGTACTTTTTGGAACATACACCTTAGCCTTAGGAGTGCGTTGTTGTTCACTGACTGACAGCTTGTCAATTCGAGTGTAACCACCATAATTCAAACCATTCATAGTCAAACCACAAGCATCATGACTAAAAGTAAAGAAACATTTATTACATTTAGCACAAATAACTTCATATTTTTCATTCCGAATAGCAAGCTTAAAGTCATTACATTCAGATGAATTAGGTTTCTGATTATGATTAAAAAGCGGTAAATTCCTAGGGTGTTCTTCTACTTCCACATTATTGAATCTTGGGGCGACTACTTCTAGAGGCAAAATGGACCCTATCATTCCTTGTATTGCTCGTAGGCTGTGGCCTTCTGCTCTTAGTGTAGTTGTTTATTCCTGTAGAAGAAGACACGCGTCTATTAGAATTAGCACTTTTTAAATCAATAACTTGTGGTTGAGTTATAGTGATCGGTTTTGTCCTAACGCTTGCTTTACGTTGTTTGCTAGGCACAGACGGAGAACTAACACGAAACATTCCTGGGGCAATCACAGCAGTTTTCGTTCCAGCAACCTTGGGAAAAGGTGTCACATCAATACGAGTGGGTCCCGAGGTTGCTGGTTTCTGGATCATCGTATCAAAAATCGAGCTAGGTTCAGAAGTCTTATCTTTTAACAAGGCCTTTAACTTACAGTTCTCACAGATTTTATCAATAAGTTTCTGATAGACAGACTTACTTTGTTCAACAGCCCGCTTATATGAAACAACAACACTAGCACTCTCTAACCCTGACGAGGCCAAATTCGTTTCCGAAACCCCTCCTAACTGAGCCTGCAACCGTGCGATAGTTTGTTGCATTTCCTTGTGAGCTTTTTCATACGAAATCTTGTCATATTTGCATTCATCACATTTTTTGACAAATTTATTCCAAAGATCGGTGAATTCTTTATCCTTTTTAATGACATAAGATTCCATTTTCTCTTTCATAAGATCAAGCTCAGTTTGGAGGTTTTCGTTATGCGACATAGAGGTACCTAACTCAACAGGGCTACTATCAATACAATCACGAGCTTTAGAGAGGCGTTCAAGATCGTTTTCCAAAACTTTAATTTTATCAAGAGATTCATCAGCTTCCTTCGTCAATGATTTATAGTCTTCAACAAAGTTGGCTAATTCTTTTAGAAAAGCGTTTTCCAAATTTCCTAACCGAGCATCAACTTGATTAATAATCGGATTAATATCGTTTTGAAGAATTTTTTGAACCTCAATCTGAACAGGTGATGTAAAATTACCTCCAGTTATTTTTGAATTAACAACACGTTTAAGGATGACAAAGTTATCTTTAAGCTCGTTTAGAAATCGGCGAGTGATACTCGGTTTAGGAGGGTCATCAGATAATTCCTCACTTGGTAGCAAAAGCATTTCAGTACTCGTTTTAGACCGAACAAAAATAGTTGGAGGATTAACTTTTGGATAATAAACGGGTATCACTTCTTTATCAAGCTTTTTCATTCTTAAACGAGTCTCTACAGCAAGTTCAGTAGTTTCCTCGGAATCATGCACACTAGGAGGATCATGCTCATCAGACAATAGCACACTACCATTATATAAAGTTTCATTAGTGGCCTGAACTTGCTTAAGGTATCCTGGATTAGGGGGAAGAGGACAACCTAAAGCCATTTTGTATCGAGTGTAATTTATCTCATTCACTTTTGGTGCAAGCATATTTATCGTCTGCATAGTTTGGCCACGTTTTACTAAAAGGTTGTCTAATTCTCTAATCCTATCCTGCGCTTTGCAAAAATCCTCAAGAAGCCCATCTTCTCGAATTTTGGAATCATGTTTTAGCTTTTTTCTTTCTTCTTTTAAATCAGAAACAATAGATTTTTCAGTTGAAAGCTGTTTATTAAGAGAAGTGATTTCATCATTCAATTCTCTTATCTTTTTAGCACTACTTAAGTGTAAGGCATTTAATTTCTTAGTGGTGCATTTTTCTTGATAAACCGATGTAGCATGAGCTTTTTCAAGTTCCTTGATTTTAGCATGATGAATCTCAAAACTTTTCTCCCGTTCCTTATATCCTGCAAGCTCAGTGGTCAATTTGGCATTAGTTTCTCTAAACTTATTATTAACCACTGTAGCATGATCTACATCCTTAGCAAGCTTATCAAATAGAGATTTATAATACGCATGTGTCTCATCAGGAAGGGTTGTAGGCTGAGCAACTTGATCCACACTAAGGTCCACACTAGCCTCATTCGAAATAATATTACTATTATTCGTTTGATCCTCGTGTGTCTCAATGTAGGGCTCAAGCATCTCAGTATACTCTTCCTCCTGATTAGACATATTATATATATCATTATCATCAAGACTTGGATGTACCTCAGAGGGACCGTCTGAATCATAGACGGGAGCTCTGTCATCATGCATTCCTGAGGTTGATGCTTGCTGTAAGTTTGCCATCAAGATGTAGTTCGCATTCACCTCTTCTTCCTCGTCATATTCTGCAGCAGAAGCCATAAGATCAAATTCCTCAGCTTGAAGTGGAATCCCTGCCTCTTCCTTTTGTGCTATGAGAAGCTGAGTCTGAAGATAAGCAACATCCCTCTTCTTTTTGGCTGTGCAATCTCGAGCATAATGACCAAATCCCCTGCAGTTGTAGCACTGAACCTGACGATTGTTGTTTCCATTTCCCGTACCAGTATTCTCAGCCCTTGCAGCCACAATGTTTCCCATCTGGTTACCAACCGCTGGCACAACTATTAACCCATTATGATTACCCACATTCGAAACACCCGGATTTTGACCACGGTTTGACCATACTGATTTCCTGCATTGCCAACGGTCTGCCCAGCATTCTGACCATATTGTTGAAACTGAGTCCCCGTGTTTCCAGTAACTACCAATTGGCGATCTTGGTTCGCATTCATGAAAGGTTGAGCAATCTGCCTATTTCTAGTGTTCGAGGAGATTCTCTGATTGTTGTTTGTGGGGTTAATGGTGAATTTGAATGCCTTTGCAAGAAGGGCAAGACCAGTATTAATAGCATGAGTAGGATCGGTGATGTCATCAAAACAGGCAATAGGTTGTTGTAAGTAATTCATAGCAGCAGGATTTTGATATCCATAAGCGGTGAGTTGTTGTTGTTGTTGTTGTTGTGGCAGGAAGTTACTTGATGAGGGTTGATGGTAGGGTACCATGGGATATGACATAGATGATGGAGAGTTTGCCATAAAAGCCAATGGATCTTGTATCTTGGCACGTCTTTCTGCCCTAACTTCGTTAGCTTCATCTTGATTCATCTTCAAATAGTCATAAACTTGTGTGTAGTCCACGACATGAAGATCCTTGGTTTGATTGACAAGAGTGACATATCGTGACCATTCAGAAGAAAGATTATTAAGAAATTTGATGTTGGCAGCAATTTGTGTAGGTTCATGTTTGTTTCTTCTAAGATGGTTCATGAGGGTTGAAAACCGATGATAATAAGGTTCAATTTGTTCTCCTTCAGTAGACGTAAATTTCTCCCATTCACGAAGCAACTTAGTTTCCTTTTCTTGTAAACCGATTTCACTGCCTTTCATCATTTTCTGAATCCTAAGCCACATCTCGTGTGCGGTTTCACAACTATCGACAGAAACATAAACATCTTCAGGAAGTCCCATAAGAATGACTTGAATTGCTTGATCATCAGCATCGAGTTGTTTGGATTCAGCTTCAGTTAATTCTTCATCCGTTTGCTCATGACTAGAGTCAGCCACTGGGTTAGCATTCGTAGGGTCCCCTGGCACAATAATTGTTCTTCTAACATACGGACCCTTTTGAATCGAGTTGACAATCAACTTTCCCAGAGGTTTACGTTTTGCATAACGAAGGAGACGACTAGCCCATGTAGTGTAGTTCTCCTTGGTAAGCATGGGTGGACGATTCTCAGTACCCGCAGCATAAATATCTTGTTGAGACGTCATCGTAGAAGTCATGTGAAAAACAGGATCTCAATTCGTAGAAAGCGTGTGATGTTGTAGAAATTCCGAAACTTCCGATTTTTTTCTCAGTCCGACAATAAATTCCTCAGTCCGACAAAAACGGTAAGCTGAAAAATTGTGAATCGCCAAATTTTGAAATTGAGTTCGAGATAGCCAAAAACTAGTAGGGGAAAAATTTGATTTTACTTGACCTAAAAATTTTAACTCTTGTTGGAAATACGTTTTTACGTATTTATGAAGGATCGGTCGCTCCAACGATATATTAATGTATTAGGCTCGTGATCCAAGTATAGCCCATATAGCCCACATGTAGGGTGGGCTATATATACCCCTCCTAGCATGTTAGGAGGGGTGGTTCTTCTCTTTTGATAACTTTCATTTAATTAAATCCCTTTCTCTCTCTACTTTTCTTTTCTCTCCTTTCTCTCTCTACACCACCCTCATCTCCTTCTTCACCATCTCCACCATTAAATTAATAGATCTAATCCATAGATTGCACAATCCTAATAAATGATAGGCCTTCAATTGGTATCAAGAGCCATGGTTAAATCTTAAGATTTGTGTTTATTTTTATCTATTGATTTGTTTTAAAAATCCCTTCTTTCTAAATTTTTTTTAGCTAAATTTTTATTTGTTTTTTCGTTTATCAGTTTTTTTTCTGGTACAACTTTGTCTAATCATTTTTTAATCAGTCATTTTTTAATCATTTTTTTAATCAGTCATTTTTTATTCAGACATTTTTTTAATCATTTTTTAATCAGTCATTTTTTTTATCATTTCTTTTAATCAGTTTTTCTTTATCTGGGTGACAGTAATTTTTTAATCAGTTTTCTTCTTCTTTTTCATATCAGTCCAAACCAATCTGTCAAAACTGTCAATTGTCCCAACATATCCAAAGCTATCAGTTTTCGTATCAGTTTTCGTATCAGTTTTCCGTTTTTCCGAATAGACGACTTTTTCCGAATAGACGACATTTTCCGAATAGACGACTTTTTCCGAATAGACGACTTTTTCCGAATAGACGACTTTTTCCGAATAGACGACTTTTTCCGAATAGACGACTTTTTCCGAATAGACGACTTTTTCCGAATAGACGACTTTCCGAATAGACGACTTCCGAATAGACGACTTTCCGAATAGACGACTTTCCGAATAGACGACTTTCGGAATAGACGACTTTCCGAATAGACGACTTTCCGAATAGACCTTTTCGAATAGACTATTCCGTATAGACCGACTCCTCACTCGTCAATTCAAACATAACGGGAAACAACTCACACTCAAGACTCATCTCGACCCACACATCACTCGACCCTAACACAAAAGTCACGACTCTCATACCATCCTCACCCAAGCCTCGAACACCCTCAATCACAATCACTCGACCTCATCAACTCAAACCACTCAATCCCATCTCAACTCACTCGACTCCTACGAACACAAAACCAATCGACTCGATTCCTGATTCAAATCACAAACCCACCAAAACAACCTCAACAAAAACCGACTCTCTTTCTGACTCGACTTCATTCTGAAAACACAAACACCCATCCAAACCCTCTCGTCTCACTCCCCACACCCTCGACACCTTTGAAATCAAAATACACATCTACATATCAGTTTGAAAATCGATTTAAGATTTATAGAACTTTCATAGATCTTTAAAAATCGAAATCAATCATCATAGATTCGAAATTAAATAAAGATCTTTTACAAACTTGTTAAGATCATTATTTTTTTCGATTCCTTAAACAAAACCGACTCCCTCAATCTTTTCAGCCTCACCCTCGTCTCACCACGACTCTCGCACAGAGACACTCAGACCACCACCCCCAACACAGACTTCCTCTCATTGTCTCATCCTAGACACCAAACCCCTCATCTCAACTCATTCCCTCGACTCACATCACACTCACAATCAACACTCAAGACTTTATTCTGACCCCTCACTCGACAGAAAGACTCTACAGATGAGAGGAAGACTCGATAGATTTCAAGATTAACTCACATGCAAGAAAAACCTACCCGAGACCTCCTCGTTGAGATCTTGAAGTTCAATCTCGATTTTGTCGTCATTTGATATTGTTATTCGTACTTGAGCAATTCGAGGTTGTGAGATTTGTCTGATTCATAAGATGGGAGCAGATTCAGTCACTGAGATTTACGGAGGAAACAAGGCAGATTTTTGTGAGTGATATAAAGAAAGAAAAAGGGACGAAGGAATAGAGTATTTGTGGAGGAATTGACAAAAATAAAAAAATAAAATAGGAATTGATTGAGGTAAGGGTATTTGTGGAGGAGAAAGAAAGAGTCAAGCGGAGGTTACAAAGTTCTATAATAGGCTGCCACGTGTGTAAGGTGGAGGTTACGAGTGTTCTCCACTGTTTGACAATTTTTTAACGTGTGTGTACTTTGACTGCTTGATAAAATTGCGTTTTGTTTTTTATTTTGTTTGAGAGATATGACGGAATTTATCTTGTACACGATATCACGTTTTTTTATTCTTTTTATTTTTAGTTAAAGTTATTTTTTTATTTATATAGTTTAAAGTTATTTTTCTTAGTAAAGTTAATTTTGTATTATTATTTTTTTTGGTACATCGTGATTGAGGCGGGTATCTTGAAAGTATTAACGTGAAAAAATATTTGACGGGTTAAAAATATTTGTGGCCGGATTTGAAAGACAAAAGTGACGGACTTCATTTTTAGTGACTACGAATTTTTGATCGGGTTTAATTTTTCATTATCTGAGCCGACAACATCTCTTGAGCCGAATCGAATTATAAAATCCTGAAAACTACAACATCTACATCATTTTTCCTCGATTTTCAATGGAATCGTTAAATTCGACACTTAAAGAGGGAGACTTGCATCAAGTGCAAGCCAACGCTAGAGAAAGTGGTATAACTTCATTTCAAATGCTTCAGTCTCATCTTGTCACTCTTTCGAGGATTCAAGGAGGGAGCGAATTTGTGACAATCTTTGGACAAGATCGTCATATATTCATCGACTCAATCTTCACCACTTTGACCCAACTCGCCGAGCAACTCAACCATAACAACTTTAATCACTCTGCATCGGCACTTGCATATAAGGCTCTTGTGACACAACTCACGCCTTTCCTCCAATTCAATATCATCAAGCCTGAAAGTTCAGTGATTTGCCAATCTTTTCTTCGAGATACACATACCGAGCTTCGAGTTTTCCGTGATACAATTTTGAAACTCATGACATCGGTCTCGTCTTCGATTTATCAAAGATCACAACTTCAGCAAGCGTATGATAATGGAGTGCAAGAATCAATGACGCAGATGCAAGAAGAGAATGGTCATACGGTTGACAACTTGGAGCCTAACGATGGCAAGAGCACGGAATCAGGAGGACAACATGATACCAGTGGCACGTCAGGGAATGTTCACAAGATCTCTCTTGATGACACCTTACCCGTTTATGACGAAGAGCCGGCAAACATGGTACAATGTAATGTTGTTTATGATGTATATGCTAATGAAATGCTGCATATTGAGCATTCTGAACCTAATTATGACAAACATGGGATGGACAAGAGTGATAGAAATACCACTTCTGATTCATCCGATGAGAGTCATAATAGGGGAGAAAGTGTTCAAAATGCTAAACATCATGATAATTGTCCTATAACTGCTTCATTGACTGCTTCTGATTCCAAGATTAGAGAGCTCGAAACGATTGTAGCTCAACAATCAAAAGATCTTGAGGATGCCAAAATTGAATTTTCAAAGAAAACAAACAAATTTGAAACATATTTGAAAAACTTGAAAAATCAAATGTTGTTCTTGAAAGAAAATTGGATCAAAAAGTGTTAGATTCTAAAGCTGAAAAGGATAATCTTTTGAAACAAATTCAACTGCTTGAATCTAAGTTGGCATCCCAAGATAACTTGCTCAAAGAGAATGAGACTTTAAAGGCCCAAGTACAGGAAAAGGTTTTTGCTATAGCTGCGTTGAAAAATGAGTTAAGGAAAAATAGAGGAACTAGTGTGAACACTAACCTTGAAAAACCATCAATCTTGGGGAAACCGCCTACAAATCAGTTCGTCAGACAACCATCCGTCAGACAACCTACTGCATTTAGATCCGAGCGATCACAATCCTCGAGACCACGGTTTGCCTCCCTAGTTGATATGGTTCATATCTCTAGAACAGTCACTCCACCATTTAGGCCCAATATGACTAAAACAGCTTTTGCAAGACCTAATCACATGATTGCCTCTAATTTCCCTAGACATAGTCCAAAGAATACGTCTCGAACTAGTTCAAATGACGTTCGCCATACATTTGGTCTAAGGGAAGCTAAGCAAAAGACACAAGTAAGAGATAGGAATTTCAAACCTAGTCAGATGCCTTCTAGTTTACCCAACACTGCTAACCGTAGCATGTCACATCCTAGGAGCATCAATCAATCATCTAGGAATTCTAGATCTTACTCGGACATTAAATATGCTACTTGTAAAACATGTAGAAAATGTGTCTTTACGGCAAATCATGATTCTTGTATCAAGAAATTGCTTAATGAGGTGAGCTCCCGTGCTAGACTTAAATCCCAGTGGGTTGCTAAAATCAAACCCGTTGGTAAAATGTGGCGCCCCACTGGTAGAACTTTCACTCTTGTAGGAAACGAGTGCCCTTTAACTAGGATAATCTCCGACTCTACTAAAACTGCTAAGGAGGAAATTGAAAAAGATGATACATCACTTAAGCCTGAACTTAAAGTTTTCTATAAAAGGAAACGTTTGCCAGCTAAGATAAGTGAATCATCTACTCAGGTCGCCTCTGACACAAGTAAAGCCGACTGTGAACTCCCACGTGCTTCTATAATTGATATCGCTAACCCATGTCAAAGCAAGCAAATTTCTAATGAGAATGCAAGTACCAAAGTTGATGTTCCAAAAGAACGAAGCGGTCCAATAATTGTATACCGTTCAACTAAGGACACTCTTAGAGTTTGGTTGATGAAGAAGCAGATATCAGAGAAACAAATTTCTCAGGGGATTCATGGTTAAGCTGCAATACATAAAGGACTTATAGTCACATAACAGACTGTAACTCGCTCTCAAAAGACAGGAAAGTTCATCCCGATGATGACTTATCCTAAAAACGAGAAATTCATTTTTCTCGGGCATGAGCTTATGTTAAAAACATTCCACGTTTTTAAGCTCATCATTAAATATCAGATGATGACCCGAACTTTAAAGAAAGGAAAGTTTATCGCCGATGATAAACTTATCCTAACAACGAGAAATTAAGTTTTCTCGGGCATGAGCTAATATTAAAAACATTCGAAGTTTTTTAAGCTCATGCACAATGACTTACAGTTAAATGTCAGATTGTAACTCGAACTTAAAATAAAGGAAAGAATATCTTTTATGATAACTTATCCTCTTAACGAGAAATTCACCTTTCTCGGTCATGAGCTTGTATTAACACATTCGAATTTTTAAGCTCAGAAAGGAAAGTGTATCTTTTAAATAAGAGAACTTTTCCTCATAACGAGAAATTAACCTTTCTTGGTCATGAGCTTTCCGTTAAAACAGTAAAAGTTTTCAAGCTCATGAAAACGACTTCTAAGTAAATGTCAGCTTAGGACTCGTCCTTCAGATAAAAGGAAAGTTTATCGCCGATGATAACTTATCCTTACAACGAGAAGTTTACAACTTCTCGGACTTGAGCTTTCCCAAGATATTCCAAATCTTAAGCTCAAGTAATTGGTTTTCAAAACTTTGAACAAAATTTTTCAAGAATTTCTCAAAAGGTTTTTCTAAATCTTTCAAAATTGTGTGTTCAAAAACGTTTTGATAAAACGAGCATGTCTTCTGGAATCGATAATATTTACGAACCTAGAAATGTCATTCAATAATGACACGGGGTTGTAAATAAAGTTCGAGCAGAAGTTTAAAACATTTAAAACATGCTCCATATGGTTTGCTATTATTTTCGATAGTAACCCGCTTTTCACATTGAAGTCAAGCATTTCACCGGAAAGCTTTGACTCCAAAATCCGAAGTTATCATCTCCACCAACCGTAGCAACTTACCATTGATATCTACATACTCGACGATGCGACTACTCAAACAATGACTACAGCTCTTTCAATAGAATACGGGTCAACAATTGAGGGGGAGCAATTGTCCAGCATTCAGAATCCTTGATGCCGAGAGTGCCAAGTTCACATATTGGTGTCAAGACAACGATATCAATCATACACATGGAGTCAAGAGATAACTTCAGACGTGACGAGGTGACCAACATTCGTGAACAAGAACCATGTGAATCTTTCATATGATGTTCTCCATCATTCAGGTCCAACCTCGTAAATTGCTAATCTTGTGAATACATTATCATACATGATCTTTGCACGTGATAAATACCTTACACTTGTGTTTAAAAGGTATTTAATTTACGTTTCAAGTACACCCTCATTAATTTGAGGGGGAGCTTGTTAAAATCACGAAGATAATTGGATTTGCATTTTTCTTCCCAAATTTTCTTAAAATGCTATTAAATCAATTGATATTAAAAACATCGATTGGGTTAATATTTTTAATATGGGGGAGAAAATGTGATTTAATATGGGAAATGATTAATCACAAATGGTTTGACTTAACGTGTTAGCTCATCCCGACATGTGCGAAATGTTTTCGAATATCGTAACATATGTTAAGGGGGAGCAAAATGGATTTGCACTTCAAAATGGATTTCATGGTGACATACACTTACCCAAAACATCTCTATTCACGACGGTGAAGATTTTGGTGACATAAGGATGGTAGGATAGGTTAAAGTCCAATGATTTCTCTAGAACCAGAGGAATCTTCCCAAGGACATTCCATAGCTAGAAATAGTAGTCCTTAGGAAAGATGGAGAAAGATTGTGAACGTAGCTGAATGCCGACCAACTGGAACAATCACAACAAGGTGCTAGTTATGACGTATTGGTAAGCATTGAAGGGGTTGAAGAATGAAAAAGAATTGTAAAGATAAAGGGTGTAAAGAAAGAAGCCCTCCTTACAACCTTAGGCAGAAACCGGGTCAATTCATATGCTATTGAGATCATTTTTAATGATTCTTGATATTGAAGAAAGACATCATGGACCCAGTGATGCAATGCACAACCCTTCCTAGCTAACTCAAATATCTCTCAAAAGGTATTTGTTTTAATCACACGGAGATCAACACATTATCTATTGATTTATTCACTCCGAATAAATTGGTATTGAAAAGGTGGCACTCCTCTCCAGCCTCCGATCACTAAAATCCAAAATGCACGATCGAGTCTAGAGCCATTTGAGATCATCAAATATCTCATTAGGACACACTTTCATAATTCCTTGCTTCTTCACACACTGTGAAAAGTAAGGAAGTTCTTAAGAGTCCTACGCAAAATCTTCATGATCTTGCCTGAACATCCGAGTAATACAAGAGTATTTACAATGAAGATGGAAATCCTTCTTGAGCGAACGTCAAAAAGCTCATGGTAGGTGCTTGTGCGATTCTTTATGAATCAAACTTGTGATAACTGGAAAGCAACAGTGGTTTAAACTTTTAAATGAATTTAAACACGTTCCAGGCCTCTACGCAAAATCTTAGTGATCTTGCCAGAACATTCAGAGTAATACTATTAAGTATTTACAGTGAAGAATGGAAATCCTTCTAGTGTTAACATCAAACAGCACTTGGTAGGTAACTTGCAAGATTCTATATGAATCAAGCTCGTGACAACTGGAAAGCAACGATGGTGCGGTTCTTAATTGAACTTCACTTGTTCCAGGAACATGAATTGACGGCTTCAAATCATGCGGATAATATTATCCAAATGATTCACTCTTTACGTTCGCAGTCAGCTTTGGACGGTCGAGTAAAGAGAACGGGTTTACCCGCGAAATCTTGTCAAGGAGGTTCTTTATTGAAACTACCTGCCACAAGTACGATATTTAATATCGTCCAACGGTCTTCACCGACCGGAGGTAAAATGCTACCGAATTAGAATGAAATGTTCAAGGCCATTTCATCCGTGTATATGGTTTGTTGCTAACTGTTTTATGCAGCGTAACAAGAAGGTGGCATTGCGGTATATAATCCAGAAGAAGTCGTCACCACATGCTTATACTACATACACTTAATACTTCAACAAATTCAAGAAAGTCTGAAGGTCAAGTCTTCCGCTGTACCAAACTCTGAAGCTTTCAAGAATTTAAAGGTATTAGTATGTGGAACATGAAGTCACGAAGAGGCAAATTTCACAAGTGATGAATGCACAAGGTCAAGGCAAGGAAACATGCTCAAGACTAAAGTCAAAGATCACATCAAGCATATTCACAAGAACAAGATCGAAGATTCAAGCATAGTATGCTAGGTTTAAGATTTTTGTAAAATGGTGTGACCTCCCTTAGGGGGAGATTGTTGGAAATACGTTTTTCCAAAGAAAGTCTCGGTCACATCATTATTAGCATAGATCACGAGCTATAGAATATTTAGAACTTTGTAACTTGGAGCGACCTCCCTTAGGGGGAGATTGTTGGAAATACGTTTTTACGTATTTATGAAGGATCGGTCGCTCCAACGATATATTAATGTATTAGGCTCGTGATCCAAGTATAGCCCATATAGCCCACATGTAGGGTGGGCTATATATACCCCTCCTAGCATGTTAGGAGGGGTGGTTCTTCTCTTTTGATAACTTTCATTTAATTAAATCCCTTTCTCTCTCTACTTTTCTTTTCTCTCCTTTCTCTCTCTACACCACCCTCATCTCCTTCTTCCCCATCTCCACCATTAAATTAATAGATCTAATCCATAGATTGCACAATCCTAAGAAATCATAGACCTTCAACTTTTTTTTTAATCTTCGTGTAAACTATGTTCCCAGACTAGTCTAGATGGTGGCTAAGACTAAAAATTACTCAAACAAAATTTCCATCGGAATGCCCATCGGAATATTCTATCGGAATGTGCTTCTATCGGAATGTCCAACGATCGGAATGTCCTTCTATCGGAATCCTAGATCGCAATGATGACCTGTCGGAATGCTTAGATCGGAATGATCAGATCGGAATCTTCAGATCGGAATAACTTCAGATCGGAATATGTTCAGATCGGAATAACTTCAGACCGTAATATGTTCAGATCGGAATGTGGCGAAAATCAATTTGGCAGAGTAACGACTCAAAGTTCCTTAAAAACCGTCGGAATCCCAGATCGCAAAGAACGATCGGAATGTCCAGATCGGAATAAGGTATCGAAATCTTTAGATCGCAAAGTGGAACCTAGAGGTTATTGCGATCTGGCCTCACTCCCTTTGTACTTTCCGATGGTGAAACTTGCAAGAATTTCGGAATGATGAAAAAACAAGAATTTTCTCAACTTTTGATCCAAAAGACTTGTGTTTTAGCCAAAACCAAGATTCCCAAATCACTACTATACGATTTAAAGAAGGTATACGACTTAGAAACACAAACAAACACGAAAATATTTTTTTTTTTGGCGAAAAACAATCAAAATCACACGAAATGCTTAAATACGAATCCCTTAGTGAATGATACCACTTGATGGATTGTAACACACGACTTATAAGAACAAGAAATAAAGATGAAGATTAAACCAAAAAAGAAAGATTAGATTAGATGAAGGAAAAGAGAAAACAAAGTTGTGAATTCCTAGTGAGAGAAACACATACGTTTCTCTCTCTACAAAACAAATGAAATGGAAAACACACACACAAATGAGGCTTAGGAGGCCTTTTATACTAAGTACTAAGTGTTTAGGAGGCCTTCCTTATTTGTGTGTTCGGGACTAATTCCCGTTACATAAACATTAATAACTAAGAACTCTCGACACCGTTGAATAGGATTTTTCACGAGCTTCGCAACGGTATATTATATGACCATCACTTTAAATACGGCTAACAAACTTATAATTTGATTTTTCAGATTATTGTTTTGTCATAATTTTTGGGGCTTTTTTAATTGTTAGTTTCCCATGTATATAAAGACCGTTACTTATTATATATATAGTTCATATTAGTTAAACAAAATAAATCTATATTAAAACCTTGAATCGAATTGATATAAAAATGTGGACTATAAGTTGTTTCAAAGTCTATTTAGTTGCAATTGATTATTTTTTAGCTAATGGTTCTGATTGATTTTATATACTTTGATGTATTTAGTTGTAATTGAATATTCTTAAGCTAATGATTCTGATTGATTATATATGCTTTGATGTAATGTAGGGTCTCAAGTAAGTGGAGTTCGTCTTGGATAACCAGTTTCCCTAGTTGATATTGCTTTCTGATCTCGTAACAAACTTATCAAAGATGTTGCCTTCTTCAAGTGCATTCACTTGGGATTGATGTTTTACATCATCAGAAAGTTAGCGGTGTCAAATATTGTTGCAGGCCAAAATGCACACAGGCTATACAATGTTCTAAGGCTTTATGCTAGCAAGTTTAGCCTAATTGAGTGTTATTTGGGAATAACCTAATTGAACGTTATTCGTGAATATGCCAACACATTTAGCAAAATTTAGCACTTACGTTCAAAATTAAGAATAAATATGATTGTTTTATGTTTTCTTTACCATCGTTGTTGTTGGGTTTAATCGGTTATCAGTCCGGGTTCATCTATGCAGCAGTGCATGGTGCATGGCTAAGTTTAATTTAATAAGTTTTTATGTTTAAGATTATTTAGGTAACTAGTTTGAATGAGTAGAAGTTATGACCGGGTATTGTGCAATACATTTGCACGTTGGTGAGTTGTGTTCTTTAGGCAGAAAGTTAGTGTTTCCTAGTTTGAAGGTAGACTAGTTTTACACACATCTTTATTGTAAGGCTATATATAGCCATCTTATTTATGTATAAAGTAGTATCCTCTTTCTTAATATATTTCCTTCACCTACTGTTGAGGTAGTAGTACACAACTTCAAATCTACATTTGGTATCAGAGCGCTAGGCTCGTACCGGGGAAGCCTCCGCCATCGGCGGGTGTGTCGGTGGTGGAGGGCAGGTGTTGAGAAGGTTCGGACAGTGGGTGGCTGTTTGAAAACAGAAGGAGTGCCTTGTGCTGGGCAGGGAAATAAGAAAGAGAGTAGCAAGTTCATGTGACTTGCATAGGACCGAGAGGGCCGACGAACCGCAAAAGACCGACGGCACGGCGGCACCTAGACCGAAGAAATTAGAGACCAAGAAGACTGAGGAGCTGCAAAAGACCGGGCAGCACCTAGACCGACACAGGTGGCAATAGACCAAAAGCTCACCTGAGAAAAATAGACCGAAGGCCGAAAGAGATAACCGTGACCGGCGGGTTATCTAGACCAAAGTTTCAACATCAAAAGACCGAAGGACTGTTGAATTAGAAGACCGAGACCGAAGGAGGCAACCACGACCGAGACCGTGACCGCGTGTTGCCCGAGAAAGAAAAGACCGAAAAGGACCGACGCCGTAGAGAAGACCGAGGAAGCTCCAGCGTGAGACTGAAGACCGAAGACCGAAAAGACCGACGCTAGTAAGAGTAGACCGAAGAGATCGTAGACCGTAGACCGAAGACCGAAGACCGAAGACCGAAGACCGAAGACCGAAGACCGAATAAAAAATTATTGAATCAAATCACCAAAAATTCAAAGTAAGAAAGTTGATCAGACGAGGTGATCAAAAGAAAGAAAGAAAGCAAGAAAATGCAACAAGAAAGATAACAAGGGCTGTTTAGCAAGGAATATGCAAAAGAAGGCAAGAGCAAGGAAGCCGCATCAGGAGCAAAGCCCGTGGAACGGGAAACCATCAAAGCAGGCGGCTTTGATTCGGTTCGTTTTGCGGATGATGGAGAGACTGATCAACACAGGGGGTGTTGAATTAGTTTTGGACTTGAAAGTTGCATTTAAGGAGATGGCTTCAGGAAAAGTCGGGAAACAAGATGTTTCCAAAGAAGATTTTCAGGACATGACCGAGGAGTCATGAATAACCGATAAAGGGGGTGATTGTTGGGTTTAATCGGTTATCAGTCCGGGTTCATCTATGCAGCAGTGCATGGTGCATGGCTAAGTTTAGGCTAAATAAATTTTTATGTTTAAGATTATTTAGGTAACTAGTTTGAATGAGTAGAAGTTATGACCGGGTATTGTGCAATACATTTGCACGTTGGTGAGTTGCTGTTCTTTAGGCAGAAAGTTAGTGTTTCCTAGTTTGAAGGTAGACTAGTTTTACACACGTCTTTATTGTAAGGCTATATATAGCCATCTTATTTATGTATAAAGTAGTATCCTCTTTCTTAATATATTTCCTTCACCTACTGTTGAGGTAGTAGTACACAACTTCAAATCTACAGTTGCTACACTTTTCTATTACAATACTTTTTGCTATCTGAGGTTCTAACTTTTGTTATTGATATGCTAGAATAATTAATTATAATTTAGGAGAGTAAATCCGTCTCGGGCACAAAAAGTGATGTTGTTTATGGTATAGGTACGTTTCATTGGCATTTTAGATATTATGTTCATAAGTTAATGTGAACTTTATTTCTATTGATGTTTTGGCCTCTACTAGTTCCTCTCGGACAAATCCTTGTTAAATTTAATGGTAATGTTTTTTTGTCTAATCTTATATGTAACATTTTGGTTTCCCGCTAGATTATGTATAAATAGTAAGGTGTTCGTGTATAGATTCGACACTACAAATATATCCCACATTATGCACCACAAGGCAAGATCACTAGTAGTTCTAGAACATCTAGGGATGTCGATGGTATGTATTTAATTCAACCCATGATTGGGATCACAATGCTTTTTATATATAACATGGAAGGGGTGGTGTTTTATGTTATATGTGTAACTATGTATGGTTCTATATATATCCATTCTTAGATGTGTATGGAAATGTGAGAAAAAGTTGTTATACTTATACATGTATGGCAGACTTATTAGCTCATCATCGATATCTAATCCAAAAAGTCGTCAAGAGCTTATGAGAGCTTTATCTTGCTACTGAGAATAGGCCCAAAAATAAGCTTAGGGCTTTAGACAACTGCAGATATAACGAGAAATGCAAAATTAATGTACCATATGATTAAACAGTAATGATTTAGTCACTCTATCAATGTTTCAGGATATAAGTTGTACTAATATTATTGGTGAAAAGAAAACAAAATGTATAATGATGCAACTTGAAATCATTTGTTGTTTGGTGGGTGCGTGACTGTTCAACTAAGTACCTTTAGATAATTAACTATCTTCAAATAATTGAGAATTCGCTTCTACATTTTACGAAAATATTAAACATGTACCTATTATCTCGAGCTCAAATTAATAGACGAAATAGGTAAAAATGCAACAACATTTAACATGAATAGTGTGGTTTATGTACAAAGAATTAAGCCCGATACTATAGCAGCATTATCTGTTGTGAGAAAGCCAACATGGTGAGGATAGGGTGATACTTCGCATGTTCGTGACTCTATATCTGTCAAGAGGGGTTTCTGATCTAGGTTCTAATGTGTGGGGAGATTCGATTATGGTTGTCTCCTTTCATTTGCAGACTTCGGTTATGCGTGCTCGGTGTTGAAGCTATACAGGCAAGCTTTAAGAGTTGATAAAAGAGCACATGATCCCAATAAAGGTGGACTCTCTTATGTGGTGTCATAATATCTTTAGCATTGTATATCTTACCTTTGTCAAATTGCGTTAAAGCTTAAGAATATATACCCTCCACTTGTCAGAAAAAGGATAATCGAGAAGTGTAAGTGAACAGAAATCGAATATTTCATGTGGAATATTTTTGGACCATTGATTTAAACATGTGTGCTTGATTATGTTATGATCACCATTTTTTCTTTGGCTTTTGTAGGACGGACTGTGTCAATGTCCGCAGGCTGAATAATAGTGTGCAGATGTAGTGTTCAAAACAAATCTAGAAATGGTATGAGATTTAATAACAAAATTTTCACTAAAGTTCGTTTTTCTCTCGACTCGATTCGAATTGAAATAAGATTTACGTGCGACTCAGTTGTTCTTGGTAAAAGAAAGAAAGGTTGATTATCTATTTTAAAGTAAGGATGAGAACTTTAAAGTGTAAAACAAATGATAAAATAAAAAGGAAATTAAACAAATTAAAAAAAACTAATTAAAAGTAAGTTTCAAAATAAACTAAAACAAAACATTTTGAAATTAAACTTAATAAAAATGGCGGAAAAATGTAAATTTGAAAATTAATTTGGAATATAAAGAAAATTGTAATTCGGAATATGAGACAAAAATTAGTTCGGAATATGAAAACACAACCCTAGTTTGGAATCTAATAAAAACAGGCTAATTCGGAATCCCCAAATCTTGACCTAATTTGGGAAACAACACATGTACTCAATTCGGAATAGCAAATTTGTATGTAATCTGGAATGTAAGTTTTACACTTAACTCGGAATCTGATAGCACTAAACAATTCGGAATCCAGTTCTGCATGCAATTCAGAATCCCTACAAAACGACTTAATCCAGAATAATTAGAAAAATGCTAATTCGGATCCATAGCTATGATTAATTCGGAATCCAATGTTAGACACATAATTTGGGATGTTCTTTTTGATGTAATTCGGAAAAGTAAACATGCATCTAGTTCGGAAAAAACAATAGTTTTCTAATTCGGGAAAAATGAAACTGTTAACTATTCGGAATAAGGGTTTATGAAGTCGGATTAATGAAAAAAAGCTAGAATCAAATAAGTACTTAATCAAAACTTAAACCAAGCAAATTTTAGAAAAAGCTAAATAAGCCACAAATTAAAAACTCTAAAGACACCAAATAATCAAAATTAATAAAATCAACTTTGAAAAGTTTTAAAATATTAAAACCACTTAATTAAAAATAAGACAAACACAAAATAATCAATAAGCACAATAAGCTAAAATATCTACCACATCAAAACCAAGATCAATAAAATAAGCACATCAATAATCAAATAAGCATAAAGATTAAACAAACTACATGATTAATAAAACCAACAATAGATTTAAAAATAAGAAATAAAGAATGAGAATGATTATAAAAATCTTGAAATTAAGATTAAGATTAAAGATTCAAAAACACAAGATTAAGATGAAAAGCTTGAAAACATTAAAGAAAAGCTAGAGATAGAAAGTAATTAATCTACTCCTAAAACTTAATTAAACTAACTAACTGATACAAAATGAAGGATTAGGAGACTATATACAGGGGAAGGGAAGTTGGTGTTGTTTCTTCTCTCTTTCACTTTGTCTTCTCGTCTTTTTATTTACTTCGTCTTTCTCGACTTTGTCTCGGGATTTGTCGAATGATAAAATGAACTTGTCTTATAATTTTATTCTTTTATTAGACTTGGTTCTTTGACTTCGATAAACTCCCGTCTTTGGTCTTTTTCTTCGATAAATCTTCAGAATAAGCCTTTGACTTCCGTTCTTTTTGCACTCTTGATCTTTTGACTTCGTCTTTTGTCTTTTTCTTTGATAAAAGCCCGTGAAATCCCGTGTTTTCTTCCTTTTGCATATATTGGTCCTAAAACACAATAAAAACACAAACCACGCATAATTCTGACTTTTACGACATTAAATACACGTTTTGGTCTCGTTTTTAATTGTTTTAAGTGGTAAAAGGATAAGTGTTTTGACACTTATTAAATCTCCTGCACTTGACCATTGCAATGCCCTCATGCAATGCATTAGTTACAAAGCAACATTTACATTTTCCATCATAATTAACCCACCTTGGCCTTTATTAAATACTAGACACTAAGGAAACTAAAAATACAGAAAATTACAAAATGTTTGAAGGAAGAAACTAGTAAAGAAATCTAAGACTTACATTAGGGCTTTGGTGTCATGAGTATTGATCACCCTCAAGTTTCACGTTCCCCAACCAAGCTTAAAAACGAGATCATTGTTATTATAAGTTAGTAAATCTAACACTTACTCATGTGGCTCAATTATTCACTTAGACTTCTGTATTCCTAGGTGTATCTCTTATATTTTATTGTTGTATTGAATGATAACGATGATGCATTTTTGACTTATTTCGATAATTTATTTAGGCCGAAAATAAAGTAGGACGATTTAATCAATAGTTAGCTAAAGGACAAAATCTTTTAAAACTGCTTCTCGAAACCTTATAAAGTTCATATCTTGGCATAACTCGTTTCACGATTTGAGACCTTTCTTGGATCGATATTTGGCATTGACTTTATACTTCAAATCTTGAGAGACGTTCTTGAAATAATGGTCTTCTCTTCATAATAGGGATTTCTTCACTTGAAGTTTTGAGAGATTCTTCAAACTTGGACCACGACTTCTTCATTTTTCTCCAATCTTTATTTGGGATTTTGATATACAACGATCAGCCTCCTTTTCGGACTTGGATCTATTTATCCTCATACCTTGTTAGGGTCTTTTCGGATAGACTTCTCCATGATCTTTAGGGGAGTATTTTCTTTTCGTCGTGTGTCTCGATCCATCATATTGATTTTTGATAAATGATTCTTCACATCACTTTGGATCTTTAGCAACAAAATGTAGCCCTCATGCCTTGTTAGGGCCTTTTCGGACTCGCCAATCTTCGCATCCCGCTTCAATAAGTTATGCCTTGCCTATGAACTCTTATTAATCCCGACCAACTTTTAAACGATCTTGGGCTAGAAGGCTGATAGGTGTGAAAACACCCATCCTTTTACCACTTATTTCTTGCTAAAACAAGACCAAAACGCGTATTTAATGTCATTTGTTTGGAATTATGCGTGGTTTGTGTATTTGTTGTGTTTTCAGTGTCAACCGGATAAATATTGAAGAAAACATGGGATTGCACGGGTTTTATCGAAGAAAAAGACTCAAGACGAAGTCTATAGTCCAAGAGATGCAAAAGATTTGAAGTCAATGGGCCTATTTGAAGATTTATCGAAGAAAAGGACCAAAGATGGAAGATTTACATATATCGAAGAACTCAAGTCTATTAATCGAAGAAATTAAAAGACAAGTTGAATTTATTCGTCGACAAATCCCGAATCAGAATTGAAAACGTCGACTTTACTGAAAAGACGAGAAGACGAAAAGAAAGAAGGAAAGCCCACTCACCAACCAACCACTTGGCCTATATAAAGAAATCCCTTCACACATTTTGAGCTAGTTTTAATTTCCAGTTCTTTTCTTTTCTTTCGTAGGAAGCCAACACCATTAAGGTGTTGGTGATTTTTCATTACTATTGAATCTTTAATCTTGTAAGCTTTTTAATCTTTCCTTTTGTTTACTTTACCTTAATCAATCAATATAATCCTTCCATTAATCTTGTTCATCTTCATCTTTTTGATTTAAAGTTTAAAGTTCTTATTTGGTTGATTTTAATCCATAAAAGTAAGTGGGTTTTGTGTTTTTATTGTTTTGATTTGATGATTATGGTTAGTAAATGATTAGTGTTTAGTTTGGTTTAAATATTTTGGTTAAATTTGGCTTGTTTTGATTAAAATCGTATTCCCCTGTTCTTCCCTGTTCTTCATTCCCAGGTTTCGAATCAAAGTAAACATTCCGGATCAACCTTTATTATTCAGCATCACCAAGCATTCCAGATCAGCATTTTTATTCCGTATCAATATTGTTCATCCGGAATATTTTATATTCCGGATTAGTGTCTTCCATCCGGAATAACCATTATTCCGAATCAAAGCCTTTCATCCGGAATAATCAATTATTCTGGATCAACTCTTTTATTCCGAATCAACCCCATTATTCCGGATAGAATTTTATTCCGGATCAACTTCATTTATTCCGGATCAACCTATATTTCAGATCAACTCTTTTATTCCGGATCACCTAATATTCCGGATCAACCACCTTTTGTTAATTATTCCGAATGAACTATCCTTGTTGATTATTCCGGGTAGAGCATTTCTTCAAGTTATTCCGCATCAACCCTTTTATTCCGGATCAAGATTTATTCCGGATCAGCATTATTCCGAATGAAGTGTTTTCTAGTAAGGGGTATTTACTGTTTAATTTTAATTCGATTTCAGTCTTATTTTATTAACTGCTTTTAGTCTAATTTTATATCTTTGTGCATTTAAACCTTTTTAGTAGAATAGAAAACCAAACCCCTTTTTAGTAACCAAGAACAACTATTTCACTTTGAACCGTGATCGATTCGAGAAGATTACGAGAATTAATCTGAACCCCAATGCAAAACACAAGTATCAAATAGCGCCGCTGCGGGCTCTTCTCGTAAAGATTAACAGTTTTTTGTGAGAAATTGGATTTTGGGATCCGTTCACCGTGAACGTTACTTTTTCATCATCAAAAATTTTCAAAAACCCTAAAAAAATATAAAATTTTCAAAAATACAAAAAAATTAAAAAACATCAAAAACCAAAAATATTTCTTGTTTGCTTTGTTAGTTCTTTTGCAGGTGTATGCGCACTCGATCAACGTCTTATCAATAGCCCGAGACTCTCGATAACTTTGACATGGCCGGTGTACACAACAACAATAACAATCCACTTCAAAACAACATGAATAATAACAACAATGAACCTCTACCAGACAATCGCCCTATGATTGAACTTTTGCAAGCACATGTAGAGGGCAACAATGATCCAATTGTCATACCCGCGATTGCAGCCAACAACTTTGAGCTCAAATCCGGCTTTATTCAGCTGGTCTCTGCTCAACCATTCTTGGGGCGTACCATTGATGATCCTCATGACCACATCAAAAGGTTCCTGCAACTCACGAATACGGTCAAATTCAATGGTGTTCCACAAGAGGTAATCCGTTTACAACTTTTTCCTTTCTCCTTAGAGGGACAAGCCCGGCATTGGCTTACAAAGGAACCGCCACAAAGTATTCTGACGTGGACGGATTTGGAGACCAAATTCATAAACTACTTTTTCCCACCCTCTCGTACTACCGCTTTGCGGAATGAAATTATTAATTTTGAACAAAAGTACGATGAGTCTTTTAGTGAATCTTGGGACCGTTTTAAAGACCTTTTAAGAAAGTGCCCACAACATGGTTTTACCAAAGTACACCAAATTAATACTTTTACAATGGTTTAATCATGAATGACCAAGATTCACTAAATAGTTCCTCGGGGGGTAATATTTTGGTTAAGAGTTCTAATGCCGCTTAGGATATTATTGAAAATAAGTCTCGAGTGCAAACCAAGAGTGTTCGGACCAATGCCGCTAGTGCTAGTACTAGTGACAACGACAAGCGACTTGACAAAATTACTACGCTTCTTGAATTGCTTGCTACCCAAACCGCTAGCAACACCAACATCATCAACGCTAAAAACGCTCAAGTAAATGTTGTAAGCTAACCATGTGAAATATGCGGGGGTCCTCACTCTTACACTACTTGTACCTCCACCCAAGAATATCCTTCTGAGAATGTTAACGCAGCATACGGTACCTATCCTTCGGCCGCTTATCAAGCTCGTCCTCAAGGAGACCGCAACTTGCTCAGCTATCGCTCAAACAACTTTCTTTCCCCGCCCGGTTTCCCTCATCACAACCCAAACCAACAACAAAACCTCAATCTCCCTCCTCAACAACAACCTCGTGCACCATACCAAGCACCTCAAAGACAACCATATCCACCTCAAAGAAACAACCAAGTTTACCAACAACCTGCTCATCAACCACCCGCCTACCATGCTCCTCCTCCCAACCAACCCACCGCATTACACCAAGATGTTGAAACCAACATGTGGACCAATGATGTGATCATGGAAAATCTCCAGCGGGAAGTGCTCAACTTGAAAGCAGATATGGTGAAACAAGGAAATGATCTTAGAGCTGATATGCGAAACACTTTGGCAAGTCAAACGAATGACTTAAGGAACATGATGGCTGGTTTCTTCCAAGGTAATCAATCCTCTTCTTCGGATACTCTTCCGAGTAACACCGTTGCGAATCCAAGATAGGGGATGAAAGCAATCACCACTCGCAGTGGCAAAGGTAACAAGGAACCCGAGCTTCCTATACCTCCACCGGTGATTGTGACTAAGGAAAACGAGTCACCTACTCATATTCCTCATCCTTCTACTTCCCCAATTTCTCCACCTCTTACTTCTACCCCTCCTCCACCCAAGGATGTGAGTGATCCTACTCTCCAAAAGCATTCCTCTTCTTCCGATATACCTTATCCCTCAAGGATGAGGAAAGAGAAGCTCAAAAGCAAGGACGATATTCAAGTTTCAAACTTTCTCAAAATGTTTAAACAATTGAATTTCAACATCTCCTTCGCTGAGGCTCTCGCTCACATGCCTAAATATGCGAAAATGTTCAAAGATCTCCTTAGAGACAAGGAGAAGCTTCTTGATATTGCTAATACCCAACTTAACAAGAATTGATCTGCAGTGCTCTTAAGGAAATTGCCAACCAAACTTGGTGATCCGGGTCGCTTCTTAATCCCTTGCAACTTCCCGGGAGTAGAGAATTGCATGGCCCTAGCCGATCTAGGTGCCAGTATTAACTTAATGCCTTTAAGTGTTTGGAAGCAATTATCTCTCCCTGAGCTAGTCCCCACCAAAATGACTTTGGAATTAGCTAACCGTACGGTTTCTTATCTAGTGGGGATAGCCGAAGAAGTTTTTGTAGGAGTCGACAAATTCACTTTTCCCGCCGATTTCGTCGTCGTCGACTACGAGATGGACCCTCGTGTTCCATTAATCGTGGGACGTCCATTCCAGAGGACCGGTCGCACTCTCATCGATGTTGAAGCCGGTGAGCTTATCATGAGAGTTGGTGATGATCAAATCGTCTTCAACATGGGTAAGATTTCTAAACAGCCTTATTCCTACGAGAGTGTTAATTGTATCGACGTTCTTGATGAGGCTTGTGAAGAACACTTTAAAGATGCTTGTAAAAGTATTCCTACCTCTCATCCCAATGTTGAGACCGTTTCCTCTATTGATTCATCACTTACTCTATTTGGAGAAAGTGATTTCCTTTGGAAAGATTTTGAAGCCACCATGGGAGATGTGAACTTAGAATATGATGATTCTCCCATCGATTGGGATGAAGACATTCGTCTCATTGAGAAACTTCTCAAACAGGACCATATTTCTCCACCATCTCCCAAGGCTATTTCTATCGATGAACCGACTTTGAATACGCCTACCATCGAAAATCCTCCGGATTTAGAGCTTAAGGAGTTGCCGTCCCATCTCGAGTACGTGTTCCTTGAAGACAAGAAGAAGTCGCCCATCATCATCGCTAAGGACTTGAACGAAGAAGAAAAATCTCGCCTCATCGCCGTGCTTAAAGATCATAAGAAGGCAATTGCTTGGAAAATTTCCGATATCCGCGGAATTGACCCAAACTTTTTTACTCACAAGATTCTCATGGAAGATGACTTTAAACCCGCAATCCAAAGCCAACGAAGGGTTAATCCTCGCATTCATGACGTCATCAAACAAGAGGTTATCAAACTTCTTGATGCCGGCTTAATTTACCCTATTTCGGATTCGCCATGGGTAAGTCCCGTCCATTGTGTGCCCAAGAAGGGCGGAATAACCGTTGTTCCCAATGAACACAACGAGTTGATTCCCACTCGTCTCGTTACTGGGTGGAGAGTTTGTATCGACTACCGCAAACTCAATGTTGCCACGAGAAAAGATCATTTTCCTCTTCCTTTCATGGATCAAATGCTCGAGCGTCTAGCGGGTAATGACTATTACTGCTTCTTAGACGGTTTCTCCGGGTATTTTCAAATTCCCATCGATCCCAAAGACCAAGAGAAAACCACATTCACTTGTCCCTACGGAACATTTGCTTACAAACGCATGCCTTTCGGTTTATGCAATGCTCCTGGGACGTTCCAAAGGTGTATGATGGCTATCTTCCATGACATGGTTGAAGAAACTATGGAAGTCTTCATGGATGATTTCTCGGTTTATGGCGATTCTTTCTCTGCTTGCCTTGCCAATTTAGAACGTATGCTTAAGCGGTGTGAAGACACTCGCCTTGTTCTTAATTGGGAAAAATGCCATTTCATGGTAAAAGAGGGCATCGTGCTAGGACACAAAATCTCCAAATCCGGTCTTGAAGTGGACCGTGCTAAAGTCGATGTTATTGCTAAATTCCCTCCACCTTCAACCGTGAAGGGTGTGAGAAGTTTCCTGGGTCATGCGGGCTTCTACCGTCGCTTTATCAAAGATTTTTCTAAAATCGCTCGCCCGATGACCCACCTCTTGGAAAAAGATACTCCTTTTATCTTTTCCAAAGATTGTATTGAAGCCTTCAACCTTCTTAAGGATAAGCTAACTAAGGCACCGGTCTTGGTTACCCCTAATTGGGAGCTTCCCTTTGAGTTGATGTGCGATGCTAACGACTATGCTATTGGAGCGGTTTTGGGCCAAAGAGTGAACAAACACTTCCAACCAATCCACTATGCTAGCAAGACAATGACGGGGGCTCAATTGCATTACACGACAACCGAAAAAGAGCTTTTAGCTGTTGTCTATGCTTTTGAAAAGTTCCGCCCTTATCTTGTCCTTTCTACCACCATCGAGTATACCGATCATTCCACGATAAAGTACTTGTTAAATAAACAAGATTCCAAACCAAGACTTCTTCGCTGGGTTTTTCTACTTCAAGAATTTAAAATCGAAATTCGTGATAAGAAGTGAGCTGAAAACCTAGCCGCGGATCATCTCAGTAGACTTGAGGATCCTTATCAAGGGGATCATCCGAACAAAGAGATCAATGACTCTTTTCCCCTTGAGACCTTATTGTCTATCAACTCGAATCAAGATGAGACCCCGTGGTTTGCGGACATTGCAAACTACTTGGCGGGCGGAGTTCTCATTGACGGGTTAACATCCCAGCAAAAGAAAAAGTTCTTCAAAGACATTAAGACTTACTTTTGGGATGACCCGTATCTATTCAAACACTGTGCTGATTTGATTATTCGCCGATTTGTTGATGGACCGGCAGCTTTCGACATTCTCAAAGCTTGCCACAAAGGACCCACCGGTGGTTACTTTGGTCCCAACTACACCGCCAAAAAAGTGTTTGACTCGGGATTTTATTGGCCCACCATTTATCGTGATGCTCACGAGATGGTTAAACATTGTGATGCTTGCCAAAAACAAGGCAAGATCACACATAAAGATGAGATGCCTGAAACTTTCATACAAGAATGTGAAATCTTTGATGTATGGGGTATCGACTTTATGGGGCCATTCCCTTCATCTAAAGGAAACAAATACATCCTTGTAGCCGTTGACTACATTTCTAAATGGGTTGAAGCCAAAGCTTTACCCACTAATGACGCAAGGGTGGTTTATAACTTTTTGAAGTCGCTATTCGCTAGATTCGGTGTGCCTCGTGCCATTATTAGTGATCGCGGGACTCATTTTTGCAATGATCAATTCGCAAGAGTCATGGCTATGTATGGTGTAAATCATCGTCTTTCCACCGCATACCACCCACAAACTAATGGCCAGGCTGAAATATCTAACCGAGGGTTAAAGCGAATTCTTGAACGAACCGTGGGAGAGCATCGTGCCTCATGGGCTGATAAACTTGATGATGCTCTGTGGGCTTTCCGTACCGCTTACAAGACTCCGATTGGTTGTACACCATATCGTCTCGTGTACAGGAAAGCATGCCACCTCCCCATTGAGTTGGAGCACAAGGCTTACTGGGCCTTGAAGTGGGCTAATTTCGATATCAACCAAGCCGGTGACCTACGCAAGATCCAACTCAATGAACTCAATGAACTCCGGAATGAGGCTTATGAAAATTCTTTGATCTATAAGGAAAAGACTAAGCTCATTCATGACTCTAAGATTAAAAACCGAGAGTTCCAAGTTGGAGACAAAGTTTTACTCTTTAACTCTCGGTTGAAAATCTTTTCGGGCAAGCTGAAATCTCGTTGGTCCGGCCCATTCACCATTGCCCAAATTTTTCCATATGGTACTCTCGAGCTCGCTCAACCTAATGGACCTAATTTTAAGGTGAATGGCCAACGAGTGAAGTTGTACTTTGGTGAGGACATCTCTCCTGAGATGATTCCATCCCTCACCACGTTTCCCATGAACTAATTTTGGGTCGAGTCAGGCTCGTGACTCGGTTATAAAAAACAAGCGCTCCTCGGGAGGCAACCCGAGTATCTATCCTTTTCCGTTTTAACCTCCTAAGTGTAGGGGGCCTATATAGGTTGTTTGTGTTTGTGTGGTGATGTGATTACAGGGATGAATGCACTTTTGGAACCTTTGAAGAACCGTGCTCCCGTGTTATCCGAAATCCGGTTCTATCTCTCAACTATCGTGATTCAATTTTCTTCTTACTGACATTTGAAATTGATCACTTTAGTCGTCTCTTCCTTAACTTGATTTAACCAACGTGCACAATGTCATAAGTGTAGGGGAGACTTTTCCCACATGCTTAAACATTGAGGACAATGTTTATCTTAAGTGTAGGGGGACTTCTATCGAAGTTTTAAGTGGACTTTTCCATTATAATGCCTTCATTTAACCGGAAAATCATCTTTTTCAACAGTTTTCAAATTTTTTATTAACTTTGGCCATTTAGTCGTAATTTTTAAATTTTTATCGTTGCTTTCATATGTATATATCCCACAATAATGTCAAAAATATTAATAAAGTGGTGTAGCTAGTTTTGAAGTCTTTGGTATATTAGGCCCGTTGCGATTATTTTGACTCAACCCGAATAGACTTATCCAAGTTTATTCTAGCTAGTATCCTTAACCATGTAGACCTTAATTGGTTTATTAGGCTAAGCATCCACGAGTCTCATTACTTGAGATTTTAAATTGGGGAGAACGAGAAATGATATAGTCAATTATAAGTCGGTATTCTTGCACAAGCACACTTGGTGTGATTATCTGCCTATTCTCCCATCACCTGCTAATAATTTATCTGCAATAAGTAAGGTCGTACGATTTGAAAAGTTACTTAGCTTCTAGCCCAAGATCGTTTAAAAGTTGCTCGGTAATGATAAGAGTTCATAGCCAAGGCATAACTTATGAAGCGGGGCGCGAAGATTGGCGAGTCCGAAAAGGCCCTAACAAGGCATGAGGATTCAATCTTATTGCTAAAGATCCAAGGTGATGTGAAAAGCATTATTCCAAAAATCAATATGAAGGATCAAGACTCACGACGAAAAGCAATCAACTCCCATAAAGATCATGGAGAAGTCTATCCGAAAAGACCCTAACAAGGTATGAGGATAAATAGATCCAAGTCCGAAAAGGAGGCGGATCGTTGTATCTCAAAATCCCAATTAACGATTGAAGAAATAATGATGAAGTCGTGGTCAACAAAGTTGGAGTACCCCTCAAAAGTCTCCATGTGAAGAAACTCTATTAACGAAGAGAAGACCATTATCTCAAGAACGTCTCTCAAGATATGAAGTATGAAGTACATGCCAAATATCGGCCCGAGAAAGGTCTCAAATCGTGAAGCGAGTTATGCCAAGATATGAACTTTTTGATATCCCGAGAAGTAGTTTTAAGAGATTTTGTCCTTTAGCTAACTATTAATCAAATCGTCCTACTTTGCTTTCAGCCTAAATAAACTATCGCAATAAGTCCACAAATGCATCTTCATAATCATTCTAAGATAAAAATAAAATATAAGAGATACACCTAGGAATAAGGGATTTTAAGCATATAATTAAGCCATGTGTGTAAGTGTTTGTTTTGTTAACTTATAATAACAATGATCTCGTTTTTAAGCTTAGTTTGGGGAACGTGAAACTTGAGGGTGATAAATCTTCGCAGCACCAAAGCCCTAATGTAAGTCCTTGATCTCTTTGCAAGTTATTTCCATGTAGCTATTTTCTAGTGAAAATGGTTTTCTATCCTTTTGTTTCCTTTAAAGTTTTAATTTCTCTTAGAACTTTAATTTTTGTTTAGTAGTATTTAATAAGGCCAAGGGTGATTGATTATGAGAAAAGTGTAAAATTGCTTTATCACTAAGCATTGCATGAGGGCATGTCAATGGTTAAGTGTAGGGGATTTGATAGGTGTGAAAACACCCATCCTTTTACCACTTATTCTTGCTAAAACAAGACCAAAACGCGTATTTAATGTCATTTGTTTGGAATTATGCGTGGTTTGTGTGTTTGTTGTGTTTTCAGAGTCAACCGGATAAATATTGAAGAAAACATGGGATTGCACGGGTTTTATCAAAGAAAAAGACTCAAGACGAAGTCTATAGTCCAAGAGATGCAAAAGATTTGAAGTCAATGAGCCTATTTGAAGATTTATCGAAGAAAAGGACCAAAGATGGAAGATTTACATATGTCGAAGAACTCAAGTCTATTAATCGAAAAAATTAAAAGACGAGTTGAATTTATTCGTCGACAAATCCCGAATCAGAATCGAAAACGTCGAATTTACTGAAAAGACGAGAAGACGAAAAGAAAGAAGGAAAGCCCACTCACCAACCAACCACTTGGCCTATATAAAGAAATCCCTTCACACATTTTGAGCTAGTTTTAATTTCCAGTTCTTTTCTTTTCTTTCGTACGAAGCCAACACCATTAAGGTGTTGGTGATTTTTCATTATTATTGAATCTTTAATCTTGTAAGCTTTTTAATCTTTCCTTTTGTTTACTTTACCTTAATCAATCAATATAATCCTTTCATTAATCTTGTTCATCTTCATCTTTTTGATTTAAAGTTTAAAGTTCTTATTTGGTTGATTTTAATCCATAAAAGTAAGTGGATTTTGTGTTTTTATTGTTTTGATTTGATGATTATGGTTAGTAAATGATTAGTGTTTAGTTTGGTTTAAATCTTTTGGTTAAATTTGGCTTGTTTTGATTAAAATCGTATTCCCCTGTTCTTCGCTGTTCTTCATTCCCAGATTCCGAATCAAAGTAAACATTTCGGATCAACCTTCATTATTCAGCATCACCAAACATTCCGGATCAGCATTTTTATTCCGTATCAATATTGTTCATCCGGAATATTTTATATTCTGGATCAGTGTCTTCCATCCGGAATAACCATTATTCCGAATCAAAGCCTTTCATCCGGAATAATCAATTATTCCGGATCAACTCTTTTATTCCGAATCAACCCCATTATTCCGGATAGAATTTTATTCCGGATCAACTCTTTTATTCCGGATCACCTAATATTCCGGATCAACCACCTTTTGTTAATTATTCCGAATGAACTATCCTTGTTGATTATTCCGGATAGAGCATTTCTTCAAGTTATTCCGCATCAACCCTTTTATTCCGGATCAAGATTTATTCCGGATCAGCATTATTCCGAATGAAGTGTTTTCTAGTAAGGGGTATTTACTGTTTCTGTTTTACTGTTTAATTTTAATTCGATTTCAGTCTTATTTTATTAACTGCTTTTAGTCTAATTTTATATCTTTGTGCATTTAAACCTTTTTAGTAGAATAGAAAACTAAACCCCTTTTTAGTAACCAAGAACAACTATTCCACTTTGAACCGTGATCGATTCGAGAAGATTCCGAGAATTAATCTGAACCCTAATGCAAAACACAAGTATCAAAGGCTAAGTAACTTTTCAAATCGTACGACCTTACTTATTGCAATTTATATATTTACAAGCGATGGTAGAAAAAGCTTATAATTAACTCACATAAACTCATGGAAGAATACAAAACTTATAATTGACTCTATCATCTCTTGTTATCCATAATTTAAAATCTCAAGGAATGAGACTCGTGGATGCTTAGCCTAATAAACCAATTAAGGTCCATATGGTTAAGGATACTAGCTAGAGTAAACTCAAATAAGTAAACTTGGGTTGAGTCAAAATATTCACGACGGGCCTAATATATCAAAGACATCTAAACTTGTTAAAACCATTTTATTAAAGAAAGAAAATAATAATAACAAAGGAAAATACTACTAGGCCAAAATAGATCAAAATTTTTGAAAAATGTCGAAAAATCAATTTTCTAGTTAAAATGAGGCCAAATTCATGGAAAATTCCACTTAACTTCGATAGAATTCCCCCTACACTTAAAATAAACATTGTCCTCAATGTTTAAGCATGTGGAAGTAAACTCCCCTAAACTTAGGACTTTGTGGACGTTGTTTAAATCTTGCTAAGGAAAAGATAACTAAAGTGATTCCTATTTCACATTTATGGATATAAAATAGTGAATCAAAAGAATTTAGGATAGAACCGGGAAGACGGGTACACGGAATCACGGGTCGTCAAAAGTCATCAAAAGTGGATCTTTGAAAGCTCTAATCCCTGCACATCATAAGAAAGAAAACAACAAACACATACTAGGGTCTCCCCTACACTTATTATGAAAACGGATAAAAAAATAGATCATTGGGTAGCCTACTGAGAAGCGCTTGTTTTTGTTAACCCAGTCATGAGCCTGACTCGACCTTGAGTACTATGGTAAGAACCTTAAAGAAAATCCACCGGGGTCAAATACATGGTTCTCATCCAACAAGTAGCATAAGCCTAAGGTGAAGAGCACAAGCCAAAGAAGAGTAGGAGTGATGAGATGGCATTTATACATGATTTCATCGTTCTTTTTGGGCTTTAAATGCATAAAAATGTCATAATATACCATATATATGCTTGTGTTTGTTTACTTGTGTATTTTAGGTATGGATATCGTGAAAAAGACAAAAGATCACAAGATACAAGGAAAAACGGACACGAGAAACGAAGCCGTACAAAGAACCGGGCCCTAATTCATGGAATATTCAACAAATACCCTTGAAGACTTGAAGATATGCAAAATTAATCCTCAATGAATGAAGAAATGACACTTAAAACCTTTGTATATTGATAATTACAAGTTTGGTCCTTTAAGATTGTCTAAATTACACAAATGGTCCTTCAACTTTGAAGAAATGGCAAGTTTAGTCCCTCAACAATTCCAAATTGCCAATTATGGTCCCTCATGAAGTCAAAGTTATTTTGAAGACCTTTGAAGATCAAAAATGTGCAAGATCAGCCCTTGAAATATCTCAAAATGACAAAAACAACCCTTTGAAACCTTTTTCCAAAGTTTTGTGCCAAAACTGCCAAAGTGTGAAAGATATTAACAAAGGGATATGAGTTTTGTTGCTGAAAAACACGTTTTACACACTTTCTGAAAACACAAGGGCCAAAGTTGTATACTTGAAACATTCAAATGAAGAAATGCGCCAAACAACTTCTAATCCTACAAAAACGGATCAAAAGTTACTACTGTTCACCCTATGAACCCAGTAACTATCTTCATTAAAAAAAAGGGTAAAATGAAATTACCCTTACCCACACTTGATTCACACGCCTAAAATCCCATCACAACCTTAAAACACTCACTCCCACTCACCAAGAGGCCCCACCACCAAAACCGTTTCACCATCATGTGCCAACTTCCTCACCAAGGCTTGCCACATGTCAAGATCAACAACTGAGATCCTTTGCTTCACCCCAAAGCTACTTTAAACGTCTAGGATCATTTTGGACAGCTCACAACCAAGAATTATCTAGAAGACTTAAGGGCAATTTAGAGAAATCAGTGCTAGGGTTTGTGAATAGTGTTTAGCCAGGCATTTGCCTATAAAAGGAGAGCTCAACATGTGAGAGTCCCTTTGTTCCAGTTTTAGGCTATCAATTTTTGTAATTCCTTTTTAAGTTAATAAAATTTGAATTTCTGAAAATTTTGAATTCTCTTTTTTGATTTGATTAAAAGTTGGTGTTAGAATAGCCTAAATCTGAGTTCCATTTGATTGTTAAGACCTTCCTTAATCTTGTGGTTAAGGCACGTCTTGGTTCATAAGGTTTTCAAGGTTCAAAGGCCTTGAAATCCTAGTTTCTGATTTTTGCTATATTTGTGTACTAACCCTTAGCCATAAGCCTTGAGCTCCTTCAAGCTTGTTGATACCAATCCTGGGAAGAGTTCTAAGCCTTTGGTTGAGATTGTTTGCTGCTTGTGTTGAAGACATATCATAATCAAAGCCTTGTTCTACTTTGAACATCAGCAGGCTTTGATCATCTTCTTTGAAGTACCTTGGTCTTGTTCTAGTTGTTGAACAAGGTCCAAGGAGCATAGCTGGCCCTCCTAGGATGTCGTGGAGGGCAGGTATAACCTCTTGTTAAGATTCCTCTCAAAATTTTATGTTACTGCCTGTTTTGGAATTGGTACTTTGATCTTGTGTTCTTGTGTTTGTGCTGGTGATTTTTGAGTTTGATTCTGTTAGTTGCTACCTAGTAAGTGTTTTTCATCATTAAAATCAGTAGGTTATTAGAAGAAATCACAAGTTTCTTTGAAAAGTGGTTGATTAAGGACTGTTTGGGATTACTGGTTCATAAGGCCTTGTGGCCTTGAGCCCTTGGTTCTTAGGGTTTGGGAGGTCTAAACAAGTCATTTTGAACAAGTTTTAGTCATTGGTTTAGTTTCTGAAAGTTTGGAAAAGGGATTTGAAGTTTTGCAAAAATCTGATAAAAGTGTTGTTGAAATTGGTCAAACACATCAGATCCAATAACTTCTTTGTTTGTTGGATCTAAGTTCTGAAATCAGGTTTGGGAATAGTTTAGGTGATAAGCTATCTATTCGTTATCTGGTTGTTGAATTTGGTGGCTTATTGAGTGTGCTATAGCTTATCAAAGTTGGCTGAAGTGGTCATTTGCATCAGCAAAGTGACCACCTCATTTTGTGTTTGCATTTGTTATCCTATTGTATGCCTTGTGATTTTGCTGCTTGGAAATTGTTTAAGTGCTGCTTGTGAGTGGATTTTGCTATTTGGTGTGCTTAGTATCTGGCTTATAAGCTAACTGGCTTATTAAGCCCTTATTGCCAAAATCTGCCATCAAAAGGTCAACTGACCTCTTGATTCACAAGGCCTCCTCCTTGAGTCCTTCACAAAAATTGATTATAACAAGCCCATATACCATTCCTGTTCATCTGGTGAACTTTGGAGTACTTTGACTTTTGGTCAAATAAGCACAAATTGGCTTATTTTTGAGAACTGCTTATTGGCACATGCAACAACTTGGCTTTTGTAATAGAAATCATTTTTCTTAGCTTAATAACAAATCTGGAACGTTACAAGTCTTTTGGTTAAGCTTTTGCTAGAAAACTAGCTTATTTGACTTTTTCAGCCAGCTTATTGGTTCTTACAGCTTATTCTACTTGGCTTTTTGTGATTTTCTTGATTGATTATTCTTAGTTAAGCTATTTGTGAGCTTTTGCAACAAACTAGAGCTTCTGAGGTGCCCTAAATCTCAAACCCGACTATTTTGTCGTTTTGTGGATTTATACTTTGCTTATTTCTGGCTTATTGAGTGTGATTTTTCAAAATTTCTTTTTACAGATCTCATAAGCATCCCAAAAGAAGGTTGTGTGTCAAATTAGAGCTTATGGCATTGGCTTATTGCTTAATGGGCTGAAAAGCCCAATAAGAATAAGCTGCTTGCTTATTAAGCTGTGATAAGCTCACATTCAGCTTTTGGGCCTTTAGAGTTTTGTGTTTAGAATCAAATTTTGAGTCAGATTTGGCTTTTCCAAGTCAATTGGGCCAAGTTTGACTTTTTGGGCTAAAAAGCCCATTAAGGTTGACTGTTTTTGGTTTTGGCCCATTTGAGGGCCCAATAGGGGTATTCTGGTCATTTCACTTTGATTTTCTGTTTATTTAGGTTAAAATAAACTAGTTTGCAAGTTTTTAGAATTTTTTATAATTTTTAGATTTTTTATAATATTTTAATATTATTTTATTATTATTTTTCAAATTTCACATTTTCCAACTTTTTACATTTTTCTTAGCTTTAATACATTAAAATAGGAATTTAGCAACTTTTAGAATAATTTTATCACTTTTAGATTAATTTTTATAATTATTTTAAGTTTTAATAGTTTTTAAATCATTTTAAATAGTTTTTAGTAGTTTAAAAATTTCTAAAAATAGTTTTTAATCTCTTTAGGTCATTTTAGAGGATTACCAATTGAAAAATCTTTATTTGGGCTTTTTGATAATTTATTTGATTTTTAGGGCTTTAATTAGCATTTAAAAATTGAATATTTAATTATTTAAAAGGTTTGAAAAAGTTTTTATCATTGGTAAACTCTTAGTTTATTAATTTTGATTTTTTGTAAATTTTTGGAAATTTTTAGAATTAATTTTTTTATTTTTGTAGTTTTTACGGTTTTACGTCTTGTCGTCGTAGTAGTAATTTTCACGTCTTCGTCATCTTCTTTTCTCATCCCCTTCTAAACCAATCATTAATCACAAACATTTAACAAGTTTTTCACACACATATACCTCCTTGGGAAACGAACTTCATTTGGGTCATTAGTGCTTGATTTTCCTAAATCATCACTTAATACTTTCCGCTTTTACGTTCCTTTTCCTAAAGGATGTAATTTACCACAATCATTTTGGCGCCGCTGCCGGGGAGGTGTGTCATGATTAATTTTCATTGTTGTTTTTAATATTAACCATAAATAGTATTTGTATTAGTAGAAATCTACTAATACGTATTATCGGTTTTCTTGGTTTTTCTTGTGAAAATATTATTACTATATTGTATTAAGTATCACAACAAATAAACAATATCTCCAAAAGTGTCAAAACACAACCTTAATTGGGATTTGATCTACTAACTATTGTATTCGAATCTCAAACAAAAAGAAAAAGGCAAAAATAGATAAATACTTTCGTGAAGCTCGATTTTGAAAAATACGAACTATAAGGTGGGTATAAGGCGGGTATTATAAAATATACCCTAAGGAAAAAGGCTCTTAAGTGCTTCGCGCCGTCTCGTTTCCCCGCTTGCTTGTGAGTATTTTGAGATTGAAGGCTAATCGAGGGTTTTGCCGCCCAAAGTATTATTACGTATAATATATTTGCTTGGTTTCTTTGTGATTAAACCCTCTTGAACAATTTGGTTTTCACCAAAGTTCTAAAGTCATTCGAAGGCGTTCACTCCACGTGATCGTTTTCATTCCTTTGAGGCTTCTTTAATCAAGAGTTTGATTCGAGGAGAGATTTGTAGATTGTTGTCTACAAAGATACACCAAAATCCAAAAAAATTAAATACAATCAAAAACACAAAAAAAAATTGAAAATTCACAAAACACTAAAAAAGAATCTTCTTTGCTCACGTCCCATTCTTCGTGAAGTTTATGATCACTCGTAATCAAGCAAAACGAGCTCGTAAACGTCTTCAAAAGCAAGCCAATCAAGAGACGTTGATTGAAGAACAACCTCCAATTGTTGAACCTATTGTAGAACAAGAAGTCGTCATGGCTAATCGTACTATGCTGGAGTTGCTACAAGCACCCACCGAGGGTTTTGGAGAGGCCATTGTGATTCCCGCCATCCTTGCGGAGAATTTCGAGATTAAGATGGGTTTAATGTCGATGTTGCAAGCAAATAAGTTTAGAGGTCATGAGAAAGACAACCCGCACTATCACATTAGGAATTTTAACCGTCTCACCGCTACTAGCAAGTTTAAGGATGTTCCACATGACGCCATTAAGATGATGTTGTTTCCATACTCTTTAGATGGACCCGCAAAAATTTGGCTTGAGAAAGAACCGCCAAATTCGATTTTGACATGGGCCGATCTCGTTTCTAAGTTTGTGAACAAGTTTTTTCCACCATCTAAAACAACACATTTGAAAAATGAGATTTCACGATTTGTGCAAAGAAATAATGAAAGTTTTTCAATGGCATGGGAACGCTTTAAAGAAATGTTACATGAATGTCCACACCATGATTTTTCGGAATTGCATCAAATTGATACTTTTTATAATAGGCTTAATGATCATGAACAAGATTATTTGAATGCCGCCGCGGGTGGTAATTTTTTGTGCAAGACGACAAATAAGGCTTTGAAAATCATCGAGAATAGATCTAAGGTTTATAGCCCTCGTAACACACCGAGTGTTGCCAATTTGGGTTCGTCATCGTCGTCATCGTCTCGTAGAATTAATGCCTTACATGATGAAGCTAATGAGGAAAATCGGTTTTTTGATAGATTTGCTAATCTTATGTCCCATTGGAAAGCTCAAGAAGCTTCAAATTCCGCTTCGGTTAAAGCGGTTGCTAAGAGTTGTTTGTCTTGTGGTGGAGCTCATGATCTTTCTGAGTGCATTACCGCGGATGGTAACACTTCGAGTGCTTATGTAGAAACGGGAACTTACAACCAAAACGGTCAAGGTTCTCGCCCAAATCAAGCTCCACCAAATCAAAATGCTAATAACTATCGAAACAACAACCAAGGTGGTAATTACCAAGGCAATTCACGTAACTACAACAAGGGGAATTATCAAAGTGGGAATGGACAAGTCACTAATCAAAACCAAAACCGTTATTTTCAAAACACTACACAAGGTTTTCAAAATGCTCACACTAAAAATCTTCAAGGAGAGTTTTTGGATTATGCTAAAGCAAATGATGCTAAATTTGATAACATGCAACGTGAGATGATTAGCTTAAGATCCGAGTTGAAAAACGAGCTAAAAAATGAACTTGCTAATGAACTTAAAACTCATGCAAACAAAATGGAAGGAAATGTCCAACGTCTTCAACAAAACCAACAAAAGATGGAATTAGGACAACATGAGATTAAGCAAGAGTAATTAAAAGCGGATGCTAGGCAATCAAAATTTGAGGACCGAATGGCTAAGATGTTTGAAGCAATCATGTGTAAACCCTCTTCCTCGGGTGGTCTTCCTAGTGATACCATTGCAAACCCGAAGGGAGAAATGAAGGTTATTACTACACGAAGTGGTAAAGCTTTCAAGGAGCCAATCTCTCGTCCAAGTACTTCTACGGAGAAGGAAATCGAGAAAGAACCCGAGGTGATGGTCGAAAAGGAGCACATTACAATCCCACGAAGTACCGCTCAAACCACACCTACGGTTGAACCAATACCAATTGTGGGACCCGAGATTCCAAGGCCGTTGCCTAATGACCAACCCACACCACCTTTAGCCTACCCTTCGAGAAGAAACAAAGAGAAATTGCAAGAACGTAACAAACAACAAATCGAGCTTTTTATAAAAATGTTTCAACAAGTGCATTTTGATGTGAGTTTAGCCGACACGTTGTTGTATATGCCTCGTTTCGCTTCCACTTTTAAAAGTATGATGAGCGATAAGGAAAAGCTTTCAAAGCTTGCTAATTGTTCTTCGGTTTATCTTAACCGCATACCGGAAAAAGTTGGTGATCCCGGAAAGTTTCTCATTCCTTGTGACATACAAGATATGAAAGAATGCCTCGCCTTGGCCGATCTTGGTGCGAGCATTAATTTGATGCCATTTTCCATTTGGAAATCGCTTTCGCTTCCGGCTCTTATTCCTTCGAACATGTCTATCGAGATGGCCGATCATTCTACGATTTTAGCATGTGGAGTAGCCGAAGATGTTTTCGTGAAAGTGGGGAAGTTCTACTATCCCTTTGATTTTATAGTAGTTGACATCCCCGCGGATCCTCAAGTTCCTCTAATTTTAGGTCGTTCATTTTTAGACACTTCGAGATCGCTTATCGATGTTCATGCAAGAACTATCACTTTGAGATTCAACGAAGAGGAACTTGTTATAAACGCTACTCAAAACTCGAAACCTTCTCATGTTTATGCAATCGCTACCATCAATCACATTGACATCGTTGATGTGGTTTGCGATGAGTTTTCACAAGAAGTGTTAGGTTTTTCCGATAGCTCGTCAAGTGGTAATCCCACTATTTTGGATCCAATTCTTGCTAATTCCACACCAAATATCACTCCATTCCAAGGAGGCGATCTCACTTCAAATGAAATCGACAATGAAGATGAGGTGTTGATTAGTGATGATACTTCCATTCCACCATTTCTTCCGCCGACGGAAGTTATGAGTGTTGAACCAAAATCTTCAATCGAGGAACCACCTATCCTTGAATTGAAAGATCTTCCTTCTCACCTTGAATACGCATTCTTGGAAGGTGATGACAAGTTGCCGGTTATTATTGCAAAAGGTCTTTCTAATGATGAAAAAACCGAGCTCTTGAAAGTTCTTAAGGCTCATAAAGGGGCAATTGCGTGGAAAATATCCGACATTAAGGGTATTGACTCAAAATTTTGTACTCACAAGATTTTAATGGAGGAGGACTACAAACCCGCAATTCAAAGTCAAAGAAGGGTGAATCCCAAAATTCACGATGTCATTAAAAAGGAGGTCCTTAAACTCCTTGACGCGGGAATGATTTATCCTATATCCGATAGCCCATGGGTGAGCCCAATCCATTGTGTCCCTAAAAAGGGAGGAATGACCGTTGTGCCTAATGAAAACAACGAGTTAATTCCCACTCGTGTTGTGACCGGTTGGAGGGTGTGTATTGACTACCGAAAGTTAAATGACGCCACTCGTAAAGACCACTTTCCTTTGCCCTTCATGGATAAAATGTTGGAGCGACTTGCGGGAAATGAATTCTATTGCTTTTTAGATGGTTTTTCCGGTTACTTTCAAATCCCTATCGACCCTCGTGATCAAGAGAAGACTACTTTTACGTGTCCTTATGGAACGTTCGCTTATCGTAGGATGCCTTTCGGACTTTGTAATGCACCAGGTACGTTTCAACGGTGTATGATGGCGATTTTTCACGATATGATCGAGAAGTCGATGGAAGTGTGTATGGATGACTTTTCGGTGTTTGGCAATTCGTTCACGTCATGTTTATCTAATCTCGAGCAAATGTTAAAACGTTGTGATGAAACCAATCTTGTGCTTAATTGGGAAAAATGTCATTTTATGTGTAAACAAGGAATCGTCTTAGGACATAAGGTGTCGAAGGCGGGGATTGAGGTCAATAAAGCTAAGGTAGACGTCATCGCCAAGCTACCTCATCCCAAAACCGTTAAGGGAGTTAGGGGTTTCCTAGGCCACGCGGGCTTTTATCGTCGTTTCATCAAGGACTTTTCGAAAATCTCTCGACCTATGACACACCTTTCGAGAAGGATGCTCCTTTTAATTTCAATGAGGATTGTGTTAGAGCCTTCGAAACTCTCAAAAGGAAACTTACCGAAGCTCCCATTCTTGTTGCTCCTAATTGGGAATTACCCTTTGAAATCATGTGCGATGCAAGTGATTATGCTATAGGGGCCGTCTTAGGGCAACGTTATGACAAGCATTTCCGTCCTATCCGCTATGCTAGTAAGACGATGACCGAGGCTCAATTAAAGTACACCACAACGGAAAAGGAATTCCTTGCCGTGGTCTATGCTTTTGAGAAATTCCGACCTTATCTCGTCTTAACTAAAAGCATCGTGTATACCGACCATTCGGCTATCAAGTATCTCTTAGCTAAGCAAGATGCTAAGCCAAGATTGCTTCGTTGGATGCTCCTCCTCCAAGAATTTGATGTCACTGTGCTTGACAAAAAAGGAGCCGAGAATCTAGCGGCCGATCATCTCTCTCGTCTAGAAGATCCTCACAAATATGTTTTCGAGAACAAGGAAATCACCGAAACATTTCCTCTCGAGACTCTCGGTGTAGTGAATTCTAAAGACACCACCCCATGGTTTGCCGACATTGCAAATTACCATGCGGGAAATTTCATAATCAAGGGTATGACGACACAACAAAAACGAAAATTCTTCCGTGACGTCAAGTTCTATTTTTGGGACGACCCTTATCTCTTTCGGGTTTGTGCGGATCAACTCGTTCGATGTTGTGTTTTTGGTGCCAAAGCTTCTAATATCCTTAGAGCTTGTCACGAGGGACCCACGGGTGGTCACCACGGTGCTAATCTCACGGCTAAGAAAGTGTTCGATGTCGGCTTCTTTTGGCCTTCTATCTATCGTGATGCACACGCACTTGTGAAGTCGTGTGATTCGTGCCAACGTCAAGGAAAATCGTCTCAACGTGATGAAATGCCGCAAAACATTATTCAAGTGTGTGAGATTTTCGACATATGGGGAATAGACTTTATGGGGCCGTTCCCATCGTCTCATGGCAACAAATATATCCTTGTCGCGATGGACTACCTTTCTAAGTGGGTGGAAGCTAAGGCTTTGCCTACTAATGATGCTCGTGTGGTAGTGAAGTTTTTGAAGCAACTATTCTCTCGGTTCGGAACCCCTCGTGCTATTATAAGCGATCGTGGAACCCATTTTTGTAATGACCAATTCGAAAAGGTTCTAAACAAATATGGAGTTACTCATCGTCTTTCTACGGCTTATCACCCGCAAACGAGTGGGCAAGTCGAGGTTTCGAACCGAGCTTTGAAGAGGATTTTAGAGAGGTCAATTGGAGAAAACCGTGCTTCATGGTCCGACAAACTCGATGACGCTTTATGGGCCTTTAGGACTGCTTATAAGACACCTATCGGTTGCACTCCTTATAAGTTAGTCTATGGGAAGAATTGTCATTTGCCCATTGAATTGGAGCACAAGGCATATTGGGCCCTTAAGCATGCAAACTTTGACTTGAAGACCGCGGGAGATCACCAGAAAATACAATTGAATGAATTGGATGAATTAAGAGATAATGCTTATGAAAATTCATTAATTTTTAAAGAAAAGATTAAAAAGTTTCATGATTCAAAGATTAAAAACCGGGTTTTAATGTTGGTGATCAAGTGTTACTTTTTAACTCTCGACTTAAGATATTTTCCGGGAAATTGAAATCTCGTTGGTCGGGTCCGTTCACCATAACACAAGTGTTTCCTTATGGGACCATCGAGCTAGCTCAAGATGATGGTCCTAATTTCAAGGTGAATGGACATAGGCTTAAGCACTACTTTGGTGGGGAAATTCCTTCAATGGTTGCCCTCGACCAAGTCACCTTCCCCAATGATAATTAGCTTTGAGGGGATCGAGTCGAGCTCATAACTCGGTAATAAAAAACGAGGTGCCTCGTGGGGGAGATCCCATGCTTATCCTTAATGCTTACTATTCACTAATAAGGGGACTTCTACCCTTTCAACTCGTTGTCTCGTGGTTGTTTGTGATTGTGTTATCTAGATCATCATCATCATCTACGATTGAAGACTCTCGTGTTCGTTTACGTGAGCCTCCATCGTTTGCTTGAAGAAGTTTTTCACGAATCCATTGACATATCCTTTATTGTTCTAACAATTATCTTTTAGCATACTTAATAAACGGCTTTAGATATATTGTTGATCACCCTTTCCATGCTAGATCCTAAGAATTCGACTCTTCGTCTCTAGTATGGGGGTGCTCCACCTTTAGACTTGAAACATTGAGGACAATGTTTACTTTTAGTATGGGGGGTGAATAGGTACTTGCTTTGCTACGCCCTCACGCTTTCCAACTTTCATTGTTTTGTTTTTGTTGCTAATAAGGCTAAAAATGGCCAAATTTTAAAATTTTTCTTAGTTCTCATAAGTGTTTTTAAGACACGAATGTATATTTTCCGATGGGTAGAATAAGAGTTAATTTTTGACTTGATGGGCATTTGGATCCATTTACATTCCTTAACCCGCTCAATTCAAGTTTTGCTAGACTTTTATATAGGGAGCTTTAAAACACGAAAGTCTTAACTCTTACGGGTTAAGAACAAGAACTTTTCGCAAGTTCCTATAATTGATCCTAGAAAGTCACTTATCAAGGGAACTATAAAATGTATTCTCTAAACTTGAAAAAGTCCAAGAAAGTGCAAGATCCTATAGGTGGCTTGAAAACCCAAAACTTTGATTTGATATAGTCCTAATGAAAGCTAATCCAAATTTGGCTTAATTTTGACTTGCATGGCTAAGTATTCACGAGTCTCTTTAATTAGAGGTCTTTATATAGTGAAGAACGAGAAATGATAGAGTTAGACAAGTGATCATGCTAAACGTAGAACATGAAAATGTTCTTTCAAAAACTCATATGTCTTTAATTGTGGCTTTTTCTTCCCATAAGATCAATGCATTAGGAATAAACCATAATTGCAATAAGTAAGGTCGTACGATTTGAAAGGTTACTTAGCCTCTAGCGCAAGATCGTTTAAAAGTTGCTCGGGGTTGAATAGAGTTCATAGCCAAGGCATAACTTATTGAAGCGGGACACGAAGATTGGCGATCATCCAAAAAGGCCCTAACAAGGCATGAGGAGCTCTATTTTTGCTAAAGATCCAAGATGATGTGAAGTATCATTATTCCTAAATCAATATGAAGGATCGAGACACACGACGAAAAGCAATTACTCCCCTAAAGATCATGGAGAAAGTCTATCCAAAAAGACCCTTACAAGGTATGAGGATAAATATATCCAAGTCCGAAAAGGAGGCGGATCATTGTATATCAAAATCCAAAGTAAAGATTGAAGAAAAATGATGAAGTCGTGGTCCAATATGAAGAATCTCTCAAAACGTCAAGTGAAGAAATTCCAAATATGTGAAGAGAAGACCATAATTTCAAGAACGTCTTCCCAAGATTTGAAGTATGAAGTACATGCCAAATATCGGTCCGAGAAAGGTCTCAAATCGTGAAACAAGTTATGCCAAGATATGAACTTAAGGAGATACACGAGAAGCCGTTTTAAAAGATTTTGTCCTTCGGCTAACTATTGATCAAATCGTGCTACTTTGCTTTCGGACTAATAACTACTCAAATAAGTCAAATTGAATCACTTGTGATCCATGACAAATAGTTAAAAAATGCTAGTAACCCATTTCCTTTTTTATAATAACTAGGATTGCGGGGAGGAAAAAGTATTACACAATTTAGACGTATGAGTAGTGTTAGCATTGTGACTTGTACCAACATGATCTCGTTTTTGCACTTAGCATGGAATGTTTGACGATCAAGGATGACGAAGTTTACTCTAAGGGACATTCACTTGTTTCTATTCTTTGACCCTAAAAGTCACTTTCGTGATGAAAATCATACATTATGTCTTTACACATTTCCGTAGTATGTTGCAAGTCTTTTACTCTTCAATAAAGGTTAATAAAATTGAACTTTGGTGATGCTTAGATACTTTATTCTAGCATTGCGTGAGGGCACGGCAATGGCTTAGTATGGGGGAGTGATGAGATGGCATTTATACATGATCTCATCGTTCTTTTCGGGCTTTAAATGCATAAAAATTTCATAATATACCATATATATGCTTGTGTTTATTTACTTGTGTATTTTAGGTATGGGTATCGTGAAAAAGACAAAAGATCACAAGATACAAGGAAAAACGGACACGAGAAACGAAGCCGTACAAAGAACCGGGCCCTAATTCATGGAATATTCAACAAATACCCTTGAACACTTGAAGATATGCAAAATTGATCCTCAATGAATGAAGAAATGACACTTAAAACCTTTGTATGTTGATAATTACAAGTTTGGTCCTTTAAGATTGTCAAAATTACACAAATGGTCCTTCAACTTTGAAGAAATGGCAAGTTTAGTCCCTCAACAATTCAAAATAGCCAATTATGGTCCCTCATGAAGTCAAAGTTATATTGAAGACCTTTGAAGATCAAAAATGTCCAAGATCAGCCCTTGAAATATCTCAAAAAGACAAAAACAACCCTTTGAAACCTTTTTCCAAAGTTTTGTGCCAAAACTGCCAAAGTGTGAAAGATATTAACAAAGGGATATGAGTTTTGTTGCTGAAAAACACGTATTACACACTTTCTGAAAACACAAGGGCCAAAGTTGTATACTTGAAACATTCAAATGAAGAAATGCGCCAAACAACTTCCAATCCTACAAAAAACGGATCAAAAGTTACTACTGTTCACCCTATGAACCCAATAACTATCTTCATTAAAACAAAGGGTAAAATGAAATTACCCTTACCCACACTTGATTCACACGCCTGAAATCCCATCACAACCTTAAAACACTTACTCCCACTCACCAAGAGGCCCCACCACCAAAACCGTTTCACCATCATGTGCCAACTTCCTCACCAAGGCTTGCCACGTGTCAAGATAAACAGCTGAGATCCTTTGCTTCACCCCAAAGCTACTTTAAACGTCTAGGATCATTTTGGACAGCTCACAACCAAGAATTATCTAGAAGACTCAAGGGAAATTTAGAGAAATCAGTGCTAGGGTTTGTGAATAGTGTTTAGCCAGGCATTTGCCTATAAAAGGAGACCTCAACATGTGAGAGTCTCTTTGTTCCAGTTTTAGGCTATCAATCTTTGTAATTCCTTTTTAAGTTAATAAAATTTGAATTTCTGAAAATTTTGAATTCTCTTTTTTGATTTGGGAAAGGATCAAAGTCTTGGCTAAGCTTCATAGTTTGTCTTCGGTTTGGGCTGAGGTTGTGTCTGGTTTTTGCAATATCAAGGCTAATAATTCTATTTGGAGTGTGGTCCAAAGACTGGTGGTTAGTGCTACTGTGTATTTCGTGTGGCAAGAGCGCAATTATCGCTTGTTTAGGAATGAGTTCCGTACCTCGGATGTGATCTTTAATATCATTATATCCACAATTAGACTTAAACTTCTATCGTTCACGGTTAAATGGTCTAAAGATGCTGATGTGGTTGCTAAGGTGTGGAAGATTCCTAGGTTTGGTTTTAAAAGTAATGATATTCTTCATGATTTTATGGACTGTGATAATGATGTGCCTTAATACTGCTAGAATGAAGTTGTTGTATGAGCTGTGTCATAGCTTATGGCAGCTTTTAGGTTGGGTTATTAACTGCTTGAAGGGTAGGAGTTGGATGATCTTTTTTATTCCAGTTGTGTTATTGGACATGAGTTGTTCTGGTGGTGGTGATGTAGCGATGAAGGATGAGTTTTTTTGGGCTTGTCGTCTCAGGGAGTTGCTGTTATGGTTGGCATTGTGTTGCTGTTACAGGTCAGCTTTACTCTGCTTAACCTTTCTTTCATCTCTGCTGTGGTTGGTCTTTTGTTGTATTTTCAGGTTGAGGAATCTTGTGCTTCTCACATGGTATGTTTATTATGCGATGGAAGCTTGTACTTTGATATCAGTTTGTTGCATTTGCTGGTTTGAAGAGCCAAAAGTCCAGGGGAAATTTCTTGGTTTGTAGTCCCATCTATCTTTCCTTGGTAAAGTCCTTTGGTCTTTTGCTACTTGGATGGTTGTGCTCTACCCTGGTATATTTATCTGGTGGGTCGAAGGTTTTTTGGATGATGTTATTTGGTTCTTGGGTATTCCATTTTCTGATGGGATGTTTGGGAGGACATTTTGGGTGGATTGTGGAGGTTTGATGTGCTATTAGTGGTCATTAGGGTAGTTAGTGGGGGAGTGATCTATGCCTTCTAGAGCGTGCTGAAAGATGTGCCGTCTTGCTAGGTATGGTTCATTTCTTCCATTGTTCTACCCTTTTGAACAATTTTTTAGATTCCAAACCTGGTTTTGTTGATGCTTTGTCCTCCCTTGTTATCTTTCTAACCTTGTATCTGTTGATTGTCAAGCTAATAGATATATAGGTTTTGCATCATTGAGAGGATTCATGTTCAGTTGTACTCTTTCCCCCTTCTATGGTTTCCCACTGGGTTTTACATAGATGGGGGTTTTGAGGAGGCAATGAATGTGATGTGCTATACTGGCACCTCTCTTATTTCCTGCATTTAGTCTGATGGCGTTTTGGGTAGGTCTCTTTTATCTACTCTGCTTGTTTCTTAGTTGTGGTGGGGTTTTCCATTGGGATGGATTGGTTGGTCTTGGTTTCTTCCCTTTGTGGTTGAATCAAGATCAATCATGGATTCCGAAGTGGTTTCCTCATCACAAGCTAAGAACTTGCCTTGTATTAGGTGTGCCATGGATTGCAGATGCTTGGTCTTTTCTACTTGGATCAAGATTGTGTTATGGGAAGCAACTAGTTGTCATTCTTTTAGTTGCTTAGTTTATTTTGTTATGTATTGAGCATGGGGCTTGTCCATTGCCTTTACTTGTAGTTGTTTAGAGTATGGGATGTTGTCCATACCTTTTTTTTGTTGCTATTGCTTGTTAGTTGGGGATGTGTCCCATCTAATTTTTGTCAAGCTTTAGCTTTGTACTTCTGCCTTTGTGGCCTTTTCTTAATAAATTTACCGTTAAGAAAAAAAAACTATCTTCATTAAAACAAAGGGTAAAATGAAATTACCCTTACCCACACTTGATTCACACGCCTGAAATCCCATCACAACCTTAAAACACTTACTCCCACTCACCAAGAGGCCCCACCACCAAAACCGTTTCACCATCATGTGCCAACTTCCTCACCAAGGCTTGCCACGTGTCAAGATCAACAGCTGAGATCCTTTGCTTCACCCCAAAGCTACTTTAAACGTATAGGATCATTTTGGACAGCTCACAACCAAGAATTATCTAGAAGACTCAAGGGAAATTTAGAGAAATCAGTGCTAGGGTTTGTGAATAGTGTTTAGCCAGGCATTTGCCTATAAAAGGAGACCTCAACATGTGAGAGTCTCTTTGTTCCAGTTTTAGGCTATCAATCTTTGTAATTCCTTTTTAAGTTAATAAAATTTGAATTTCTGAAAATTTTGAATTCTCTTTTTTGATTTGATTAAAAGTTGGTGTTAGAATAGCCTAAATCTGAGTTCCATTTGATTGTTAAGACCTTCCTTAATCTTGTGGTTAAGGCACGTCTTGGTTCGTAAGGTTTTCAAGGTTCAAAGGCCTTGAAATCCTAGTTTCTGATTTTTGCTATATTTGTGTACTAACCCTTAGCCATAAGCCTTGAGCTCCTTCAAGCTTGTTGATGCCAAGCCTGGGAAGAGTTCTAAGCCTTTGGTTGAGATTGTTTGCTGCTTGTGTTGAAGATATATCATAATCAAAGCCTTGTTCTACTTTGAACATCAGCAGGCTTTGATCATCTTCTTTGAAGTACCTTGGTCTTGTTCTAGTTGTTGAACAAGGTCCAAGGAGCATAGTTGGCCCTCCTAGGATGTTGTGGAGGGCAGGTATAACGTCTTGTTAAGATTCCTCTCAAAATTTTATGTTACTGCCTGTTTTGGAATTGGTACTTTGATCTTGTGGTCTTGTGTTTGTGCTGGTGATTTTTGAGTTTGATTCTATTAGTTGCTACCTAGTAAGTGTTTTTGATCATTAAAATCAGTAGGTTATTAGAAGAAATCACAAGTTGCTTTGAAAAGTGGTTGATTAAGGACTGTTTGGGATTACTGGTTCATAAGGCCTTGTGGCCTTGAGACCTTGGTTCTTAGGGTTTGGGAGGTCTAAACAAGTCATTTTGAACAAGTTTTAGTCATTGGTTTAGTTTCTGAAAGTTTGGAAAAGGGATTTGAAATTTTGCAAAAATCTGATAAAAGTGTTGTTGAAATTGGTCAAACACATCAGATCCAATAACTTCTTTGTTTGTTGGATCTAAGGTCTGAAATCAGGTTTGGGAATAGTTTAGGTGATAAGCTATCTATTGGTTATCTGGTTGTTGAATTTGGTGGCTTATTGAGTGTGCTATAGCTTATCAAAGTTGGCTGAAGTGGTCATTTGCATCAACAAAGTGACCACCTCATTTTGTGTTTGCATTTGTTATCCTATTGTATGCCTTGTGATTTTGCTGCTTGGAACTTGTTTAAGTGCTGCTTGTGAGTGGATTTTGCTATTTGTTGTGCTTAGTATCTGGCTTATAAGCTAACTGGCTTATTAAGCCCTTATAGCCAAAATCTGCCATCAAAAGGTCAACTGACCTCTTGATTCACAAGGCCTCCTCCTTGAGTCCTTCACAAAAATTGCTTATAACAAGCCCATATACCATTCCTAATCATCTGGTGAACTTTGGAGTACTTTGACTTTTGGTCAAATAAGCACAAATTGGCTTATTTTTAAGAACTGCTTATTGGCACATGCAACAACTTGGCTTTTGTAATAGAAATCATTTTTCTTAGCTTAATAACAAATCTGGAAGGTTACAAGTCTTTTGGTTAAGCTTTTGCTAGAAAACTAGCTTATTTGGCTTTTTCAGCCAGCTTATTGGTTCTTACAGCTTATTCTACTTGGCTTTTTGTGATTTTCTTGATTGATTATTCTTAGTTAAGCTATTTGTGAGCTTTTGTAACAAACTAGAGCTTCTGAGGTGCCCTAAATCTCAAACCCGACTATTTTGTCGTTTTGTGGATTTATACTTTGCTTATTTCTAGCTTATTGAGTGTGCTTTTTCAAAATTTCTTTTTACAGATCTCATAAGCATCCCAAAAGAAGGTTGTGTGTCAAATTAGAGCTTATGGCATTGGCTTATTGCTTAATGGGCTGAAAAGCCCAATAAGAATAAGCTGCTTGCTTATTAAGCTGTGATAATCTCACATTCAGCTTTTGGGCCTTTAGAGTTTTGTGTTTAGAATCAAATTTTGAGTCAGATTTGGCTTTTCCAAGTCAATTGGGCCAAGTTTGACTTTTTGGGCCAAAAAGCCCATTAAGGTTGACTGTTTTTGGTTTTGGCCCATTTGAGGGCCCAATAGGGGTATTATGGTCATTTCACTTTGATTTTCTGTTTACTTAGGTTAAAATAAACTAGTTTGCAAGTTTTTAGAATTTTTTAGAATTTTTAGATTTTTTATAATATTTTAATATTATTTTATTATTATTTTTCAGATTTCACATTTTCCAACTTTTTACATTTTTCTTAGCTTTAATACATGAAAATAGGAATTTAGCAACTTTTAGAATAATTTTATCACTTTTAGATTAATTTTTATAATTATTTTAAGTTTTAATAGTTTTTAAATCATTTTAAATAGTTTTTAGTAGTTTAAAAATTTCTAAAAATAGTTTTTAATCTTTTTAGGTCATTTTAGAGGATTACCAATTGAAAAATCTTTATTTGGGTTTTTTGATAATTTATTTGATTTTTAGGGCTTTAATTAGCATTTAAAAATTAAATATTTAGTTATTTAAAAGGTTTGAAAAAGTTTTGATCATTGGTAAACTCTTAGTTTATTAATTTTGATTTTTGGTAAATTTTTGGAAATTTTTAGAATTAATTTTTTTATTTTTGTAGTTTTTACGGTTTTACGTCTTGTCGTCGTAGTAGTAATTTTCACGTCTTCGTCATCTTCTTTTCTCATCCCCTTCTAAACCAATCATTAATCATAAAAATTTAACAAGTTTTTCACACACATATACCTCCTTGGGAAACGAAATTCATTTGGGTCATTAGTGCTTGATTTTCCTAAATCATCACTTGATACTTTCCGCTTTTACGTTCCTTTTCCTAAAGGACGTAATTTACCACAATCAGTAGGCGAGGTTCCCTTAAGCAAAAGTTGAGCACGGTGGTAGAAGGTATGATGAAGTGAAAGCATAGCTCCATAGTTTCCAAAAGTCTTTCCTTTTATTTCATCAGATGGATATTGAGATGGCTCAAAATTTTTGATACCCGGATCGAAAACCTTTTCCTTTAGGGGGAAAAAAAGACTGATACTCAGTATACCTTGAAGATTCTCCCATAAACCGCACAATCTCATCCGAAGAAGGTGGAAAGAGAGGTGTCAAGACATAAGTACTACGGATTTTGGTGTCGTCCGGTTTCTTCTCCTTTGAGACAGGGTTCTTGACATCCGAAAGAGGGTAGAGACCATAATCAAAGTACAAAGGAGGAGAATCATGCTCATTAGGAAAGTATGTATTGAGAAAGGTGGCGAAATCTTCCTCAAATGAGTAATCCTCTAAAGTAGTATTGAGAGTTGTTGGTGGAGGATCTTCATCAAAAATTGGAGCAAAGTCATCCTTAGAAGACACAACACTTGAAAAATCACTCGAAAGAGTGTCAACATCATCAAAGTCATCATAAGTCGGCATGCCTTCATACTCGGAAGTAAAGTCATCATAATCATCCAAATCGGAAAGAGAATCATCATCATATTCATCATAGACTGGTGGAGCATCATAAATTGGTGGAGCATCCAAATTAGGAAGAGAATCATTAGGATCTTCCACATGGTCTTGAAAAAGTGGATTATCTTAGAAGGTCTCGAAAAGAGGATTGTTGTGTAACACAAAATCATCAAGCTGTGTACTTTCCAAAGTAGTTGTAACAAGCTCGTCTTGAAGCACATCAATCATTTTCGCTGATTCTTTTCCATTGGATTTTCTTGTAATCTTCCTCATTTTAAAAACTTGTTTATCATTCCCGACCCTAAGAATTAGCTCACCTTCGGCAACATCGACTAAAGCTTTTCCGGTTCTCAAGAATGGCCGTCCAAGTATTAACGGAATACGAGGATCCATCTCATAATCAACAACAACAAAGTCAACCGGAAAAGTGAAGGTACCAACTTTAACAAAAAAATCTTCGGCAATACCAACGGGGTAAGCGAGAGTTCTATTTGCTAGCTCAAGGGTCATACGGGTTGGTATAAGATCGGGTAACGATAACGTTTTCCAAACACTTAATGGCATTAAGTTGATACTTGCCCTGAGATCGGCTAAGGCAGGACATTCCTTGATTTGAGAAATTGAACAAGGTAGCACAAAACGACCGGGATCTCCAAGTTTCTCCGGAAGTTCTTTGAGAAGGACTAAGAACAATTTTCATTTAATCGGGTGTTGACAAACTCAACCATCTTCTCCTTCTTACTAAGCAATTCCTTGAACACTTTCACAAATTTCGGCATTTGAACAAGTGCTTCAACAAGGCTAATGTTAAAGTTCATTTGCGTGATCATCTTAAAAAAGGAAGTAACTTGAGAATCCTCCTTAGTGAGAAATTTTTACTTGTCTAAACGAGATGGATAAGGAATATTGGGCTTAGGAGGTGTAGGTGAAGAAGGTGAGGGTTGGGTTGTTGAAGGTGTAGAAGGTGAATGTTGAGAGGGTGAAGGGTTTTTCTTGGGTACATCTTCAGTAAGGGGTGAAGACGGTAATGGAGAACTATAACTAGGTGTGGTAGTAGTAGGGATAAATGGGGGTGGATGAGGTGGTGAAATGAGAGTAACTAGGGAAGGGGTAGAAGGTCCTACTAAATTTGCTCCACTGCGTGTAGTAATAGCACTCACATTAGCTCTAGGGTTGGTTTCAGTCGTAGAAGGAAGAGCACCTTAGGGACGAAGGGCTTGAAACATTTGAACGAATTTCCTATCCGTGGACTCTTGCATTTCTTTCATGGTTTGCTCATGATCGGTTAATTTTTGTAGAACCAAGTCCATTTGTGGATGAGGTAAATTGAACCCTTGTTGTTGAAAATCTTGGTTTGGGTATTGGTTGTATGGTGGAAAACCTTGAGGATTAAAACCTTGGTTTTGAATTTGATAAGTCCCTTGGTTTGCATTGTAGCCCCTCACATTTGCATGTTGTTGAAAATTAGCTCGTGGTGGCCCTTGGTTGTTTTAGGTGGGTGGGTGTGGTCTTTGTTGAAAACTGGGTGGAGCCAAGTAATTCGTTGAGTTATAGGACAAGTGATTAACATCGACATTCGGCTTGAAATGAACTCTCTCAGTGTTGTTGTAAGCATACACTTCCCTGTGAGATTGATCATAAGCCTTATCACAATTAGCATGAGAGTGTGGCCTACCACAAGTTTCACAAGTTATATTAAGAGCATGGACATGTGTAGTAGGAGGGTTATCTCTTAAAGCAAGTTGTTTTACTATTGAATTAAGCTCATTAATTTGATTAGTTACCTCACTTTCACTAGCACTAGCCATTGTAGCCCTAACACTCTTGGTTTGGACTTTGGCCTTGTTTTCTATGATTGCCCAAGCCTCATTCATTGATTTAACAAGAATATTACCCCCTAAAGCACTATTTAGTGAATCTTGGTCATTCAAATTTAATCCATTATAAAAAGTATTAATTTGATGCACTTTAGTAAAACCGTGTTGTGGACACTTCCTCAAAAACTCCTTAAAACGATCCCAAGATTCACTAAATGTCTCATCGTACTTTTGCTCAAAGTTAATGATGTCATTCTGCAAAGTGGTAGTACGTGAGGGTGGAAAGAAGTAACTGATAAATTTGGTTTCTAAGTCCGCCCATGTTGTAATACTTTGGGATAGTTCCTTATCAAGCCAAGTCCGGGCTTGTCCCTCGAGAGAGAAAGGAAAGAGGAGCAAACGAATTGTCTCTTGTGAAAACCCATTGTATTTTACAGTATTGGATAAGTGTACGAACCTCTTGATGTGATCGTAAGGATCATCATGAGTGCGGCCCAAGAAAGGTGTTGTGGAAACCATTTGAATAAAACCAGTCTTGAGCTCGAAGTTATTTGCATCAATAGCCGGCACCACAATCGCATCTTCATTGCTTTCAACATGTGATTGCAAGAGCTCGATCATTAGACGGTTATCCATTGTGTTAACAACAGGAGGGTCGATGACAGCGGCTTGAATAGATTTCCTTTTGCGTGAACGGGTACGCATACACCTACAAAAGAAAAGAATAGCAAAGAAATAGAAGAAATAAAGTTAACGTGAAAAGAAAATATTTTTGGTGCAAAACTTTTGAAAAAGAAATGCTTTTTATGATTTTTTAAATGTTTTTGGATTTTTGAATTTCTTTTTTTTTCGAAATTTTTTGAAATTCAAGCAAGAAAAATAACGTTCAAAAGTGAACGGATCCCAAAATCCAGCGCGTCTCTCACAAAAAAATATTAATCTTCACGAAAAGAGCCGGCAGCGGATCCATTTTAATAAAAGAATTTTTACTAAAGTTCGTTTTTCTCTCGACTAGATTCGAATTGAAATTGGATTTACATGCGATTCAGTTGTTCTTGGTAAAAGAAAGAAAGGTTGATTATCTATTTTAAAGTAAAGATGAAAACTTTAAAGTGTAAAACAAATGATAAAATAAAAAGGAAATTAAAAAATTAAAAAAAACTAATTAATCCAGAATAATTAATGACTTAATCCAGAATAATTAGAAAAATGCTAATTCGGAATCCATAGTTATGATTAATTCGGAATCCAGTGTTATACACATAATTTGGAATGTTATTTTTGATGTAATTCAGAAAAGTAAACATGCATCTAGTTCGGAAAAACTATAGTTTTCTAATTCGGGAAAACTGAAACTGTTAACTATTCAGAATAAGGGTTTATGAAGTCGGATTAATGAAAATAAGCTAAAATCAAATAAGCACTTAACCAAAACTTAAACCAAGCAAATTTTAGAAAAAGCTAAATAAACCACAAATTCAAAACTCTAAAGACACCAAATAATCAAAATTAATAAAATCAACTTTTAAAATATTTAAACTTTTAAAACCACTTAATTAAAAATAAGACAAACACAAAATAATCAATAAGCACAATAAGCTAAAATATCTACCACATCAAAACCATAAGATCAATAAAATAAGCACATCAATAATCAAATAAGCATAAAGATTAAACAAACTACATGATTAATCAAACCAACAATAGATTTAAAAACAAGAAAGGAAGAATGAGAATGATTATAAAAAGCTTGAAATTAAGATTAAGATTAAAGATTCAAAAGTAGAAGATTAAGATGAAAAGCTTGAAAACATTAAAGAAAAGTTAGAGAGAGAAAGTAATTAATCTACTCCTAAAACTTAATTAAACTAACTAACTGATACAAAATGAAGGATTAGGAGACTATATATAGGGGAAGGGAAGTTGGTGTTGTTGCTTCTCTCTTTCACTTTGTCTTCTCGTCTTTTTAATTACTTCGTCTTTCTCGACTTTGTCTCGTGATTTGTCGAATGATAAAATGGACTTGTCTTATAATTTCTTCTTTTATTAGACTTGGTTCTTCGACTTTGTTAAACTTCAGTCTTTGGTCTTTTTCATCGATAAATCTTTAGAATAAGCCTTTGACTTCCGTTCTTTTTGCACTCTTGATCTTTTGACTTCGTCTTTTGTCTTTTTCTTCGATAAAAGCCCGTGTTTTCTTCCTTTTTCATATTTTGGTCCTAAAACACAATAAAAACACAAACCACGCATAATTCCGACTTTTACGACATAAAATACACGTTTTGGTCTCGTTTTTAATTGTTTTAAGTGGTAAAAGAATAAGTGTTTTCACACTTATTAAGATTTTAAGAAAATACACACTTCCTTTGTTTCATTAGCAAAATGTGACAACCCTAGATATTGGATTTGTCACTTTTGACTGTTTGACTTTGATTATGTGCTTCGTGTGCATTTACGTGCAATATGTTTATATTTGAGCGTTGGATTGGATGTTAGTCATCGTTCGTGTATTGCGTTGTACATTATATAATGTTATGATGGGGTTAGTTCGTGCTCATTGGTTCACTTAGATGTAACTATGATTGAATGCGGTGCTATTTTAGGAGTTTATGTGTACGTATATGTATTATAGTAAATCGTAATTTTTACGATTTAGGGTTTAACATTTTGAGGTCTCGGATGAGGTATTTAGTCACGGGAATAATTTACAGGATGGTTTTAAGTCATTTAGGACTTAGTTATAAAGTTTATTTCATATTTTAAGAATTTTCATAAAACTGTATATTTTACGTATTTTACGATAATCGAGTAAAATTGACTAGTTAAAAGGTTTAGGTGTAATTATTTAATTAAGGGATTAATAAAAAATATATAACTAAGGAAACAATTATTAAAAAACAAATTTAATAATAAAATAATAAAAAAATATAAATTTTGGTAAAAAAAAATTTATAAGGGACGGTGGAAAAAAAAGAAAAAGGAAAAAATAAAAAAGGAAAGTATTATTTGTATTGGGCTAGGATTCTTATTGTTTTAGTATAAATACAAAAAATATATTATTTTCTCCAGCTCTTTTTTTTAGTCGACGTGTTTTAAAAGAGGATTAAGGTTTCCATTAATTTTTCTTGATTCAAGGTAAGTGATCAATTTAACTTTAATATAATTCATGTTTTTATTAATTAATCTGTAGGTCTACGTTTTCTTAGGATTTAGCAATGTATGAATTTATCTGTTGGAAATACGTTTTACGCATTTAGAAAGTCTCGGTCACTCCAACCATGTAGTTATAGGCTCGTAGTTAAGTTAAGTGTCATTTATTACATAGCCCGACCCATGAGCATGTTCATGGGCCGGAAGCCCAAGTCCTTTAAGGACTTGGGGTATTTAAACCTCTTTCCACCATGGAAAGAGGTGTTGGTTGTTTATTTCTCACTTTTACATAATACAAGTTTCTTTCACTTCTCTCTCTAACGTTCTCTCTCTAGAAAAACATCAACCCTCTTGATTCATAAAGATTATCATTGTTCTACAATTGGTATCAAGAGCATGGGATGAAATAAAGGTTGGTTTTGTGTTGTTCATGTTCACTTTGGTGTGTTCATGTGTTTTTGATTGATCTTTACCCAAGTTTCAATTTTTTTCTTCGTGTTTTTGACTCTTCAAGTGCTCCATATATCTTCTACATACCTTTAGTAGTGTTTTGGGTGTTTTGGTTTGGTTCAAATCACGTTTTTCTTGTCGAAAATCTCATTTTTTAGCCTAAAAAGTTCATAACAGTACCGTTAAGCACAATCGGAAAAGGGTTTAAGGATTCCAATCAGTCAAATCGGAAAAGGGTTTACATATTCCAATCAGTATTCCGATTGGCAAGGATTCAGATTGGCTAGTATTCCGACGGGTTTCAGATTGGTATTCTTCAACATTCCGATTGGTTTGTATTCCGACCGGTTTTCAGATTGGCTAGTATTCCGACGGGTTTCAGATTGGTATTCTTCAACATTCCGATTGGTTTGTATTCCGACAGGTTTTCAGATTGGCTAGTATTCCGACGGGTTTCAGATTGGTAAGTATTCCGACCAGGTATTCTTCAACATTCCGATTTGCTAGTATTCCGACGGGTTTCAGATTGGTAAGTATTCCGACCAGGTATTCTTCAACATTCCGATTTGCTAGTATTCTGACGGGTTTTAGATTGGTAAGTGTGCCGACCGGTTTTCAGATTGGTGAGTATTCCGACCAGGTATTCTTTAACATTCCGATTGGTTACTTTTAGCATTTCGACGGATTAATTTTGAGACTTACGACACTTTGAGATTTTCACATTGAGACTAAGAAGTTTGGGTATTGAGATAGTATTTTCAACTTAGAGGATTTCGTTTCAAGTTTGTAATCTATCACAAAAACACGCAACATCTTTATTTCAACAACATTAAAACATTTAACCTTATTTCATTGTTCGATCATCTTTGATAATCTTTTTTCAAGGGATCACAACATGAATTCACATTCATTTATGCCAACTATGACTTCACTCACCGATATATCGATCATTTCGGGTACCGATACTCGCCCGCCTTTGCTCATCAAAGATTTATTTGAATCATGGCAAAGTCGCATGAGAACGTACATCATGGGCAAACAAAGTGGTCGACTTATGCTAGAATCAATTGACAAAGGTCCATTAGATTGGGGAGAGGTTACAGTCAACAATGTGACAAGGCCAAGGCAGTATCATGAGTTAACCGATGCCAACAAACTCATTGCAGATGCCGATGAAAGGGCTGTGCAGACAATTCTTCAAGCCCTTCCACCTGATATCTTCAGAATGGTGAGTGAACATAAAGTGGCCAAGAATCTTTGGGATCGACTTGCGGTTTTGCTACAAGGGACATCTCTCACTAAGCAAGAATGAGAATGTCAATTATATGATTTGTTTGATAGATTCCAATACATTCCAGGGGAGACTCTTCATGATTTTTACTGGCGTTTTACTACTCTGATGAATGACATGAATGTCTATAATCTAAGGATTGAACAATTTCAGTTAAACACCAAGTTTTTGAACACACTACCCCCTGAATGGAGTCAATATGTGACGGATGTCAAAATGATTCGTGATCTACACAAGTCCAATTTAGATCAACTATATGCTTTCTTACAACAACATGAGAAGCATGTGATCCAAAACCGAATCTCTCAAGGACCTTATCATGAACCAATGGCATTATTGGCAAATCATCCTACACTGTCATATCACAACTCTCAGCTTGCTTTAGGACACAAATCTTCATATCAACCTGTGTATCAAACACCAAGCTTTCCACAGTACTCGATTCTGCCACCGCCACCAACATCTTATCACCAACCAGCAACATCATCATCACAAGGAGATTCACACCCATCACCTTATGCTTCACATCAGTATTCACCGTATCAACCTCCCACCAATCCTGTTAGTACCTATCCACAACTCGAGGCTCCTCAACATCATTACTCACATCAAGAAAGTGTTCCAACCAATCAGTTTGTTGCTCAACCAGCATCAGCATTATACTGTGAAGATGACATCCCTGTCCCTGAATTTAAACAAGGAGATAGCCCTACTGAAGTCCTAGCTCTGTTGTCTGCATTTTTAAGTCAAACTTTAAACAAAAGAGGTTACCGAGGTTCAGCACCAACTAACAATCAGTTAAGGAACTCGTCTAACTCTCGACAACAGGCAACAATTCAGGACGGCAGGGTCATGGTGCAACCACTTCAAGGGAGATCAAATTCGTCTACTGCTGGTGCACGTTCATCCAATACTACTGCTACAAGGGCTAACAGCACTGGTAAAATGAAGGTGGTTATTTGCTACAACTGCAAAGGGGAAGGGCACATGGCCCGAGAATGCAAGCAGCCTAAGAGGAGAAGGGACGACACTTGGTTTAAGGAGAAGATTTACCTGGTGAATGCTCAAGCCCAAGGTCGTGAGCTTGATGAAGAAGAATTGGCATTCCTTGCAGATCCAGGAGTAGCGGAAACTGATCGTCCCACAACAGTCATCACCAACAATGCTGCTTATCAATGTGATGATTTGGATGCATATGACTCGGATTGTGATGATTTTAACACCGCCAAAGCAGCTCTTATGGCAAATCTTTCACTCTATGGGACTGACACCATTGCTGAGGTACCAAATACTGCTACAAATACTAGCATTGTACCTTATCAAGTTGAGCAAATGTCTGAGTATTCTGAAGAGCCTCCGGTGGTTAGTAATTCAATCGATGAGACAAACAATGATAGCAATAACATTGCAAGTCCTCAGATTTTGAGTGAACCACAATCGGAAGCTCCTATGACTATTAATTCGTCTGCTCAACCTGATTTGGTTATGGTCCCTGCATCTTTGCTTAGCCAAATGAATAATGCAGTCCTTGAAACCCTTAATGCTAATCAGACTTTATCTGCTGAGCTTGCTTTGCATAAAGACAAGATTAAAACCTTGGAAATGACTCCTGTGTCCACTACCTTAACCAATCCTGAATTTGATAGGTTTAGGAAAGTTCAAATGGACAATCTGCTTGAAATTGAAAGTTTAAGAGCAAACCTTTCGAATGAGCTTAAAGAAAAAGAGTCAGTCGTCACTAATTTTCAACAACTTCAAACAGATTTTGAAATTCTGGAATCCAAACAGCTTGAAATGGAAATTAAGACGTCTAACAGAATAAAAGAAACGGAACTTAAGCTTTTAAAACAATATGCCGCTTCACATCTAGTACACTTGTTTCATGCTTCATTTAAAGAGTTCAACTTATCGCGTCTCATAGACTTACCACCTAACCCGGGTTATGCAAAGCAAGCACTTAACCACAACCCCCGACTGTATGATGCAACAAAGTTAGGTTTGGCATTAGACCCGATAGTGTTCTCAAGTGATTCTATAACACCATACAATGAAAAGCAGTTAAAATTACTTTTGACATATCCTGAATATGATTATGCTTCAATGAATGCAAAAAATGCCACAATAGATCTTAGAACTCGTTTTAATATGAAAAAGAAAACTCTCCAAACATCCACTTTCATGCCGACTAGAGAATGCCTTAGTATAATTCCTACACTTGTCAACTCGGACAAACCAAAGGAAATTCCTAAGAATCTTCCCCCGGTTAGTACGGTAAGGCTCAGTATTGAAGAGCTTGGGCAATACCTTACCGATTTTGACAAGGTCATCTTGGAATGTACGACTTCAACGGCTCAAATCGCTGGAGAATGGGCATTCGAACACATGAAATCGGTGTTTGAAGAAGCAATCGTTCCGTTTGTGAACCATATTAAACAAGGAGTCTATAATCTAGCGTGTAATTTAAGTTTTGAAATTGGTGAAGTTCAAAAAGTTTTCAATAACATGGATGATGCTTATGAACAACACTTAATTGAAAAGGAAAAGATCTTATCAGAATATGACTGCTTTTTAGAACATATGGTGTCTCTTGAAGTGATGCAAGTTGTTACTATTCAATATACTCATGAAATTTCATCTACTGTGAATATTTGTGATGATGTGCATAAATCTGTGAATACTAATGAACATGTGAATACTGTAGAAAATCATTCTTGTCATGAATCCAACGCTGAATTTTTAAAGCTTCAAGATTCATATAATACACTTTCAAAAAGTTTTAACGAGCTTCAACAACACTCTATATCTCTTGAAATTGAGAATCAATCAAAAAATGAAACTCTTTCAAAACTAAATGATGGTGGAAACTCCGTTGAGACAAGTGACAAGATGATTCAGATGGTTCAAAATTTAGAAGAAGAGATGATGAGACTTAAGAGAGAATTAGTAGAAACAAAAACGGAACTAGAGGCTGCAGAGGCTCACAATCATGTCCTAGAAACTAGAATTAATTCTATACTAGGCGAGCGTGAACAAGTAAGGCAGGGAGACTCACAAATTTCTGGTTCAATAGAAGAACACCTCGCGTTTAATGCGACAGAGCGAAAGTCTTTAATTGACAGACTGAACAAGAAATGTGAGGAAACCTCTGACCTAAAAATTCAGCTCATAGACAAAAACATGGTTTTGGCCGAGTTAAAGGAGACACTTCTTCTCACCCGACAAGAAGTTGTTAATAACTTAGCTAGCCATTCTGCACCGTCCTCTAGTGCTCCTACAACCAAGTCAGTAGTGCTTTATAAGAACCCGCTACATAAGAAAAACCCGGTTACCTACCATGACTATATGAGGAATGCAACTAAGCACGTAGATCTGGTTAGGGATATTTTAGACGATTTATATGCGCTAGATCCCTCAAGCAGTTACTACTACACAGCTCATGAATATATTAAGCGTGTTCAATATTGCTTAGCATATTTGCAATATATAGGCAAACCGGGTTCTGCACTACTAACAACTCGACCCATTGCTGTCACTCCATTCAATAAGACTCCAGGAGCAAAACCGTCATTGACACTATCAAGTAAGGCACCTTTAAAATCTGTAACTAATGTTCCCTTGGCTTCTACAGGAGTAAATGTGTCCACTAAGGCTAAAGGATCTCGAGGAAAGAAAGATAGGATCAAGCCTTCCACTAATAGGACTGAGAAGAAGAAAGTAGAAGTGCACCCTAGGAACGTTATTTCAGTTTTAAATAAAAAGAATCATGTAGCTAAGATAAAAGGTCCTCTTTATGAGTGGAAACCTAAGCAAAGTGTGAATTCTAATGCGAAATGTTGGAATTGTAACGAATGTATGTTTTCTAAGCATCATGATTTATGCCTTATTGATCACGTGAATGAAATGCATGCTATTAAGAACAATCTTGAATGGACTCCAACAGGGAAGAAATTTACCCAAGTTGGATGGCAATGGAAACCCACTGGTAGGACCTTTACTGCAAATGGAACTACGTGCCCTTTAACTAGGATCACATCCACGGAAGTTAGGTCTAAGCGTCCTTTAAATAGGAACACTAGCACTAAGAAATGGAAAAAGCGCCCTTTAACTAGGTCTGCCCCCACTAATGTGCCTACCAGTGGTGATGTCCCCAGTCAAAAAGTACCTCAGAATACTAGACAACTAGAATCTAAGCCAACCACTAGTAAGAAAATCTGGAAACCTAAAGTTTTGTCTGATAGCAAATCTAAGATAACTATATCTGTACCTGCTAACTCAGAAGAACAATTAGAATCCGATACATCGTCTGTGTTTGGTAAAATTTTCAGGTCGTCCAAATTATTCTTTGGTATTTGGACTCGGGGTGCTCCAAACATATGACTGGAGACCGCTCGATGCTCAAAAATTTCGTCAGCAAGTTTCTAGGAACGGTAAAATTCGGCAACGACCATATTGCAAAGATTATGGGTTATGGTGAATATCAAATTGGGAATGTCACGATTTCAAGGGTTTACTATGTAGAGGGACTTGGTCACAATCTATTTTCAGTAGGACAATTCTACGATTCTAACCTTGAAGTGGCCTTTCGACAACATACTTGCTTCATTCGCGATCTTGCAGGAAATGATTTGTTAAAGGGTTCTCGAGGGGATAATCTATATACTTTGTCTATTCAAAACATGATGGCCGCCTCTCCTGTTTGCTTACTCTCCAAAGCATCTAAGACCAAGTCATGGTTGTGGCATCGTCGGTTATCTCATCTTAACTTTGATGCTATTAACCATTTGGCTAGAAACGAACTTGTTCGTGGTCTTCCGAAACTTAAGTTCGACAAGGATCATTTATGTTCCGCATGTTCATTGGGGAAAAGCACCAAGAAATCTTACAAACCTAAAGCAGAAGACACCAACCAAGAACCACTGTATCTTTTGCACATGGATCTTTGTGGGCCAATGCGTACAGCTAGTGTGAGTGGTAGAAAATACATCCTCGTCATAGTGGATGATTTCTCAAGGTTTACATGGGTAAAATTTTTAGCATCTAAGGATCAAGCACCAGAGTATATCATTACCTTCTTAAAGATGATCCAAGTACGTCGTAATGCTACTGTTCGCCGCATTCGGACTGATAACGGCACTGAGTTCGTTAATCAGACTCTTCGCACTTATTATGAAAAGGTTGGTATTTCTCATGAAACATCTGTGGCTCGCACTCCACAACAAAATGGTGTCGTTGAAAGACGTAACCGTACACTTATGGAAGCTGCTCGAACTATGTTGATTTATGCGAATGCACCTTTATTCTTATGGGCAGAAGCAGTGGCAACCGCATGTTATACCCAAAACCGCTCAATCATTCGCAAACGTCATGGTAAAACTCCATATGAGCTACTTCATGGACACAAACCCGATATTTCATATCTTCATGTGTTTGGTGCACTTTGCTATCCAAATACAAATAGTGAAAATCTGGGAAAACTTCAACCAAAGGCTGATATTGGAATTTTCATTGGCTATTCACCTGCAAAGAAAGCTTACCGGATTTATAACCGTCGTCTTGGCAAGATTGTAGAAACTTTGGATGTCGATTTTGATGAGCTGACAGCGATGGCTTCTGAGCAATACAGCTCTGAACCCGCATTACACGAGATGGGAACCGGTACAATCAGTTCCGGCTTAATTCCCAACAACCCTACTTCTCCATCATTCATACCACCAACAAGGTCCGAGTGGGATAAGTTATTTCAACCTATGTTTGATGAATTCTTTGATCCACAGAGTAATGATTCTTCAGCACCCGCAGCAGTAGCTCCGATTCCCGTAGTTGTTGCTCAAGATAATGGAAATGAATCCGAAGCAACTACTGTTACTCTTGAACAAGATGTACCATCCCCCACCAATTCTCAAACAACACCTGAATCATCACCCCCACTCGTTCCTAATGATGTTGAAGAGGATCTATATGATCACGATCTGGAATATGCTCACTTACAAGAGCTTCCCTTCTTTGGTTCACATATACCTGAAGACCCTACCGGTGCGTCTACCTCAGAGGAAGCTCCTGTCATCGTTCACTCCCGACCACCACGGATTGAAACTCACAATACTAAATGGACAAAGGATCACCCAATCCGCAATATTATTGGTGACATCGATCGACCAGTCTTAACACGTCATCAACTTCAAGAACATGCCTTATTTTGCTATTTTGATGCATTTCTTTCAGACACTGAACCTAAAAACTGGCAACAAGCAATGACCAAATCATCATGGATTGAAGCCATGCAAGAGGAACTCAATGAATTCCAACGTCTTGAAGTGTGGGAATTAGTTCCATTACCCAGCAACGTTGAAATCTTGACACTGTTGTGGGTATACAAGGTTAAGCTCGATGAGTTAGGTAGTGTGCTGAAAAACAAAGCTAGATTGGTCGCTAGAGGTTACAAACAAGCTTTGGGTATCGATTTTGAAGAATCCTTTGCTCCTGTTGCACGATTGGAGGCAATTAGACTATTCCTTGCTTATGCTGCTCACATGAATATGATCGTCTACCAAATGGATGTTAAGACGGCATTTCTTAATGGCGAATTAAGGGACGATGTCTATGTAAGCCAGCCGAATGGATTCGTCAATTCAGAGTATCCTAATCATGTGTACAAGCTCAAGAAGGCTCTTTACGGGTTGAAACAGGCTCCACGCGCGTGGTATGATCTCTTATCGACGTATCTCATCTCCAAAGGCTTCTCCAAAGGCAAAGTGGATCCCACATTATTCATTCTCAAGGAGGACAACGACATGATACTGGTACAAATTTATGTTGATGATATAATATTTGCTGCTACTAATCAACGTTTGTCTGACCGTTTTGAGAAAATTATGTCCACACGCTTTAAGATGTCAATGATGGGAAAAATTTCATTTTTCTTAGGGTTGCAAATTTCTCAGAATCCCAAAGGCATCTTTATTAATCAATCCAAATTTGCTCTTGAATCTTTAAAGAAATATCACTTTGAAAACTGTGACCCCGTGGATACTCCAATGGTGGAGAGATCCAAGTTAGATGAAGATAAGGAAGGGATAGCTGTCGATCCTAAACTTTATCGTGGAATGATCGGCACCCTTCTCTATCTGACTGCTAGCAGGCCTGATTTGCAATTTGCTATAGGCATGTGTGCCCGGTATCAGGCTCGGCCTACCGAAAAGCACTTACATGTTGTGAAAAGGATCTTTCGGTATCTAAAAGGAACACTTAATCGTGGTATGTGGTATCCGAAGGATTCCTCTATTGCACTAATTTCATATGCAGATGCAGATTATGCCGGGTGTCAAGATACCAGACGTAGCACTTCTGGCAGTGTGCAACTCCTTGGAGATAGACTTATTAGTTGGGCATCAAAAAGGCAGAAAAGCGCTGCGATATCAAGTACTGAGGCTGAATACATTGCTATGTCTGGTTGTTGTGCTCAAGTTCTTTGGATGAGGTCACAATTGACTGACTACGGTCTTGGATTCAACAAAATCCCGATGTACTGTGATAACAAAAGTGCAATCGCTCTATGCTGCAACTACGTTCAACACTCTCGAGCAAAGCACATTGACATCCGCTACCAGTTCATCAAGGAGCAAGTGGAAAATGGAGTGATCGAACTATACTTCGTCAACACCGAGTATCAGCTGGCAGATATCTTCACAAAGGCCTTAGATCGAGGACGCATCGAGTTTTTGATCGAAAAGCTAGGCATGAAATCTTTTTCACCAGCGACACTTAAGGAGTTGGCAGAAGAATCAGAAGAATAGTACTGGTAAACTATTCTCGAGTATCCTTTGATCGTGATCTTGTATATTATAGTACATACTTAAACCATCAAAAGCAAAATACAAAAGTATAAAACCAAGAAAAACCATAAAAAATATAAAATCAAGAAAAACCATAAAAAAATATAAAACCAAGAAAACCCAAAAATATTTTTATTTTTCAAATCGGGCATGTCTTTTAGTACGGTAATATTTACGGCTTTAGAAATGTCACTTAAAATTGACACGGCGCCATAAATAGAGTCCGTATAAAAGTTGTATAATTTTTAAAACATGCCCATTATGGCTTGTAGTTATTTCAGACTGCAACCCGCCTTTCGCATTAAAGTCACGTATTTCCTCTAAAAACGTTGGCTCACAACGGGAATTAATTTTCTCGGGCAAGGTTTACTTGAAAACCTTGTAAGGGGCTAAGTTTACTTTATAACTTGGTCTAACACAAATTAGTGTACGTTTCAGTGCACTTATTTTGTTTAAATAAGAGAAATCTTATTGCCCCTAGAATTGTTTTTAGAAAATCATTAATCAGAAAAGGTCTTCATATGATAATTGTCCCATTAAATGCCATGACTACAGCTCTTTAATTAGAAAACGGGTCACCAATTAAGGGGGAGCAAATATCATATCATTTTGAACATGATTTGGTCTTCATATTATCTTGTCTGTCATCTTTCTGTATGAGCATTATGTGCAATGTGTGCCTTGTATGGAGTTTATTTTAAGTTGGCATTAGGTTTTATTGGCGTGTCTCATTTATAGGGATATTGGCTAGAAAGATTCACCTTAGTGAGTTGTTAACTAGTCTTTAATAACTAGTTTTATGCCATCCATCAAAATTGGGGGACCAATTTGCAATTTTTGCAAAAAATGGTTAGACACTTTGACCTAAGTCAAAACTTTTTCACTCCCATTTTTGTTATCCTACACGCGACTCACACACACCATTTGTCCTTCACTGCTGCCATTGATATTCTCCAAAGAGGTTGCATCACTTAGGTTTCTTGATCGTTTCTTGCTGAGAATCCATCTAAGGTACACTAACAAAACATGTGCTATCTTTCCTACCTATGTTTTCTGTGGCTATACTCTTTCTTCTTCTCGGATTGAATCATGCGATATAGGGTTTCTATATAAATGTGAATAAACATCATGTTTAACTAAGGGGATTTAATCTTTATTAGGTTTTAAACAATGGGTTTGCATTAATCTGCTTAACACAGCCTAAAAGCCATAAAAATCGCGAATTATAGATCCACCTAGGTAACTCCGCCAACATTCCGATGAAGATAAGGTTAAGATTCCGATTGGGTATTCCGATCGGTTATTCCGATCGGACATTCTAAATAGATATTCAGATTGGACCTTCACTTTGGATATTCCGATTGGTCTTTTCAGATTGGCTCTTTCCGATTGGTGCTTTCCGATTGGTGCTTTCCGATTGGTGCTTTCCGATTGGTGCTTTCCGATTGGTGCTTTCCGATTGGTGCTTCCGATTGATGCTTTCCGATTGATGCTTTCCGATTGGTTGTTTCCGATTGGTGGTTTCCGATTGGTGGTTTCCGATTGGTGGTTTCTGATTGGTGGTTTCCGATTGGTGGTTTCCGATTGGTGGTTTCCGATTGGTGGTTTCCGATTGGTGGTTTCCGATTGGTGGTTTCCGATTGGTGGTTTCCGATTGGTGGTTTCCGATTGGTGGTTTCCGATGAGGTGTATAGCATTCTGATTTGGGACTATGAGATTAGAGATTCTTATTTGCTTATGTTGCTAGATTGTTTCCTATATAAGTGGTTTTATAGCATTTGCGAAAAGATTGTTGTAGCATCATCACTTTAAGCTAGCATGCCTCCACACTATGCAATTGCCTTAGATTATCTAAGGATTTCGACCTAGATTGCATTATTTACTTATTAGGCTTTAAGTAAATTAGGGCCACTTTCACGAAACCAAGTTTTATTGAAATTAATTAATTTTATCTCTTAAGAATACTTGAACGGTTTCTTATTACAGAAGTTCCTCTTATTTAATAAGTTGACTCCTCTGTAAACAAAAGAGATACAAATTACTTATTCAATGTCTTGCGTTTTTGTTTTCAGGCCATGGAAGACAAAGTTTCATCATTGTCTTGCCCTCTGTTCAAGCCTTCTTTTGTCTGGGTTGACGGAAATCCTACAATTCCTGATGTAGTGGTTGAAACTAAACCAAAAACCATTAAAGTTTTGGTTGAATCTAAACCAAGACCTACTGAGGTGTTAGTAGAAATGCAACCTAGACCTACTGAGGTTCTGGTTATGAAAACCAAGATACCCAAATAGTTTAAGAATTAATGCTAGGTTGTTATCCATTTAGAATAAAATGTCTTTGGCATGTCTGTGTGTTGTTGTATGTAAGGACCTAGTCCAACTGAACCATGTTTGTATGGTGTTTCTCTATTATATGTGGTAATAATTGATATGTGTTATTCCCTATAGCTTCAAATATATATATTTTGTATATCATTTGTGCTTATTTCATCAAAGCAGGAACCATGTCAATTACAAGAGAACAACAACAACAATCAGATCTCGCATTAGTACCACTCAATGCCCGACTACCACTTGCAGAGAACAACTTTCGGCTGAAAGAGGATTTTGATCCAAACATCGCTGCTTTCAAAGTTGCAATGGACATTCTTGACATGTCACCCATTAAAGATGCCCTTAGAGCTACTGCCTCAGTTCCAGAAATCTACATTCATGAATTTTGGGCCACAGCATCGATTACTGCAGCAAAGGAAGCATCTAAGACATCGATCACTTTCACAATCAACAAGCAAAACTTTACTCTTGACTTAAGCTTATTCAGGAAGTTGTTCAAGTTTCCCAAATTAGCAAAAGGAGAAAAGTTTGTGCCTAATCCAAAAACAGAAGAAGTGCTTCAAGTACTTAGAGCTTTAAACTATGAGGGTAACATTCAAAATCTATCTCAGTTCTCTACTGCATGCATTGGTCAACCATGGAAAGCAATCGTCATCATCATAGCCAGGTGCCTCACTTCAAAGACTCGTGGTTATGACCAACTGAGACCACCTCAGGCTCATATACTTTGGGGCCTATGCACTGCATCTAAAGTAGATTATGCTCTACTTCTTTGGCAAGAAGTGTGTTACCAATTCACCAGTACCAAGAAGAAATCACTGCATCTTCCGTTTCCAAGATTCACAAAACTTATCATCAACCATTTCATGAAGAGTGATCCTTCTATTGACAAGCGTGGAAACTTCTTCTACCATACATCAGATGATGACCATGTGTTGGATCAAATGGGTGACGAGAAACATCCCAGTAAGTACTCACTGATTCCAGCTTTAGTGCCTGACACCATGATCAATGACGGGATCAAGGAAAGTGAACCTTACAAACAAATTCTTCTGGACATTGAAACACAATATAAAAGGGTAAATGCAGATCCATCCGAAAAACAAAAGGGTAAAAGGAAAAAGACTGTTGTCAAACGCCAAAAGACTTCTTCACCCCAAACCAAAGGTAAAGCTAAAGGGAAAGAGCAGCTACGTGATGAAGATGCGGATGAACAAGATCCCTTAGTACAAATGTCTGAAGAAAAACAGATGCGGATTGCACAAAAGTTAAGTAGGATGGAGGCACAGAAAACCGGTAGTGGTTCTAAATCAAAAACTCCTGCCGAGTTAGCACTGGAAGCTTTTGGAGATCCAGACGATCCAACTGATGAAGAGGAACAAGATACCAGACTAGAGGAAGAACTCACAGACCCAACAAATCAAGATGATGACAACGTAGATGATTATATCAACTACGATTATGAAGATCAAAATCTGGAAGGTGGAACAGATATGGAAACAATTCTGTACGATGACGTCAATCTTAGCAAACCACTTCCACCTCCTTCATCAATAATAGCAGCAGAAGATGCTCATCTGACGATGTTTCCTATACAACAAAACATACCCCCTCCACCACCAGTCTTCAGCACTGTTGTAACAACCGTCCCGCCGAGTGAACCAACAATCGAGACCATTCAACCTGTATCAACCACCACCCCCGTAATTACACCCACACCATCACCGATAATCAATCAACCTGTATCAACCACCATCCATGTAATCACACCTACGCCGCCACCGGTAACCCATCAACCTGTATTAACCACCACCCAAGTGATTACAACGATGCCTCTACCGATTGTCGATCCTCTTGTGCCAACAACTGCCCCAGTAATTGTACCAACATCGCCACCTATCCTCGAACAACTTGTATCAACCACCATCCAATCCACAACCTCGTTAGCAATTGCAGTAACTCCTCTACCAACAACAACAACAGTACAACTAGCATCCACTCCCACTCTATTTCTCACAATCAATGATCCACTCATTCAGCAACTCCAACAACAAATGGAATCACAGGCAAAAACTATTGCGGCATTGGAGAAAAGGATAAATCATGTTAAGGCACGTGACGAACGAAAACAAAAACGTGATGACAAAAAACTTCAAGAATCATTCGAAGGTGTCATTAGACTTAAAAAGCAACAAACACAATTTATTGCTGAAAAGGACGCACGTGACAAAGAAAATGCTGCATTTCTCGATTCCATCAATGATTCAATGACTAACATCATCCAACGTGAAGTTAGGGCATGTGTACATCAGGAGCTTCCAGCATTATTCATAAATGGCCTTACTAACTTACAATTAATGCAAACATTGGAGACTCGGTTAACCAACATTGAGTCACCCATCACAGAAGCTCAACACGAATTACAAAGAGCTCTTCGTAAGGTCATAATGGAAGCTTCCAACACATCACCAGTAGAAGACACTGTAGTTCCCCAATCTTCCAAGAAACGGAAACGACAGGAGTCAGAAAATGAGGAAGAAGAGGAAAAGAATGAGGAGGAAGAACACTCCGATAAAAATGAAGAAGAAAAGAACGAGGAAGAGGAAGAGGAAGAGGAAAAGGACGAGGACGAGGATAAGGACGAGGATGATGACAAGGACGAGGATGAGGACGAGGATGATGACAAGGACGAGGATGAGGACGAGGATGAGGATGAGGACGATGGGGAGGATAAGGATGACGATGAGGATGACGAGGATGACGATAGTGATGCGGATGACGATAATGGGAATGGTAAGGATAAGTAGAAAGGGGATGGTGATAAGGATGAAGGTAATGGCACCAATGGAGAAGAATCTAAAGAATCTGATGCACGTTCAAAAGAAAAAGTTGCTGATAAACAAGCTGAGAGTGAACACATCACCACTGACGAGCATGATGAAACCACTGACAAAACCACAGGTAAGTCATCTGAACCAGCTCTTACTAGTGTATCACAAGTAGATCCTATACTACCACTAGTACAAGCCGAACCAATGATTGAAGACGAACCATCACCGTCTGTGGAACATCACTCTCCACCGCCTACTCTTGTTCAGCATCACACAGAAACAGCCACAGGTACTTCTTCTGCACCGGTTCCTACTAATATCTCATCCACAGCACCTGTTGAACCCGAACCTATGCAAGAAGACGACCCGATACCATCGGTGATACATAACTCTCCCCCTCAGCATTACATTGATATGGATATTGACGAGTTAAATCAACCAGATCCTGAGTTTGCCGACACGTTCACTGTTGATGAGACGGTTCCCGTACAGCCATGGCTTACACAAGCAACAACTGCACGTATAGTTTCTGACAGTGAAAAGGCGGACCTCACACAATTCCTCAATAATCCTATCGACTTCTCTGGATTCTTGATGGATAAATATGGAGTGCCTAGCATTGATACAAATTTACTTCAAACAACGATCAAAGACAAGAACTTCTGGGCTTCCATGAAGATTGCCGAAACTGAGGGAGAATATCATTTTAATGAGCTCATGAAAGCAATCAAGACAACAGCATCAGGTGAACAAGCTCCGATCCTTCTTCCACTAACACCCTCAATTATTGCAGCCGCCAAAGATCTGCCAATGCAATACTTCACCAACCGTGATCTTGACTACTTAGAAAACGGCGCGGACAAGTATGCTACATCATTAACAATGGGCAAAGCAGTAAATTTGGAGGATATTCCTTGGATTGAAGACAAAGTTTCAAAACTATGGAGCAAAAAGCTTGTCAAAGAATATGATCAATATGCGGAATTAGGCATCTCACATTGGCGGGGCAACAAGAGGTCGGCTTACTACTTCTATAATCACACCAAGCAAGGTACACCTATAAGTGCAACCCGTCGAATCTCCAGCATACAGGGCGTTAACTTTCACCATATCTTCGGATATTCGTATTTGAAGGACATCATATTCAAGCGAGAAGATGGTAAGATTTATAGTGTCAGTGAAGGGGATCTTCAATTCCTACGACTTGAAGATATTGAAGATTTTCTACTCCTTTTGGTTCAAGGCATGGTTCCTCACTTAGACCCCGATGAAGTCATTGCTCTAAGTTCCAACATTCACCAATTTACTCGTCGAATTGTAATCAAGCAAAGGGTTGAGGATTTACAACTCGGGGTAGAGAGTTACCAATCCAGACTAAATCTGGAACGACCTCACACAACACCAATGAGTCGTTTTCACCAAGGTAAGGAACCATACATGGGTACACTTAAACCAGAGATGGGCATATTCTACCTGAACGAAGCAGAGGTCATGCAATACATGCGACTCTCCGAACTACACAAGTTCAGCGATGGCACTCTTAAGCATGTACGTGACAAGCTGTTGATGCTCAACTCAGGACAAGGTCTTCCAGAAGTAAAGTACCAATGGGTAGGCCGATTCAAGAAGAGTGCCATCCACACCATCCAGGTGATTGAGGAAAAGTTAAGGCATCGACGGTTGATCCGCAGCATTGAACGATTCGTGGGGGGCAGACCATATGGAGCACATCACAGGCTCGTGGGCCGATCCATCTAATGGGTCGTACTATTTCAGGTTTACTCCATATTGGTTACTTTGTGAATATGTTAATATTGTAAATACTGTGCTTTTGTGGCTTGTTGTAGTGTTAAAGTATGATAATTTTTCAAGAATTTCTCACGAGATTCTAAATCTTTCAAAATATATCATACTAAAGCACTACAACTACCCCTTATTAACTTAAGGGGGAGCATGAACATGTTCTATGGCCAAACATCGATTTCATTTTTACCCAAAGACCGGTTAATCCATTCAATATCCCAAATATTAATGGTTAACATTTTGGATAAGGAGAGAAAATGGGATTAAGGAGAATTAAATGATACTTGGCTAAAAGATGAAAAAGACTTAACGATTATCCGTCTTAATATGTGTAAAGCATGTGTTAAGGGGGAGCGTTTTTGATGAACAAAACACCAAAGGTACAAAACTTTTGATTTCAATATCACAAGTACCTTAAGTGATTTTCAATGATTTTTCATGGTGGCAATTCCTTCCCAAAACACACTTAATTCACGACGAATATGGTGACAAAAGGGTGGTAGGAATAGGTTTAGTCCAATGATTCATCAGAGCCGATGGAATCTTCCCAAGGACAATTCCCTAGATAGAATTAGAAGTCCTAGGAAAGATGGAGAAAGAATGTGAACGTAGCTGAATGCCGACCAAGTACTTAAGCTAGCACTGGAACAATCACAACAAGGTGCTAGTGATGACGTATTGGTAAGCATTGAAGGGGTTGAAGAATGAAAAAGAATTGTAAAGATAAAGGGTGTAAAGAAAGAAGCCCTCCTTACAACTTTAGGCAGAAACCGGGTCAATACATATGCTATTGAGGTCATTTTTGCTAATGATTCTCGGTATTGAAGAAAGACATCATGGACCCAGTGATGCAATGCACAACCCTTCCCAGCTAACTCAAATATCTCTCAAAAGGTATTTGTTTTAATCACACGGAGATCAACACGTGATCTATTGGTTTATTCACTCCGAATAGACTGGTATTGAAAAGGTGGCACTCCTCTCCAGCCATCGCTCACTAAATCAAAACGCACAATCGAGTCTAGAGCCAAGAGATCATCAAAAGTCTCATTAGGACACTTTCCATTTATTCCTTGCTTTCTCACACACTGTGAAAAGTAAGAGATTTTCATGAGTCCTACGCAGTATTCCTGTAATATTGCCAGAACATCCGAGTAATACGCAAGTATTACAATGAAGATGGAAATCCTGCTTGAGCCAACATCAAACAAGCTCATGGTAGGTTACACGTGCGGTTCTTTTAGAACCAATCTTGTGAAAAACTGGAAAGAAACAGTGGTTTAATTCTTAATTGAACTTAAACTCGTTCCAGGCCTCTACGCATTATCATATGATCTTGCCAGAACACTCAGAGTGACTCTTTATTGATCACAGTGACGAGTGGAAATCCTTCTAGTGTTAACATCAAACAGCACTTGGTAGGTGACGTGCAAGATTCTTTATGAATTGAGCTCGTGACAACTGGAAAGCAACGATGGTGAAAATCTTAATTGAAATTCACTTGTTCCAGGTTTCATGAATTGACGGCTTCAAATCACAAGGATAAATTATCCAAGTGATTCACTCTTTATGTTCGCAGTCAGCTTTGGACGGTCGAATAAAGAGAACGGGTTTACCCGCGAAATCCTGTTAGGAAGTTACTTATTTGAAACTATCCGTCACGGGTACGATATCTAATATCGTCCAACGGTCTTCACCGACCGGAGGTAAAATGCTACCGAATTAGAATAAAATGTTCAAAGCCATTTTATTCGTGTCGTTGCTGTGTACCTGATAAAGACGGTGGCGTTGCTGTGTACCTGTTGAAGACGGTGGCGTTGCTGTGTACCAGTTAAAGACGGTGGTGTTGCGGTGTACCTGTAGAAGTCATCCCACATGCTTATGTCTTTCTGCATCAAAGTTCAGCAAAAATTCAAGAAAGTACAAGATGAAGTCTTCCGCTGTAACAAACTCTGAAACTTTCGAGAATTCAACAAAAAGACATAAGTGTGTGGAACATGGAGTCACGAGGAAGAAAAATTCACAAGTAGGCAAAGATCGCACGTGAAAGGCCAAAAGAACATGTTCCAAGCAAAAAGGCTGATATCATTCAACACATATTCACAAAAGAAAAGAAAAAGAAAGAAAAGAAGACTACGAGCTCAAGAACAAAATCTAACATGCTAGATTAGGACTTTGTAAATTTGGAGTGACCTCCCTTTGGGGGAGATTGTTGGAAATACGTTTTACGCATTTAGAAAGTCTCGGTCACTCCAACCATGTAGTTATAGGCTCGTAGTTAAGTTAAGTGTCATTTATTACATAGCCCGACCCATGAGCATGTTCATGGGCCGGAAGCCCAAGTCCTTTAAGGACTTGGGGTATTTAAACCTCTTTCCACCATGGAAAGAGGTGTTGGTTGTTTATTTCTCACTTTTACATAATACAAGTTTCTTTCACTTCTCTCTCTAACTTTCTCTCTCTAGAAAAACATCAACCCTCTTGATTCATAAAGATTATCATTGTTCTACATTATCTATTGAATGGAGATGGAGAAGAAAGAACTAGAGAGAGAAAGGTAGAGAGAGAAAGGAGAGAATGAGAAGAATGGTTGATTAAGTGAATGTGTGTGAAAACACAAATGACTAACCCCTCCTAACATGCTAGGAGGGGGTATATATAGCCCACCCTACATGTGGGCTATATGAGCTATATTGGATCACGAGCCCAATACTTGAATATATCGTTGGAGTGACCGATCCTTTCTAAATACGTAAAAACGTATTTCCAACAATCTCCCCCTAAGGGAGGTCACTCCAAGTTACAATGTCCTAAATAGTCTATAGCTCATGATCTATGCTAACAATGATGTGACCGAGACTTTCCTTGGAAAAACGTATTTCCAACAATCTCCCCCTATGGGAGGTCACACCATTTTACAAAATCTTAAACCTAGCATACTATGCTTGAGTCTTCGATCTTGTTCTTGTGAATATGCTGATGAGATCTTTGACTTTAGTATTGAGCATGTTCTCTTGCCTTGACCTTGTGCATTTATCACTTGTGATATTTGCCTCTTCGTGACTTCATGTTCCACATACTTATACTTTTATAAATTCTTGAAAGCTTCAGAGTTTGATACAGCGGAAGACTTGACTTTTAGACTTTCTTGAATCTGTTGAAGTATTAAGTGCATAAAGCATAAGCATGTGTTGACGACGTCTTCTGGATTGAACACCGCAATGCCACCTTCTTGTTACGCTGCATAAGACAGTTAACAACAAAACATATACACGGATGAAATGGCCTTGAACATTTCATTCTAATTCGGTAGCATTTTACCGCCGGTCGGTGAAGACCGTTGGACGATATTAAATATCGTACTTGTGGCAGGTAGTTTCAATTAAGATCCTCCTTGACAAGATTTCGCGAGTAAACCCGTTCTCTTTATTCGACCGTCCAAAGCTGACTGTGAACATAAAGAGTGAATCATTTGGATAATAATATCCGTATGATTTGAAGTCGTCAATTCATGTTCCTAGAACAAGTGAAATTCAATTAAGAACCGCACCATCGTTGCTTTCCAGTTGTCACGAGCTTGATTCGTATAGAATCTTGCAAGTTACCTACCAAGTGCTGTTTGAGGTTAACACTAGAAGGATTTCCACTCATCACTGTGAACACTAAGGTATCACTCTGAGTGTTCTGGCAAGATCACTAAGATATTGTGTAGAGGCCTAGAACGTGTTTAAATTCATTTAAGAATTAAACCACTTTTGCTTTCCAGTTATCACAAGTTTGATTCATAAAGAATCGCACAAGTCACCTACCATGAGCTTTTTGATGTTCGCTCAAGAAGGATTTCCATCTTCATTGTAAATACTTTCATATTACTCGGATGTTCAGGCAAGATCATGAAGATTTTGCGTAGGACTCTTAAGATCTTTCTTACTTTTCACAGTGTGTGAAGAAGCAAGGAATTATGAAAGTGTGTCCTAATGAGATATTTGATGATATCAAATGGTCTAGACTCGATCATGCATTTTAGATTTTTAGTGATCAGAGGCTAGAGAGGAGTGCCACCATTTCAATACCAATTTATTTGGAGTGAATAAATCATTAGATAATATGTTGTCTCCGTGTGATTCAAACAAATATATTTTAAGATATATCTGAGTTAGCTGGGATAGGTTGTGCCTTGCATCACTGGGTCCATGATGTATGTCTTCAATATCAAGAATTATTAAACAATGATCTTAATAGCATATGTATTGACCCGATTTCTGCCTAAGGTTGTAAGGAGGGCTTCTTTCTTTACACCCTTTATCTTTACAATTCTTTTTCATTCTTCAACCCCTTCAATGCTTACCAATACGTCATCACTAGCACCTTGTTGTGATTATTCTTGTGCTAACTTAAGTACTTGGTCGACATTCAGCTACGTTCACAATCTTTCTCCATCTTTCCTAAGGACTACTATTTCTAGCTATGGAATGTCCTTGGGAAGATTCCTCCGGTTCTAGAGGAATCATTGGACTTTAACCTATCCTACCATCCTTATGTCACCACAATCTTCATCGTCGTGAAATAAATGGGTTGCGGGTAAGTATAAATCACCATGAAAACCATTTTGAAGTACAAAACCATTTTGCTCCCCCTTAACATATGTCACGATATTCGAAAACATTTCGCACATGTCGGGATGAGCTATCACGTTAAGTCAAACCATTTGTGATTAATCATTTCCCATATTAAATCACATTTTCTCCCCCATATTAAAAATATTAACCCAGTCGATGTTTTTAATATCAGTTGATTTAATATCATTTTAAGAAAATTTGGGAAGAAAGATGAAAACCCAATTATCTTCATGAATTACACAAGCTCCCCCTCAAATTAATGAGGGTGTACTTGAAACGTGAATGAAGTACCTTCTAAACACAAGTGTAAGGTACTTATCACATGAAAAGATCATATATGATAATGTATTCACAAGATTAGCAATTTGTGAGGTTGGACTTGAATGATGGAGAACATCATATGAAAGAAGCACATGGTTCTTGTTCACGAATGTTGGTCGCCTCATCACGTCTAAAATTATCTCTTGTCTCCATGTGTACGATTGATATCGTTGTCTTGACACCAACATGTGAACTTGGCACTTTCGGCGTTAAAGATTCTAAATGTTGGACAATTGCTCCCCCTCAATTGTTGACCCGTGTTCTATTGAAAGAGCTGTATTCGCTGTTTGAGTAGTCGCATCGTCGAGTATGTAGATATCAATTGTAAATTGCAACGGTTGGTGGAGATGATAACTTCATAAAAACAAGATTTGTCTTGTTTTAACAAATAAATGCACTGACACGTACATAAATTCGTGTTAGATTGTGTTATTACGTAAACACAATCCCTTGCATGGTTATAAAGTAAACCATGCCCGATAAAATTAATTCCCGTTGTTGAGTCAAAGCTTTCCGGTGAAATGCTTGACTTGATTATGAAAATCGGGTTACTATTTGAAATAATAGCAAGCCATCTAAAGCATGTTTTAAAACATTTGAACTTCTGCTCGAACTTTATTTAAATCCTGTGTCATTATTGAATGACATTTCTAGTATCGTAAATATTATCGATTCCAGAAGACATGCTCTTTTTATCAAAAACATTTTTGAACACACAATTTTGAAAGACTTAAAAAAAAACCTTTTGAGAAATTCTCGAAAAATTGTGTTCAATTTTTTGAAAAACAATTACTTGAGCTTAAGATGTTGAATATCTTACAAAACGAGCTCAAGTCCGAGAAGTTGTAAACTTCCCGTTGTGAGGATAAGTTTATCATCGGCGATAAACTTTCCTTTTAACTGAAGAACAAGTCCTAAGTTGACATTTACTTAGAAGTCGTTTTCATGAGCTTGAAAACTTTTGAATGTTTTAACGTAAAGCTCATGACCGAGAATGGTGAATTTCTCGTTAGGAGGAAAAGTTCTCTTATTTAAAAGATACACTTTCCTTGATGAGCTTAAAACCTGGAATGTTTTACTACAAGCTCATGACCGAGAAAAATTAATTTCCCGTTAAGAGGATAAGTTATCATTAAAGATAAGCTTTCTTAAATTTAAAGTCCGAGTTACAGTCTGATATTTAACTGTAAGTCATTGTGCGTGAGCTTAAAAACTTAGAATGTTTTTATTATTAGCTCATGCCCGAGAAAAATTAATTTCTCGTTGTAAGGATAAGTTTATCATCGGCGATAAACTTTCCTTTTAATTGAAGAACGATTTCTATGTTGACATTTACTTAGAAGTCGTTTTCATGAGCTTGAAAAACTTTGAATGTTTTAATGTAAAGCTCATGACCGAGAAAGATGAATTTCTCGTTAAGAAGAAAAGTTCTCTTATTTAAAAGATACACTTTTCTTTATGAGCTTAAAACTTGGAATGTTTTAATACAAGCTCATGACTGAGAAAAATTAATTTCTCGTTACAAGGATAAGCTATCTTCAAAGATAAGCTTTCCTAAAATTGATGTCCGAGTTAAAGTCTGATATTTTAACTGTAAGTCATTGTGCATGAGCTTAAAAACTTCGAATGTTTTTAATATTAGCTCATGCCCGAGAAAAATTAATTTCTCGTTGTAAGGATAAGTTTATCATCGGCAATAAACGTTCCTTTCTTTGAAGTCCGGGGCATAATCTGAAATATAATTATACACCATCGTGCATGAGCTTAAAAACTTCGAATGTTTTTAATATAAGCTCATGCCCGAGAAAAATTAATTTCTCGTTGTGAGGATATGTTTATCATCGGCGATACACTTTCCTTTATTTATAGAACGGGTCAATGTCTGACATTTAACAATGAACCATTTTACACGAGCTTAAAACCGTTGAATAGTTTTAAAGTAAGCTCGTGTCTGAGAAAATTTAATTTCTCATTTTTGAGGATAAGTTTATCATCGGTGATAAACTTTCTTTTATTTAAAGATCGGGTCATCATCTGATATTTAATGAAGAGCCTTATACACGAGCTTAAAACCTTTGAATTGTTTTAGGATAAGCTCGTGTCCAAGAAAACTTAATTTCTCGTTAAGAGGTAAGTTATCGTTGCGTAGATAAACTTCCCTGTCTCTGAAGTCCGGGTCATCGTCTGTCATTTAACGAGGAGCCATTTACACGAGCTTAAAACCTTTGAATAGTTTAAATGTAAGATCGTGTCCGAGAAAATTTAATTTCTCGTTTTGAGGGTAAGTTATCGTTGATGAGATAAACTTCCCTTTCTCTGATGAACGAGTTACAGTCTGTGATGTGATTGTAAGTCCTGTGCATGAGCTTAAAAAAACTTTGAATATTTTTAATCATAAGCTATTTCTCGTTGTGAGGGTAAGTTATCATTGACAAGATAAACTTCCCTTTCTCTGAAGTTCGGGTCACAGATTGTGATTTGACTGTGATCCAAGTACACGAGCTTAAAACCTTTGAATAGTTTAAATGTAAGCTCGTGTCCGAGAAAACTTAACTTCTAGTTTGTGAGGATAAGTTTATCATCGGCGATAAACTTTCCTTTCTTTGATGAACGGGTCACAGACTGTAATTTGTCTATAAGCCTTATATAACTTAACTGAGAGTCCCCTGAGATACTTGTTTCTTAGGTATAAGCTTCTTCAGCAACCAAACTCTAAGAGTGTCCTTAATTGAATGGTATACAATGATTGGACCGCTTCGTTCTTTTGGAACATCCTCTTTGGTACCTGTATTCTTATTAGGAATTTGTATGCTTTGGTAAGGGTTAGCGATATCTATCTTGGAAGCAAGTGGGGGTTCACAGTTGGCCTTACTTGTGCCAGAGGTGACCTGAGGAGATAATTCACTTGTCTTAGTTGGAAAACATTTCCTTTTATAGAAAACCTTAAGTTCAGGCTTAAGTGATGTATCATCCTTATCAATTTCCTCCCTAGTAGGCTTAGTAGAATGGGAGACTATCCTAGTTAAAGGGCACTCGTTTCCTACATGAGTGAAAGTTCTACCAGTGGAGCGCCACATTTTACCAATGGGTTTGATTTTAGCCACCCACTGGGATTTAAGTCTAGCACGGGAGTTCACCTCATTAAGTAATTTCTTGACACAAGAATCATGATTTGCTTTAAAGACACATTTTCTACATGTTTTACAAGTAGAATATTTCAAGTCCGAATAAGATCTAGAATTCCTAGATGATTGATTGATGCTCCTTTGATATGACATGCTACGATTAGCAGTGTTGGGTAATCTAGAAGGCATCTGACTAGGTTTGAAATTCCTATCTCTTACTTGTGTCTTTTGAATAGCTTCCCTTTGACCAAAATTGTGATGAACGTCATTTGAACTAGTTCGAGACGTGTTCTTTGGACTATGTCTAGGGAGACTAGATGCAATCATGTGATTAGGTCTAGCAAAAGCTGTTTTAGTCACATTGGGCCTAGATAGTGGAGTGACTGGTCTAGAAAGATGAACCATATCAACTTGGGAGGCAAACCGCAGTCTCGAGGATTTTGATCGCTCGGATCTAAATGCAGTCGGTTGTCGAATGAACTGATTTGTAGGCGGTTTCCCTAAGATTGATTTTTTTTTGAAGCTTAGTGTCCACACTAGTTCCTTTAGTTTTCCTCAATTAATTTCTCAAAGCAGCTATAGCAAAAACCTTTTCCTGTACTTGAGCCTTTAAAGTATCATTCTCTTTGAGCAAGTTATCTTGGGATGCCAATTTAGATTCAAGCAACTTAATTTGTTTCAAAAGATTATCATTTTCAGCTTTAGAATCTAGAACAGTTTGATCCAATTTTCGTTCAAGAACAATGTTTGACTTTTCAAAATATGTTTCAAATTTCTCCGTTTTCTTTGAAAAATCAATTTTGACATCCTCAAGCTCTTTGGATTGCTGAGCTAAAATCGTTTCAAGCTCTTTAATCCTAGAATCAGAATTATATAAAGAAGCAGTCATAGGAAACTTATCATGATCTTTTGCATTTCCCGTGACTACCAAATTGGCACCTATTTCTTGCACCGGGCAGATCTGGTCATCTTTTGACGACAACTTGAAGCATGTCTCTCTCTCATGTTCATGAGGTATTGCTGCATTCAATGACATAGACGACTCCTTGATTCTTTGAATCTGACCCTTTTCAACCGTATCTCGTTGTAATTAACTAACCTGACCTCAATACACTTCTCAAGTATATTGATGTGATTGAGTAAACCAATTCTAAAGGTTTCAGTCTGGCAACCCGTATGCAAGTTGAAAATCTGGTGAAGGATTGGAGTCGAATAATCAAAAGGAGGTTCCATTGTTGAGGAAAAGAAATCCTTAAATTGTGTGCGAAGGATTTCTAGACATATCTTCGCTTAAACCTCATGAAGATTCTCTCTTTCAAATTGCAACTGTAATGCATCCAAATTACTGAAAATCTTCTCTTTGAAATTATCCACTTTTCCAAAGAACATTTGAACTATGGCTGGAAGTTCGGTCATGTTGTTCGGATAGAGAATTGCAAGATGTGTCTTGAGCTCGTGAAAGATTTCCAATGTTTTTTTACGCAATTTGATCTCTTTGAGTTGCATGTGTTGCAGTTCTCCCTCGTGAACTGTCGAACTCAACGATTCCATTGATGTTTGAAGAAAGGTAAGTAGCAACGGGAGAGTATAATTCGGCGAGAAATTGATTTCTCGGGTTTTTACAAACCAACGAAAAATCCGTAAATGATTCTAAAAATCCTCGATAGATGATATGTCTCTTTTCTCGGCTCAAGAATTTTTTGTCGACTCAAACGTTTGATAAAACAAGACCGATATTACTAAACTAAACAACTTGATATCCTTTCGACCCAAAAACTTAATTACTTTGACACGACCCGATTTAACTTAGAAAAAAACTTACGTGTATAATTTACTCGTGAATAATTTTCGTCCAAATACAACTTGTTGAATAATCTTTGTAAAACTAGACGTGGCCTAAAAAACTCACAATTGAAATATCAAATATTGAAACATCAAATATTAAATATCAGATTGAAATAATCATCTTCCAAAAACGTTAAATATCAGATTAAATATCATATTGAAACATCAAATATTAAACGTTAATTACTCAAATATTAAATATCAGATTGAAACATCAAAAACGTTAAACGTTTAAAAAACTCACAGTATTTATTTAAACCACACGTTTTTAGGACATTTGACTAACTCAAAGAAATGGGAGCCAATAAAGAAAAAAAAACGTGGCTAACTCAAAGAATACGTGGCCTAATCACATTTGACTAAGCTCGTGTCTTGTTTCCTCCGCCCCCAATACCAAACCAATTAAAAACAATTCTCTCACCCTTTTATCTCAAAATCCAACTTCTGATAAACCAAGAAAACTATATTTGTTCTACTCACTTCGAATCTGATCCCAAAAATCTCAAAACCAATCACAGTCTAATAATCAAATATCAAACACCCTTTTACTCTGTATGGATTCGTCTTCTAGATCTCATAATGAGGTCTCGGGTAAGGTTGTATTAATTCGATTTAGTGTTTTTCGTTTTAATTTGAGTTTTAATCCAACGAAAACAAATTGATGATAACATGATTGTTATAAATCAATTTGAATTCGAATATTAAAAAAATGGTTAAGCCATAACACGGATCAATGAATAGATATCATTTCAAGAGTTCGGATCTTATTAGATCTTGACATGCATGTCTAAAAGAAATAGAATCTGAGATCGATTAGGTGTTTTTTGTTTTTTTTATGGTTTGAGCCTTGATGGGTGAGTCGAGTTGAGTCTGAAAGATGACTGAGTGAATCGAGGTTGTTGATTGGTTTTGTGTCAGTTTGAGTGGTGTCGAGGGTCTTGATTCGAGAGGGTGTTTGTCGAAGTCTTTGGTCTTTGGGTTATGAGTCTAGAGTCGAGGTTGTTTTTGAGGTTTTGAGGTTGTTTGTCGAGGTTGGTTTATGTGGAGAATCGTGGGTCTGTTGATTTGGTTAGAGTCTATTTTGGTGTGTTGTGTTAGTTGAGTCGATGTTGGTTTGTGTGAGTCGAGTCCGATGAGACGAGGATGAGACGAGGGTGAGTTGTTGTTTGGGTTTTGTTGTATCGAGTCAAAACTTGGCCAAATCGTAAAAAAAAGAGTCAAGTCATCGCATTCTAGTCAAAATAAACTCCATCGCAGTCACCATAACACTCCATCGCAGTTACAATACCACTCCATCGCAGTCGAAACAAAATTCCATCGCAACGAGTCATCGAAGTCTATGATCGCACTTGTGATCGTAACTTATGATCGTACCCGTGATCGTAACTAGGATCACAGTTGTGATCATAGTGAAGATCGTAGCTTTGATCGTACTTTTGTGATCGTACTCACTAGATCGTAACCGTGATCGCACTAGGGATCGCAGTTATGATCGTAGTGGTGATCGTAGAAAGTGATCGTGACTTTGGATCGCAAGTAGAAACCCCCAGGGTTTATGCGATCACAAAAAATCAGATCGTAACCGAAAATTATATGATGCCAGATTCTTGATAAAAAAATATGTTGGATCGCAACAAGAAAATTATGCCCCGAAAAAGTAGATATGAGACAATATGACAGTTTTGGACACAAGTGATAGAAACAATAAAAAAACTGAATCAGATACAGTTATTGATATAGATGAGACAAAAGATTAGACAAATGATGGTAAAAAAAACTGATAATCAGATACTAATGATTAATAAACAATGCTTTTATCAAATTGATAAACACGCAACACCAAAAAAAACGAGAAAAAATTTTAGAAAGAAAAGGTTTTTATCACCAAATCAATAGATAAATACACGCAAATCCAAAGAATCAACCAAAGCTCTTGATACCAATTGTAGGTCTACGTTTTCTTAGGATTTAGCAATGTATGAATTTATCTATTGAATGATGATGGAGAAGAAAGAACTAGAGAGAGAAAGGTAGAGAGAGAAAGGAGAGAATGAGAAGAATGGTTGATTAAGTGAATGTGTGTGAAAACACAAATGACCAACCCCTCCTAACATGCTAGGAGGGGGTATATATAGCCCACCCTACATGTGGGCTGTATGGGCTATATTGGATCACGAGCCCAATACTTGAATATATCGTTGAAGTGACCGATCCTTTCTAAATACGTAAAAACGTATTTCCAACAATCTCCCCCTAAGGGAGGTCAATCCAAGTTACAATGTCCTAAATATTCTATAGCTCGTGATCTATGCTAACAATGATGTGACTGATACTTCCTTGGAAAAACGTATTTCCAACATAATCATGATTGTAATGTTAATTAACCATCATTGAGATAATTAGGATTTTATTAGTTTTCTGGAAAATATAGTAATTAAGATCCATTAATGATTTTAGGTTTCTTGTTTAATAATTTAAGGGTAATTAATGATATTTAGAGGGTTAGTGCATAAAGGCGTAAAACAATCTGATTTTTAGGGCTGTCTTAAGTCGACTGTTCCGGGCAATAGGTAGCACCTTTGGTCGAGTTTTGTTTTAAAAAAAATTAAGTTTAGAGAGTCTACTCTTCAAAAATATAAGGTAGGTCGAAAATGGAGTTCGGGAAGGTCGTCAAACAATTTTTACAAAAACAGTGCGCTTTTCTGGAAAAAATTTAGATTTTGGGAATTTGAGTCAAAATCTAACCAAATGAATGACATAGCCAAATATTTTTAATTTGGAAACTCGATATAATATATATGAAAGTACTGGAGGTTTTTAATAAAAGTTATTGTGTTTAGGTCGGGCTTTTGGTGACAAACATTTAGCATGTACATAAAATTAGTTTTGGCGAAAACGACTTTTAGCGTAGAGACTAAACGGAAGGGTTAAACGTGTAATTAGAAAGTAAAATTGGTTTTTGGGGTTCTAAGGTCATATAACAACATAACTACAGTAGGGTAGGAGCCAAGTGTGGTGTTAAGTTCACTTCATGTGATCGTTTAGTGACTAGTAAACCGTACCGGGGAAAAACTAGATTTTTACGTATAGAATAGCTTGTAGTGGGAGAACTAGATAGTGGGGATTGGGGGATTAGATTCATCTCCTTGATTGTTACTTAACTTGGGTGTTAAGAACTGAGCTAAGGGTGTCGTGTATGATTTCATAGGTTTGAAGGAGTGCTAGTTTGATGTGCTATCAGGTGAGTTCATAGTCCCATTTTCACTGAGTTTTTAAATGTTTTCTTCTAGTATGGGATGGAGATGAAACTTGTGGTGTTCTTAAAATCGTTTGGTACTATATTTTTATAAATTTTTGGACATAGATGTGTTATTGTGTGACATGCGTGCTTATGTGTTCTCATATGTGCTTTGATATGTGTTCTGATATGTGAATCTTGTTTGGGTTGTGATTGGCTTTGGTACATAGATGTATGGGCGTCTATGGGACCAGTTGTGATGTGCGTGGAGCGTGGGGCACGACCCGTCCTGAGTACTTGTGCATAGTCTCTTCGGAGGCAAGATATCTCGATGGGGATATGGTTCATCTTCTACTAGTGGTGTGGGAAAGATCTGGATATTGTGGTGCACTGTTCTTGTGTGTGACGGGATACTTCTTGATTGTTATAGTGTGGTGCATTATTCTTATTATGTGTTCTTGACTGATATAATTGTGCTTTGTTTGTAGTTGTATGTAACATGATTATCACATTATGTTCCATTACGATAAATTGTTTTTTTCAACTTATTTACAGCGGATGTCAAGGTTTCTTAAGATGTTTTGATAACTTAAACCTATGTTCTCACCAACTTTATGTTGAAAGATTTTAGTGTCATTTTCAGGTGAGGTAGTTATGAAGGATGATGTTAGAAGTGGCTAGAGTCTAGAGGCTGCTATGATTTCATTAGGAGGAATCCCTTTCCTCTTAGTATTTATTTAATGTTTGAATAAGTGGTACATTTTAGACACCTATACGTTTGATGTTTGTTTATTTGTTTGTCTTTGGTAAGAGGTAGGCCCGTTACCTACTTACCTAGACGCCTGCATTGTTTGAGATATTGTCATGACATTGTGTCACCTTTTTATGACATTTTTATTTCATATAGTTCTCTCTATAGACACACTATTGTTGTGATGATATCCATGCGTCGCGTCCCATATTCCGCCATGGTGGGGTGTGACAGAATTGTATCAAAGCCAATGGTTATAGAGAATTGGGTTGCCTAGTCGCGTAGCCTAGTCTATAGCTTAAGGGTCCCTACATATAGGCGTCATAGGAGTATGTGTGCATTTTATATTAATTGATGTGTTTGGATATTATTTATTGCGATGTTTTGACTAGTATGAATTGAACCATAGTAAGTTCATACTTAGCTACATGTTATTTTCTTTACGAGTTTTGACTAGTGTGGGTTGAACCATAGTCGTATACGCTAGTCATTGTTGGATTTCGTTTAAATATGTTTTCATGTTCTTTACACATTTTGAATTTTGTCTGCGCTGGTTCAGCTGGACTACGAGTTTATGTGTTTCATGCATTGGCTACGTTATTTTGATACATGGAATTTCGGATCTTATTTTATGTTGTGGTTATGTGCTTATATGATTTGTAGGATCTATTTGAGTTGGTAGACTGATGTGTTATGTGTAGTATTAATTCTTATAAATGTCATCGTAGGAGGGAGTGCATTAGTGAAAGGGGACTGGTATAAGTATGGTGGCCAACATAGTTATACAAGTACCACGACATCAATGGATTCCTAAGTATGGTTGAATGAAAGAGGGTTAATACATGCTTGTATAGAATAAGTTGGATGGATTTGAGTGTATGTACGCCTATGCCTATATATGTATATTTCCCTTCTACCTATCGATTGTATTCTTAGGATGGTTTGCTAGCTCGTTTCCCTTTGGGATGTTCAACGTATGTAGTAATGCATTTATCGAGTCCTCATTTCACGTGTTTGTTTGTACGGTACTTTTGGTGTAGAGGCTATTGAGAGGGTGGAGATTTCTTTTTAGGATAATGATATATCTTGTTTTGAGTCTTACATGGTAAAAAATGGAATTTGCAATTAGTTAAAATAGTTGTTGGTAGTCGGTGAAATAAGGGTAAAGTGTCGGAATCGTGTTTGAAATAAGGTGAAATATAAATTCTTTAACATATAATCATGACTTGTTTTTTAAAAAAAAAAGTTTGGTTCTGATCACCTAAAGCTAATAATTTTAGTTAAATTTTTGTTTTTATTTAATTAAATATGTTAACATCATGTATTTAATCATATGATGGGTGAGTGTTTTTAATTATATAGAATTAATATAAATTAGGGCTTGAATTTGGTGATTAATAAGGGGTTTTAGGGTTTAAAATCCTTTTTTTGTTTAAATCGGATTAGGCAGAAACTGTCGCTAAACTGTCAGAATTCGTCGCTAAACTGTCAGAAACTGTGGCTAATGTCTGGGCAGATTTTAGGTAAAATTGTTTTGGTCATAAGTTATTCGTTTTTAAATATTTTTGGGTGATTCAAAAGCCTAAAATTATGTACTCGGAACGTAATTCTCAAATATTCATAATATTTAGTAAATGGAGGTAAAGTAGCTAGGTCTAATTAACTGTACAAGTGTCGAGTTCAAGGTTAATTTTTAGACAACATGGTTTAAACTTGTGTTTTGGGTATTTTGGGTTAATGAACACTTCAAGGGTTAACATAGAGATGAGTTGGGATAAAATTTGAGATTTATTTAGACCTTAGAGAACGTGGTTATATTTTGATGAGTTTTGATTTATGGTATTTATGAGTAAGACTAAAATCGGGGTGACAGTTTTAAACCCGTCGAGTTATGTGATGGCTCCTAACTTGGTCTCAAGACAGTTCTTGTTTGATGAGTTGCGAGATCTAGTTAGGTTGGTTACATAACTTTATGGTTTTAATAAGTTTCCTTGCGGACGGTTAAGGCTCATGAGTTGTTGGTTGAGATTATTTTAGTATAAACTGAGTTCACGTTTGAACGTGAAGGTTTTATCAAGGATATGTATCCTCGTTTGTTTGCTGAGAATAAGTTTAAGTTTGGGAGTAAATCTCGGGACGAGATTTCTATTAGGAAGGAGTGATGTGACAACCCTAGATATTGGATTTGTCACTTTTGACTGTTTGACTTTAATTATGTGCTTAGTGTGCTTTTACGTTCAATATGTTTATTTTTGAGCCTTGGATTGGATGTTAGTCATCGTTCGTGTATTGCGTGGTACATTATATAATGTTATGATGGTGGTTAGTTCGTGCTCATTAGTTCACTTGGATGTAACTATGATAGAATGCGGTACTATTTTAAGATTTTATATGTACGTATATGTATTATAGTAAATCGTAATTTTTACGATTTAGGATTTAGCATTTTGAGGTCTCGGATGAGGTATTTAGTCACGGGAATAATTTACTTGGATGGTTTTAAGACATTTAGGACTTAGTTATAAAGTTTATTTCATATTTTAAGAATTTTCATTAAACTGTATATTTTACGTATTTTACGGTAATCGCGTAAAATTGACTAGTTAAAAGGTTTAGGTGTAATTATTTAATTAAGGGATTAATAAAAAATATAATTAAGGAAACAATTATTAAAAACGAATTTAATAATAAAATAATAAAAAAATATAATTTTCGGTAAAAAAAATTTATACGGGATGGTGGAAAAAAATAAAAAGGAAAAAAATAAAAAAAAGAAAGTATTATTTGTATTGGGCTAGGATTCTTATTGTTTTAGTATAAATACAAAACAACATATTATTTTCTCCAACTCTTTTTTAAGTCGACGTGTTTTACAAGAGGATTAGGGTTTCCATTAATTTTTCTTGATTCAAGGTAAGTGATCAATTTAACTTTAATATAATTCATGTTTTTATTAATTAATCATGATTGTAATGTTAATTAACCATCATTGAGATGATTAGGATTTTATTAATTTTCTGTAAAATATAGTAATTAAGATCCATTAATGATTTTAGGGTTCTTGTTTAATAATTTAAGGGTAATTACTGATGTTTAGAGGGTTAGTGCATAAAGGCGTAAAACAATATGATTTTTAGGGCTGTCTTGTGTCGACTGTTCCGGGCAGTAGGTAGCACCTTTGGTCGAGTTTCTTTTTTTTCTAAAATTAAGTTCAGAGAGTCTACTTTTCAAAAATATAAGGTTGATCGAAAATGGAGTTCGGGAAGGTCGTCAAACAATGTTTACAAAAACAGTGCGCTGTTCAGGAATAAATTTGGATTTCGGGAATTTGAGTCAAATCTAACCAAACGAATGAGATAGCCAAAGATTTTTAATTTGGAAACACTTTATAATATATATGAAAGTAATGGAGGTTTTCAATAAAAGTTATGGTGTTTAGGTCGGGCTTTTGGTGACAAACATTTACCATGTACAGAAAATCAGTTTTGGTGAAAACGACTTTTGGCGTAGAGACTAAACGAAAGGGTTAAACGTGTAAGTAGAAAGTAAAATTGGTTTTTGGGGTTCTAAGGTCATATAAAAACATAACTCCAGTATGGTAGGATCCAAGTATGGTGTTAAGTTCACTTCATGTGATCGTTTAGTGACTAGTAACCGTACCGGGGAAATACTGGATTTTTACGTATAGAATAGCTTGTAGTAGGAGAACTAGATAACGAGGATTAGGGGATTGGGGGATTAGATTCATCTCCTTGATTGTTACTTAACTTGGGTGTTAAGAACTGAGCTAAGGGTGTCGTGTATGATTTTATAGGTTTGTAGGAGTGCTAGCTTGTTGTGCTATCAGGTGAGTTCATAGTTCCATTTTCACTAAGTTTTTAAATGTTTTCTTCTAGTATGGAATGGAGATGACACTTGTGGTGTTCTTAAACTATTTTGTACTATATTTCTATAAATTTTTGGACATAGATGTGTTATTGTGTAACATGCGTGCTTATGTGTTCTCATATATGCTTTGATATGTGTTCTGATATGTGAATCTTGTTTGGGTTGTGATTGGCTTTGGTACATAGATGTATATGCGTCTATGGGACCAGTTGTGATGTGTGTGGAGCGTGGGGCACGATCCGTCCTGTGTACTTGTGCATCCTCTCTTTGGAGGCAAGATATCTCGACGGGGATATGGTTCATCTTCCACTAGTGGTGTGGGAAAGATCCGGATAGTGTGGTGCATTGTTCTTGTTTGTGTGACGCGATACTTCTTGATTGTTATAGTGTGGTGCATTGTTCTTATTGTGTGTTCTTGACTGATATAATTGTGCTTTGTTTGTAGTTGTATGTAACATGATTATCACATTATGGTCCATTACGATAAATTGTTTTCTTCAACTTATTTACAGCGGATGAATTTCAATGTGCTTGGTTCGAGAGTGCAACACGGGATTTTTGCCAAGATCAATGGATCCTTTTTGTCACATATTTTGATGTCCTTTAGCTTAATGTCGTAGTCGACAAGTGCTTGTTTCATCCATAATGCTTGTTGACACGCTTTTCCCGCCGATACATATTCGGCTTCGATAGTAGAGATGGCTAGAGCGGATTGCTTCTTAGAGAACCATGAAGTCAGACAACATCCTGTAGAAACTAGAAGGGGGGGGGGGGGTTGAATAGTTTCTCATCGGTTTATCTCCTAATTAAAATTCCTTTCAATTAGGTAAGTACACAAAACTATCTTTTACTTGAAAGCTAGTTGCATAATGATTAGGTTCAATTCTAATGCATTAACAATGTGTAGTAAGTATAATGATAATGAATGTAAGTAATGAGTAAGGAAAGAAACAACCTAGTAGGAAGACACCAAGATTTATAGTGGTTCGACAACGAGGCTCTATCCTCGTTCCTACTCCACTCCTCGAGTACACCTTACTCGAGATTTCCACTATATCCACAAGGTCCCTTCTTGGCGGAGAAAACATTACAACGTCGCTTACATTATTTTCCGACACTAAGCTAAATGTCGAGACCTAATCTTATCTAGGACCAATCTACACAACGTCGCCCACTTCGCCATTTTACAACACAAGGCTAGATGTCGAGTTCTGATCCAAAGCTAGAACCAATCTTCACAACGTTGCCTACTTCACCATTTCCCGTCACAAGGCTAGATGTCGAGTTCTAATCCAAAGCTAGAACCAATCTTCACGACTCTTCACTTTGAAGCTAAGTGAGAACTTCACAAAACACAACTATATATCACTTTATAGTTTAGTGAGAACTCACAAGACACAACCACATCACTTTATAGTTTAGTGAGAACTAACACAACTAATTAAGACTCAACTAAACATATCCAAGTACACATATGTTGCTTGGATCTACATAGCACAAATCCAAGCACACACATGTGCAATGGATTTACACAACTCTAATCCAAGTATTCACATATACCTTGGATAAACACAACTAGTCCAAGTATTCACAAATACATTAAATCTACACAAGACACAAATAAACAAATGATGAACATTACTAGATCTTTAGGAGAAGGTGATCTTCATCAATACTTCATCTTTAATCACATAAGTGTGTGAGTGATCTTCTCTTTGAACAAGGTAAAGAAGGAGATCAAGAGCCTAATCATGAGTAAACATACTTAACACATTAAGTGATCATTTACAAATGACTAGGATTAGATAGGAGAAAGAAGGCTGAAAGAGTTGTCCAAAAAGGGTTAATGAGAATTCAGATTCGATCCACTATTTATAGAAGACAAATGCCAACGGCTATCTGGGGGTGGTTCCTTATCTACCCAGGCGGTTCCGTATCGATAGGGAACCACATAGGCACTTAAGGAACCACAGGTAGTAGACTCTGCTCTTTTTTGTCTTTTAGTGAATTTGAAATATCTGAGGCTGTTTAAACCTTCAAAGGATATTCTTATGGCATTTGGAATATGCCATATTCAAATTTGCATTTTTATTTTAATAAAATATTTTCTTAAAAATAGAGTTCATTAAAAATCTTTTGTTACATTTTAGAAAAGTGAGTTTTAAGGCTAATCACTTTTATGATCAGTAAGCATGATTAAGATATGTAAGTGTAATGATTATTACTTTGATGACAGTGTTTGTTAGATAATTCGTTTTATGATTGTGTTTGACAATAAATGTCTTTGTAATTTGTCGTGATCAAAATTAAGAAAGATTAATTAATACTAACAATGTTTTTAGGCATTGTTTTGCATTAACACATCCTATAAAAGTTCATACCCCACTTGTGCTTTTCCTATTGACATAATCACCGATATGGTCCGAGTTTGCATAGACAATGGTTTCCATTCCCGTTCCTTTGGGATACCATAGTTCGAGATGCATGGTACCTTGGATGTACCTAAACATTCGCTTGACGGCTTCGAGGTGGGTTACATTTGGATTATCTTGGAAACGTGCACACATACAAACATTATATAATATCTGACCGATAGATAAAGCAAGCTACCAATCATGCTACGATATTTAGTACTATCCACGTAATTGTTAACACCATCTTTGGTTAATTTTGTTTTGGTTTACATTGGGGTGTTTGTTGGTTTAGATCTTCTAAGACAACTTTCTTAAGCATTTACTTAATATATTTGGATTGGTTAAAGAAGATTCCATCTTCCATTTGTTTTATTTGTAGACCCAAGAAAAAGTTAAGTTCTCCCATCATGCTCATTTCAAATTCGTCGTGCATAATTTTAGAAAATTCATCACATAGTTCTTGACAAGTAGACCCGAACACAATATCATCGACATATATTTGTACTATAATTATGTGTGACTCCTTTTTATTGGTGAAAAATGTGTTGTCCACGAGACGCATTGAGTATTTATGTTCAATTAAGAATGACTTAAGTCTATCATACTATGCCTTGGGTGCTTGCTTGAGACCATAAAGAGCCTTTTTGAGTTTGTAAATGTGAGTAGGTTTTTCAAAGTCTTCAAAACCTGGAGGTTGTGCTACAAATACTTCTTCATTTATAAAACCATTTGGAAAAGCACTTTTAATGTCCATTTGATAAAGTTGAAATGATGAGCACAAGCGTAAGCTAGCAAAATTCTTATGGACTCAAGTCGAGCAACCGGGACATAGGTTTCGTCATAATCTATACCTTCTTGTTGATTATATCCTTGAGCGAAAAGTCTGGCCTTGTTTCTCGATACTACACCATTTTCATCAAATTTGTTACGAAAAACCCATTTAGTTCCAATTACCGTTTGATTTTTAGGTCTTGGTACTAAAACCATACATTGTTGATGACAAATTAATTTAATTCTTCTTGCATTGCAAGGACCCAACTTTCATCAATAATAATTTTGTCAATATTTTTAGGTTCGATTTGAGATACGAAACAAAAGAAATTACTTTCATTTTGAACTTGTGACCTTAGTGTTCGTTCATTAATTTTACCGGTGACATTGTCTAATGAGTGTCCTTTTGTTTCCTTAATGTTTATAGGTTCAGTGTTTGATGGTTCATTTCCCTTGTATTTTATGATATCAACTTGTTGGTTATTAATTTGGCCTTCAACTAGAACATCATCTACCAAAGGTGATGTTCTAGAGGGAGGAGGTCTTTAGTCAAATGTTATATTTAACGATTCCTCGATATACATGGTTAGTTTGTTTAGTACTATGTAAACTTTGCTATTTTGAGAATATCCAAAAAACTCCTTCGTACGATTTTGGATCGAACTTAGTAAGATAGTCCTTTGTGTTAAGAATAAAACATTTACTTCCAGATACTTTGAAATATCCAATGCTTGGTTTTCTCCCTTTTAGGATTTCATATGGAGTTTTATTTAGAAATGGTCTAATTAAGATTTGATTTAGAATATAAGTAGAGGTGTCGACCGCATGACACCAAAACTTTTGAGGTATGTTAGCTATGTTTAACATGGTTCTACTCATTTCTTGAAATGTTCTATTTTTGCGTTCGACTACCCCGTTTGATTGAGGTGTTCTTGGAGCCGAAAATTATTAGTGATGCCTTTGGTGTCACAAAAGGCTCTAAATTGCACTTCATTATCTAACTCCTAACCATGATCCGTTCGAATTGTCACAATTTGACAATTTAATTGATTTTCAATTTTCTTACTTAAAATTTCAAAGTGATCAAAAGCTTCACTTTTGGTTTTCAAAAAATTTGTCCATGTGAATCTTGAATAGTCATCTACAATAACCAAAGTGTAAAGATTTCCTCCAAAGCTTTGTACCGCGGATGGACCAAACAAATCCATATGTAAAATCTCTAGGCATTTTGTTGAGGTGACAATATTTTTAGCCTTATGGCTTGCGTAGGTTTGTTTACCAATTTTACACGCATCACATAAATGTTGGTCAGATCTTACTTTTGGGAAGTTTCTCACAATATCCTTCTTAGCCAAGTTTTGTAAGAGACCCATATTTATGGGACCAAGACGCCTATGCCAAAGGGTAGAGGTGTCGTCTATGGTGGTCAAGCAAATAGCATCTTTTGAAGTATCAAACTTCATTACGTATATGTTGTTTTTCCGTATTCCTTTTTCTATTGTTATTCCGTCTTTTAGTATTTTACTACCATTTTCTTCAAATAAGACTTTGCATTTGTTACTACAAAGTTGACTAATACTAAGTAAATTAAATCCTAGCTTTTCAACATGAGCAACATTATCTATGGTGATATGGTCATTATAAATCATACATTTGCCAATGATTTTGCTTTTGACCTTGCCACCAAAAATAACATTACCTTCGTCCGTTGGTGTGTAGGTGCTAAAGAGATTTCGATTCCCCGTCATGTGTCTAGAACATCCACTGTCCTTGATCCATTCGTCGGGTTCAAGTCTAACCTTCAAGCATACCTACACATTTTAAAACTCAAGCGTTTAGTCCCCATCGTCTCATGGGTCCTCTTGGGTTAAACATACTTTTTAAGGCAAATCCGATTGGATTATTGCCAAATACATCCCAAGGCACCAAATTTCCCATGGAATATTGGTTGTGATAGTCATAGTTGTATGGTACTTGACTATATCTACTTGGTGTGTTGTGGTTACTTTTGGGAAATGGGCATTTGGGATAAGATGGCATATGTTGATATTATATGTTTCTTGCTCTAGTATTTGCTTCCATACTTATAAAATTTGTGTTGTATCTTTCTGGATGGAGAGTTTTGAGTTTTCTAGATACCATGACGAATTCGGCCCTATTTTGTATTTGTGAAGCAGTCAGACCCACGGACCCTTTGGGTGCCGGACCCTTCTGCAGAAGGGTCCGACGGGGTCCGAGCTCTCTGTGACAGCAACTTTTGGAATTTCTTTGCGGTGTCGTTTTTTAGCTAGAGGCTGCATTTTCCTTTTCAAATCCTAACCCCGTTTTATCTTTACTATCTCTTTGATAGTTGAGCAATTCTTTGATACAATTTAGGTTATTCGTAAAATTTTCAAATTTTAGATTTTGTTTGGTTAATGCCTCTTGATTTGTTTTAAGTTTCTCAATTTCGATTTTTAGCTCTTGACATGTTTCACATTTGTCTTCAGCTATTTTGGGTCTTATTAGTCTAGTTTTCAAATCATAGACATCCTTTTCTAAGCTTTCGTTTTTTCTTTTAAAGTTATGTTTTTGTTTATCATTTTGAGGCTTATCTCATACATTTTATCAGATTCAATTTGTAAAGTGTCATCATCTAGTGAAGAAGAGTAGTAAGAGGAGTTGGAGTGTACCTCATTTTATTCGTGTGCCATGAGAGATAGTTCTTCCTTTTTAGTCTCATTATCTTCATCATCACTTGCACTTCATGCGCCACTTATGAACGCCCTTTGAGTTGTTTCCTTTCCTTTTGGACAATTGTTAACGAAGTGACTTGCGTCACCGCATTGGTAGTATCTTTTTTCGTCTTTAGGTTTCTTGATATCGAAATGCTTTTGAGAGACTTTCTTGTTATCGAGTGGTAGTCTTATGAGTCTTCCTCTCCTTTTGAATAATTTCTTGAAGTCACGGACGACCATGGCATATTCTTCGTCATCGCTATCGGAGTCTTCATCATCACTAGTCTCTACTCGAGCTTTCAAGGCTAGTGTTCTTTGTGTTTCCGTTTTACCTTTGATGATCTCAGAGTCTTTTTCCATTACAATTTCGTGTACTTTGATATTTCCGATGTGTTCATCAAACGATAAATTTGAGAGATCTTTAGATTCTTCGATTGTCGTGACTTTAGCTCGCCATTTTGGATGAAGAGCCCTTAGAAATTTCCTGACAAAGTTCTTGTTGGAGAAAGATTCGTCAAGTGCTTTGAGTGATATTATGATAGCGTTAAATAGATCAAATCCCACATCAATTGACTCTTCTTCAAGGATAGAAAATGGTTCGTATTGTTGAACAAGTGAATCTATTTTGTTATCCTTGACTTGTGATTTTCCTTGATATGTGACTATTAGTGAGTACCAAATTTATTTGGCGGTTTGACACATGAATATTCTTTCATACTTCTTTTAGGTAGAGCATTGTAAAGCATCATTTTAACTTCATTGTTTTTAGCCAACATTTTATTTTGATCATCGGTTCAATTTGCGCGTGGAACTAATTCAAGTTCGTTAGTAATGGCGTTCATCACCATTGATACATAATCACCTTCAATGATTATGTACCAAAGATCATATCCTTAGATTTAACGTAAGTTTCAAAACGGTTTTTCCAATAGATAAAACCATCCATTTTAAAGAGTTGTGGTCTTTGCATAAATTGCCCTTCTTTGTAATTTTCAGAATCCATGGATCGATTTCAAGTTTTAAAGTACAATCTACTATAAAAATTCTTGAGTATATAGCTCTTGATGCCAATTTTAGAAAACTAAAAGGGGGGTTGAATTGTTTTTACCGATTAGTTTTAAAGTTTTAGTAACTTTTTTCTTAATTGTAAGGATATATAGATCAAGTATAACGAGTGAAGTAAATGACTTGAAGTAACAAAGAAGCAAACCACAATGCACAAGTATTTATAGTGGTTCAGCCTAGCAAGATCTCTCTTCTCTTTCCCCTACTTCCACACCTCGAGTATCTCGAGAGTTCTACTTCACTAGCAAATGAATCTCATGTACACCGGTGGAGAAACCTTCACACTTTAGCTTACAATCTTTACCGACACCTAAGCTAAGATGTCTTTGTTTTTCATATAAAGGATCAACCCGCCTTGAAAACTTCTACACTTCGTGGTTATAACACCAACCACACTTTACACAACTAGATAGATGAAGGAGTACAACAATGGTGATTGTGTAGGTGACACTTAACACATTCACACGATGTTAAGCCTTGATGGATCAAAGCTTGAATTTCTCGTGGCCGATCTTTGTATGTGAAAATGATCTAAAATCACAAGTAAGAAAAGATTTCACAAGAGTGAGTTAAAGAGTTAGATATTTACTGAGATTTAGAGGAGATTAGTTAGAAGAGGGGTGAGTTAGAAGCTTAGACAAAGGGTTCTATTTATAGGCAAACTTCCATAGGCCCACGGAACCCGTTAGACCCTTTTCCTTTGGGTCCACCGGGGTCTGGCTATTCTGACTTTTGTTGCCTCATAAATGTTTGTCCAAAACTTGAAGCAATCTACATAATCTACTTTATTTGACTAAAATATTTGATGTTTTAAGTCAACCATTGACTTTGTAAAGTGAACATATATCATTATATGTTTTTATTTCAATGTTTATGTGTAAAACATTTTTGTATATGTTTGAAGAAACCTATATGATGCTTATAATTCAAACATAAAAATATGTTCGATGTTTTGTCGTTAACAAAACGTTAAGCATGATTAAAACGTAAATATCGTTTTAATGCGATATTTGCATTTACAATCTCCCCCTTTTTGTTGAAGACAAAACGTTAACTTATTTTTAGTTTGGAGATTATATCACCGTATAAGTTATGTGTTAGAAATAACTTGTTATGTTCCTCTTCTCCCCCTTTTTGTCGAAAGAAAAAGGGAAGGTTAGTTTATATGAAAAATTATATGGTGAGAGATGTTGCGTGTTAGCAATATTGAAAACAATATCATTTTTCTTTGACTCCCCCTCGGTTCAAGCTCCCCTAGTTTGGAGAACCGGGGAGGTCCATGGATTGTGAAAAACCTACAAAAAAATGTTAGTGGTACAACATATGGGATACATGATCATGAATTGATGAACCCACCAAGTAGTCCAACATTGGACTTGAGTTACACATTCTTTGAAATAAAATAATAAAGAAAAAATAAAGCTAGACCAAGAAAAATGTTGATCACAAACAAGTCTCCCCCTTGTTTTATGCGTAATCCTAGAAAAAAGATGTTAGTTGTCACACACAAGTCTATATAGCAATCATACATTTGTTTGACATGATACAAAATGAAAAACTAGGGTTCATTCATCTTGCCCCAAAGTAAAATTATAGCCAAAATGGTGTGGAACATTTGGAGGTGAATGAAAACAGAAAAATAAAATTTAGCCCAATCAGATGCTCGGACCCTTGTGGTTGACGGACCTTGTGGTTGACGGACCCGAGAAAGAAACTTACTGTGATGGTAGATGTAAGAGGGCATTGAGACTCTAGAGAATGTTGTTTAATACAAACCTCATTTCATCACGAAATTTCGTTATTGTAGTTTGGGTAAGACGACAATGATCACAAATATGGGGAGAGTTTGTGATGGCTTTGTAGATTGTGTGGGAAGGAAGGATGGTTGTATTGATCCCGAAGGCGTTCGACCTCATAGAGATGCATGTTGATCATGTCATTTAAGGTATAAAGGTGATTCAACTCGTTGACACGAGCTTGTCTTTGTTAAGGTGGCGAAAGTACACTCGTAGGTGAGCATGAAGAGTGAGAAGTATGGATGGATGGTTCGATATGGAAGGAATTGAACTAAGGTGATGAACCAAGGTGATGTGTTGATTCCTATAAATGAGGGAATATATGGAGAGTCCTCCGATGGGAGTGAGAGACCATCCATAGGTTGTAGTGAAATGAAGGTGATATCTCTTGAGATGGGATGATGGTAGGAGATCCTGGTGGAGCATCTTCATGCTCATCCAAGAACAGATTTGGTGATATGGGTGGTGTGGAGAAGAGCTCAATTGGGCGAATTGAGGTACTTCTAGGTACAGTGTAGATGATGGAGGGAGTGTGAGTTGGCGCCGGTTGTGGAGTTATGGTGATTGGTGTTTTTGTTGGAGGAGGTGTAATGGGGGATCTAGGTTTTTGGAGTATGGTTCCTAGGATTTGAGTAATTTTAATTCGTGGAGGTGAGGTTATCGCGGATGTTGGTGATGGAGATGAGGATGTTTGTGTACTTGTGCGACATGGCTTGACTCGGAGTCGGATGGTGGTTTTGGATTTTAGGATTGAGGGGTTTTCTTTAGTCATTTTAAGAATGCTTGGTGTTTGAAAGGATGGAGGTTTGTTTTAGGATGAGAAGTTGTGGTGAATGCTACTGGAGGTGGAGTGTTCTTAAGTAGGGGTGAAGAAGATAAGATGAAGATCTTTGATTTGATTTTGGATTAGAAAAATTGAAAAAGATGAGTAGGTGAGTTAAATGTGCAGCCATGGATTAATGGCTCACAAATGAAAGAAGAAAGAGTGTTTCGGTAAATGGAAAAATTAATGATATGTGATGATGGATTTTTACATGCAGCTGCAGGTAGCACGGACAGACGGACCCTTTGGGTAGGGGTCCGACGGGGTCCGCCTATGTTTGGGTCAAAATTTTGAAATTTGAATTTTGAAGGGAATACCCATGGATCATGCTGGACCCATGGTGAAAGAGCCCGACGTGTTCCATGCCCTTCTGTGATCAGTTTTTGAAAATGGCTGGGAATGAGAAGATTGAGTCTCATGACATGGTGTTTTTATGATATAAACTTGTTGGGAATAAATTAAGGCCAGATCACTTGAACGCTGACAAGAACAATTCAAGCGTTGACAAGAACAATACAAGCGCTGACAGCTCAAGCGTTGACAAGTTAAAGTCAAGCGTTGATACATTGAAGACAAGCACTGATGGAAGATATAATCTACACGTTTATTATATTCTAGAATACTTCTAGTAAGGATAGAAACGACAATGTATTTCCTATATTTATCTTTACCTAGAATAGTTGATACGTAGATTATTGTACAAGGCTTCTTGTATCTATAAAAGAAGGCCTTTAGGTTAATGTTCAACATATAAAGTTTCATATAAGTTTTCGTTCGTAAACATCTTTCATTGTAAGCAAGTTCGACATTCATAATCAAAGTGAAAGTTTTGTTTACATCTTGTGTTCTTATTTAAGTGTTAAATTCCGCATAACACTTAGATTCATAAATCATATACAAAGGTTTCTCTACGTGTATTACTTGATCTAATCTCGTATACACAAAGCTAATCGATCTAAGTTTGGGATCAACAAGTGGTATCAGAGCTTGTTGAGGAACTTTTGATCTTTGAAGAACACCAGAACCCTAAAAACACCAAAACCCTAATTTTCTCAGAAACCCTAAAAACATCATGTCTGAAGCAATAACCACCTCCTCTTCACCCTTACCAAACATCAGGATTCCCATGCTTGATGCAACCAACTTTGACTTATGGAAGTTCAACTTTGAACATTATCTAGGGATCTATGACTACACACTCTGGGAGATTATTGAATATGGAAACTCATTCAATAAGGCTCAAAAGATTCTTGATGCCATTAGTCAAAGATCAGCTGTTGAAGGATGCCCTGATGAAGATAAGAGAGAAAAACCTGGAGATGGTAGAGCTGTAGGTGCTGAAGATATTGCAAAGAAACGGGTTGACATGAAAGCCCTAAATATTCTGAAAGTCTCTTTGGGACAAGAAAACCAGCACAAATATAGAGGCTATGAATCTGCTAAGGATCTTTGGGAAGCACTTGAAGTTGCATATGGTGGCAATGCAGACACTAAGGAAGAAAAGAAAAAGCAACTTCTGCATGATTATGCTGTCTTCAAAGCTCAACCCAATGAGAAACTGAGTAGTGTGAGAAGCAGATTGCTTGACATCACAAGCAAGTTGTCCTTCATGGGGACACAAGTTGGTGATGTTGACACCAATGCTACCTTTCTGAAAAGTCTTGGTGAGGCATGGAAGATTGAGGCAAGATCTATTCTTGCCAACAATACTTACAAGAGCTCCTCGTTTGATGACATCTACAACAAATTAAGATTGTTGGAAGATGAAACTCTTTCAGAGCATGGAAGCAAATCTTCCACCAGCAACATGGCCTTCTTCTCTCATAGTGAAGGTCAATTCAATCAGAAGGACTCTTATATGCATCTAGTTACTGGATCATCATATGTCAGCGCTGGAACAAGTCCTGTCAACGTCTCTTTTTCAGACGCTGACACATTCATGAATGACTCCCCAAGAGTTAAACCTGCTGGTTTGGATTTGGATACTGTTTGTGCTTACATTGCTTCTTTGCCCAATGGTTCAGTGATTACATATGAGGACCTTGAGCAGATAAGTGATGAGCACTTGGAAGAGATGGACATCAAGTGGAACATGGCTCTTGCTAGTATAAGAGCAAATAGGTGGAACAGAAGGTTCAAGAAGAAAATGACCTTCAATGCTAAAGACACAGCTGGATTTGACAAGTCCAAAGTTGAATGCTACAATTGCCATCGTATGGGGCACTTCATGAGGGAATGCAGATCTCCTAGAAGATCTGATGCTGGTAAACCCTCAAGTCAGGTTGTTAAAGATCAGGATTCCAAAGCCATGGTTGCAGTTCAAGGAATTGATGGTACAGGATGGGATTGGAGCTATCTGGCTAAGAATGCTGAAGAGGATAAAGCTTTGGTTGCTGATATTGAAGAAGAAGAGCATGTTGAATATGCTCTCATGGCACACTCCTCCTCTTCATCTGATAATGAGGTATATGATGATGCTTTTTGTAGCAAAGGTTGTAGGTTAAACACTGAAAGACTTAACAAAGAGGTGTTAAAACTAAAAGATGATATGAGTACTGAAAGGTGTAAATTGTCTAATTACCAACTAGCTCTTACTGAAACTGAGAAAACCGTTTCTGAATATAAGAAAATGGAATTTGACTTAAAAGATAAGATCAATATCTTAAAACATGAGCTAGAGGGTAGTATGGATGTTAGGAACATCATGACAAAGGTTAATAGAGACCTACAGGCTAAGTTAGATGAGGCCATTAAGAATAAATATAATGTTGACCTCAAGATTCAAAGATTTGATAGAGCCACCCAAACTCTAGGAGACTGTGTAGCTAAACAAAGGGATCCTAAGGACATGACTGGGATTGGGATGAATGATTACTCTCTGGTTCCACCACCAGCTGGTGACTTCTATGGTGTCCTTAGAAAGGACTTGTCTTGGACTGGTATACAAGAATGCCAAGAGGAGGAATTCACTCCTCCACCAAGAGTTGTCACTCCAGTAGAAAAGTATCAACAAAAATTGACTGACCTAAATGAGTGGAAGAAAGCTAACCCTACTTTATTTGTTAAGGGAGGTTTGCTATGTGAAAGTCCCAATGAATCACCACCCATTAAGGTTACTCACCCAATCACTGGTAAAGCTGTTGACCTAGGCTCAAACACTGTTAGAAGACCTACCATTAAATATGCAGAGATGTATAGGAATAATAGGTCACCCAAGAGCCAAGTTAGCAATCATGGAACATGTTTCTTCTCTTCTAGACCTAAGGGTGTGTCTAGGAAAGCCTGTTACACTTGTGGTAGCTTTTCACATTTGGCATACAAGTGTGTCAACGCTCCCAAAGCCAGCGCTGACAGGAACAATTTCAGCGCTGATAGGAAGAAAGTCAACGTTGTTAGGAAGTCAAACGTTGCCAGACCCAAACCTTGTGTGCAGCAAATTCCACAAGTGATTAGACCTGCCCCATTCTTTTCTAGAAGGTCTAACACTCATGGACAAAGACCATTTCAAAAGACAAACACCTGGTCAAATAGGCAATGGGTTCCTGTAGCAAACCCTAGGTTCAACGCTGACAAGGGTAATTTTAGCGTTGACAGGACAAAATCTAACGCTGACAGAAACGTGACCAGACCTAAGTATTTGCAGCCACAAGGTAAGGGGTCTAAAGCTTCTTCAAGCTTAACATGGAGACCCAAGAAAGATCAAAACTCTAATGACAATGGGATTTCAATGACTTGCAATAGATTTAATTACATTTCAAAAGTCATTACAAAACCTATTGGGGTTAACTGGGTATTTCATCCTAAAAAGGATGAGAATGGGGTTGTTGTGAGAAATAAGTCTGTTCTTATTGAACAACCAGATGAATCCAAGTCTTCTGAGACTTGGGTTCCCAAAGAAAACTAATTTGTTTTCTTTATGTGCAGGGCATTCAAAGACAGATCAATGATTATGGATATTGGGATAGTGGATGCTCAAGGCACATGACATGGAAGGAAGACTATCTGACGAATTTCACCCCTATTAAAGATGGTGATAAGGTATACTTTGAAGGTGGCTATGGCACCATTACAGGCAAAGGAACCCTTCTCACCAATAATCTGCGTTTTGAGAATGTCTTCCTGGTAAAAGAACTTGATTATAATCTGTTTAGTGTATCACAAGTTTGTGATAACAAAAATAAGGTTCTTTTCACTGATACTGAGTGCTTGGTGTTAAGCAAGGATTTTAAGATCCCTGATGAGAAATATATTGAGTATAAAACACCTAGGCATAAGGACATATATAATGTGAATTTAAATGGGATTAAAATGAATACAAATATGTCTTGTTTTTATGCTAAGGCCTCAGTAGATGAGAGTAATTTGTGGCACAGGAGACTAGGGCACATAAACTTTAAAAATATAAACAGACTTGTGAGGCTTGGTTTAGTTGATGGTTTGCCTGAGAAGGCCTTCCACAATGACCACTCTTGTGTTGCATGTCTTAAAGGCAAGCAGCACAAGGTCTCATTCAAGTCCAAGCAGGTGCATACTAGTTCCAGACCTCTTCATATGCTTCACATGGACCTCTTTGGTCCAACTAATATAGAAAGTTTGAATGGTAAGTCTTATTGCTTTGTTGTCACAGATGACTTCTCTAGATTTACTTGGACATTCTTTCTAGCTATGAAGAGTGACACAGCTGATGTTCTTATTGATTTTATCACTCAGATTGAGAAAAGGTCTGGAAATGAGGTTAAAATGCTTAGGAGTGATAATGGTGGAGAATTTAGGAACAAGAAGCTAGATGATTTTTGTGCCAGGAAAGGAATTACTAGGCAATTTAGCATTGCTAGAACCCCACAACAAAATGGGGTTGCTGAGAGGAAAAATAGAACCCTAATTGAAGCAGCTAGAACAATGTTGGCTGATGCTCACTTTCCTATAGCCTTTTGGGCTGAGGCTGTTAATACAGCATGTTATGTGCAAAATAGAGCATTGGTTAACAAAATTCAGAACAAAACACCTTATGAGTTACTTTGGGGAAGAAAACCTAATATTGGTTTTCTCAGACCTTTTGGTTGTCATGTAGTAGTGTTGGATACTAGTGATGCCTTAAGGAAATTTAGTGCAAAAGGTGATGAGGGTTACTTCATGGGATATTCAGACCAGAGCAAGGGTTATAGGGTTTATCTTAAGGAGGACAAATGTATAGTTGAGAGAGTACATGTTAGGTTCTTAGAGAATAAACCTAGTGATCCTGAAAGTGGTCCTAATTGGTTGTTTGATTTGGAACCCTTATCTAGAACTTTAAATTATATGCCTGTCACTAATCCAGACATTGTGAAGGTAACTTCAAATGTTGTGGAGGAACAAGTTGTTAATGTTTCAGGTACACAGGTTAATGAGAGGGTTGGATCACAAGCAGAAAAGGCATCTCCTACATTTGAATATGTCACAATTCCCATTTGGACAGATGCTTTTGCTGTTGCTGCTGCTGCTGGACAAGATAATGGTGGTCTACAAATACCACCAGATACAAACATGCATGGTTCTTCAGGCGCTGACAAAGGCAAATCTAGCGCTGACAAGACCAATTCAGACGTTGATGGCTCAGATGTTGACAACAACATTTCAAGCGCTGTTAGCCCAGACGCTGACAACCAAGATTCAAACATTGACAACACCTATGGGCATCTTTTCTCTTCTAGTTTTGAACAAGGTGGACCTTACAACATTCATGAAGAGGTTCATGTTGATCAAAGAGAGTCTGATGAAGAAGATATTGGCAACATGGAGCGTGAGCTTGAGGACACCAGACTTTTTGAAGGAGGGGTTCTCACCTCCACAATGAAAAATTACCCCACATCTCAGATCATTGGTGATATTATGACTCCAGTTCAGACTAGAAGATCTCATCAAGGTCTTGGTGGGTTTATTGCCAATATACACAAGAAGGTTGATATCCCTCTTGTGCAAGCATGTTTGTTTGCATGTTTTCTGTCACAAGAAGAACCCAAGAAAATATTTGATGCTCTCAAAGAACCAAGTTGGGTGGAAGCAATGCAGGATGAGCTTCACCAATTTGCAATTCAGGATGTTTGGGAGCTGGTTGATTGTCCTAGATATGTTAGACCTATAGGGACAAGATGGGTTCTCAGGAACAAAAGAGATGAAAGAGGTATTGTGGTCAGAAACAAGGCAAGGTTAATGGCTCAAGGTTATACACAAGAGGAGGGGATAGACTATGAGGAGGTCTTTGCACCAGTTGCAAGGATTGAAGCTATTAGGATTTTTCTAGCCTATGCTTCCTGCATGGGCTTCACAGTCTATCAAATGGATGTCAAGAGTGCTTTCTTGTATGGAACCATTGTTGAGGAAGTATATGTCATGCAACCTCCTGGTTTTGAGGATCCAGAGCATCCAGATAAAGTGTATAGAGTCAAAAAGGCTATGTATGGCCTTCATCAAGCCCCTAGAGCATGGTATGGTACTTTATCTACCTATATGGTGGACAATGGATTCAAAAGGGGCACCATAGATCAGACACTATTTACAAAGAAGAAAGGCAAAGATGTGTTGCTTGTGTAGGTCTATGTTGATGATATCATTTTTGGGTCTACTGATCTAAAGATGAGTGAGGATTTCTTCAAGCTTATGACAGACAAATTCAAGATGAGTGCTATGGGGGAGATGAACTTCTTTCTAGGTTTACAAGTTCAGCAGAAAGAGGATGGTATCTTCATCTCCCAGGACAAATATGTTGCTGAAATCTGGAAGAAGTTTGGCCTTTCTCCACATGAAAAGAGGGCTACTACTCCTATGGATAGAGAACACCCTAGGGGAAAGATTGGAGATGGGAAAGATGTTGATGTCAGGCATTATAGATCCATGATTGGATCCTTGATGTATCTTACTGCTTCCAGACCTGATATCATGTTTGCTGTGTGTGCTTGTGCACGCCATCAAGTGACTCCCAAAGAATGTCACCTATATGTTGTGAAGAGGATCTTTAGGTACCTAAGATGCTACCCCAGTCTTGGTTTGTGGTACCCAAAGGATTCACCATTAGAGCTGATTGCATATTCAAATAGTGATTATGGAGGTGATAAGTTTGATAGGAAATCCACAACTGGTGGATGTCAGTTTCTTGGGAGCAGGTTAATATCTTGGCAATGCAAGAAACAAACAGTGGTGGCTAATTCTACAACTGAAGCAGAGTATGTGGCTGCAGCAGCATGTTGTGGCCAAGTTTTGTGGATTCAGAACCAGCTGTTGGATTATGGGTATAATTTCATGCATACTAAGATATTTGTTGACAATAATAGTACTTTATGCATCATCAAGAATCCTGTACATCATTCTAAAACTAAACACATAGAAATTAGACACCATTTTATAAGAGATTGTTTTGAAAAAGGTTTAATACAACCAGATAGGGTTGACACTGAGGAAAATGTGTCAGATTTATTAACTAAACCTTTTGATGCTGGGAGATTTCAATACTTGGTAACAAGTATTGGAATGGTTAATCTCACTTAATATGTGTTTTGGATTCTTTTTGTAAAAGTATGTACAGGATGATGCATTATTAGTATTGGTCTTATTGATGATTTAGATTTTCCACTATATTTTTCTAACACTGACAAAGGTTGTTTGAACACTGATAAGTGTTTTTGCAACGTTGTCAGCAATATAATTGTCTAACGCTGACAAAGCTTCCCTCAACGCTGTCATGTGTTATCGGGGCGTTGTCAGCAACAATGTTAGTTTTGTGGTTTTCAATCTAAATGTGCAGATGGTGTTAGCAGTATACCATTGGATACAGAGTTGCTTATGGATCAATGGAGAAACATTTGGACAAGTTTTTATTTATGGATGATGGTTGGAATGTTTCATTCCTATCTTGACATAAATTTTTTATGTTCATGCATGATTTTAGCAAACTTTTTGTATCATAGTTTAAGGGGAGGTTTTAGGAACCTTTAGGATGTTTGGGTATCCATATGATACTCTTATCACAATTCTAGATTGTGTCCACAGGTGAGTATGGGTTAGTTTTACTAAACCATGAGGCACTGTAGCATGCATAGTATATCAACTTTGCATGCTGCCAAGACATTTTTGGCCTAGAATTGGTTGTGGTCTGTTGGGAGACTTGGGAATGATTTTGATATGGGATTTACCTAGGAGTAACAAGGATTTTATAAGGTAACTTTCTTGTTAAGAATTTTTGTTAGCAAGGGACACTAGAGGACTGTTATGTCTATCTTGCTTATGCAAGTGTGCATAACTGGACAGTGCTTGCCGCCCTATGATAATTATCAGCTTTTGGTTATCTTCTCTAGGATAAATTACTTGTTAAGGTCATTTTTCACTTTTTAAAATCTTTTTATTTTTGGACGCTGACAAAATTTTTCCAAGCGTTGTTGTGACCAAATTGGACGCTGACATGGCTTTAGGCGAACGTTGACAAGATTATAGCCGTTGGGCGTTGATAGGTTATTTTTGACCGTTGGCACTCAATGGGACCTACCCAGTTGTTACTTTTTGACATATTTTCAAGCCGTAATTTTAGGAGTTGTTACTTTCATTTAATGCATGAGATAACTTATAACTTTTTTAATATTTTCATGATTGATTTTTGAAAATCTTTGCCTATTTTTGGGCCAATCACATGCATTCTTCTCTCCTATAAATTTGGCTCCTATTTTAAACAGGGTATCTATAATTCTTGTCTAACACTTTTCTCTTATCAACTTCATCTTCTACACTTAACATTAACAGCTTTCATCAATGGCACCAAAGTTTAACTCAACAGAATTAGCATTGGGGTTCAGATCACAACACAACATGATTGCTTATCTTGACGCTGATAATGATCTGTTTCCTCAATACACACAAATGGTGGCGTATTTGAACGCATCCCCACTAAGGTATGCTCTTTCTCATGTACCACTCATTCCAGTCACACACATTAAGCAGTTTTGGAACACTATTAGTTCCTCAACAGTTAATGGAGTGACCACATTAACTTCTATTGTTCATGGGAGGTATTGGGTGGTTACTGAGGCTTTGGTACGCCAAGCCTTGCATCTTGATGATGCTGATGGTATAGTCACCCTTCCTGTAAATGAAATAGAACAAGGGCTTAGGGCTTTGGGATATCCTTTTCCTGATGAAGGTACTCTTAACAAGTATCATAAACATGAATTTCCCCCAGCCTGGAAGTACCTCATACACGTCCTCCTTCAATGTTTGAGTCCCAAATGTATTGCACACAATGAGATCAATAGATCCATTGCTAGTGCTATTGTGTGCATTGCAACAGGGCAAAAATATAACTATTCTAAAATGATTTTTGAGGGGATGTGTAAAAACAAGGGGACAAAAATGACTTTAGCTTATCCCCGTTTTCTGCAAATGAATTTTGATGATCAAGGTTACTGCTCAAAGGATCATAATGATTTTTATAAGATCCATGCGTAAAAGAAAGCTATTTTTATGAAGATGGATTCACCACCCCATAGAGACTTACCTTTAACCCCAACCATGCTTGCTGTTATTGCAGCAACACAACCCCAACCAGATCCCCAACCTCAAATTGACCCTCAACCACAACTTGCACCCATTCCTGAACCTTTACCCTCACCTGAACAAATGCAAATTGACCAAGAACCCTTTGACGCTGACACATCAAATGTTGGCGTTGATGTGCCTGTTTCCAACGCTGACACACAACCTTCACAATCCCAAACACCCCTTAACCAACCCACATCTACCCATTCTTCCACACCATCTTCCACACCACCTAAATATAGGTTGATGAAACGCCAAAGGACTACTGGAGTGTTCTCCTCTGGTGGTCCTAGCCATGTAGCAGAGAGAACCACCACCACAAGTGTGGCTGGTGACCTGGATGAGGCTGGGACTATTGGTTCTGGCTTAGATGCTGACCAAGGCAGTCCCACCATCATTAAGTCCTCATCCATGCCCAATGAATCTGACTTGGGAGGTCAAATCCCCATTTTAGAAGAGGGCAGACTGGAACCAATGACCCTTATGGAATTGACGGCAGTCTGCATTAGCTTGCAAAAGCAAAATGCAGACTTAGTACAAATTGTCAGCTCACAAGGCCTTGAACTCAAGCAATTGAGGGAGAGGATTGTTGTTTTGGAAAGTGATCATGCTAGGAGGGGTATGGAGGAGTCTTCCAAAGGGGAGGAAGATCAAATAAATCTGAGTGATAAGGGCAGCCAGGATGGTCAATCAATGGATGTTGCTGAAGCCCTTACATCTTTGAAGAAACAAACAGGTTTTGATACGTCCTTAATCTCTCCAACCAATCTAAATTTATCATTTACAGCTATGTTGAGAGAGGTTACACAAGGCGCTGAGGGAAAATATTTGAGCATTGACAAGACAAATTTGGACGCTGATAGAAGTATTTTGGGCGCTGATAAGATAAATTTGGGCGTTGACAGACCTGCACATGAAGGTGATGTATCCCAGTCATCATCTATCATCAAGGAGGTTTCTACTCAGGTATTACCATCTACCTTACCAACCATTGGTAGAAGAAATTGTTCCAAAGGATGCAACCCAAGTTGAATTTGATAGAAGATTGGCTGAACAAATGATGGAACAAGGTGAAAAGGAAAAGTCACCATTTGTTGTGACTTCTGAAGAAGAAAGTGATGGAGCTAGCTCAGACTCAAGTGTGATGATTATAGAACCAGAAAGGCTTGAGTATGGTGATGAGCTTGCTAGGGAAAAGTTGAGAGACTTGAAATTGCAGGTTGACTTTGACATGCCAGAGGTGGTTCAAATGTACAATTCTTGGGAAGAAAGCTGCATGGATAATCCAGACTTGACTATTTCAGATCAAATATGGGGTTTGGAGCTTCTTCTTAGAGTTCAGAAGGATTGTAAGGTAATATTGAAACACAAGGCAAGCAATATTCTCTCAGAGTTGAAAAGGGATAGAAGGGAGCTCTACTTTATGTTGCTCAGATGTCATGGAGTTGGATGGACACATCAGAAGTTGAAGGCTTTAACATTTGATGAGTTGGAACATAGGGCTTATCCTATTTGGGTGAGAGTGCAGGAAGCAAACACTCTCAGACTTCTTTCAGATGAAAGAAAGGAGCAACTTGCAGAAGAAATGGAAATCAAGAAAGCTATGATGATTCCCAGGCCAATGAAGAAGGGATTTAAATTTGAGTTTCCAAAAGATATGGATCCACTATATCCAAGTGAAGCAGTTATAAGAAAGAGCCTCAAGCTCTCCCCATTAGAAGCTTCAGATATGGTGCAAGTGTTACCATTAGATCCCAGGAATCCAATTGTGAGCTATGAAGAAGATGAATGTGGATTCTGGAAGATTGGCAGATTTGGCAAGGAGGTACACACTTTTACCACTCTCATATCTTTATTTGCAAGTTGTGATAGAGAAGACTTGGTGGACCTTTGGAGGTTGCTGGAGACCAAGTATGAGGCTGAAGCACCAACTTCAGCTAATGGAATAAAACTTTGGACCACATTCAAAAGAATGCGTGGGACAAAAGAGGAAGATCTTGAAATATGGAAGGATCTTGAAGATGACCTCAGTGGTCTTCAATGGAGGTTATATTCAGCTGCTGGTGTATACCATTTGAGTTCTACAAAGTTTGCTGAGTATCTACTTGTGGATGCTCAGTATTTCATATCCAAGGCTGTTTTGGAAAAGATGAAAGAGACTCAGCTGGAAATAGATTATTCAAGTGACGTGGCAAAAGATTTGATCAGATTTATTCATTATCAATATGACAAGGTTTGCCAGACTCCTCCAAGTCCTTAATGCTTATTCAGAAACTTGATCATAAGAGTGGATATCAAGTTTAGGGGAGGATTGTTGGGAATAAATTAAGGCCAGATCACTTGAACGCTGACAAGAACAATTCAAGCGTTGACAAGAACAATACAAGCGCTGACAGCTCAAGCGTTGACAAGTTAAAGTCAAGCGTTGATACATTGAAGACAAGCACTGATGGAAGATATAATCTACACGTTTATTATATTCTAGAATACTTCTAGTAAGGATATAAACGACAATGTATTTTCTATATTTATCTTTACCTAGAATAGTTGATACGTAGATTATTGTACAAGGCTTCTTGTATCTATAAAAGAAGGCCTTTAGGTTAATGTTCAACATATAAAGTTTCATATAAGTTTTCGTTCGTAAACATCTTTCATTGTAAGCAAGTTCGACATTCATAATCAAAGTGAAAGTTTTGTTTACATCTTGTGTTCTTATTTAAGTGTTAAATTCCGCATAACACTTAGATTCATAAATCATATACAAAGGTTTCTCTACGTGTATTACTTGATCTAATCTCGTATACACAAAGCTAATCGATCTAAGTTTGGGATCAACAAAACTGATGAGGGAATATGTTTCATGATCATTTAGCTATATTTCAACTTTTGGGTTTGAGAGAATGTACCTTTTGGTCTTCAATTTGTATTTTTCCAAACAAGAGCAATGAAACCATCTATAATTAAAAATCCTACTAAAAATCACTGCAGTTAGTCAACACATTCAAGTTAAAGAAATAAGCAAAAGTGTTTAAAGTGTTTCACATAACACCAATGTTTTGAACTTGCGGAACCAAGTTCATAAGTACTCATTCATCCCTCCTAGTTCTTCTTGCCTTTCTTCTTCTCTATGTTGGCGATAAATCTTCCAAAGCATTTGAACATCCCCTTGGTTTGTTTGAATTCAGTAGATGCATTATCAATTCTGGTAATTTACTAAGATATTATAAGGGTGGTAATTTTGAACTTGTAAGACCATCATTGTCACTTTCCGAGGAAGAGGAACTAGTGGTAGGTTGAGGTCTTTTTCCTTTTTCCCTAGATTGAGAGGCCAAAGGTCACTTTACCCTTTCAGCACTAATGGCGGTCATTACTCGATCGACAAGGTGATAAGTTACTAGATGATCATTAGGGCTTGGTGGTATATGTGCTATTGAGTGATAAAGTCAAGTAAGTAACATGCCATATGGAAGAACGGAGGATTGTATGCTATGAACATGTGACATCTTATTAACTACATAGTAAGCAAGGTTGAAGTGTTGTTCCTTTTCAAGGCAATAAAGCATGTAACTTTCACAAGCATTTATGTGACCTTTATTTCCTACTAAACACATAACATTGCATCTCAAAATTCTTTCCCATTTCTCATATTTATCTTTAAGTTCATTAGCTTCCATGCCATATGGGTCTTTTTCGATGAGTGTATGAGTGTTGGATAAGCGAGTGTCACTAGCACGACGATTGAAGAGAGTAGATTTTACTATATCTTTGTCATCTAGTCTAGTGTTATACTTATGTTGGGCTTCTCTAGGTATGTTTGTGTTTTCTAGGCGATAAGTGAATGAGGTCGGAATAAAAGCAAGCTCCTTGGTTTAGAATTCTAATAGTGCGGGTAAATTTGTCCAAAGAGAAAGAGTAAGTATTTCCATTTGCTCTGAAATTTACTAAGAGGACGTGATTTTCATCAAAGGCCACCTTAATAGACATGTATAATTCTAGAACAAATTTGGGACAAATTTGCTCATCCATGTCTAAAAGGCAATCAAAGTTGATTTTAGAGAAAACCTCACGAATGTTGGTATTATTCGTGAAGGAGTGATGGACAAGGCGACATTCATGAAATGTGCGTTTTTCTAGCTCTTGACACAATTCTCTTTGACTAGATGTGAGGTGTTTAGATTTGTGGAACTTAGGGATATAACTAGAGGTATCCTTGTGATCATAAGTCCACGCGGAAGGCATTTTGGTCCTAGGGTAAAATTTTGACAAGTCAATCAAATTCTTTGAACTTTAATCGATCTCGTGCCTAGTGTTTGCCTATATGCAACATATGTGGAGGTGCGGTTATCTCGACCCAACTTTTTTATTTTTAAAGTATAGATAGTACATGTTTTTGAGATAACCCAAACACTCCTTATTTTTGCTTTAGCTTCAAATGAACGTACCCAAAAATGCATATTGATTATGCAATTCCTTTAGCGTTGGTGAGACTTATATGCCATGATAAAACCTTGTTTTTAGATGTTTGCCATTTACAATGTATTAAAAACGATTTTCATGCCCTAATTTGTGAGAAGATTTCAAATATTCTTAGGGATTCCTATTAATTCCTAGTAATTTTTTTCGTGGGTTTATGCATAAAAGGTGTTTTTATGGTATAATCAAGCAATGCAATATTCATATTTGACTAACCTAGTTAAATCCCTAATTTTAATTTTCTACAATCAACAAGAGCTTTAGACTCATATTTAGGAGTAATGTGAATAATTAATTGATATAGGATAAGGATACTTACAAAGATTGATTGGTACAAAGAAGTTGATATATTTTGCCTTGGAGTTGAGATTGAGATGGATTTTTGGTGAAGTTGGTCGTGGTTTCACAGAAATATGGGTTTGTGTTTTATGTGTGTGTTTGTTTTTGCTGATATAAAATGGTTTAAAAAGTCTCAGACATACGGACCCTTCTACGGAACCAAATGGAATCGGGTACGACGGGGTCCGCCAGGTCTGATGACAGAAAACCTTTTAGTTTTAACTAGAAATTTCCATTAGTCCTAGTCCTAATCTTAAAAGGTTAAATGGCTCTCGTTTAAGTGGTTTAGTTAAAATGCCGGCTATGTTATCTTCGGAGGACACTTTTTTAAGAGATATGTTACCTTTTTGTATGTTGTCACGAAGAAAGTGATGTCGAATTTCAATGTGCTTGGTTAATGTCAAATTTCCTTTATCTTAATGTCGTAGTCGACAAGTGCTTGTTTCATCCATAATGCTTGTTGACACGCTTTGCCCGCCGATACATATTCGGCTTCGGTAGTAGAGATGGCTAGAGCGGATTGCTTCTTAGAGAACCATGAAGTGAGACAACATCCTGTAGAAACTAGAAGGGGGTTGAAAAGTTTCTCATCGGTTTATCTCCTAATTAAAATTCCTTTCAATTAGGTGAGTGCACAAAACTATCTTTTACTTGAAAGCTAGTTGCATAACGATTAGGTTCAATTCTAATGCATTAACAATCTGTAATAAGTATAATGATAATGAATGTAAGTAATGAGTAAGGAAAGAAACAACCTAGTAGGAAGACACCAAGATTTAGAATGGTTCGGCAACGAGGCTCTATCCTCGTTCCTACTCCACTCCTCTAGTACACCTTACTCGAGATTTCCACTATATCCACAAGCTCCCTTCTTGGCGGAGAAAACCTTACAACGTCGCTTACATTATTTTCCGACACTAAGCTAAATGTCGAGACCTAATCTTAGCTAGGACCAATCTACACAACGTCGCCCACTTCACCATTTTACAATACAACGCTAGATGTCGAGTTCTAATCCAAAGCTAGAACCAATCTTAACAATGTTGCCTACTTCACCATTTCCTGACACAAGACTAGATGTCGAGTTCTAATCCAAAGCTAGAACCAATCTTCACGACTCTTCACTTTGAAGCTAAGTGAGAACTTCACACAACACAACTACATATCACTTTATAGTTTAGTGAGAAATCACAAGACATAACCACATCACTTTATAGTTTAGTGAGAACTAACACTACTAATTACAACTCAACTAAACATATCCAAGTACACACATGTACCTTGGATTTACAAAGCACAAATCCAAGCACACACATGTGCAAAGGATTTACACAACTCTAATCCAAGTATTCACATATACCATGGATGAACACAACTAGTCCAAGTATTCACAAATACATTGGATCTACACAAGACACAAATAAACAAATGATGAACATCACTAGATCTTTAGGAGAAGGTGATCTTCATCAATACTTCATCTTTAATCACATCATAAGTGTGTGAGTGATCTTCTCTTTGGACAAGGTAAAGAAAGAGATCAAGAGGATAATCATGAGTAAACATACTTAACACATTAAGTGATCATTTACAAATGACTAAGATTAGATAGGAGAAAGAATGCTGAAAGAGATGTCCAAAAAGGGTTAATGAGAATTCATATTTGATCCACTATTTATAGAAGACAAATGCCAACGACTATCTGGGGGCGGTTCCTTATCTACCCAGGCGGTTCCTTATCGATAGGGAACCGCGTAGGAACTTAAGGAACCGCGGGTAGTAGACTCCGCGGTAAATTTGAAATATCTGAGGCGGTTTAAACCTTCAAAGGATATTCTTATGGCATTTGGAATATGCCATATTCAAATTTACATTTTAATTTTAATAAAACATTTTCTTAAAAATAAAGTTTATTAAAAATATTTTGTTACATTTGACAAAAGTGAGTTTTAAGGCTAATCACTTTTATAATCAGTAAGCATGATTAAGATATATAAGTGTAATGATTATTACCTTAATGATAGTGTTTGTTAGATAATTCGTTTTTATGATTGTGTTTGACAATAAATGTCTTTGTAATTTGTCGTTATCAAAACTAAGAAAGATTAATTAATACTAACAATGTTTTTAGGCATTGCTTTGCATTAACACATCCTATAAAAGTTCATACCCCACTTGTGCTTTTCCTATTGACATAATCACCGACATGGTCCGAGTCTGCATAGACAATGGTTTCCATTCACGTTCCTTTGGGATACCATAGTCCGAGATGCATGGTACCTTTGATGTACCTAAAAATTCGCTTGACGGCTTCGAGGTGGGTTACATTTCGATTATCTTGGAAACGTGCACACATACAAACACTAAATATAATATATGGCCGTTAGATAAAGCAAGCTACCAATCATGCCACGATATTTAGTACTATCCATGTAGTCGTTAACACCATCTTTGGTTAATTTTGTTTTGGTTGACATTGGGGTGTTTGTTGGTTTAGATTCTTCTAAGACAACTTTCTTAAGCATTTCCTTAATATATTTGGATTGGTTAAAGAAGATTTCATCTTCCATTTGTTTTATTTGTAGACCCAAGAAAAAGTTAAGTTCTTCCATCATGCTCATTTCAAATTCGTCGTGCATAATTTTAGAAAATTCATCACATAGTTCTTGACAAGTAGACCCGAACACAATATCATCGACATATATTTGTACTATAATTATGTGTGACTCTTTTTCTTGGTGAAAAATGTGTTGTCCACGAGACCCATTGAGTATTTATGTTCAATTAAGAATGACTTAAGTCTATCATACTATGCCTTGGGTGCTTGCTTGAGACCATAAAGAGCCTTTTTGAGTTTGTAAATGTGATTAGGTTTTTCAAAGTCTTCAAAACCTGGAGGTTGTGCTACGAATACTTCTTTGTTTATAAAACCATTTAGAAAAGCACTTTTAACGTCCATTTGATAAAGTTTGAAATCATGAGCACAAGCGTATGCTAGCAAAATTCTTATGGACTCAAGTCGAGCAACCGGGGCATAGGTTTCGTCGTAATCTATACCTTCTTGTTGATTATATCATTGAGCGACAAGTCTATCCTTGTTTCTTGATACTACACCATTTTCATCTAATTTGTTACAAAAAATCCATTTAATTCCAATTACCGTTTGATTTTTAGGTCTTGGTACTAAAAACCATACATTGTTAATGATAAATTGATTTAATTCTTCTTGCATTGCAAGGACCCAACTTTCATCAATAATAGTTTCGTTAATATTTTTAGGTTTGATTTAAGATAAGAAACAAAAGAAATTACTTTCATTTTGAACTTGTGACCTTAGTGTTCGTTCATTAATTTTACCGATGACATTGTCTAATGAGTGTCCTTTTGTTTCCTTAATGTTTATAGGTTCAATTTTTAATGGTTCATTTCCCTTGTCTTTTATGATATCAAATTGTTGGTTATTAATTTGGCCTTCAACTAGAACATCGTCTACCAAAGGTGATGTTCTAGAGGGAGGAGGTCTTTAGTCAAATATTATATTTAACGATTCCTTAACACACATGGTTAGTTTGTTTAGTACTATGTAAGCTTTTCTATTTTGAGAATATCCAAAAAATACTCCTTCGTACGATTTTGGACCCTTTGTGTTAAGAATAAAACATTTACTTCCAGATACTTTGAAATATCCAATGGTTGGTTTTCTTCCTTTTAGAATTTCATATGGAGTTTTATTTAGCAATGGTCTAATTAAGACTTGATTTAGAATATAAGTAGAGGTGTCGACCGCATGACACCAAAACTTTTGAGGTATGTTAGCTTCGTTTAACATGGTTCTACTCATTTCTTGAAGTGTTCTATTTTTGCGTTCGACTACCCCGTTTGATTGAGGTGTTCTTGGAGCCGAAAAATTATGAGTGATGCCTTTGGCGTCACAAAAAGGCTCTAAATTGCACTTCATTGTCAACTCCCGACCATGATCCATTCAAATTGTCACAATTTGACAATTTAAATGATTTTCAGTTTTCTTACTTTATATTTCAAAGTGATCAAAAGCTTCACTTTTGGTTTTCAAAAATTTAGTCCATGTGAATCTTGAATAGTCATCTACAATAACCAAAGTGTAAAGATTTCCTCCAAAGCTTTGTACCGCGGATGGACCAAACAAATCTATATGTAAAATCTCTAGGCATTTATTGAGGTGACAATATTTTTAGCCTTATGGCTTGCGTGGGTTTGTTTACCAATTTTACATGCATCACATAAATGTTGGTCAGATCTTACTTTTGGGAAGTTTCTCACAAGATCCTTGTTAGCCAAGTTTTGCAAGAGACCCACATTTATGTGACCAAGACACCTATGCCAAAGGGTAGAGGTGTCGTCTATGGTGGTCAAGCAAATAGCATCTTTTGAAGTATCAAACTTCATTACGTATATGTTGTTTTTTGGTATTCCTTTTTCTATTGTTATTCCGTCTTTTAGTATTTTACTACCATTTTCTTCAAATAAGACTTTGCATTTGTTACTACAAAGTTGAATAATACTAAGTAAATTAAATCCTAGCTTTTCAACATGAGCAACATTATCTATGGTGATATGGTCATTAGAAATCATACATTTGCCAATGATTTTTCTTTTGACGTTGCCACCAAAAAATAACATTACCTCTGTCCATTGGTGTGTAGGTGCTAAAGAGATTTCTATTTCTTGTCATGTGTCTAGAACATCCACTGTCCTTGATCCATTCGCCAGGTTCAAGTCCAACCTTCAAGCATACCTATACATTTTAAAACTCAAGCGTTTGGTCCCCATCGTCTCATGGGTCCCCTTGGGTTAAACATACTTTTTAAGGCAAATCCGTTTGGATTGTTGCCAAATACATCCCAAGGCACCAAATTTCCCATGAAGTATTGGTTGTGATAGTCATAGTTGTATGGTACTTGACTATATCTACTTGGTGTGTTGTGGTTACTTTTGGGAAATGGGCGTTTGGGATAAGATGGTATATGTTAATATTGTATGTTTCTTGCTCTAGTATTTGCTTCCATAATTATAAATTTTGTGTTGTATCTTTCTGGATTGAGAGTTTTGAGTTTTCTAGATACCGTGACGAATTCGGCCCTATTTTGTATTTGTGCAGCAGTCAAACCCACGGACCCTTTGGGTGTCGGACCCTTCTGTAGAAGGGTCCGACGGGGTCCGAGCTCTCTTTGACAGCAACTTTTGGAATTTCGTTTTGCGGTGTCGTTTTTGAGCTAGAGGCTGCATTTTCCTTTTCAAATCCTAACCTCGTGTTATCTTTACTATCTCTTTGATAGTTAAGCAATTCTTTGATACAATTTGGGTTTTTCATAAAATTTTCAAATTTTAGATTTTGTTTGGTTAATGCCTCTTGATTTGTTTTAAGTTTCTGAATTTCGATTTTTAGCTCTTGACATGTTTCACATTTGTCTTCAGCTACTTTGTGTCTTATTAGTCTAGCTTTCAAATCATAGACATCTTTTTCTAAGCTTTCGTTTTTTTCTCTTAAAGTTTTGTTTTTGTTTATAATTTTGAGGCTTATCTCATACATTTTATCAAATTTAATTTGTAAAGTGTCATCATCTAGTGAAGATGAGTAGTAAGAGGATTCGGAGTGTACCTCATTTTTTTCGTGTGCCATAAGAGCTAGTTCTTCCTTTTTAGTCTCATTATCTTCATCATCACTTGCACTCCATGCGCCACTTATGAACGCCCTTTGAGTTGTTTGCTTTCCTTTTGGACAATTGTTGACGAAGTGACTTGTGTCACCACATTGGTATTATCTTTTTCGTCTTTAGGTTTCTTGATATCAAAATGCTTTCGAGAGACTTTCTTGTTATCGAGTGGTAGTCTTACGAGTCTTCCTCTCCTTTTGAAGAATTTCTTGAAGTCACGGACGGCCATGACATTTTCTTCGTCATCGCTATCGGAGTCTTCATCATCACTAGTCTCTACTCGAGCTTTCAAGGCTAGTGTTCTTTGTGTTTCCTTTTTACCTTTGATGATCTCGGAGTCTTTTTCCATTACAATTTCGTGTACTTTGATATTTCCGATGAGTTCATCAAGCGATAAATTCGAGAGATCTTTTGATTCTTCGATTGTCGTGACTTTAGCTCACCATTTTGGATGAAGAGCCCTTAGAAATTTCCTGACAAAGTTCTTGTTGGAGAAAGATTCGTCAAGTGATTTGAGTGATGTTATGTTAGCGTTAAATTGAGCAAATCCCACATCAATTGACTCTTCTTCAAGGATAGAAAATGGTCCGTATTGTTGAACAAGTAAATCTATTTTGTTATTCTTGACTTGTGAGTTTCCTCGATGTGTGACTATTAGTGAGTAACAAATTTACTTGGCGGTTTGACACATGAATATTCTTTCATACTCCTTTTTAGGTAGAGAATTGTAAAGCATCATTTTAGCTTCATTGTTTTTAGCCAACATTTTCTTTTGATCATCGGTTTGATTTGTGCGTGGAAATAATTCGAGTTGGTTAGTAATGGCGTTCATCACCATTGGTACATAATCACCTTCAATGATTATGTACCAAAGATCATATCCTTAGATTTAACGTAAGTTTCAAAACGGTTTTTTCAATAGATAAAACCATCCGTTTCAAAGAGTTGTGGTCTTTGCATAGATTGCCCCTCTTTGTAATTTTCAGAATCCATGCATCGATTTCAAGTTTTAAAGTACAATCTACTATAAAATCTATCTAGTATGTAGCTCTTGATGCCAATTTTAGAAAACTAGAAGGGGGTTAAATAGTTTTTACCGATTAGTTTTAAAGTTTTAGTAACTTTTTCTTGATTGTAAGGATATATAGATCAAGTATAACGAGTGAAGTAAATGACTTGAAGAAAGAAACAAACCACAATGAACAAGTATTTATAGTGGTTCGGCCTAGCAAGATCTCTCTTATCTTGCCCCTACTTCCACTCCTCGAGTATCCACTCGAGAGTTCTACTTCCCTAGAAAATGAATCTCCTTTACACCAGTGGAGAAACCGTCACACTTTAGCTTACAATCTTTACCGACACCTAAGCTAAGATGTCTTTGTTTTTCTTACAAAGGCACAACCCGCCTTGAAAACTTCTACACTTCGTGGTTATAACACCAACTACACTTTACACAACTAGATAAATGAATGAGTACAACAATGGTGATTGTGTAGGGGACACTTAACACGTTCACACGATGTTAAGCCTTGATGGATCAAAGCTTGAATTTCTCGTGACCGATCTTTGTATGTGTAAATGACCTAAAATCACAAGTAAGAAAAGAATTCATAAGAGTGAGTTGAAGAGTTAGATATTTACTAAGATTTATAGGAGATTAGTTAGAAAATGGGTGACTTAGAAGTTTGGACAAAGGGTTCTATTTGTAGGCAAACTGCCAGAGGCCCACGGAACCCGCTAGACCCTTTTCCTTTGGGTCCGCCGGGGTCCGGCTATTCTGACTTTTGTTGCCTCATAAATGTTTGTCCAAAACTTGAACCAATCTACATAATCTACTTTGTTTGACTAAAATATCTGATGTTGTAAGTCAACCATTGACTTTGTAAATTGAACATATATCATTATATGTTTTTATTCGAATGTTTATGTGTAAACAATCTTGTATAAGTTTGAAGAAACCTATATGATTCTTATAATTCAAACATAAAAATATGTTCGATGTTTTGTCATTAACAAAACGTTAAGCATGATTAAAACGTAAATACCGTTTTAATGCGATATTTGCATTTACAGGTTCATATGATCATTTAAAATGGAAGTTATAAGTTAAAGATGTTATAAAACTCTAGTTTTGTAATTTACATAAAATAATGAATTAAATCCATTTCAAACGCTATAAATCTGTAAAACTAATGTTATTATGATTGCAAATGTGTTTATAAACTTTGTTTTAAGTTCCTAGATCATTTGATACAATTTTAAGTTTGTTATGTAATTTTAAACAATTATAGGGAATAAAACTGTTATTTTTGAAACTATAAATATTTTTAGGCAAAAATGTCATTTTATTAAAGCTAAAACTATAAGGATTGATTTTTCAAAGTTTAAAACCCTAAGGTTAATATTTGAAAGTTGAAAATGTAAATATTAAAACTATATACTTTAAAGGTTAAAAGTGTAAATATACCAAACTTAAAACTAAAAGGTCTATTCTTACCAGTTTTAAAACTAAATAACACAAAACATAATAATGAGATAATACACAATGTATCATGTTAGTAAGGAACTTTGTACAAAGATGTTTTCTCTCGATATTACTTTCTGACTGAGTTGTTGGGTTTACGATTTAAAGTGTTCTTGCTCCTCAGAAGTTTATAGAATGCCTTCTGAGTATAATTACAACACCCCCAAATCAGGTTTGCAGCGGAATAGTAATTGGGTGTCACGTTGTGGATCATAGAACAAATGGCATACAAAGCATTGATTCATAACTATATTACTTTTAAATACAATTGATACAAAGGTTGTCATAGTACAATCTTTTGAAATGTTGAATATCATTTGTTACAAGTATCCTAGTGAAAACAGATCCCCTAATCATTTTTATGCTCCTAAATGATGCTCAGTCCATGCTCATATAATCCAGCTTAATTTCCTGAGAAAAACATGCTAAAGAGGTGATAGTTGTAAAATACGTCTTTTAGGAAAAAGAGTGTAAATAGGGCAAGTATTAAGTGTCGGTTTAGGAAAACCGAACACTAATGACCCAAAAGTAGGGATTGTTCTCAAGGAGGCAAGTGCGTTGTGTTAATAATTGATTAATGGTTTGTGATTGTATTGATGAGAAATGAAAAGAAGAAAACAGATTAGAAGAGAATGACGGTTACGATTATGAATTAAACTAAGTCGAATAGTCGTGCACGTAAAACCGTAAAAGGTGACCAAATTAAAATTTTACCCTAAAAATTCCTAGAAAATTATAATAAATCCTAAAATATGCAGTTGGAGTTTACAAAAAATAAAAAATCAATCAAACCTTTTATTTAATTAAATAGTAATTTTTTAATGCTAATTAAAGCCCAAAAAATCAAATTAATTAATAAAAAGCCCAAAATGAGATTTTTTAACTTGTAAACCTCTAAAATGACTTAACTAAGTTTATCACTATTTTTGAAAATTTTAAAATTAATAAAAACTATTTAAAAACAATTAAAAACTATTAAAACTTAAAACAATTCTAAAAATCAATCTAATGCCAATAAAAGTATTCTAAAATTGTAAAATTCCTAACTTAATGTATTTAACCTAAGAAAAATATAAAAAGTGCAAAAATGTGAAAATTGAAATTTAATAATAAAATAATATTAAAAATACAAAAATTATAAAAAATTCTAAAAACTTGCAAACTAGTTTATTTTAACCTAATTAAACAGAAAATGAACTTGAAATACCAAAAATACCCTATTGGGCCTTCAAATGGGCCAAATACCCAAACAGATCCTTAATGGGCTTAGAATTGGGCCCAAATAGAAAAAGTTCTCAGAAATGGCCCAAAAGCTCTAGTCAAGCTTAAAATTTTATTTTAAACACAATTTTCCAAAGGCCTAAAAGCTGAAAATGAGCTTAAGCTAGCTTATTTCAAAACAACTTATTCTTAATGGGCTTTTTGGCCAATTAAGCTATAAGCTGATGCCATAAGCTAAGATTTTACCCACGTCCTTCTCTTGACCTAAATAAGCTATTTGCAAAAAGAAACTTGAAATAAGCTCAAGGAATAAGCCTTAAATAAGCCAAAGCCCTCTTCACAAAACGACAAAATAGTTGTTTTTGAGTTCTAGACTATTTCAAGAGCTGATTCAAGTTGCAATAAGTCACAAATGGCTTAACTAAGCTTAATCAACAAAAAAATTTCCAATAAGCACACTCAATAAGCTGAAACAAGCAAAAAGCTGATTTTGAAAAAGACAAAATAGTCGCTTTCTAGTCAAAACCTAAAACCAAAAGCTGTAAACTTCCAGAATCACTTATAAGCTCAAAATATTAAGACCTATTACAAAAAATAAGTTGTTGCACATTGGAATAAGCTAGAATGAACAAGTAATAAGCTGTTGACCCATTATAACTAGCAATGGCTAGAAGCAGGGGAAAGGAGTTCCCACTGCCTTGACTTTTTGACTTTGAATTTAAGAGAGTTTCACTTGGTTTTGTTGGACAATAAAGGCACCCTTGTGACCAGTGAATCACAAGGAGTCAATAACAAACAAACAATCACAAAAACACCAAGCCAGTCAGTGCAGTTAATTCAATCTATTCTCAGATATGTTCCAGACAAGTAATAAGCAAGTCTGATGATTATAAGCTACTTTTAAGCTAGTAAAAGCTAACCACAAACCACCAAATGCATACACAAGCTCAATACAACTTAAAGAAACACAGATTAACTCTTATCATGCAATGAATCCAACTTATGAACAAGATCTAAGCAAGAACAGTTACTGATGAACAATAATGAACACAAGAACAATGTTTGCTGATATACTTGACACCAAATCCAAATTCAAGGCCTCATATCTATCACACAGGTTGCAATAACAACGATTCAACACTTGTTAGCCCTAGGTTAACATGCAAACTAGGTGTGCACAAGATTTCAGAGCAAAACAACAAGTTCCCAAGATTTTATAGCCAATTGTTTGATTAAGTGATTCAAGGCACAAATTTGCATATATCAGAACACAATCACCTCTATAACAGATAACTACTCAAACAATAACACAATACCAACTCAAGATCAAACAAACTTGAACCAACAGTCAATCCCAAACACCCTTTTCACTTTTTAAAATCAATTTTAACAAAGTAAAAGTATTCTCAAGATTGATTTAAGCCCAAATAAGTATCATAACACACAACATATGAATCAAGAACCAATTTGCAGGCATAAAAACACATAAACACCAACATAATATCAAAATCACTTAAAACCAAATACTTAATCAGAAAGATGAAAGTTTGAGAATTCAAACCTCCAAAATGTACGTCCACACTTTGGAATCAATGAGTTGAGGTGCTAGAAAGAACAAGCACCAGCTTCCCCCTGCTAAGAACAACAAACAAGCCCAGCCAAAGGCTTGAGCCTAGGTTAGCACAAATCAGATAAATCAAGGTGATAAAAGACTAAGTCTTTGCAACAATTAGGCTCTCACAAGCCTTGAACCTTTCCTTAAGGCCTCACTACCCCTTAAACAACAAATATTAGGAGGCTATGATCACCCTTAAGTTCAAACTACAAGCTGTTGAACCAAAAGCACTTAGCAAACAACTTAGGCAGATTTTTGTTATAAAAACGTATAACCAACCTCTAATATTGCTTAAGCTAGTTGATTTGTGACTTATGTCACTTAAAGAAACACCTCAATGAACAATCCTCGCCAAGCACAAGCCAAATTCTTGACCTCAGCAAGAACAAAGGGACTCACAGGCTTATAGGCACTCTTGGACTTGTTCAAGGTTTTGTTTAAGTACAAAAACGTGACAATTAACTACTCAACGCAATAACAAACAATGGAACTCAGTTTTAAATCATAACACAACACCACATGTTCATAAATTCAGAAAAGGGCTTTACAAGGTTTGACAAAATGAAAAACTGAGAACAAGGCTAAATGTTGTGATACTAATGCCTTATATAGGCTACATGAAGTCCTAAGATACTAAAAAACAAAGAAAAACCCGAGTAATAAACTTCCAGAATTGCCCTAGAGGTTTTGAAAATTCTTGAACATGTGACTTTGTTTTGGCAGTTTGTTGAGGTGTGAGCTGTTGTAATATGATCAAATGGTCCATAATAAGCTTAGAAAGTAAGCTTGTATGTGGGGCGTTGGATTCCCTTGGCATGTTTGTCTTCTTCCTCAAACGTGTAGCAGGGCACTATACATGTGAGCACATGAGTGACGTGGCAAGGCAAATGTGAGTTAGGTTTTGATTATGGCACCATTAATCATTAATCTGGAGGTTATGTGAGTTTAATTGTTGTTTAATCAACAATGCCCAATTTTGTTCTTGAGTGAATAGTGTTAAAGTTTGATCCAAATTAAGGCAGGATTAAGGTTTAAAAAGTGTTTTAGGCGCCAAGGTTTTATTAAATATAAAACCGGTTAGTGGATGATGAGGTGGAGAAAGGGTGGGATGTGATTGGTTGAATGGGTGAGTGGGGTGAGGTAGTAGTGTGTGAGTGGTTAAGGTAAGTTTCCATGTCTGCCCACTTTGGTTCTTCATCTCTTTAACTCCTTTCACTTGTAATTTAATAAACCAAAAATCCGAATCCTTTGTTAATAAAGTTTCCATTTTCACACTTTTGCCCCAAATACTTTTCCAAAGTATTTTCAGGGGTATTTCTTGCCATTTGTTGATTCTTGAAGGGCTGTTTTGGCATTTTCTTCATAGATTATGGTCTTGACTTGTATGGTTGACTTTTTGGAGGACTAATATTGACAAGTCTTGATTGTTAAGGGACCATTCTTTCCAATTCTTCAAAGTGGAGGGCCCTTTTTGTAAATTTGACAAACTTTAAGGACCAAACTTGTAATTATGAATAAACAAGGGTTTAAAGCGTCAATTATTTAATATTAGAGGACCCTTCTTGCATAATCTTCAATTCTTCAGGGGTTTTTCTTGGAAAATCATCACTTGGGTCCGGTTCATTGTGCGGCTTCTTTTCTCGTGTTCGTTTTTCTTTGATTCTCGTGATCTTTTGTCATTTCCTCAATATCCGTACCTAAAATACACAAGTAACAAACACAAGCATATATTTGGCATTTTTGATGATATTTTATGCATTTAAAGCCCGTTTTGGACGATGAGACTATGTATAAAAGCACTCTCATCACTCCCCCATACTAAACCATTGTCGTGCCCTCACGCAATGCTAGAATAAAGTATCATAGCACCTCCAAAATGTATTTTTATTCACTTCTATTGAATGATAAACTAGCTACACTACTACTATTACTTCTACTTGCGTCTTAGACATAATGTATGATTTTCATCGCAAAATGGGACATTTAGGTTCATAGAATAAGAACACGTGAATGCTTCGTTTGAAATAATTTCATCGTCCTCGATTTTCACCCCAATTCCATGCTAAGCGTGCAACGAGATCATTGTCATTAAAAGTTAGTAATGCTAACACTACTCATATGCCCTAATCATGTACTTATCCTCCCATTTTCCTAAGTTGTATATCTTATATTTTATTTTGTCTTGAATGTTTCACGAGGATACATTGTTTGACTTATGCGATAATAGAGATTTTGGTCTAAAAATAGAGCCCTAACGATGTAACCAAGACCATCAAATTAATAACCCCTCCTAATAGACAACGATGTCAAAAAATTAAGAAAACAAGAAGGATCGATAAACATGGTTTTATAATGGTTTTAAACATGAGACTTATTACCAAGACTTTTATACGTCCCCTAACGGAAGGGCCTTATTATCATAGGTTTACCTCCATCTTTTATTCAACTTCGCCATGAAGCTTTTATTATGACTTTGGTCTTGCCTTGCCTTTTATTTAATCTCCCCATGAGGTGTTTATTGTGGCCAAAGACGTATATCCTCACGCTAAAAGCGAATTTTGGATCTTTAAAGCTTCAAAGATTAAGGCTTGATTCACTTCCAATTTTGCATAGATTTTTCGGCCTTGTGAGCTTCAAATTGTTTGCTTGATTTAGGTGAGCACTTGAAATCTTATTATTGGGTGAAGCTTTCGATTATTCGGGTTGCCAATACTTCAAAACCGTGACGCTGGCGATACCTTCATGTCTTCCCTATTTAATTACATGGAAGCTACTAGAAAAGACTAGAAACCAACAATCAAGACTAAACCGCTAAGTCAATATTTTTTAAGCAAAAAATATTTACAAGCGATGGGAGAATAAGCAAACAATGAGAACACATGAGTTTTTGAAAGAATACGAATACTCTATGTTTAGCATAGTAACTTATAATTAACTCTATCATTTCTCGTCCTCATTTAAGAGACTTAGCCTAATATAAAGTTAAGGAATCGAAGCTAAGTGCTCAACACGCACGGTCGAGTAAAAAATTACTCTTATTCTCGCCATCGTAAAATCTACATTCGTGTCTTAATCACTTATAAAATATGAGAAAAAATTTAAAATTTGGCCATTTTTAGCCTTATTTTGCAACAAAACGATAAACAAAAATATAAACTTAGGAAAGCATGAAGGTTTGGCAAGGCAAGTATCTATTCATCCCCCACCATACTAAATTTAAACATTGTCCTCAATGTTTCGAGTCTAAGGGTTGGAAACCCCCATACTAGAGACGTAGTCGAATGCTTAACCTAGCATGGAAGGGTGTAACCGTTAAATTTTGAAGCCGTTTAGGAAGTGTGCTATAAACCTAAGGTTAGAACATCAACGGATATATCATGGATATTGAGAAATTCTTTAAAGCAAACGATCGAGTGCTCCCATAAAACGAACACGAGAGGCTCCAATCGTGAAGATCGTGATCATCTAAAATCCAATTCACAAACAACCACGGAACAAAGGTTGTAAGGGCACAAATCCCCTCACATTAACTAATTAGAAAGAGATAATATGTACATGGATAAGCATGGGACTCCCCACGAGGCACCTTGTTTTTGATAACCGAGTCAAAAGCTTGACTCGAATACCCCATAAATGTGATCATTTAGGGATAATCATGGTATGGTCAATTTATGGGGGGGCTTACATGATAAACAAGGCCCAAAAACAACCGGTATTAAGGACTAAGTCCTTTGATGGTGCAAAATACCAGGATCGAAGATGGCGTTCTGGTTCTCATTGGATAAACAAATCAACGCCACTTCAACATGTGCCAACACAAACCCAAAGGGTTTAAAGAAAATAGATGAGAAGAAATAGAAGTGTGGGACAATGGGTAAGTCACAAAAACCATGAGCTACTCGAGGTAGACTCGCACCAATCAAATAGAAAGATTTTCCATTTATTGCATCGGTGGAAGACCGAGATTTCCCTATATAAGCAATTTCGGGATCAAATATCTCGTCCTCGGTGGAGAAAGGGGAGGGAACATAAGGGGCTTCCCCCACACTAAGTCCACACAAAGCATCTTCAAAAGGAGAAGACGAGCTTGTAGCACTCAGAACACGAGGTGATGACGGAGTTAGAAATGTAGAAATATCTTTTAAATCCAATTCAAAAAAAATTTCTTTTTCATCTTTTGAAAACTCCTTATGAAAACCCGATTTGATTATGTTAAAAATATTTGGTGTTTCTAAAACGATGTTAGGCACACTAAAAATTCTCACATTTAAAAACCGTTTTGGTTTTGGTGGTGGTAAGTTCTCAAAACGTTTGTCGACAAAGAAAACCTCCCCATCGGGGTCAACATATTCATCATCCGAAGAATCATTCGTGATTGGAGACGTAGGCTTAACACTCTTAACCTCCATCGGCGGAGGGGATGGAAAATCGTTTTTATCAACAACTCCTAACACTCTTTTTGAAATCCTTTTGCAAATTTTTTTGATGGGATTAACATTGTTCAAAGACGTGATAGAATACACATGAGAAAGCGTAGAGTTTTGAGTTGCATTTATGACTAGTTCTTCCTCATTGAAACATAGAGTGATTTTCCTAGCATGCACATCGATAAGTGCTCTCGAGGTATCCAAAAATGATCGACTTAAAATTAGAGGAACTTTAGGATCGATGGGAATGTTGATGAGATGGCATTTATACATGATCTCATCGTTCTTTTCGGGCTTTAAATGCATAAAAATGTCATAAAATACCATATATATGCTTGTGTTTGTTTACTTGTGTATTTTAGGTATGGATATCGTGAAAAATACAAAAGATCACAAGATACAAGGAAAAACGGACACGAGAAACGAAGCCGTACAAAGAACCGGGCCCTAATCATGGAATTCTCAACAAATACCCTTCAACTTTGAAGAAATGGCAAGATTAGTCCCTCAACAAATCAAAATTGTCAATTATGGTCCCTCATCAAGCCAAAGATACATTTAAGACCTTTGAAGATAAAAAATGTCCAAGATCAGCCCTTGAAATATTCAAAAGCTACAAAATTAACCATTGAAACACTTTTTGGAAAGTTTGTGCCAAAAATGACAAAGTGTGAAACGTTGATACAAAGGAAATGGACGCTGATGGGTTTTTAAACACAAAAGGCAAGAGAAAGAAAGAAAAAGGACCAAGGCTGCCAATTTTGGAAGTTTAAACCCCTAAACACGCGCCAAACACCTTTCTCCCTAAGAAATCGGATCAAACGTGGCACTATTTATGTTCTTCCACCCAGAATTTACTTTTACAAAACAAAGGGTAAATCAAAATTACCCATACCCACGTGTGATTCACACATGCAGAATCACATCCCACACACAAAACCCTCATCTCCACTCACCAATAGGCCCCACCATTCAAACCCGTCCACCAATCAAAACACAACTTAGCCTCCAAGTTATGTGACGTGTCCAAATCAACAGCTATTACTCCTTGCTTGGTCACAACGCAAAAATGAACGTCCAAGATGCATTTAGACAGCTCATTCCATCAAATGATCTAGAAGACTCAAGGGCATAATAGGGAATTCAGTTCTAGGGTTTGTGAATAGTGTTTAGCCAGGCATTTGCCTATAAAAGGAGACCTCAACATGTGAGAGTCCCTTTGTTCTAGTTTTAGGCTATCAATCTTTGTAATTCCTTTTTAAGTAATAAAATTTGATTTTCTGAATTTTGAGAAATCTTGTTCTTGTTTATTAAAAGTTGGTGATGGAATAGCCTAATTCTGAGTTCCATTTATATGTTTGAAGGTTTTTGAGGCAAGGTTTTAGTTGATAAAGCTTGGGTTTCAAAAATCAGAAAGTGCTTGTTTATTTGATCTCATCTTATTGTTTGTTCATCTTAGCAGCATTGGAAGCTGGTACTTGTTTTGCTAGTACCTCAGCTCAAACAATCTAGGGCCTGGATGTAGGTCTTGGAGGTTTGCACCTTCTTCCCTTTTCATTTTCTCTTTAAGTTTCTGATTATTTGTGATTTTTGTGGATTTATGCTTGAATCTGTGTTTTTGTAGTTGATTATTGTTGATTTGGTTTGGTTTGATGTTATTGAGGTGTTATTGATCAGATTTATGGGTTGAATCTCCATAATCCTTTGAAAATTTGTGAAACCAAGTTTTAAAAGGATGTTTGGGATTACTGCATAAGTTGGATTTGTGGCTTGTTAAGTGTTTGTTTGTTAATTGCAAGTATTGGTATCTGTTATTTGGGTGCATATGTTCATCTGTTTGCAGGTTTTGTGGGGTTGAACACATTGATTCTTGAATTGGCTATAAAATCTTCATAACTTGGTAAAATTGGCTAGGATTTTGAGGACACCTAGATCTAAGCATAGGTTAAGGGTAACAAGTGCTAAATCATAGTTAATCACACCAGGGTAGAAGGATTTGAGGCTTGAAATTGGATCAAGTGTCAAGTATATCAGCAAAACTTATTTCTGCATATGTTCATTGTTCATCAGTAACTTCTAGTGCTTTGATCTTGCTATTTACTTTGATTCAGTGTTTGATTCTTGTTTCTTTGTGTTTATTGTTAGTTTATATAGCTTGTGTATGCATCTGGTTAAGTTTGGTTGGCTTATTTTGCTTAAATCTGCTCATTAAGTGCTTAACTGCTTATTTGCATATCTGGTGCTTATCTGGTGACTGTTTGGCTTATTGTGGCTTATTGTGTGGACCAATTTGTGATATTATTGTTGCTATTGACTCCTTGTGGTTCACTGATCACAAGGGTGCCTTTGTTTCCAATTGAATCAAACCAGAACTCTTAAATAAGCTTGGTCAAATAGTCAAAGCAGTGGGAACTCCTTTCCCCTGCTAGTTGCCACTGCTAGTGCAATTTTGGTGTCAGCTTATCAATAAGCTATAATAGCTTATTCCAACCTGCAACAACTTTGTTTTTGTAATAGGTGCTCATATTTTGACCCATTTGTTCATCCTGGAGCATTTGGGTGGTTAACTTTTAGGTTTGACTAGAAAACCAACTCCTTTGACTTTTACATAAGTTCATTTGTGCTTATTCTGGCTTATTGGTTGTGCTTATTGGAAATTTGTTGATTGATATTGCTTATTGAGTCCATTTGAAAGCTTTTGCAAGTTGAATCAAGTCCTGAGGTGCATTATTTCTCAAAAACGACTATTTTGTCGTTTTGTGGATTTTTGCTTTTCTATTTTCTGGCTTATTGAGTGTGCTTATTGGAAATTTCTTTTGACAGATCTCTTAAGCATCCTAAAAGAGGGTTGTGTGTCAAATTAGAGCTTATGGCATTAGCTTATGGCTTAATGGGCTGAAAAGCCCAATAAGAATAAGCTTTGTGTTCAATAAGCTGTGATAAGCACATTTTCAGCTTTTGGGCCTTTAGAGTTTTGTTCTTAGAATTGAAATTTAAGTCAGATAGGGCTTTTCCAAGTCAATTGGGCCAAGTTTGACTTTTTGGACCCAAAAGCCCATTTAGGCTGACTGTTTTTTGGATTTGGCCCATTTGAGGGCCCAATAGGGGTGTTTTGGTAATTTTACTTTGATTTTCTGATTATTTAGGTTAAAATAAACTAGTTTGCAAGTTTTTAGAATTTTTTATAATTTTTGGATTTTTAATATTATTTTATTATTATTTTTAAAATTTCACCTTTTCCAACTTTATACATTTTTCTTAGGTTAATTACATTAAAATAGGAATTTAGCAACTTTTAGAATAATTTTATCTCTTTTAGATTAATTTTTATAATTATTTTAAGTTTTAATAGTTTTTAAATCATTTTAAATAGTTTTTATTAGTTTTAAAATTTCTAAAAATAGTTTTTAATCTTTTTAGGTCATTTTAGAGGCTTATCAATTGAAAAATCTTTATTTGGGATTTTTGATAATTTATTTGATTTTTAGGGCTTTAATTAGCATTTAAAAATTGAATATTTAATTATTTAAAAGGTTTGAAAAAGTTTTGATCATTGGTAAACTCTTAGTTTGTTATTTTTGATTTTTGGTGAATTTTTGGTAATTTTTAGAATTTATTTTTATTTTTGTGGTTTTTAAGGTTCTACGTTTTAACTTTCTAGTAGTGATTTTTTGTTAATTTTTATTTTTACGACTTCATCATTTTCTTTTCCCATCCCCTTCTAAACCAATCATTAATCACAACCATTTAACAAGTTTTTCACACACATATACCTCCTTGGGAAACGAACTTTCACACCATCAAGGGTCATTAGTGTTTACGTTTTCCTAAACGTACACTCAATACTTACCCTATTTACGCCTTTTTCCTAAAGAGTAGTAAAATTCTACAATCAATTTTGGCGCCGCTGCCGGGGAGGTGTGTCTTGATTAATTTGAATTGTTGTTTTTAATATTAACCAAATAGTATTTGTATTAGTAGAACTCTACTAATACGTATTATCGGTTTTCTTGGTTTTTCTTATATTATTACTATATTGTATTAAGTATCACAATTAATATACAATGTATCCAAAAGTGTGAAAACACAACCTTAATTGGGATTTGATCTCCTAATTATTGTATTCGAATCTCAAACAAAAAAGAAAAAGGCAAAAATAGATAAATACTTTCGTGAAGCTCGATTTTGAAAGATACAAACTATAAGGTGGGTATAAGGCGGGTATTATAAAATATACCCTAAGGAAAAAGGCTCTTAAGTGCTTCGCGACGCCTCGTTTCCCCGCTTGCTTGTGAGTATTTTGAGATTGAAGGCTAATCGAGGGTTTTGCCGCCCAAAGTATTATTACGTATAATATATTTGCTTGGTTTTCTTTGTGATTAAAACCTCTTGAACAATTTGGTTTTCACCAAAGTTCTAAAGTCATTGGAAGACGTTCACTCCACGTGATCGTTTTCATTCCTTTGAGGCTTCTTTAATCAAGAGTTTGATTCGAGGAGAGATTTTGTAGATTGTTGTCTACGAAGATACACCAAAATCCAAAAAAATTAAATATCATCAAAAACACAAAAAAATTGAAAATTCACAAAACACCCAAAAAGAATCTTCTTTGCTCACCTCCCATTCTTCATGAAGTTTATGATCACTCGTAGTCAAGCAAAACGAGCTCGTAAACGACTTCAAAAGCAAGCCAATCAAGAGACGTTGATTGTTGAAGAACCTCCAATTGTTGAACCTATTGTAGAACAAGAAGTCGTCATGGCTAATCGTACTATGATGGAGTTGCTACAAGCACCCACCGCGGGTTTTGGAGAGGCTATTGTAATTCCCGCCATCCTTGCGGAGAATTTCGAGATTAAGACGGGTTTAATGTCGATGTTGCAAGCAAATAAGTTTAGAGGTCACGAGAAAGACAACCCGCATTACCACATTAGGAATTTTAACCGTCTCACCGCCACTAGCAAATTTAAGGATGTTCCACATGACGCCATTAAGATGATGTTGTTTCCATACTCGTTGGATGGACCCGCAAAAATTTGGCTCGAGAAAGAACCGCCAAATTCGATTTTGACATGGGCCGATCTCGTTTCTAAGTTTGTGAACAAGTTTTTTCCACCATCTAAAACAACACACTTGAAAAATGAGATTTCACGATTTGTGCAAAGAAATAATGAAAGTTTTTCAATGGCATGGGAACGCTTTAAAGAAATGTTACATGAATGTCCACACCATGATTTTACGGAATTGCATCAAGTGGATACTTTTTATAATGGGCTTAATGATCATGAACGAGATTATTTGAATGCCGCCGCGGGTGGTAATTTTTTGTGCAAGACGACAAATGAGGCTTTACAAATCATCGAAAATAGATCTAAGGTTTATAACCCTCGTAACACACCGAGTGTTGCCAACATGGGTTCGTCATCTTCGTCACAATCGTCTCGTAGCATTAACACCTTACATGATGAAGCTAATGAGGAAAATCGGTTTTTTGATAGATTTGCTAATCTTATGTCCCATTGGAAGGCTCAAGAAGCTTCCAATTCCGCTTCGGTTAAAGCGGTTGCTAAGAGTTGTTTATCTTTTGGGGGAGCTCATGATCTTTCCGAGTGCATTACCGCGGATGGTAGCACTTCGAGTGCTTATGTAGCAACGGGAACTTACAACCAAAACGGTCAAGGTTCCCGCCAAAATCAAGCTCCACCAAACCAAAATGTTAACAATTATCGAAACAACAACCAAGGTAATTACCAAGGCAACACACGCAATTACAACAAAGGGAATTATCAAAGTGGGAATGGACAAATCTCTAATCAAAACCAAAACCGTGATTTTCAAAACACTACACAAGGTTTTCAAAATGCTCACACTAAAAATTTGCAAGGAGAATTTTTGGATTATGCAAAAGCAAATGATGCTAAATTTGATAAAATGCAACGTGAGATGATTAGCTTAAGATCCGAGTTGAAAAACGAGCTTAAAAATGAACTTGCTAATGAACTTAAAACTCATGCAAACAAAATGGAAGGAAATGTCCAACGTCTACAACAAAATAAACAAAAGATGGAATTAGGACAACATGAGATTAAGCAAGAGTTATTAAAAGCGGATGCTAGGCAATCAAAATTTAAGGACCGAATGGCTAAGATGTTTGAAGCAATCATGTGTAAACCCTCTTCCTCGGGTGGTCTTCCTAGTGATACCATTGCAAACCCGAAGGGAGAAATGAAGGTTATTACTACACGAAGTGGTAAAACTTTCAAGGAACCAATCTCTCGTCCAAGTACTTCTACGGAGAAGGAAATCGAGAAAGAACCCGAGGTGATGGTCGAAAAGGAGCACATTACAATCCCACAAAGTACCGCTCAAACCACACCTACGGTTGAACCAATACCAATTGTGGAACCCGAGTTTCCAAGGCCGTTGCCTAATGACCAACCCACATCACCTTTACCCTACCCTTCGAGACGAAACAAAGAGAAAATGCAAGAACGTACCAAACAACAAATCGAGCTTTTTGTAAAAATCTTTCAACAAGTGCATTTTGATGTGAGTTTAGCCGACGCGTTGTTATATATGCCTCGTTTCGCTTCCACTTTTAAAAGTATGATGAGCGATAAGGAAAAGCTTTCAAAGCTTGCTAATTGTTCTTCGGTTTATCTTAACCGCATACCGGAAAAAGTTGGTGACCCCGGAAAGTTTCTCATTCCTTGTGACATACAAGATATGAAAGAATGCCTCGCCTTGGCCGATCTTGGTGCGAGCATTAATTTGATGCCATTTTCCATTTGGAAATCGCTTTCGCTCCCGGCTCTCATTCCTTCGAACATGTCCATCGAGATGGCCGATCATTCTACGATTATGGCATGTGGAGTAGCCGAAGATGTTTTCGTGAAAGTGGGGAAGTTCTACTATCCCGTTGATTTTATAGTAGTTGACATGCCCGCGGATCCTCAAGTTCCTCTAATTTTAGGTCGTTCATTTTTAGACACTTCGAGATCGCTTATCGATGTTCATGCGAGAACTATCACTTTGAGATTCAACGAAGAGGAACTTGTTATAAACGCTACTCAAAACTCGAAACCTTCTCATGTTTATGCAATCGCTACCATCAATCACATTGACATCGTTGATGTGGTTTGCGATGAGTTTTCACAAGAAGTGTTAGGTTTTTCCGATAGCTCGTCAAGTGGCAATCCCACTATTTTGGACCCGATTCTTGCTAATTCCACACCAAATCTCACTCCATTCCAAGGAGGCGATTTCACTTCAAATGAAATCGACAATAAAGATGAGGTGTTGATTAGTGATGATACTTCTATTCCACCATTTCTTTCGCCGATGGAAGTTATGAGTGTTGAACCAAAATCTTCAATCGAGGAACCACCTATCCTTGAATTGAAAGATCTTCCTTCTCACCTTGAATACGCATTCTTGGAAGGTGATGACAAGTTGCCGGTTATTATTGCAAGAGGTCTTGCTAATAATGAAAAAAACGAGCTCTTGAAAGTTCTTAAGGCTCATAAAGGGGCAATTGCGTGGAAAATATCCGACATTAAGAGTATTGACCCAAAATTTTGTACTCACAAGATTTTAATGGAGGAGGACTACAAACCCGCAATTCAAAGTCAAAGAAGGGTGAATCCCAAAATTCACGATGTCATTAAAAAGGAGGTCCTTAAACTCCTTGACGCGGGAATGATTTATCCTATATCCGATAGCCCATGGGTGAGCCCAATCCATTGTGTCCCTAAAAAGGGAGGAATGACCGTTGTGCCTAATGAAAACAACGAGTTAATTCCCACTCGTGTTGTGACCGGTTGGAGGGTGTGTATTGACTACCGAAAGTTAAATGACGCCACTCGTAAAGACCACTTTCCTTTGCCCTTCATGGATCAAATGTTGGAGCGACTTGCGGGAAATGAATTCTATTGCTTTTTAGATGGTTTTTCCGGTTACTTTCAAATCCCTATCGATCCTCTTGATCAATAGAAGACTACGTTTACGTGTCCTTATGGAACGTTCGCTTATCGTAGGATGCCTTTCGGACTTTGTAATGCACCCGGTACGTTTCAACGGTGTATGATGGCGATTTTTCACGACATGATCGAGAAGTCGATGGAAGTGTTTATGGATGACTTCTCGGTGTTTGGTAATTCGTTCACGTCATGTTTATCTAATCTCGAACAAATGTCAAAACGTTGTGAAGAAACCAATCTTGTGCTTAATTGGGAAAAATGTCATTTCATGTGTAAACAAGGAATCGTCTTAGGACATAAGGTGTCGAAGGCGGGGATTGAGGTCGATAAAGCTAAGGTAGACGTCATCGCCAAGTTACCTCATCCCAAAACCGTTAAGGGAGTTAGGAGTTTCCTAGGCCACGCGGGCTTTTATCATCGTTTCATCAAGGACTTTTCGAAAATTTCTCGTCCTATGACACACCTTCTCGAAAAGGATGCTCCTTTTAACTTTAATGAGGATTGTGTTAAGGCTTTCGAAACTCTCAAAAGGAAACTTACCGAAGCTCCCATTCTTGTTGCTCCTAATTGGGAATTACCCTTTGAAATCATGTGCGATGCAAGTGATTATGCTATAGGGGCCGTCTTAGGGCAACGTTATGACAAGCATTTTCGTCCTATCCAATATGCTAGTAAGACGATAACCGAGGCTCAATTAAAGTACACCACAACGGAAAAGGAATTCCTTGCCGTGGTCTATGCTTTTGAGAAATTCCGACCTTATCTCGTCTTGACTAAAAGCATTGTGTATACCGACCATTCGGCTATCAAGTATCTCTTAGCTAAGCAAGATGCTAAGCCGAGATTGCTTCGTTGGATGCTCCTCCTCCAAGAATTTGATGTCACCGTGCTTGACAAAAAAGGAGCCGAGAATCTAGCGGCCGATCATCTCTCTCGTCTAGAAGATCCTCACAAAGATGTTTTCGAGAACAAGGAAATCACCAAAACATTTCCTCTTGAGACTCTCGGTGTAGTGAATTCTAAAGACACAACCCCATGGTTTGCCGACATTGCAAATTACCATGCGGGCAATTTCATAATCAAGGGTATGACGACACAACAAAAACGAAAATTCTTTCGTGACGTCAAGTTCTATTTTTGGGACGACCCTTATCTCTTTCGGATTTGTGCGGATCAACTCGTTCGATGTTGTGTGTTTGGTACCGAAGCTTCTAATATCCTTAGAGCTTGTCACGAGGGACACACGGGTGGTCACCACGGTGCTAATCTCACGGCTAAGAAAGTGTTCGATGCCGGTTTCTTTTGGCCTTCTATCTATCGTGATGCACACGCACTTGTGAAGTCGTGTGATTCGTGCCAACGTCAAGGAAAATCGTCTCAACGTGATGAAATGCCGCAAAACATAATTCAAGTATGTGAGATTTTCGACATATGGGGAATAGACTTTATGGGACCGTTCCCATCGTCTCATGGCAACAAATATATCCTCGTCGCTGTGGACTACCTTTCTAAGTGGTGGAAGCTAAGGCTTTGCCTACTAATGATGCTCGTGTGGTAGTGAAGTTTTTGAAGCAACTATTCTCTCGGTTCAGAACCCCTCGTGCTATTATAAGCGATCGTGGAACCCATTTTTGTAATGACAAATTCGAAAAAGTTCTAAAGAAAAATGGAGTTACTCATCGTCTTTCTACGGCTTATCACCCGCAAACGAGTGGCCAAGTCGAGGTTTCGAACCGAGCTTTGAAGAGGATTTTAGAGAGGTCAAATGGAGAAAACCGTGCTTCATGGTCCGACAAACTTGATGACGCTTTATGGGCCTTTAGGACCGCTTATAAGACACCTATCGGTTGCACTCCTTATAAGTTAGTCTATGGGAAGAATTGTCATTTGCCCATTGAGTTGGAGCATAAGGCATATTGGGCCCTTAAGCATGCTAATTTTGACTTAAAGACCGCGGGAGATCACCGGAAAATACAATTGAATGAATTGGATGAATTAAGAGATAATGCTTATGAAAATTCATAAATTTTTAAAGAAAAGACTAAAAAGTTTCATGATTCAAAGATTAAAAACCGGGTTTTTAACGTTGGTGATCAAGTGTTGCTTTTTAACTCTCGCCTTAAGATATTTTACGGGAAATTGAAATCTCGTTGGTCGGGTCCGTTCACCATTACACAAGTGTTTCCTTATGGGACCATTGAGCTAGCTCAAGATGATGGTCCTAATTTCAAGGTGAATGGACATAGGCTTAAGCACTACTTTGGTAGGGAAATTCCTTCAATGGTTGCCCCCGACCAAGACACCTTCCCCAATGAGAATTAGCATTGAGGGGATCGAGTCGAGCTCATGACTCGGTAATCAAAAACGAGGTGCCTCGTGGGGGAGATCCCATGCTTATCTTTTATGCTCACTATTCACTAATAAGGGGAATTGTACCCTTTCAACTTGTTGTCTCGTGGTTGTTTGTGATTGTGTTATTTAGATCATCATCATCATCTACGATTGAAGACTCTCGTGTTCGTTTACGTGAGCCTCCATCGTTCGTTTGAAGAAGTTTTTCACGATTCCATGACATATCTTTTATTGTTCTAACAATTATCTTTTAGCATACTTGATAAACGGCTTTAGATATATTGTTGATCACCCTTTCCATGCTAGATCCTAAGCATTCGACTCTTCGTCTCTAGTATGGGGGTGCTCCACCTTTAGACTCGAAACATTGAGGATAATGTTTACTTTTAGTATGGGGGGGGGGGGGTGAATAGGTACTTGCTTTGCTACGCCCTCACGCTTTCCAATTTTCAATGTTTTGTTTTGCTAATAAGGCTAAAAATGGCCAAATTTTAAAAATTTTAAAATTTTTTCTTAGTTTTAATAAGTGTTTTTAAGACACGAATGTATATTTTCCGATGGGTAGAATAAGAGTTAATTTTTGACTTGATGGGCATTTGGAGCCATTTACATTCCTTAACCCGCTCAATTCAAGTTTTGCTAGACTTTTATATAGGGAGCTTTAAAACGCGAAAGTCTTAATTCATTCGGGTTAAGAACAAGAACTTTTCGCAAGTTCCTATAATTGATTCTAGAAAGTCACTTATCAAGGGAACTTTAAAACGCATTCTCTAAACTTGAAAAGTCCAAGAAAGTGCAAGATCCTATAGGTGGCTTGAAAACCCAAAACTTTGATTTGATATAGTCTTAATGAAAGCTAATCCAAATTTTGCTTAATATTGACTTGCATGGCTAAGTATTCACGAGTCTCTTTAATTAGAGGTCTTTATATAGTGAAGAACGAGAAATGATAGAGTTAGACAAGTGATCATGCTAAACGTAGAACATGAAAGTGTTCTTTCAAAAACTCATATGTTTTTAATTGTGTCTTTTTCTTCCCATAAGATCAATGCATTAGGAATAAATCATAATTGCAATAAGTAAGGTCATACGATTTGAAAGGTTACTTAGCCTCTAGCGCAAGATCGTTTAAAAGTTGCTCGGGGTTGAATAGAGTTCATAGCCAAGGCATAACTTATTGAAGCGGGACGCGAAGATTGGTGATCATCCAAAAAGGCCCTAACAAGGCATGAGGAGCTCTATTTTTGCTAAAGATCCAAAGATGATAAGAAGTATCATTATTCCTAAATCAATATGAAGGATCGAGACACACGACGAGAAGCAATTACTCCCCTAAAGATCATGGAGAAAGTCTATTCAAAAAGACCCTAACAAGGTATGAGGATAAATATATCCAAGTCCGAAAAGGAGGCGGATCGTTGTATATCAAAATCCAAAGTAAAGATTGAAGAAAAATGATGAAGTCGTGGTCCAATATGAAGAATCTCTCAAAAACGTCAAGTGAAGAAATTCCAAATATATGAAGAGAAGACCATAATTTCAAGAACGTCTTCCCAAGATTTGAAGTATGAAGAACATGCCAAATATCGTTCCGAGAAAGGTCTCAAATCGTGAAACGAGTTATGCCAAGATATGAACTTAAGGAGATACACGAGAAGCCGTTTTAAAAGATTTTGTCCTTCGGCTAACTATTGATCAAATCGTGCTACTTTGCTTTCGGACTAATAACTACTCAAATAAGTCAATATGAATCACTTGTGATCCATGACAAATAGATAAAAAATGCTAGTAACCCATTTCCTTTTATAATAATAACTAGGATTGCGGGGAGAAAAAGTATTACACAATTTGGACGTATGAGTAGTCTTAGCATTGTGACTTGTACCAACAATGATCTTGTTTTTGCACTTAGCATGGAATGTATGACAATCAAGGATGACGAAGTTTAATCTAAGGGACATTTACTTGTTTCTATTCTTTGACCCTAAAAGTCACTTTTTGTGATGAAAATCATATGTTATGTCTTTACACATCTTCGTAGTATGTTGCAAGTCTTTTACTCTTCAATAAAGGTTAATAAAATTGAACCTTGGTGATGCTTAGATACTTTATTCTATCATTGCGTGAGGGCACGGCAATGGCTTAGTATGGGGGAGTGATGAGATGGCATTTATACATGATCTCGTCGTTCTTTTCGGGCTTTAAATGCATAAAAATGTCATAAAATACCATATATATGCTTGTGTTTGTTTACTTGTGTATTTTAGGTATGGATATCGTGAAAAATACAAAAGATCACAAGATACAAGGAAAAACGGACACGAGAAACGAAGCCGTACAAAGAACCGAGCCCTAATCATGGAATTCTCAACAAATACCCTTGAAGACTTGAAGACAAACAAGATTGATCCTCAATTATTGAAGAAATGACACTTAAAACCCTTGTATATTCATAATTACAAGTTTGGTCCCTTAAGTTTGTCAACATTACACAAAAGGTCCTTCAACTTTGAAGAAATGGCAAGATTAGTCCCTCAACAAATCAAAATTGTCAATTATGGTCCCTCATCAAGCCAAAGATACATTGAAGACCTTTGAAGATCAAAAATGTCCAAGATCAGCCCTTGAAATATTCAAAAGTTCCAAAATTAACCGTTGAAACACTTTTTGGAAAGTTTGTGCCAAAAATGACAAAGTGTGAACCGTTGATACAAAGGAAATGGACGCTGATGGGTTTTTAAACACAAAAGACAAGAGAAAGAAAGAAAAAGGACCAAGGCTGCCAATTTTGGAAGTTTAAACCCCTAAACACGCGCCAAACACCTTTCTCCCTAAGAAATCGGATCAAACGTGGCACTATTCATGTTCTTCCACCCAGAATTTACTTTTACAAAACAAAGGGTAAATCAAAATTACCCATACCCACGTGTGATTCACACATGCAGAATCACATCCCACACACAAAACCCTCATCTCCACTCACCAATAGGCCCCACCATTCAAACCCGTCCACCAATCAAAACACAACTTAGCCTCCAAGTTATGTGACGTGTCCAAATCAACAGCTATTACTCCTTGCTTGGTCACAACGCAAAAATGAACGTCCAAGATGCATTTAGACAGCTCATTCCATCAAATGATCTAGAAGACTCAAGGGCATAATAGGGAATCCAGTTCTAGGGTTTGTGAATAGTGTTTAGCCAGGCATTTGCCTATAAAAGGAGACCTCAACATGTGAGAGTCCCTTTGTTCCAGTTTTAGGCTATCAATCTTTGTAATTCCTTTTTAAGTAATAAAATTTGATTTTCTGAATTTTGAGAAATCTTGTTCTTGTTTATTAAAAGTTGGTGTTGGAATAGCCTAATTCTAAGTTCCATTTATATGTTTGAAGGTTTTTGAGGCAAGGTTTTAGTTGATAAAGCTTGGGTTTCAAAAATCAGAAAGTGCTTGTTTATTTGATCTCATCTTATTGTTTGTTCATCTTAGCAGCATTGGAAGTTGGTACTTGTTTTGCTAGTACCTCAGCTCAAACAATCCAGGGCCTGGATGTAGGTCTTGGAGGTTTGCACCTTCTTCCCTTTTCATTTTCTCTTTAAGTTTCTGATTATTTGTGATTTTTGTGGATTTATGCTTGAATCTGTGTTTTTGTAGTTGATTATTGTTGATTTGGTTTGGTTTGATGTTATTGAGGTGTTATTGATCTGATTTGTGGGTTGAATCTCCATAATCCTTTGAAAATTTGTGAAACCAAGTTTTAAAAGGGTGTTTGGGATTACTGCATAAGTTGGATTTGTGGCTTGTTAAGTGTTTGTTTGTTGATTGCAAGTATTGGTATCTGTTATTTGGGTGCGTATGTTCATCTGTTTGCAGGTTTTGTGGGTTTGAACACATTGATTCTTGAATTGGCTATAAAATCTTCATAACTTGGTAAAATTGGCTAGGATTTTGAGGACACCTAGATCTAAGCATAGGTTAAGGGTAACAAGTGCTAAATCATAGTTAATCACACCAGGGTAGAAGGATTTGAGTCTTGAAATTGGATCAAGTGTCAAGTATATCAGCAAAACTTGTTTCTGCATATGTTCATTGTTCATCAGTAACTTCTAGTGCTTTGATCTTGCTATTTACTTTGATTCAGTGTTTGATTCTTGTTGCTTTGTGTTTATTGTTAGTTTATATAGCTTGTGTATGCATCTGGTTAAGTTTGGTTGGCTTATTTTGCTTAAATCTGCTCATTAAGTGCTTAACTGCTTATTTGCATATCTGGTGCTTATTTGGTGACTGTTTGGCTTATTATGGCTTATTGTGTGGACCAATTTGTGATTTTATTGTTGCTATTGACTCCTTGTGGTTCACTGATCACAAGGGTGCCTTTGTTTCCAATTGAATCAAACCAGAACTCTCAAATAAGCTTGGTCAAATAGTCAAAGCAGTGGGAAATCCTTTCCCCTGCTAGTTGCCACTGCTAGTGCAATTTTGGTGTCAGCTTATCAATAAGCTATAATAGCTTATTCCAACCTGCAACAACTTTGTTTTTGTAATAGGTGCTCATATTTTGACCCATTTGTTCATCCTGGAGCATTTGGGTGGTTGACTTTTAGGTTTGACTAGAAAACCAACTCCTTTGACTTTTACATAAGTTCATTTGTGCTTATTCTGGCTTATTGGTTGTGCTTATTGGAAATTTGTTGATTGATATTACTTATTGAGTCCATTTGAAAGCTTTTGCAAGTTGAATCAAGTCCTGAGGTGCATTATTTCTCAAAAACGACTATTTTGTCGTTTTGTGGATTTTTGCTTTTCTATTTTCTGGCTTATTGAGTGTGCTTATTGGAAATTTCTTTTGACAGATCTCTTAAGCATCCTAAAAGAGGGTTGTGTGTCAAATTAGAGCTTATGGCATTAGCTTATGGCTTAATGGGCTGAAAAGCCCAATAAGAATAAGCTTTGTGTTCAATAAGTTGTGATAAGCACATTTCAGCTTTTGGGCCTTTAGAGTTTTGTTCTTAGAATTGAATTTTAAGTCAGATAGGGCTTTTCCAAGTCAACTGGGCCAAGTTTGACTTTTTGGACCCAAAAGCCCATTTAGGTTGACTGTTTTTTGGATTTGGCCCATTTGAGGGCCCAATAGGGGTGTTTTGGTAATTTCACTTTGATTTTCTGATTATTTAGGTTAAAATAAACTAGTTTGCAAGTTTTTAGAATTTTTTATAATTTTTGGATTTTTAATATTATTTTATTATTATTTTATTATTATTTTTAAAATTGCACTTTTTCCAACTTTTTACATTTTTCTTAGGTTAATTACATTAAAATAGGAATTTAACAACTTTTAGAATAATTTTATCTCTTTTAGATTAATTTTTATAATTATTTTAAGTTTTAATAGTTTTTAAATCATTTTAAATAGTTTTTATTAGTTTTAAAATTTCTAAAAATAGTTTTTAATCTTTTTAGGTCATTTTAGAGGCTTATCAATTGAAAAATCTTTATTTGGGCTTTTTGATAATTTATTTGATTTTTAGGGCTTTAATTAGCATTTAAAAATTGAATATTTAATTATTTAAAAGGTTTGAAAAAGTTTTGATCATTGGTAAACTCTTAGTTTGTTATTTTTGATTTTTGGTGAATTTTTGGTAATTTTTAGAATTTATTTTTATTTTTGTGGTTTTTAAGGTTCTACGTTTTAACTTTCTAGTAGTGATTTTTTGTTAATTTTTATTTTTACGACTTCGTCATTTTCTTTTCTCATCCCCTTCTAAACCAATCATTAATCACAACCATTTAACAAGTTTTTCACACACATATACCTCCTTGGGAAACGAACTTTCACACCATCAAGGGTCATTAGTGTTTACGTTTTCCTAAACGTACACTCAATAATTACCCTATTTACGCCTTTTTCCTAAAGTGTAGTAAAATTCTACAATCAAATGTCAACAACGATAAAGTCCACGGGATAGTAGAACTTTCCAACTTTCACGAAGACGTCCTCGGCTACTCCACAAGCTAGAATCGTCGAATGATCGGCCATCTCGAATGACATTCTTGAAGGAGTGAGATTAGGAAGATTGAGCGACTTAAAAATCTCAAGAGTCATCAAATTTATACTAGCACCAAGATCGGCCAAGGCGTAGCATTCCTCCATATCTTGTATTGCACATGGGATTAAAAATTTACCGGGATCACCGACTTTTTGATGTATGCGGCTAAGAAAAACGGAAGAACAACTAGACGAGTTTTGCAATTTCTCTTTGTTATTCAACATACTTTTGAAGTTTGCGGCAAATCGAGGCATCATGACCAAGGCGTCGGCAAAACTTGTATTAAAATGCAAGTCACGAAACATTTTCATAAAAAGTTCAAATTGATAATTATTTCGTTCTTGTGCATTTTCCTTGTTTCGTCTTGAAGGGTAAGGTAAGGGTGGTGTGGGTTGGGGCATAGGCAACGACCTTGGAATCTCGGGTTCCACTATTGGTATTGGTTCAACCGTAGGTGTGGTTTGAGTGGTACTTCGTGGGCTTGTAATTTGCTCCTTTTCTACCACCACCTCGAGTTCTTTCTCTATTTCCTTCTCCGTAGAAGTACTTGGACGAGAAATGGTTTCTTTGAAATTTTTACCACTACGAGTAGTAATAACCTTCAATTCTCCTTTCGGGTTTACGATGGTATCACTAGGAAGACAACCCGAAGAAGAAGGTTTACACATAATAGCTTCAAACATTTTTCCCATTCGATCTTCAAACTTAGATTGCCTAGCATCCGCTTTTAACAATTCTTGCTTAATCTCATGTTGAGCATGCTCCATTTTTTGTTGATTTTGTTGGAGACGTTGAACATTTCCTTCCATTTTATTAGAATGATTTTTCAATTCATTAGCAAGTTCGTTTCTAAGCTCGTTTTTCAAATCGGATCTTAAGCTAACCATCTCACGTTGCATGTTATCAAACTTAGCATCGTTTGCCTTTGCATAATCCAAAAAATCTCCATTAAGATTTTTTGTGTGAGCATTTTGAAAACCTTGTGTGGTAGTTTGAAAATCACGGTTTTGGTTTTGGTTTGAAATTTGCCCATTTCCACTTTGGTAATTACCCTTGTTGAAGTTACGAGAATTTTCTTGATAAGCACCATTTTGATTGTTGTTTCAATAGTTGTTAGCATTTTGATTTTGTGGAGCTTGATTTTGGCGGGAACCTTGACCGTTTTGGTTATAAGTTCCCGTGGCTACATAAGCATTCGAAGTGTTACCATCTGCGGTAATGCATTCGGAAAAATCATGAGCTCCACCAAACGAAATACAACTCTTGGAAACCGCCTTAACCGAAGCGGAATTTAAAGCATCTTGTGCTTTCCAATGAGTCATAAGAGTCGAAAACCTATCGAAAAACCGATTTTCCTCATTTTCTTCATCTTGCAAGGCACTCATGTTACGAGACGACGATGACGAACCCATAGTGGCAACACTCGGTGTGTTACGAGGGCTATAAACTTTAGACCTATTCTCAACGATTTTCAAAGCCTCATCGGTCATTTTGCACAAAAAATTACCACCTGTGGCGGCATTTAAGTAATCTCGTTCATGATCATTAAGCCCATTATAAAAAGTATCAATTTGATGCAATTCGGAAAAATCATGGTGTGGACATTCATGTAACATTTCTATAAACCTTTCCCAATCCATTGAAAAACTTTCATTAGACCTTTGAGTAAATCGTGAAATCTCGTTTTTCAAATGTGTTGTTTTAGATGGTGCAAAAAATTGATTCACAAACATAGAAACGAGATCACCCCACGTCAAAATCGAATTTGGGGGTTCTTTCTCATGCCATATCTTGGCGGGTCCATCTAACGAGTATGGAAACAACATCATCTTAATGGCATCGTGGGGTACATCCTTAAATTTGCTAGTCGCCGTGAGACGATTGAATTGCCTAATGTGATAATGTGGGTTGTCTTTTTCGTGTCCGCGAAACTTGTTGGCTTGAAGCATAGACATTAAACCCGTCTTGATCTCGAAGTTCTCCGCAAGGATGGCGGGAATCACTATGGCCTCTCCAAAACCCTCGGTGGGTGCTTGAAGCAACTCAATCATAGTACGATTAGTCATGATAGCTTCTTGTTCTACAAGGGGTTCCTCACTTGGATTCTCTTCACTAGAAGGTGTTGGTGTTGGTGTGTTTTCCTTTCGATTACGACGTTTACGTGCACGTCTTTCTTGATTACGAGTAAGCATAAACGTCACGTACAACGTGGGGATGAGCAAAGAAGATTCTTTTTGGTGTTTTTGACTTTTTCAATTTTTTTTTTTGGATTTTTGATTGTTTTTACTTTTTTTTTGGATTTTGAAATTGTATTAAATAGACAAAAAGCTACAAATCTCCTCCTTAATCAAATCTCTTGATTAAAGAAGCCTCAAGGAATGAAAACGATCACGTGAAGTGAACGCCTTCGATGACTTTAGAACGTTGGTGGAACACCAAAACGTTCAAGATGGTTTAATCAAATGAAACCAAGAAAATATATATGATACTTAGATAATACATTAGTTGGCAAACCCTCGATTAGCCCTTTTTATCTAAACACACACAAGAAAGCGGGGAAACGAGGCGGCGCGAAGCACTTAAGAACCTTTTTCCTTAGGGTATATTTTATAATACCCGCCTTATACCCACCTTATAGTTTGTGTTTATCAAAATTAAGCTTCACGAAAGTATTTATCTATTTTGCCTTTTCTTTCTTATTTGAGATTCGAATACAATGATTGAGTAATGACCTCCCAATCAAGGTTGTGTTTTCACACTTTTAGAGTACTTGTGACTTTATTGTTCTACGTATACAATATAGTAATAGTATTCACACATAAAACAAAAACTGATAATACGTATTAGTAGAGTGCTACTAATACAATTAGCTATTATGGCTATATAAAAACAACAATTGTTCAAATCAAAACACAACACGCCTCCCCGACAGCGTCGCCAAAATGATAGTTGTAAAATACGTCTTTTAGGAAAAAGAGCGTAAATAGGGCAAGTATTAAGTGTCGGTTTAGGAAAACCGAGCACTGATGACCCAAAAGTGGGGATCGTTCTCAAGGAGGCAAGTGCGTTGTGTTAAGAATTGATTAATGGTTTGTGATTGTATTGATGAGAATTGAAAAGAAGAAAAGAGATTAGAAGAGAATGACGGTTACGATTACGAATTAAACTAAGTCGAATAGTCGTGCACGTAAAACCGTAAAAGGTGACCAAATTAAAATTTTACCCTAAAAATTCCTAGAAAATTATAATAAATCCTAAAAATGCAATTGGAGTTTATAAAAAATCAAAAATCACTCAGACCTTTTATTTAATTAAATAATAATTTTTTAATGCTAATTAAAGCCCAAAAAATCAAATTTATTAATAAAAAGCCCGAAATGAGATTTTTTAACTTGTAAACCTCTAAAATGACAACTAAATTTATCACTATTTTTGAAAATTTTAAAATTAATAAAAACTATTTAAAAACAATTAAAACCTATTAAAACTTAAAATAATTTTAAAAATTAATCTAATGCCAATAAAAATATTCTAAAAATTGTAAAATTCCTAACTTAATGTATTTAACCTAAGAAAAATATAAAAAGTGCAAAAATGTGAAAATTGAAATTTAATAATAAAATAATATTAAAATAATATTAAAAATCCAAAAATTATAAAAAATTCTAAAAACTTGCAAACTAGTTTATTTTAACCTAATTAAACAAAAAATGAACTTGAAATACCAAAAATACCCCTATTGGGCCTTCAAATGGGCCAAATACCCAAACAGATCCTTAATGGGCTTAGAATTGGGCCCAAATAGAAAAAGTTCTCAGAAATGGCCCAAAATCTCCAGTCAAGCTTAAAATTTGATATTAAACACAATTTCCAAAGGCCCAAAAGCTGAAAATGAGCTTAAGCTAGCTTATTTCAAAACAGCTTATTCTTAATGAGCTTTTTAGCCCATTAAGCTATAAGCTGATGCCATAATCTAAGATTTTACCCACGTCCTTCTCCTGACCTAATTAAGCTATTTGCAAAAAGAATCTTGAAATAAGCTCAAGGAATAAACCTTAAATAAGCCAAAGCCCTCTTCACAAAACGTCAAAATAGTCGTTTTTAATTCTAGACTATTTCAAGAGCTGATTCAAGTTGCAATAAGTCACAAATGGCTTAACTAAGTTTAATCAACAAAAAATTTTCCAATAAACACACTCAATAAGCTGAAACAAGCAAAAAGCTAATTTTGAAAAAGACAAAATAGTCGTTTTTTAGTCAAAACCTAAAACCAAAAGCTATAAACTTCCAAAATCACTTATAAGCTCAAAATATTAAGACCTATGACAAAAAATAAGTTGTTGCACATTAGAATAAGCTAGAATGAACAAGTAATAAACTGTTGACCAATTATAACTAGCAGTGGCTAGAAGCAGGGGAAAGGAGTTCCCACTGCTTGACTTTTTGACTTTGAATTTAAGATAGTTTCACTTGGTTTTGTTGGACAATCAAGGCACCCTTGTGATCAGTGAATCACAAGGAGTCAATAACAAACAAACAATCACAAAAACACCCAGCCAATCAGTGCAGTTAATTCAATCTATGCTCAGATATGTTCTAGACAAGTAATAAGCAGGTCTGATGATTATAAGCTACTTTTAAGCTAGTAAAAGCTAACCACAAACCACCAAATGCATACACAAGCTCAATACAACTTAAAGAAACACAGATTAACTTTTATCATGCAATGAATCCAACATATGAACAAGATTTAAGCAAGAATAGTTACTGATGAACAATGATGAACACAAGAACAATGTTTGCTGATATACTTGACACCAAATCCAAATTCAAGGCCACAGATCTATCACACAAGTTGCAATAACAATGATTCAACACTTGTTAGCCCTAGGTCAACATGCAAACTAGGTGTGCACAAGATTTCAGAGCAAAACAACAAGTTTCCAAGATTTTATAGCCAATTGTTTGATTAAGTGATTCAAGGCACAAATTTGCATATATCAGAACACAATCACCTCTATAACAGATAACTACTCAAACAATAGCACAATACCAACTCAAAATCAAACAAACTTGAACCAACTGTCAATCCCAAACACCCTTTTCACTTTTTAAAATCAATTTTAACAAAGTAAAAGTATTCTCAAGATTGATTTAAGATCAAATAAGTATCATAACACACAACATATGAATCAAGAACCAATTTGCAGGCATAAAAACACATAAACACCAACAGAATATCAAAATCACTTAAAACCAAATACTGAATCAGAAAGATGAAAGTTTGAGAAATCAAACCTCCAAAATGTACATCCACACTTTGGAATCAATGAGCTGAGGTGCTAGCAAGAACAAGCACCAGCTTCCCCCTGCTAAGAACAACAAACAAGCCCAACCAAAGGCTTGAGCCTAGGTTAGCACAAATCAGATAAATCAAGGTGACAAAAGACAAAGTCTTTGCAACACTTAGGCTCTCACAAGCCTTGTACCTTTCCTTAAGGCCTCACTACCCCTTAATCAACAAAGATTAGGAGGCTATGATCACCCTTAAGTTCAAACTACAAGCTGTTGAACCAAAAGCACTTAGCAAACAACTTAGGCAGATTTTTGTTATAAAAACGTATAACCAACTTCCAATATTGCTTAAGCTAGTTGATTTGTGACTTATGTCACTTAAAGAAATACCTCAATGAATAATCCTCACTAAGCACAAGCCAAACTCTTGACCTCAGCAAGAACAAAGGGACTCACAGGCTTATAGGCACTCTTGGACTTGTTCAAGGTTTTGTTTAAGTACAAAAACTTGACAATTAACTACTCAACACAATAACAAACAATGGAACTTAGTTTTAAATCAAAACACAACACCAAAATTTCATAAATTCAGAAAAGGGCTTTACAAGGTTTGACAAATGAAAAACTGAGAACAAGGCTAAACGTTGTGATACTAATGCCTTATATAGGCTACATGAAGTCCTACGATACTGAAAAACAAAGAAAAACCCGAGTAATAAACTTCCAAAATTGCCCTTGAGGTTTTTAGAATTCTTGAACATGTGACTTTGTTTTGGCAGTTTGTTGAGGTGTGAGTTGTTGTAATATGATCAAATGGTCCATAATAAGCTTAGAAAGTAAGCTTGTATGTGGGGCGTTGGATTCCCTTGGCATATTTGTCTCCTTCCTCAAACATGTAGCAGGTCACTATACATGTGAGCACATGAGTGACGTGGCAAGGCAAATGTGAGTTGGGTTTTGATTATGGCACCATTAATCATTAATCTGGAGGTTATGGGAGTTTAATTTCTGTTTAATCAAGAATGCCCAATTTTGTTCTTGAGTGAATAGTGTTAAAGTTTGATCCAGATTAAGGTAGGATTAAGGTTTAAAAAGTGTTTTAGGCGCCAAGGTTTTATTAAATATAAAACCGGTTAGTGGATGATGAGGTGGAGAAAGGTTGGGATGTTATTGGTTGAATGGGTGAGTGGGGTGAGGTGGCAGTGTGTGAGTGGTTAAGGTAAGTTTCCATGTCTGCCCACTTTGGTCCTTCATCTCTTTAACTCCTTTCACTTGTAATTTAATAAACCAAAAATCCGAATCCTTTGTTAATAAAGTTTCCATTTTCACACTTTTGCCCCAAGTACTTTTCCAAAGTATTTTCAGGGGTATTTCTTGCCATTTGTTGATTCTTGAAGGGCTGTTTTGGCATTTTCTTCATAGATTATGGTCTTGACTTGTTTGATTGACTTTTTGGAGGACTTATATTGACAAGTCTTGATTGTTAAGGGACCATTCTTGCCAATTCTTCAAATTGGAGGGCCCTTTTGTAAATTTGACAAACCTTAATGACCAAACTTGTAATTATGAATAAACAAGGGTTTAAAGTGTCAATTCTTTAATATTGGAGGACCCTTCTTGCATAATCTTCAATTTTTCAAGGGTTTTTCTTGGAAAATCATCACTTGGGTCCGATTCATTGTGCGGCTTCTTTTCTCGTATTCGTTTTTCTTTGATTCTTGTGATCTTTTGTTATTTCCTCAATATCCATACCTAAAATACACAAGTAACAAACACAAGAATATATTTGGCATTTTTGATGATATTTTATGCATTTAAAGCCCGTTTTGGACGATGAGACTATGTATAAAAGCAGTCTCATCAAGAGGGTCAACATAAAGTTGGTGAATTCATATAGTTTTGTAAAAAGTATTGCTATGCCAAACATCACGGTAGTAATAGTGCACCAAGCAACTTACTATATTAGTTCCTATTCCCTGTAATAGAAGATGCAGGGGAGCCCTCGAGCATCTCGTTGCCCTTAGACACCCCCAATCCGACAATGTTACAAGTCTGTTTGGCATGACCAAGGCACAGTGAGCGCTACTCACCCAGACGGGGATTGTCCATCTCAAATAGATCTATCTATATCATTTCACGCTTAATACCACATAATTAACTATTACAGTCCACAAGAAATGGGCATCACAATAGGCATGAATAAGTTGTTGTCTATAAATGTTTGCATGTACAATATGTTACATGTTTTCTCCTCCAGTTTTGTATAAAAGTAGTAAAGTATGTGGCCATGAACTCACCTCAGTGGTAGAGTGTAATAATGATGATGATGCCACCGATAATCCGGAACAGTATGATCACTAAGTAGTAGAATTACCTAAGTAATTAAATGGGTCTCAGTAAATGCACAACACAATGCACAAATGGTTATAGTTGATGAAAATGCATGATCACATGTTTTTTATAGTTTTCGTTATCGTACCGCTTTAATTTGAAACGAGTTATCGAAATAATATACATTTCATCTTATTAAAGTATAATTTATCTTTGCTTGAATACTAAGGGTTTAATAAATTAAATAAAAATGATTTTTATTTATTTAGGACTTGTACAAATTTAATGTTCTATAAAAGTCCTTCAAGTTTAAATTGTACAAAATCAGTCCTTGATGTTTCGCAAGTTACCATTTAAACCTTATAGTTTATTGATTAATTATGTTAATAAAACTTAGTTTAAATTACACATAAGTCCTTGATTTTAATATAATTACCAAAACAGCCCCTAGGGCTTGCTAAACTTTCGGTACTTGGCAAGTTTAGTCCTTTTAATTCAAAATATATATATTGTAAATGCTGATTTTTGAAAATCATTTACGGGTTCGTTACTTAACCATTTCGCAAACTGAAAACATATTTGTACTCTCGGATATTAATCAGCGTCAAACTGCCGGTAAAAAATAACCTAATTACCTTATACTAGATAGGGTAAGCGGGTATCGAATCCACGAGGAATATGTGATTTTAGTTTAAGTTTTGGGGTGATCGATGATCAATAAAAGTTTTGGTTTTGAAATCTAACGACTAAAATACTCTTGATAATAAAAATGTTGATTAAAAATTAAAATAATTATTAAACTAATAATAAAACTAGAAAAATATAATAAAGATGTAAACAACTAAAAGAAAAATGCAATCCCTTCCAACTCCTAATATTTATGGTTGATCAAACTTATGGATTATCGAAACTTTTTAGTTCGTCTACAAAGATTATTTTGAATTAAAATGAATGAATTAATGTCGGCACTTATTATGTTTATCAATGACTCGCGATAATAAATCTTATATTAATCCACCTAATAATTATGTTTTAATAATTTATTTAGGTACAACTTATGTTGATTATACGACCATCTTTTTTTAACTAAATAAAATAAGTATGAATCGTTAACTAACAATAAATTGTCTTGCACAAATAATTAAACATAATATCGAATCAAATAATATAATTTATAAATAAATTATAAATCAATGTAAAATAAATGTGATAATCCAAAAGTAATGATCAAACCATAAATAAAGTTACCGAAAGGAATTACAAAAAATTAGCCGGACATCGTGATGCACTCGACCCACTGCGTACCAACCATTGTAATCTTCTTCTTTTTTATTTCTTTTCGGCGACCATCATGTCCATGGGACCAATTATTTCCTTTTCCTTTGAATTGTGGCTGCCTAGCCTTTTTACCATGGATCAATCACAATCTTTTTTTATCCCTTCCTAATGGCGGCTGAATATATTGTATGCAATATAGAATCTTTTTTTCTTTCACGTGACCTCCACTGTGCGACAAAAACAAAATCCCCAATTTGCAATTCGTCCCTTTTTATATCTTATGTTTTTGTATCGGTCTCTCATGGGCCTAAAGTTTTATTAATATATATATATATATATATATATATATATATATATATATATATATATATATATATATATATATATATATATATATATATATATATATATATATATATATATATATATATATATATATATATATATATATATATATATATATATATATATATATATATATATATATATATATAGAGAGAGAGAGAGAGAGAGAGAGAGAGAGAGAGAGAGTGAGGATCCAGTGAGAAGAAACTTAAAATAAGAAGTGGTGAGAAGAAACTAAAACCACACATTTGAGATGCAACGACTTGCATTAGATGCATTTATATTCATGTAGATGCACTATCTTGAGTTTCGAAAGTTAATTTGATATGTAGATGGTGCAAATTGATTTTCATGATTTGGCACGTGCAGAGGAACAAAAATATAGATAAATCATAAAATGCATCAAATATACGTATATGCATCTAATAAAAAGCTATACAACACGTTATGATGCATTATAATGCATATAAGATTATAAAGATGCATCTTATTTAAGTAGATGCATCTCAAATATGCGGTTATAGTTTCTTCTTATCCTTCTTATTTTAAGGTTTCTTCTCATTTGATCCTAACTCTATATATATATATATATATATATATATATATATATATATATATATATATATATATATATATATATATATATATATATATATATATATATATATATATATATATATATATATATATATATATATATATATATATATATATATGTTTATAATAACTTTGGCCCAACTAAAAATAGCCGAACAACAAAAATTTCTCAAACGAAGCCCGGACCAATAAAAGATGACCAAAAATATCCCAACGCGCTCAAATCTTTTTCTTCAATATTTTTTTCTTTATTTATCGGCGCTCACAATGTCTTTTCTCCAAAAAATTAATAAAGCGGCCATTTTATTCCATTTCGCTCGTAACCTACATAATCACAAAACACACTAAAAGTACATCTATAACGAAAAATAAATATATAATTATGCTAAATTAACATGCTATTAGGTGCATGCAAAATACACCAATCAAACCCCCTTGGACTTAACCTTTACATTGTCTCAAAGTAAAAGTAAAATAAAAATATACAAGCATGTTAATTTCATAATTTTTAATCATATCATTGAAATTCTATCAAAAAGATCAAATTTAACTTAGTACACTAATAACCATCCTACATGAAAAATAATCCAAAATGGTTACCAATATTTTTGTCTTTCTTAAACACTTAGCATAACCATTCCCATTGATTCTACTTACTTTATGTTTCATATAATTAACCATGTGTCTAACGTACCTAATGCACACCTATAATCAATCTAAACATTAATCTAAAACAAGAGGTGAGAATATCGTATACCTTTTATAACATTGGAGTTTTTTTTACCATAAGAGCACATAATAAGCCATCATACTTTAGCTTATACACTTTCACCTCCTTTCTCTTTTTTTTCTTGGTTTTTTTTTAATATCGCACATAAGCTCTTTTTTTAGCCATTCGGGACCGTTTCCTATACAAGTCATCCCGAACGCTTTATACACTCCTTTTTAGGTTGATATAAGACCAATCATTCAGAAAAATGAATATCTATCATGTAAGTGCATACTAAGACACATTGGCACATGAGAACCGGTTAATTTATCCGTTTTAATGAAATGGGTACAACTATACTTCGTGTCTATTGGTACATCACATGATGGAGTTATCTACCACATAGTCTAATTATTTAATGCACTAAATTAAACCAATCTTCCTAATTTCATTACAACAATACAAGGATTGGGTTATTTCACATAAAATTGTCTCAGCTAAGTGCAATGCTATTAATAAGTGTGAAAACACTTATCCTTTTACCACTTATTTCCAATAATAACAAGACCAAAACGTGTATTTTATGTCGTAAAAGTCAGAATTATGTGTGGTTTGTCTTTTTATTGTGTTTTAGGACAAAATATGAAAAAAGGAGAAAACACGGGCTTTCACGGGCTTTTATCGAAGAAAATGACAAAAGACGAAGTCAAAAGCTCAAAAGTGCAAGAAGAACGGAAGTCAAAGGCCTATTCTGAAGATTTATCGAAGAAAAAGTCTAAAGACAGAAGTTTAACGAAGTCGAAGAACCAAGTCTACTAAAAGAAGAAAAATAGAAGACGAGTTCAAGTTATCATTCGACTAATCCCGAGACAAAGTCAAGAAAGACGAGTTATTTAAAAGACGAGAAGACAAGAAGAAAAGAGGAAGAAACAAACACCTTCCCCTTCCACTATAAATAGTGTCTTAATATGTCATTAGTCTTTAATCTTTAATTTTTAGTAGGTAATTAAGTGTGTTTTTATTTTTCTTCTCTCTGGCTTTTCTTTCAAGCTTAGCAAACCTTCATCTTAATCCTGTAATCTTTGATCTTAATCTTTAATATAATCAAGCTTTTTAATAAATTCTCATCCTACCTTTCTTAATCATAATCTATTGTTTTGCTTAATTAATCATGTAGTTGATTTCATCTTTTTGATTGTGTGATTGGTTGGCTTATTGGATTGTGCTTATTGAGTTGGTGTGTTTAAGGTTTTTAGATTCTTGTGCTTATTGCTTAATTTTTATGTTTGATTAGTTTTTAAATAAGTTGATTTTGGTAGTTTAACATTTTTATAAAAAGTTGATTTTAAATTTTTGCTTATTTAGTGTTTTTAAAAGCTTTTAAAATGTGTCTTATTAGCTTGTTCTAAAAATTGATTTGGTAAAAGTTTTGGTAAGTGCTTATTTGATTTTTGTTTATTTTGGTGTAATTCGGATTTTCTAAACCCTCTTTTCCCGAACTATATGCAACCCCATTATTCAGACTTATATGCAAAACTCTCTTTATCCCGACTTACCTACAAGACCCTTTTTCCTGGATTACATGTTTCTTTATTTGGTAGTATTCCGACTTAAGTGTAAAACTCCATTTCCCTCCAAAAACATTACACTATATCCCGAATTAGATGCAAAATTCACATTCCGACTTATGAACTTGATCCTTTCCCAAATTAGATTGAGCATAACACTATTCCGAATTACGTCTTGGAGACGTATTCCGAATTAGGTCAAGAAGACCTATCCCGAATTGTGTCCTGACTGAGTATTCCGGATTAGATATCAAACGTCTATTCCGAATTAGGTTTGTGATGAAGATTCCAAATTAGGTCAGGCAGCATTAGATTCTGAACTAAGTGCAAACTCCACTTTCCGACTTGTGTATGGGAACGGATTCCGAACTAGGTGTTGGATGTTGTATTCCGAATTACCTTAAGAACCCAGCATTCCGAACTGAGTCGGGATCAAACATTCCGAATTAATGTAAGATTTTGTTTCCCGAACTAGGTGAAGGATACACATTCCGACTTGTGTGCTTCATTCCGAATTAGGTTAGGAATTGGGTGTATTCCGACTTAGGTCCAATTTTGGCATTCAGACATATGTTCAGTTCTTGTTTTCCAAATTAATTTTTCCCGCCAATTTTAATTAGTTTATTTTTAAAAGTGTTTTGTCCTAATTATTTTTAAGTTTACATTTTAATAAAGTTTTCATTTTTACAAAATGTTAAGTTTCAAATTTACTTTTAAAGGTTTAATTTTTCGTCATTTATCTTTCAAGTCTTAACACTAGTTTAACTTTTAAAGCTTTTATTTTTACTCGACGACATTTACATTTTCAACTTTATTTTAAATTAGAAAATTACCTTTAGCTATTTTCACCAAGTTCTATTGTGCAGCAGTCACTCTGGAAAAGCAATCGAGGTTAGACATTCTTCTTTGTTCTTAATAGCTTTTATGTTTATGTTATTTGTAGACTTAGAAAATCAAGATCCCCCTTTACTGACCAACACCAATAATTCCACCATTCATCGTGATCAATTCGAATTGAATCGAGTACGAACAACACTGTTAAGTTTGGATTCACTAATAACACAGGTATAAGATCCGGAGGTCGGGGAGGATAGAAGTGGTGTTTAGCCATTTTAGAGAGAGAAACAAGTAAGAATAAAAGTGTGTGTTTTATTCTAGTGAGAGAAAGGTAAAACAAGAAAGGGTAAGCCTCACCCCTCCATGGAAGTATGGAGGGGTTTATATAGCCCAGGACTTGGACTTTACATATGACAATATTAGTCCCTACAAGTCACGGCTATGAAACTAATGTAATTCTGTTAGTCGCACACATTTTAAGGCTAACAATCTTCCCCCAATGTGGTGACATACGGAATTACTTACAATGTTCCTAAAAAATGCAAATACAACAAAAATATGACAGTATTAAGTTTGCTTCCAATGCTGAGGATGACACCGTTGTCTTCAAGTCTTCTAGAAAAACTTATACCCCAGTTTGAATCCTCTTTGTCTTTGCTTATTGAGGAACCATTGTATCATGTATGAACTGGATTAACTTCCCCCCAATTCATACCACATGTCTTGAAAAGCTTTCTTCATAGACTTCTTTTTGACGAAGCTTCTGAATCAGCTTCCCCTAAAACCAAAATCCCTATCTTGAGCAGAATCTGTAGCTTGATCAATCTTCTATCTTTGAAATTTAAAGTGCACAGCAGAATTTTGTAAAAGAAGTAAACCCCACCAAGTAACTGCTACCTTGACATTTTTGGTCTTCATGATTATGTGTTTGGGGGAACATGTAAGAAATCAACAACAAATCTTCTCACGCTTGTAGAATGCTTCACCCTGGAAATTGAACTAAGTACTCCCGAGTGGGAACTAAGTCTCCAAAGTACACGTTCTTCCCCCATGATGGTGAAGAACTCTCGAAAGCATCATCTGACGTGTACGGTCAAAATCGCGAGATGTTCTTGTCGAAAGTATGATGATGACGAACACTCGGTAGCGTTCTTGTCAAACTTATGGTGGTTAAGAACACTCGGTAGCATTCTTTTCAAAAGTATGGTTGTTAAGAACACTCGGTAGCATTCTTGTCAAAAGTATGGTGGTTAAGAACACTCGATAGCATCATCTGACGAGTACAATCAGAATCGTGAGAAGTCCGTGTCTGAAGCAGCAATCTTTGTTGACATTCTGTAGCTCAAGTTGCTCGTGAGAATTGCTTGCTGATCACATCTCTACTCTTGTACTCTCTGGCTAAACTTACCAACCTCGTATTCTTTCGGCTATCTGTAGTGACCACTGGTGAAGTAAACCTGATATTCCAAACTTGAAACTAAAGTAAAATCCCCCAAGTTTGTTACTTACGCTTAGCACTTGTGTTGATTGAAGAACGGTGCAGAGAAACGTCTCTTAGAATCTTATACATAAAGAGAGAGGTATAAGATGTAGAACATCTCTTGAAGTATCCACAATTCCCGGTGAGTGTGACACTGAGCACTACAACGTAACTCCTTAAGTGATACTTGTCCATGTCGTCGACCATCCACCCCTTGACAGTGGAAACTAGATAAATCAAGTCTTAATCATAAATGTTGAAGCGAATCATCAATCCATAGAATTGGGTGAAAGAGGCTCGATGATGAATTGAGTAGACGCCTTCGTGATATTCCACTTCAACTTCAAATAATAAATACCAAATCCACTTCGTAATCACTTGACATTACTTTTCCCGAATACTAGCCGTTTGGACAATTTCAATGAATCTTAAAGGATCGCTTTGGTGTTTGTTTGTTTTTGTCTTCGTGTTAGTTTGTTGTGTTTGTCGTGTTTGTTGCGGGTGTCAATTGAGTATCGTTAACTAGAGAACCAACGATGACTAGAGAAAGAGAGGTCGTCAACGTCGTCTAGCAAACTTGATTTTTGAAGCCCAAATCAATCATATACCCAACTGATGCGCGGATCGACCCTTAAATTATAACCAAATTATAACCAAATTCGGAAAAATATAGGTTCAAAACGAAGGTTTTCTTTAATCGGAATGAATTTCAATAACCAACGTCCAAAATTATAACCAAATTCAAGTTCCCATATTCAGCCGACTATTTACGTTATATAGCACAAGGCCCAATTAGATCCTGGTCCATACCCTTCAATGTTTAGAAATCTCACAGCCTATTTAGTGGTCAAGTTAATACTACAGATGGTCCAACCCTTAAATTCGGTCCATCTCAGCAGACTGGTCCAAGCCCAAGTGAAAATATCACAGCCCATTTTGTAACATGAATACCCGATCAAAAATTACAACACATATCTTAATCACAAATAGGTAGATATAAGTAACTCAATCCTATATATTAGGTCAAATGCATATCTTAATCACACACATAGATTTGTCCGCCCCATCTCTTCCATCGTACTCTCCGCCCCCATCATACCTTCTCTCAAACCGTCATCAACCTCATCTTGATTCAACCATCTCAGTCATCAATCTAAACGTAATCCATCGTATCCCAATCTCCTAACTTTCAACCAAAAAACGCAGCATCTCCTAAAGCTCCAAATACATATCAAATCTGTTCATTTAACAATATCCAATACCTAACCTCAGACCTTGTAATCTTTATTTTTATGCTCAAGACTAATCAAGACCATGTCTTTCAAGATCCGAATGGTGTGGGTCACAGGTAGGCATTTTGTGTTGTTAATTTGAACGAATCAAAGCATAGAATGTGAACAACCTTGTTCTCGTTCATGCTTTAAGAATTCGAATAAAGAAATGGGGTTTCCGAACAAAGATTAATGATGATATGGTTTTGTGTGAATAGATCTTTAATGATCTCAACATGGAATGTGAAACACGAAAACGAATCTGAAATATTATTAGGGATGTTGGTTGTTGGTTGAATAATAGTTTTATTTGTTTATTTGGATTTGAGGTTTGAGTCGTGAATGTGTGGGAGATGGTGATGGAGTTGTAATGTTATGAGACGAAGGGATATAGGTTAGCTCAAGTCGGGGTTTGATATTGATATTGTTATAGTCAGATATAATCTTTTAACAAAGATTCACATTGCAATGTTGTTGTGTTTTTTTTGTTTTTTTTCACCATGTGTCGCAATGTTTTATTTTAAAACAAACTAGTCATCGCAATGTATAGAGATTCACAACACCCCATCGCAATCATTCTGTATCTCCCCATCACAGTGAGTCCTAACATCCATCGTAATGTTATCTTAACTCACCATCGCAATGTGTCAACCCACCCATCGCAATGAGTCCCATCGAAATGAGTCCCATCGCAATGAGTCAGTCGAACCCATCGCAATGTATAAGTGTGTCCCCATCAGAATAAGCCATATTAGGATGCCATCGGAATGTATCTGTGATCTCATCGCAATGAGTCAAAAGAGGCCATTGGAATATATCAAAAATACCCCATCACAATGTTGCATCGCAAGAGGGTTTTGACATGTTCTTTGGAATCCCCGAAAAATTCTGGATCTGGTCACCTTTTTTTTATAAAAAATACCCAGAAAAGCTTGATAAGCCCAAAAACCCAGAAATATTAAAATCAGTGCAAAAATCCAGATTTGACCCATAAGAAAAAGTTGATAAAACAATACTACCTCCTTCCCATATTAATAGTCCATATTACTATTTTGGGACGTCCCAAATTAATAGTCCAGTCCAAAAATAGATAAGAAATGTAGATTAAGTTTACCATATTACCCTCACTTGAGGGTATTATTACAAACAATAAAGAAGTTGTAAATTAAATGGTTAAGGACAAAATTGTCATTGTGTAAAAAGTAAGAGAGAGAAAGCTGAAAAAGTGATGTTTTTATTAATATACGTGTTTTTTGTCGGTGGACTATTAATATGGGACGGAGGGAGTAAACTGATAAAAAAAAGAATAATGATACTGTTACTGACATAGTAATCAAGAGAGATAAAAAAACAATATAAATAATGATATGGGAGTGAAGATATCGAGAAAAACATAAACTGTTAAAAACAGTTTACACGAATACAGACCCTTGATGTGATATGATATGAAGGATTCAAAATCAGACCTCGAGACAAGCATAAACACGAATACAGACCACTGATTTCAACATAAACACAACACACGGATAAAAACATGAAACACCCCCGGTTAGCTCTGATGCCAATTGTTAAGTTTGGATTCAGTAATAACACAAGTATAAGATCCGGAGGTCGGGGAGGATAGAAGTGGTGTTTAGCCATTTTAGAGAGAGAAACAAGTAAGAATAAAAGTGTGTGTTTTATTCTAGTGAGAGAAAGGTAAAACAAGAAATGGTAAGCCTCACCCCTCCATGGAAGTATGGAGGGGTTTATATAGCCCGAGACTTGGACTTTACATATGACAATATTAGTCCCTGCAAGTCCCGGCTATGAAACTAATGTCATTCCGTTAGTCGCACACATTTTAAGGCTAACAAACACTTCAAAGAGTACACACAAAATCATTAAATCAAATGGCTATCCATCATAAAAATTGGCGTCTGACACCTGCTAACAACTAAAGTATCACCTTGCGCGGGTGACGAATCAGATAGGCAAGCCCAGCATATGACTACCACCAATAATTATGACAGTTCTTCAACTCTTTTCTAAGGCCACCGTGCGCGGATGGTGAGCCGAATAAGATCAATTATAAGTGTCCTAACCCGACTATTACATTAATATATTTTATATTATTCATTCAAACTTTTTACTCGATCTAAGCAAAAGTAAGTAGAGGGAATTCAATCGGCATGGTTTGATCATCCAAAGTATACATATGTTTAACTACATGCAAACACTCAAATCAATTTAATAACCAAATTATATAATGGAATCGGGTGCACCTGTAATTATGGCCAAATCCTCTAGCTTGCTCCAATAAGTCATCCACAAGCTAATCTTCAGAATCTGTAAATACTCAACAAACATATATGTAGAAGAAACTTCCACATCTAATTAGCACAAGACTCTTATAATGTGATTTAAAATTCTTTAAAATTTTCAATTTTTCCCAAAAATCACATTTTAACCCATTTTGACCAAACTTTCACACAAAATTATGTAACACATGTACCACCACCCCCCCCCCCCCCTCATCTTAAAGCATTGCATTGCCCCGAATGCAAAAAATTTAAATTGAAATTTTGGTTAAAAATCAATTTTAAAAACTCACACAAAAACAAAAACCTAACTCACTTTCGTAGGAATCACGGTGCACTTAGCGTATGCAACAAGCCTTTAAACCACTCGGCAGCCTGACTGGACGAGTTTTGTCTCGTGAGGGTTTGTAGTGAACACACCCACAAAGTTTTAAACACACACAAAAATAAGAAAACAAATTGAAAAAGAAAAAACACACATTATGATTGTAGTGTTTTTGTATACCCTTTAGGAAAAGGATGACAAAAGTGGCAAGTATTAAGTGTCGGTTTAGGAAAACCGAGCACTAATGACCAAATAAGTCCAAGTTCGTTCTCGAGGAGGCAAGTGCGTTGTGTAATGAATTGATTTTGATTTGTGATTATATGATTGAGAAAGAAAGAAAGAAAGAAATGAGATTAGAAGAGAAAGACGGTTACGAAAACGAATTAAACTAAGACGAAAAAGGCAAACACGTAAAACCGTGAATAGTGCAAAAATTAAAATTTTAACCTAAAAATTCCTAAAAATTACTAAAAATCCACAATAATATTCTAAGAGTTTAAAAAAAATCCAAACTTGCTAAAACCTTTTAATTAATTAGATAATGACTTATTAATGCTAATTAAAGCCCTAAAAATCACAATTAATTATTAAAAAGCCCTAAACAAGATTTTAAAGTTTGTAAACCTCAAAAATAACCTAATTAAGCTAAAAAGTAATTTTTTTAAATTTTAAAACCAAATTAAACTATTTTTAAACACTTTAAAACTATTAAAATCAATTAAAACTTAAATTAATTCTAGAAAATAATTGAAAAGCCCTAAAAATATTTGGAAAGTTACAAAATTCCTAATTTAGTGTCTACAATCTAGGAAAAATGAAAAAAAGTTAAAAAGTTAAACTTTTAATTTTTAATAATAAAATAATAATAAAATAATAAAAAAAAATCAAAGTTTACTAAAAAATTCTAAAAAATTACCAAAAATCTAAAATAATGTAACTAAGATAGAAATGCAATCAAAAGTTTCTAAAACCTATTTAACAATTTTATATTAAATTTCAAAAGTTGCTTAAAAAACCCTAAAATCCTATAAAATCAAAATAAGTTAAATTGGAAACTTTTTTAGCTGTAAACCTCAAAAATATGATTAAAAACCTAAAACCTATTTTTTCAGATTTTTAAAATACCTTTTTCTATTTTTAATTACTTTTCAAAATTTAAACTAAAAATAATCCTAGAAAATTAATTAAATACGGGAAAAATAAACTTTTTAAACCAAAAAGTCTTAAAACTAAATAAAAACAAAGGAAAAATACTAACTTGCAAAAACCCTGAATAAATAAGCTGGAATAAGCTTGTAAATAAGCTGATTGTAAAAATAAGCTTAAACAAAACACACCTTAAGTATAATTAGAAATGGAACTCTACCAGTAAAAGTCCCAAGGGCGCGCTGGTAAGTTGTGTGTGTTTGTGAGGGAGGATGGCGCAGGTTCGAGTCCTGGCCAGTCCTTTTTGAAAATGAAAAACGAGCCCAGATTGTTTTGAATAACTGATGAACAAAAATGGAATCTTCACAAGTGAAGACTGATCAAGAGGAGCTTGATCTTGGAATTCAGTGATGTTTGTGGGACAAATGGGGCACCCCTATACTCAGTTGAGTATAGGGAGTCAGGATAAACACAAAACAAGCAAGCACTTTAACAAGAATCAAGCATAAAATCCAATGAAAGTTTCTGATTAAGGCCTGTACAAGTCTGGGTGTGTTTACTGATGCAACTGACACAAAAAATGATTTTCAAATGCCAACAATTTGCATATAAGTTCACTTAATCACATTAAACAGATTCACCAACCTATCTTAGCATAATATCTAATAATCAACAAGATTTGAAGGCAAAATTCAAAGAAAATCAGGCACAAAAGCAGTTACTGAATTATGCTATGTTTTTACCTTTTTAGCATGCAACTTTGTTTCAAACTTCACCAAACAAAAACCTTATGACTAATATCAACTAACTACAACCTATTTGAGTGAACATAACAGGATTTCAAGCAAGATTAAACCATTGAACCTACTTATCCCTTAATCCAAACACTCCTTTAAAATCTGAACTTCACTTTTTCAAAGCAAATCTATAACAAACTCAACCAATCTGATTCTACTAGTCCTAAACATGCATTCAACCAACTATTCAGTGAAATCAAACCAAAAGGAAACACTTAAACACTTGCTCACAAATCTCATACCCAATCATATAAAACTGAAAACCAAAACAATGGAGACAAGGGACTACCTTGTGGGACCCACATCCGGGCCCCACTATGGCTGTAATGCCATTTCCTTCAGGCTGGGGCCTGAGCTGAACACTTGGACAAATCAAGCTCCCAATCAAACCTGCTAAGAAAAAATAGAACACACATGTGACAATCCGTCAATTTATGGTTGATATTTTTATTCTCAATATTTATTTGAAAACATTATTTTAATGTTACAATATGAACTCACATATTTTTGGGAAGAAATATGGATTTACATCTTGGAGTAGCATCGACTACGTCTAAACCGGAGGATTCCACGTTACGTGCTTACGTTTACATACACCATCTTTGGTGACAGTCCGACATTTCAGAAAATAAATTTATCCATGAATATTATTTTGGAGTTTTAAATTTGTGTTGGTTCATAAACTCACAAATTTACGAGAAGAGATTAGGACTTACGATTTTATTTTAACGTCCTTTACGACTAAACCGGAAACCTTAGGATTACGTATTTACGTTTTCGAACTCCGTTTTTGATGAAACAATTTTTATTGGATTCGTTTTGTGACGTCGATTCATAATTTATAAAAACGTTTTTCGTAAAACGACCCGAGGGCACGCAAATCGAGGAAACTAGAATCTAGGAGTACCCGTAAATAAATGGGATGAGACAAGTGGGACACTTGTCCCACCCCACTTCAAAACCGGCCCAAACTACACCACCACACCACATTTTACTAGCTAAGACAACACTTGTCCTACTTAGCTTCATTTGAAAGCTAAGCTTCCCACTAACTAAAGAAAACTAGCTAATGGTTTCATTTTACCATTTCCACTCATGCAAACCACATCAAACTCTCTCTCTCTAGCTTGAAGGTGCCGTCCATATCCACCCTAAAAACACCACTTTTGATCAAAGTTTATCACAAAATCCTATGTTATTCATACATATGTTGAAGCCCTTTCAAAACCCTATTGATTGGTGGTACTTATAACATCCATGGAGGAGTTTTCATGGTGTCATGAGGCTGATTTTCCACAAGAAGTCCATGGAGCATGGTGGTCTTGAAGATGGTCATGGATATCCACAAGTTTCTCCATCAAAATCCATGTTTTGATCACAACTTACATCATCATGGTGGTATAAAGATTGTCCTCCTCATCTTCTTGTTAATTTGATTATGTAAACATGTATTTTATTTCCTATTGTATATATTTATGATGATTATATGATGATAAAAATGTTATGTGGGGATTTGTTGTTGATAAACATGATTAAAAAGGTGAAAAACCATATGAAACAAGGTTAAAATCTTGATTAATTTACATGGCTGTATAAAACAGTAAAGAAACATGTTATGAACTGATGAAATAATGAAGTAGGATCCATTTGCAGTAAGCTAAATGTCTTGTACACATGTGAGAGTTGGCCATGCAATGGAATCAAAATAATGAGTGAGATATGATCAAAACAAGTTTAGGGTATAAATCTGAAGTTACTGTTTTGGACGATTTTTAGAAAATACTTAAAGGATGATTCAACAGTAGCTATAGAAGAGTTAAATGTAGCAAATATCATGTAGTTTATGTGATAAACATTTGAGCTTCTATCTCCATGTAGAACTCAGGATATGGCATTTTTGGTAAAGATGAAGTTAAAAATCAGATTTTTGGAAATTAAAGAATAATACTATTATATAAGCACTCACATTTTAATATATAAAATATAAATAAAAACCCACTAACTTATAAAACTTATTTATATAAATATATAAAAGGTGTAATAAGTGTATAAATGATGAAAATGAAAACTTGTTAAGTTTTATAAATTATAAAACTATAAACATGATTTTTACGACTTTTTCGGCTATTGCTGTAAAATTAACGTTTTTGTTAAATAAAACTTAGATGGTTGGACCCGTCTAATGAAAACTTTATAAAACTTATATACTGATATATAGACATGTATAACAAGTAAAAACCGATAAAACCCGAACTATAGGGCATACGGACATTAACGAGCTAAGTAAACATATTGGACTAATACTTGGGCTAATAATTGGACTAAATAAGATAAACACCCATAAAAAGAATCTATTGGGCTTAACCCATTTGGGCCCAACTTGAAAGTGTATGTACTGATAATATAAGTACAAAATGGATTAAAATAAGTTAAATAACTTATAATAAGCTTATTGGGCTTAAGACACGTAAACGGGTAAAACTAGTAAACTAATATAAAAGTTATCGACATACAACACTAAAAGGAGTAAACGAGAATATGTAAACCCACTTGATCATCATATATATATAATCATCATATGTATACATAATTGGTATTTTTATAAAGTCATTGGACATGAGTCTAAGACCGAGTATTATTTGTCTAGGTTTCCGTGATTGAAGCACGTACCGTACGTCCGAGTTGCCGATAACCCGCCTTCCTACATCAACGTGAGTTCATAGCCTCGCACTCTTTTAAATGCTTTTATAAATGCTTTATAAACCCGCGAGGGAGATAACATGTTAGTTTTTATAAAAGTTTGGACACCATTTGTCCCGATTGTTTGTTTATTGATTTTGGACCCGAATGATTGAATGACCCGATTGTATGACCCGATAAATGATTAATGGACCCGATAGATGAAATAAAATAGATTATTAATGTTAGGTTATGTCACTAAAAGTCCCATTAGCATGAATTGTGAACTACCGGGAGTTGGTAGACGCTTATGCATTTAATAGTACTATTTGGGGACGATCACCCCAGTTCGCGCCTTGACGGTTGATCCCCGTCGTGCCACATTGATTGGTAAGCGAATTAATGTATGAGAAGATTTCAATAGCGTGACCTTTGTGACGACACGCTACTTTAGATGGGCAAAATTGGTATCGGGTTAGCTACCCGTTGTTGGTTTAGTAAGGTAACAATGTCATGCGGCTTATAATAATCCGAATTAACAAAATAATAATAGACGCTCCAAATTACGATGTATTGCCTGACTAGCAATACAGGGTCATACTATTGATATTATGATTGTACTTTGGTTTTCATAACCATATTCATATAACGATTTTTATTTGATTTTATACAACGTCATAAGACGTATTGTATGATTGTTTTTACGACATTGGCTCGTATAATGATTTTTAAGGCAAATGCCTATATTATGATTTTCGATAAGGATTTATATAAAATGATTTTTGGCTATTTTACGGCCTATTACAATGATTTGTACGAATTGATTTTTGGTACTAAATTTTATACCAAATTTATATTGATGGAATTTACTAAACTCTATGAATTCACTCGGCGTTATCGCTGACCTTTTCTTTTAACATGTTTTATCTCAGGTACTTGAAGGTAATTCTCGGGAAGACAACAAGAATTCATGGCCCGCACTTAAACTATAATTTCCATTCAAATACTTTGTAAAACTTTGTATAAAATAATATGACTTGGGACCGATGTAACTTTAATGTTTATGAATGGAAATGATTTATTATTAAACGACGCGATTTTTATGCGTTGTCTATGATGTGAGTAATGTGCTATCCCGTAACACCAACTAGTCTTCCGCTGTACTGTGTTGTATAAATTTGGGGGTGTTACAGTTTGGTACCAGAGCTCTCGTTATAGAGAACGAAAGATTTTTAAAACTAAGGTTTTGAATAAAACATTTCAAAATCTTTTAACTATAAACATTTTTCTAAAAATGTCTAAAAATCTTTTGACTATAACGGTGCCGAAGAATTCCCGAGTTACCGACAAGGCCAAGACTGAGAAGTGTTATTCTAATATATATATAACTTGGATTATATATATGATGTAATTTTATTACATGATTGTTTGATGATTATTTTGATTTTTATACGAGGTATTTATACGACGTCGATTGTCACAAGTAACCCTAAATCCCCTAGTAAATTAATCGAAGCTATTCTCGTAGGAATTCTAGCTACCCTAAATCTAAACCAAGTTGTGGATATTTATGATCCCAACAAATGGTTGATATTCGTAGAATTGTAGACATTAGTTGATTATGATATTAGAAAAGAATTGGCGAGATTAAACCTGATATCGATGTCATGACGATCTTTTCTTACAGAGTGGAGTTTGACAAAACGTTACCACCTAGAAAGATGTCATCTGATTCGTTGTCATCCAATTCTTAAAATTGAAATCGAAAGGGTGAATGTTGCACTTGAGGCTGTCATTGGAACCATTACCCAAAAGCCTCATGCCACTAATACCTTTCCGAGAATTCTAGTTGAATGATCAAGTCATTTCATACTAGTGACTTATGTGATAATTGTTGTTGTAAGAGCTAATAGGATTGGAAATTAAGTATTGATTCATATTGAGATTGTATTGCCTTTACAAGGCCGAAGAATAAGGTTGAAGTATTGGATAATGAGGTAGGATATCGAATTGAGTATAAAATTGGTTAAAACTTGGATAAAGTAAAATTTAACCCATATGGAATATGAGATTTTTAAGAGGAAGCCGTTAAGTTCTATGATTGAACTATAAGGTTTTAATTGATTGTTAGTTGCGTTAAATGTTGTTCCTAGGCCATTGTCCACTGACGAGGATGCCCAGTGTCCAAGAAATGAATTGAAGAAATCTTCTTCTGAATTGAGACCGATGGATCTTTTGGGACATGTGGAACACCTAATGACTCTTGTAGATTAGTATTCATTGTGGTATCTTTTAAAAAAAAAAAATAATAATCCCTAACTTAACTGAGATATCAGTTGGTAGGATGAGTTCTGAGAATTGTATGACATAGTGACACGTAATGTGTTACGGTACAATTTAACTTGTTTGTGATTAAAGAAAAGACTACCCTTGATTGCTAAAATTCTACATGTATCGATGATATCTATCTTTATTTGCTTCATCCTAATGTTCACATTAGTGATGTAACCATTGAACGAGTACTCATCTTGAATTGAGTTACGTTGTAGATTATTCTCTTTGTATTCCTGAGTGCCATCGAGATCATGAACCTCATGATTATTTAGCTAAGCTCATTTCCTGATATATATTGAAGTTAGTTCTTGGTGAACAACTCTTCATCGCTCTTTTGCAGATCACACATTGTTTTTATAAAGTTAAAACGATATCCTTTGAGAAAATTTGAATTTTCATCACAATAAGGATTATTCAAAGTGAGATTTATAAGTGATTGATATCGAAATGAAGTTGTTTATAAAACGCTTTAGAAACTTAATTGTTTTCATGACAAAGAAAATCTTTGTAAATTTATTTTTGATTCTTATTTAAGAATTAAGCATGAAAATGTTTTTATTATAGACATGATGATAAAAATTTTGACGAACTGAGTATTGCATCGTTAATCTTGAAATTGTATATAGTTGCGCGCCTACATACAATTTGGAATGGACTATGCAAGACTGATTAGTAGTCACCATAAAACTGGTTAATAAACATTACATTTTCTTTGAAGATCGTGAAAGATAAAATTTTATAAGATCTGCAAGAAGCGAAAAATAAGGACATAGTGTTAGGGACACCTACATATATGCCTGTATCATCTATTCTTCTGAGTCGAATTTACTCATCTGTGGAAATTGTCTTATTTGACAATTGACGATTCTTTCTTGTCCAATTCTCCCGTAGTGAGATTCTTAGGAAAAGCATCTGATTACCGAGTGTTGATACCCGACTGGATGTATTGACGTTCTCATCATTTCTTTTGATTTGATTTCATTTGAATGACCTGGGTAACGATCCGAGGAGCTTTCGAATGCGTACTCGAATCATGAAAACATGGGATATATTCATATTCGCTAAATGTTTTCGTCTGTATCTGATTTGAAATTCTCTCGCATAGATTTTGCGTTGACCTTACTCTTTAGATGGTAGTTGTGTCTCCATATATCCCTGAAATTGTTAAGGATTATGAATTATTATTAGTCTTTTGAGAAATTCACATCTTATCGACGGCAATAAAACTGAAAAGTTGGTAATGCCAATAGAATGGATTGATTGATTATGACATGACGACGTTGTCTTAATTGATGGGAACTCGAGTAGAATTCCCCTAAATGATAAGATGTTGATTATCAAAAGTGATCTAAATAATTCTTGATGGATGACCATATCCTGCTTTTAGACTTGAAATTATACCGTAAACGGTTGTGAATTAGTCATAGATATTATAATCTAGAAAGAACTTAATATGAATTTATTAAAATATGTTTCTGTTATTTGAAAGTTTAGTAAGTATTTGTTGATGAATTACCTAGACTTTTGCCATTAAGGCAGATTGAAATTGGTATTGATAATCACGGTGCTGCACCTGTGGCTTGTGCACTGTACGTCAGCACCATCTAAATTAAAGGAATTACCGTACAACTGAAAGTTGTCGGAGAAAGATTTTATTATACCAAGCCTGTCAACCTGAAGAGCTATGGTGTTATCTTTCCTTATATTTATAGATTACTGTGACTGAGTAAATTGACAATCGAAAATGATATCCATAACTCGAAATGGAAGAATTGTTCGATCATTTACAAGGTTCTAGCAAATTTGATCCATAGCATGGTTATCATCAACCTCACATCTGCAAAGAAGATTATCTATTCCAATCACTACATCCGGTACTTGTAATAAACATTATGAGTTTCACGTGATGTCGTTTGGATTAACACTGCACATGTAATATTCATAAAATATGATGAATCACGTGTGTAGGCTGTAATTTGATAAATTCATGCTCGTGATCATTAAGGACTATATGTTTGTTTATCAGAATAAGAAGGAGTTAATACTTATTTATGGATTGCCCTGAATTGGCCGAACGATAAAAACCTGTACCTTGAATAATTAACACGTGATTAAAGATTAGAACCATTAACGCTTAGGGATTAAAAATTTAATCCTTTACATAAAATGACCGTTGGATTAATAATGGTAAGATGTACGCATATAGACTCTTTAAAAATTAAGAGCCCTTTTAAGACTTTGGATTTTACCAAAAAGAAATGGAAATATGTTTTGACAAATGTTTTAACAAAGGATTTTAAGGGATTATTCCCTTATACACAAACCATTTAACTAAACTTCTGTTTAGGGGTAAATGTTTGTGTATACTTTTAGACAACTTAAGAGGAATTGAGGAAACTATATAACATGACTTGAAATTTGAAACGATAATTTACGTTTTTCAAACTAAAGAAAATTTTGACCAAAGTATAAACAAAGATTTTTCAAACATTTACGAATCTTATTAATTATTTTCGATAAATCAACCAAAAATCTTGTTAATTAAATTCAAATTATTTTTGAACATTTTATATAATTGGTCGAACTAAGAAATTTAAAACTTTTATGTTTACGCTTCATAAAAATTAACTAATAATTATTTAATTAATTATAATAATTATCGACGCTTTAGACGACGGATTGAGTAAAACAGATAAAAATGATAGATGAGACGAAACTGAAACTTAGAAATTATGAAGAAAGAATTTTGAATAAATACGGTTGTGATATTTATTTCATCAGGAAGGTGAACGTAATTACTGACGCCTAATATAGAAAGAATATTTGAGTGAATTGTGAACATGATAATTATATCATCATGAGAAGTGAATATAGATACCGACGCATTATGTAGAAAGGATAAAGAACTAATTAGAATATATTTCTTAATAATGAGGGTGCAAAAATAAATTGCCAAACGATATAAAAATAGACGATGTTTGTAAGAAGGGATAATATAGATTATAAAGGAGGTTCGCGGCTAATGTGAACCATTAAAAATTGAGAAGCCGATAACGTTAAATATTTTAAAGACCGTTTATGGTTGCCTAAATATGGAAAATTGTGAGATAGAGTTATGTTGGAATTTGTAAGTATAAGTATTCTATTTATGTCATTTATGACTAAAAGTATCCTTGTCTGAAGAAGTTGTACTGATGGCAATTATGAAGGCAGACATCGCCTCATACATTAGTAAACGTTTAGCTATTGCAAAGGTCATCATCCGAATTTGATTCGATTTGAGTCATCGTCGACAGACTGACCAAATCCGCTAATATCATTCTCGTTAATGATAGAATCTTGATGAAGAAATAGACTCTTTTATTTAAAGGAAGTTATATAAACATAGTGTGCCTGTATCGATCATCTATATATCAAGATCCTCGCTTCGCATCGAATTTCTAGAGATCTGCTCAGAAAACATTGAGAACGAACCTTGATGAGAGTACTATGTACCATCCCAAATCGAAGGGACGAGGTAAAGTAACGATACAGAGTAATATAAGTGCTATTTTATGTTTGAATGAATGACCTTTGGTAATAGACCGTATAATCGTTTTCCATTGGAAAGATTATCATTGATAATCATCGTGTTAAGATTGAGATTGAATCTTGTTAGGATCTAAATATTAGAGCATCTTTAAGCAGGAGTTGAGATGAAGACATCCGACATACACCCATTGTGAGTTGGACATGTCTTTTAGGTTTAAGGTTTCCTATGATGACAAACCTAACCTTGCAAAATACCCGACCCGCGAGATTTGAAATGATTGTTGAAATTAGGATCTGATTATTGACAGCCGGTAGTGGGCTAGAGGTTATGTGAATGTGAAATGTAGATCTTGAAGTGCCAAATGGGTAGCGAAGTTATGCCACAATTTTTAACCTTGGGAAAAATGAATTCATGATCTGACAAATCATGGGATATAAGTCCCCGTTGTTTGGGACCATTGAATGATGTAAAAGTTGGGATTGAAAGGCATATAAGCTGGATCTACCCTAGGACTTCAAGAACCGCGTGAATTATGTTTCGTAAATCGCACTTGATGGAATATCTATCAAGTGAAATTCTGATTATTCTTAATAAAGCTTAGATCGGCGAAAAGTTGCATTCATCAGAAACCCGTGAACATCATGGATAGAGAAAGTAAGTCAACATTTAGCCTGATCTTATTCCCGTAGTTATGTTTGATGAAACTCGCGTATTGTAATAAATTGCACTTGTGAGAAAAGACCGAATGTGGAGGAAATACCCACATGGCTTTAACTCTATAGGAAGCGAGTAGTAAGATGATCTTTGAGGACAAAGATCCTGTTTAGGGGTAAATGCTGTGACAATCCGTCAATTTATGGTTGATATTTTTATTCTCAATATTTATTTGAAAACATTATTTTAATATTACAATATGAACTCACATATTTTTGGGAAGAAATATGGATTTACATCTTGGAGTAGCATCGACTACGTCTAAACCGGAGGATTCCACGTTACGTGCTTACGTTTACATACACCGTCTTTGGTGACAGTCCGACATTTCAGAAAATAAATTTGTCCATGAATATTATTTTGGAGTTTTAAATTTGTGTTGGTTCATAAACTCACAAATTTACGAGAAGAGATTAGGACTTACGATTTTATTTTAACGTCCTTTACGACTAAACCGGAAACCTTAGGATTACGTATTTACGTTTTCGAACTCCGTTTTTGATGAAACAATTTTATTGGATTCGTTTTGTGACGTCGATTCATAATTTATAAAAACGTTTTTCGTAAAACGACCCGAGGGCACGCAAATCGAGGAAACTAGAATCGAGGAGTACCCGTAAATAAATGGGATGAGACAAGTGGGACACTTGTCCCACCCCACTTCAAAACCGGCCCAAACTACACCACCACACCACATTTTACTAGCTAAGACAACACTTGTCCTACTTAGCTTCATTTGAAAGCTAAGCTTCCCACTAACTAAAGAAAACTAGCTAATGGTTTCATTTTACCATTTCCACTCATGCAAACCACATCAAACTCTCTCTCTCTAGCTTGAAGGTGCCGTCCATATCCACCCTAAAAACACCACTTTTGATCAAAGTTTATCACAAAATCCTATGTTATTCATACATATGTTGAAGCCCTTTCAAAACCCTATTGATTGGTGGTACTTATAACATCCATGGAGGAGTTTTCATGGTGTCATGAGGCTGATTTTCCACAAGAAGTCCATGGAGCATGGTGGTCTTGAAGATGGTCATGGATATCCACAAGTTTCTCCATCAAAATCCATGTTTTGATCACAACTTACATCATCATGGTGGTATAAAGATTGTCCTCCTCATCTTCTTGTTAATTTGATTATGTAAACATGTATTTTATTTCCTATTGTATATATTTATGATGATTATATGATGATAAAAATGTTATGTGGGGATTTGTTGTTGATAAACATGATTAAAAAGGTGAAAAACCATATGAAACAAGGTTAAAATCTTGATTAATTTACATGGCTGTATAAAACATTAAAGAAACATGTTATGAACTGATGAAATAATGAAGTAGGATCCATTTACAGTAAGCTAAATGTCTTGTACACATGTGAGAGTTGGCCATGCAATGGAATCAAAATAATGAGTGAGATATGATCAAAACAAGTTTAGGGTATAAATCTGAAGTTACTGTTTTGGACGATTTTTAGAAAATACTTAAAGGATGATTCAACAGTAGCTATAGAAGAGTTAAATGTAGCAAATATCATGTAGTTTATGTGATAAAAATTTGAGCTTCTATCTCCATGTAGAACTCAGGATATGGCATTTTTGGTAAAGATGAAGTTAAAAATCAGATTTTTGGAAATTAAAGAATAATACTATTATATAAGCACTCACATTTTAATATATAAAATGTAAATAAAAACCCACTAACTTATAAAACTTATTTATATAAATATATAAAAGGTGTAATAAGTGTATAAATGATGAAAATAGAAACTTGTTAAGTTTTATAAATTATAAAACTATAAACATGATTTTTACGACTTTTTCGGCTATTGCCGTAAAATTAACGTTTTTGTTAAATAAAACTTAGATGGTTGGACCCGTCTAATGAAAACTTTATAAAACTTATATACTGATATATAGACATGTATAACAAGTAAAAACCGATAAAACCCGAACTATAGGGCATACGGACATTAACGAGCTAAGTAAACATATTGGACTAATACTTGGGCTAATAATTGGACTAAATAAGACAAACACCCATAAAAAGAATCTATTGGGCTTAACCCATTTGGGCCCAACTTGAAAGTGTATGTACTGATAATATAAGTACAAAATGGATTAAAATAAGTTAAATAACTTATAATAAGCTTATTGGGCTTAAGACACGTAAACGGGTAAAACTAGTAAACTAATATAAAAGTTATCGACATACAACACCAAAAGGAGTAAACGAGAATATGTAAACCCACTTGATCATCATATATATATAATCATCATATGTATACATAATTGGTATTTTTATAAAGTCATTGGACATGAGTCTAAGACCGAGTATTATTTGTCTAGGTTTCCGTGATTGAAGCACGTACCGTACGTCCGAGTTGCCGATAACCCGCCTTCCCACATCAACGTGAGTTCATAGCCTCGCACTCTTTTAAATACTTTTATAAATGCTTTATAAACCCGCGAGGGAGATAACATGTTAGTTTTTATAAAAGTTTGGACACCATTTGTCCCGATTGTTTGTTTATTGATTTTGGACCCGAATGATTGAATGACCCGATTGTATGACCCGATAAATGATTAATGGACCCGATAGATGAAATAAAATGGATTATTAAAGTTAGGTTATGTCACTAAAAGTCCCATTAGCATGAATTGTGAACTACCGGGAGTTGGTAGACGCTTATGCATTTAATAGTACTATTTGGGGACGATCACCCCAGTTCGCGCCTTGACGGTTGATCCCCGTCGTGCCACATTGATTGGTAAGCGAATTAATGTATGAGAAGATTTCAATAGCGTGACCTTTGTGACGACACGCTACTTTAGATGGGCAAAATTGGTATCGGGTTAGCTACCCGTTGTTGGTTTAGTAAGGTAACAATGTCATGCGGCTTATAATAATCCGAATTAACAAAATAATAATAGACGCTCCGAATTACGATGTATTGCCTGACTAGCAATACAGGGTCATGCTATTGATATTATGATTGTACTTTGGTTTTCATAACCATATTCATATAACGATTTTTATTTGATTTTATACAACGTCATAAGACGTATTGTATGATTGTTTTTACGACATTGGCTCGTATAATGATTTTTAAGGCAAATGCCTATATTATGATTTTCGATAAGGATTTATATAAAATGATTTTTGGCTATTTTACGGCCTATTACAATGATTTGTAGGAATTGATTTTTGGTACTAAATTTTATACCAAATTTATATTGATGGAATTTACTAAACTCTATGAATTCACTCGGCGTTATCGCTGACCTTTTCTTTTAACATGTTTTATCTCAGGTACTTGAAGGTAATTCTCGGGAAGACAACAAGAATTCATGGCCCGCACTTAAACTATAATTTCCATTCAAATACTTTGTAAAACTTTGTATAAAATAATATGACTTGGGACCGATGTAACTTTAATGTTTATGAATGGAAATGATTTATTATTAAACGACGCGATTTTTATGCGTTGTCTATGATGTGAGTAATGTGCTATCCCGTAACACCAACTAGTCTTCCGCTGTACTGTGTTGTATAAATTTGGGGGTGTTACAACACAAATATCCAATAATCTGATATTTTGAAACCTTTTTAAAACCTTTTCACAAAACTTCCTTAAACTTTAACATTTGAAAACACTTAAACAATGACTGATAATACTGAAAAATCAAACCTTGAACCAAATTTTCACCAAAAATTTCCCAATTTCAGAAACTTGCAAACAAAACTGATTTTTAAAAACTTTAAAAAGTAAACAACAAATAAAGGGACACAATCAAACAGCAGAAATGTAAAGATGGATCCTGGAATCTTTTCATCAACAACACTTAACCGATTTCATTCATTAATAAAATGGGATTTACAAGCTTGTGATCTAAGGAAAAAAATCAGGAACAAGAACAAATGAAAACCTATTTGTCCTTATATAGTGGACTACAGAACTATCTAGAATGTGAAAACCCTAATACATGAATTTCCTGAATAGCCCTTGGACGAATTTGAATCTTCAGTCAAAATAATGCCATGTGAATGATTCTTGTTCTCTAGTGATGGCCAGCTGTGTTTGAGTGATCTTAGACATTTGTTTGAGCTTGGGGGCCAAGGAGTCCATCATAGACGTTCATCTTGTCTGTTCTTGGGTTTGGGAGGAAAAAGACGGGTGCAGGGGAGGGTCCCACAAGAGACATGGGTGTGTCTTGTGTTGATTTGGGATGTGGGATGTGATGTTAAAAACCCTAATCAGTGATCTGGAAAGAGGCATTAAAAACCCCTTTGTTTTTAATCCAATTGTGCCTGGAATTAATAGGGTTTATGGGAGGATTAGAGGTGGGTTTAATCCAGTTTAGGGGTTAATGTTTTCAAATTAGTTGTTTGGAGGGAAGGATTTAATTAAGTTAAATGGTGTGGGTGGAAAACGGACGTGGAAGGGAGAGTGATGTGGTTGGTGTTGATTGGCTAGTGGTGATGATGTGGCTAGATGATAGGCTGAGGTGAATTGGTGTGTTTGACAGGAATGGCCCCCAAAGGTTTCACTTTTCTTCACTTTGTATAAAATAGCTATCAACGCCCCATTTCCATGTAACAACTTTTGGCAGCTTGTCATTTTTGGCACAATTACTTTTCAAACTTAAAACAAGGACTTGAAATGTAATTTGATGATATTTGAAGGACTGATTTTGGCATTTTCTTCATTCTTCAAGGTTTGACTTGATTGTTGACTTCTTGGAGGACCAATATTGACAATTTAGTTTTGTTGAGGGACTAAATTTGCCAATTCTTCAAAGTTAAGGGTCCTTTTTGTAATTTTGACAAACTTTAGGGACCAAACTTGTAATTATGAAGATACAAGGGTATAAAGTGTCAATTCTTCCATATTGGAGGACCCTTCTTCATAATTCTTCAAATCTTCAAGGACTTTCTTTGGAAAATTCTTCATTAGGGCTTGGTTCATTGTGCGGCTTCGTTTCCCGTGTTCGTTTTTGACTGATTCTTGTGATCTTTTGTCATTTTCTCAATATCCGTACCTAAAATACACAAGCAACAAACACAAGCATATATTTGGGTATTTTGATGATATTTAATGCATTTTAAGCCCTATTTGGACGATGAGACTATGTATAAAAGCAGTCTCATCACCCCCCATACTAAACCATTATCGTGCCCTCACGCAATGCTAGAATAAAGTATTGTAGCATCTCCAAAATTCATTTTTATTCACTTTATTGAATGATAAACTAGCTGTACTACTACTATTACTACTACTTGCGTTTTAGACATAATGTATGATTTTCATCGCAAAATGGGACGTTTAGGTTCATAGAATAAGAACACGTGAATGCTTCGTTAGAAATAATTTCATCGTCCTCGACTTTCACCCTAATTCCATGCCAAGCGTGCAACGAGATCATTGTCATTATAAGTTAGTAATGCTGACACTACTCATATGCCCTAATCACGTACTTATCCTCCCATTATTCCAAAGTTGTATCTCTTATATTTTATTTTGTCTTGAATGTTTCACGAGGATACATTGTTTGACTTATGCGATAATAGAGATTTAGGTCTAAAAATAGAGTCCTAACGGTGTAACTAAAACCATCAAATCAATAACCCCTCCTAATAGACAATGATGTTAAAAAATTAAGTTGACAAGAAGAATCGATAAACACGGTTTTATAACGGTTTTGAACATGAGACTTATTACCAAGACTTTTATACGCCCCCTAACGGAAGGGCCTTATTATCTTTGGTTTACCTCCATCTTTTATTCAACTTCGCCATGAAGCTTTTATTATGACTTCGGTCTTGCCTTGCCTTTTATTATCCGCCTCATCGGTGGTTTTATTAGCCAAAGACGTATATCCTCACGCTAAGGCGAATTTTGGATCTTTAAAGCTTCGAAGATTAAGGCTTGATTCACTTTCAATTTGTGCATAGATTTTTCGGCCTTGTGAGCTTCAAAGTTTTGCTTAATTTAGGTGAGCACTTGAAATCTTATTATTAGGTGAAGCTTTTGATTATTCGGGTGCCAATACTTCAAAACCGTGACGCTGGCGATACCTTAATGTCTTCCCAATTTAATTACATGGAAGCTACTAGAAAAGACTAGAAACCCAACAATCCTAACTAAACCGCTAAGTCAATATTTATTAAGCAAAAAATATTTACATGCGAAGGGAGAATAAGCAAACAACGAGAACACATGAGATTTTGAAAGAATACGAGTACTCTACGTTTAGCATAGTAACTTATAATTAATCCTATCATTTCTCGTCCTCATTTAAGAGACTTAGCCTAATGTGTAGTTAAGGAATCAAAGCTAAGTGCTCAACACGCACGATCGAATCAAAAATTACTCTTATTCTCGCCATCGGAAAACCTACATTCGTGTCTTAAACACTTATAAAACATGAGAAATTTTTTTAAAATTTGGCCATTTTTAGCCTTATTTTGCAACAAAAACGATAAACAAAGAGATAAACTTTGGAAAGCGTGAAGGTTTGGCAAGGCAAGTATCTATTCACCCCCCCCCCCCCATACTAAAGTTAAACATTGTCCTCAATGTTTCGAGTCTAGGGGTGCAAACACCCCCATACTAGAGACGTAGTCGAATGCCTAATCTAGCATGGAAAGGGTGTAACCAATAAATTAATAGCCGTTTATGAAGTGTGCTAAAAACCTAAGGTTAGAACATCAAAAGGATATATCATGGATATTGAGAAATGTCTCCAAAGCAAACGATCGAGAGCTCCCATAAAACGAACACGAGAGGCTCCAATCGTGAAGATCATGATCATCTAAAGTTCACAATTCACAAACAACCACGGAACAAAGGTTGGAAGGGCACAAATCCCCACACGTAAGCTACATTAGAAAGCGATAATATGTACATAGGATAAGCATGGGACTCCCCCACGAGGCACCTCGTTTTTGATTATCGAGTCATGAGCTCGACTCGATCCCCTCAATACTAATTATCATTGGGGAAGGTGACTTGGTCGAGGTAGTTCAAGGATGGAACTTCCCCGCCAACGTAGTGCTTCAACCTATGTCCATTCACCTTGAAGTTAGGACCATCATCTTGAGCTAGCTCGATGGTCCCATACGGAAACACTTGAGTCACGGTGAATGGACCGGACCAACGGGATTTCAACTTACCGGAAAAGATTTTCAATCTTGAATTAAAAAGCAAAACTTGATCCCCAATGTTAAAAACCCGGTTTTTAATTTTAGAATCATGCAACTTTTTTGTTTTCTCTTTATAAATCAATGAATTTTCATAAGCAATGTCCCTTAATTCATCCAATTCATTTAATTTCATTTTTCGGTGTTTTCCCGCGGTCTCCATATCATCATTACAATGCTTTAGGGCCCAATAAGCCTTGTGTTCTAACTCGATAGGCAAATGACAATTCTTTCTGTACACAAGCTTATAGGGAGTGCACCCAATGGGTGTCTTATGAGCGGTCCTAAAGGCCCATAAAGCATCGTCCAACTTATCCGACCAAGTTTGTCGGTTTTCCCCAACGGATCTATCCAAGATCCTCTTCAACGCTCGGTTTGAAACCTCGACTTGCCCACTCGTTTGTGGGTTATAAGCCGTAGAAAGCCGATGTGTAACCCCATATTTCCTTAGAACCCTTTCGAATTGGTCATTACAAAAATGGGTTCCACGATCGCTTATGATAGCACGAGGGGTTCCAAACCGAGAAAACAATTGCTTCAAAAACTTGACTACCACAAGAGCATCATTGGTGGGCAAGGCCTTTGCCTCCACCCACTTAGATAGGTAGTCAACCGCAACGAGAATGTACTTATTACCACGAGATGATGGGAACGGCCCCATAAAGTCTATACCCCAAACGTCAAAGATCTCACACACTTGGATGATATTTTGTGGCATTTCATCTTTTTGTGAGGCTTTTCCTTGTCGTTGGCATGCATCACACGACTTCACAAGATCTTGTGCATCTCGGTAAATAGTAGGCCAAAAGAAGCCGGCATCAAACACTTTTTAGCCGTGAGATTAGCACCGTGGTGACCACCCGTGGGTCCCTCGTGACAAGCTCTAAGGATGTTAGAAGCTTCGGTGCCAAATACACAACGTCGGATGATTTGATCCGCACAAGTTCGAAACAAGTAAGGGTCGTTCCAAAAGTAGAACTTGACATCACGAAAGAATTTTCGTTTTTCTTGAGTCGTCATACCCTTAATGATGAAGTTACCCGCATGGTAATTTCCAAAATCCGCAAACCATGGGGTAGAAGAATCAAGCTTAGAATTCACTAGACCAAGTGTCTCGAGCGGAAATGTTTCGGTGATTTCCTTGGGCTCGTAAACACTTTGGTGAGGATCTTCCAAACGAGAAAGATGGTCGGCCGCTAGATTCTCGGCTCCTTTTTTGTCAACGATTTTGTGATCAAATTATTGAAGGAGGAGAATCCAACGAAGTAATCTAGGCTTAGCATCTTGCTTTGCCATAAGATACTTAATAGCCGAATGGTCCGTATACACTATGCATTTCATCAAGACGAGATAAGGTCGAAATTTCTCAAATGCATACAACACGGCAAGGAACTCCTTTTCCGTTGTAGTGTATTTAAGTTGAGCCTCGGTCATCGTCTTGCTAGCATAGTGAATAGGCAAGAAGTGCTTATCATGACGTTGCCCCAAAACGGCCCCTATAGCGTAATCACTAGCATCACACATTAGTTCAAAGGGGAGGTTCCAATTGGGAGCAACAAGAATGGGAGCTTCGGTAAGTTTCCTCTTAAGGGTTTCAAAGGCTCGTACACAATCTTCGTCAAAGACAAAACGTGCCTCTTTTTCAAGAAGATGTGTAATGGGTCGAGAAATCTTTGAAAAATCCTTGATGAATCGACGATAAAAGCCCGCGTGGCCTAGGAAACTCCTAACTCCCTTGACGGTTTTGGGATGAGGTAATTTGGCGATGACGTCTACCTTAGCTTGATCTACCTCAATCCCCGCTTTCGAGACCTTGTGCCCTAAGACGATTCCACTCTTAACCATAAAATGAAACTTTTCCCAATTGAGCACAAGGTTGGTTTCCTCACAACGTTTTAACATTCTCTCTAGATTCGACAAACACGAAGTGAAAGAATCACCAAACACGGAAAAGTCATCCATGAAGACTTCCATCGTCTTCTCGATCATATCATGAAAAATAGCCATCATGCACCTTTGAAAGGTTCCCAGTGCATTACAAAGTCCGAATGGCATTCTACGATAGGCAAACGTTCCATATGGACACGTAAACGTAGTTTTTTCTTGATCACGAGGGTCGATGGGAATTTGGAAGTAACCGGAAAAACCATCTAAAAAGCAATAGAAATCGTTTCCCGCAAGACGCTCCAACATTTGGTCCATGAAGGGCAAGGGAAAATGGTCTTTTCGAGTGGCTTCATTCAACTTTCGATAGTCAATGCACACTCTCCATCCGGTCACGAGTCTAGTGGGAATCAACTCGTTGGCATCGTTTGGCACAACGGTCATCCCTCCCTTTTTAGGGACACAATGAATAGGACTCAACCAATGGCTATCAGAAATAGGGTAAATCATTCCCGCGTCAAGGAGTTTAAGGACCTCCTTTTTGATGACATCGTGAATTTTGGGGTTCACCCTCCTTTGACTTTTGATTGTTGGCTTGAAATCCTCCTCCATTAAGATTTTGTGGGTACAAAACTTGGGATCGATTCCCTTAATGTCGGATAACTTCCACGTAATCGCCCCTTTGTGGTCCTTTAGAACATCGACAAGTGCGGTTTTTTCATCATTCGAAAGTTCCTTCGCAATAATAACCAGCAACTTGTCGTCCTCCTCCAAATAGACATATTCGAGGTGAGGAGGTAAATCTTTCAACTCGAGAATAGGTGGTTCCTCAAGTGAAGATTTGGGCTCGATACTCATAACCTCCTCGGGTGGAGGAAATGGGAAATCGTTAAGAAAATCCTTGATAATCGAGAAGTCCTCATCGTTGTCGAGGTCTTCGTTACAAGTACGTGGAACATTGCATTCTTCCAACGTAAAACCACCACCTTCAAATGGAGTGAAGGTTGGTGTCGAATTATCAAGAATTGGATCTAACATAGTGGGATTGCCACTAGTTTCTTCATCACCAAACCCTAAAACTTCTTGTGAAAATTCCTCGCAAACCACGTCGATCATATCAACGAGGTTTATGGTAGCAACGGAATAAACATGAGAAAGTTGAGAATTTTGAGTTGCGTTTATAACAAGTTCCTCGTCGTTGAAACGTAAGGTGATCTTTCTAGCATGAACATCAATTAAAGCCATAGACGTATCTAAAAACGAACGACCTAAAATAAGAGGAGCTTGAGGATCTGTGGGGATATCAACGACGATAAAGTCTACGGGATAGTAGAACTTCCCCACTTTCACAAAAACGTCTTCCGCCAAACCACATGCACGAATCGTGGAATGGTCAGCCAACTCGATAGACATTAGGGAAGGAGTAAGATTAGGAAGATTGAGCGACTTGAAGATTGCAAGTGGCATCAAATTAATGCTAGCACCAAGATCGGCCAAGGCATAGCATTCTTCCATATCTTGAATGGCACAAGGGATCAAAAATTTACCGGGATCACAGACTTTTTGAGGTATGCGATTGAGATAAACCGACGAACAACTAGACAATTGGTGCAATTTCTCCTTGTTGTTCAACATACTCTTAAAGTTAGCGGCAAATCGAGGCATCATGACCAAAGCATCGGCGAAACTCACATTAAGGTGCAACTCACGAAACATTTTCATAAAAAGCTCAAATTGGTAGTTGTCGCGCTCTTGTCGTTTCTCCTTCCTAAGTCTCGATGGGTAAGGCAAGGGTGGTGTGGGTTGGGGCATAGGCATAGCCTTTGGAATCTCAGGTTCCAATGTTGGTAAAGGGTCGACCGTAGGTGTGGCATGAGCGGTACTTTGTGGGCTTGAGATATGCTCCTTTTCGACCACCACCTCGGGTTCTTCCTCAATTTCCTCCACCGTTGGAGTAATTGGTTGAGAAGTCGGTTCTTTAAGTGCCTTACCACTTCGTGTGGTAATCACGTTCATCTCTCCCTTCGGGTTTGATACGGTGTTACTAGGCAAACTACCCGAAGTAGAGGCTTTGTTCCCCATGACGGCTTCTAAAATGGCATTAAGCTTAGCATCTTGACTATTAAACTTAAGATCTTGACTAGCGGCTTTTTGGTCAATTCTTTGTTCAAGCCTAGCATGACTTTGTTCAATTTTATTGTTTTGACCTCTAATTTGATTAGCAAAATCATTTTTCAACTCATTTCTCATGTTAAGATTTTCCTTTACAAAATTAGCCAACTCCTTGGTGTTTTTAGCCGTGTCCCTAGCTTGACTAGCCAATTGCTCTTGAATGTTTTCCAAAATCTTATCATTTGCCGTAGCGTAATTCAAAAAGTCCATTGGAAGTTCTTTAGTGTAAACATTTTGAAGACCTTGACTCGTGTTTTGAAAATTACGGTTTTGATTTTGATTTTGAAATTGGCTACTACTTCCTTGATTCCCATAGTTGTTATTACCCTTGTAATTGTTCCTTTGATTGCTTTGGTAACCAACTTGATTGTTTCGATAATTGTTAGCATTTTGATTTGGTGGAAAACCCGGTGGAGTCAATTGATTTGTGCGGGGAACTTGACCGTTTTGGTTATAAGTTCCCGCGGCCGCGAAGGCACTCGAAGTGTTACCACCGTTGGTAATGCACTCGGAATAATCGTGAGCTCCACCACAATACATACAAGAAACCTCAACCGCTTTAGCCGTAGCGTGAGTGGGTTGTTCACCAAGTTTAAACTCAATTAACAATCCCTTAAGCTTATCAAAAATCTTGTTCTCCAAATTAGCCTCGATTTGGCAAGCATCAACGGTGTGTGACAATGAAGGCGAAGGCGAAGACGAAGTCTTACGAACACTCGACGTGCTACGAGGACTATAGACCTTAGACCTATTCTCAATGATTAACAATGCTTCCTCGACCGTCTTACACAAAAAATTACCACCCGCGGCGGCATTAAGATAATCACGCTCATGATCGTTCAAGCCAATGTAAAACGTGTCAATTTGATGCAAGTCGGAAAAACCATGATGAGGACATTCGTGCAACATTTCCTTAAACCTATTCCAAGCCGTTGAAAAACTCTCGTTATACTCTTGTGAAAACTATGAAATCTCGTTTTTCAAATGCGTAGTCTTAGAGGGTGGAAAAAATTGGTTCACGAATTTCGAAACGAGATCCTTCCACGTCAATATAGAATTGGGTGGCTCTTTCTCTAACCAAATTTTTGCGGGCCCCGGTAAGGAATACGGAAAAAGCATCATCTTAATCGAGTCGTTAGAGACGTCCTTAAACTTGCAAGTGGCGGTGAGACGATTAAATTGGCGAATGTGGTTATGAGGGTTGTCCTTTTCGTCACCTCGAAACTTGTTGTTTTGAAATCATGGACAACAAACCCGTCTTAACCTCAAAATTCTCCGCAAGGATAGCGGGAATCACAATCGCTTCTCCATAACCCTCGGTGGGTGCTTGAAGCAACTCCATCATAGTTCGATTAGCCATGGGTGCTTCTTTCACTACAATGGGTTCGTCAATAGGAGACTCCTCACTAGAAGGAGTGGTTGATTTGTTTCTTTGTTTACGAGCACGTCTTGCTTTGGAGCGAGTTTGCATAAACGTCACGTACAACGAGAAGGCGAGCAAAGAAGATTCTTTTTGGTGTTTTTACTTTTTCAATTTTTTTTTGTGGTTTTTGATTGTTTTTACTTTTTTTGGATTTTTGGAATGTATTAGGTAGACACAAATCTACAAATCTCCTCCTTAATCAAATCTCTCGATTAAAGAAGCCTCAAGGAATGAAAACGATCACGTGAAGTGAACGCCTTCGATGACTTTCGAACGATGGTGGAACACCAAATCGTTCAAGAGGGTTTAATCAATAGAAACCAAGAAAATATATATGATACTTAAGTAATACTTTGGGCGGCAAAACCCTCGATTAGCTTTCAAAATTAAAATACGCACAAGCAAGCGGAGGAAACGAGGCGGCGCGAAGCACTTAAGAGCCTTTTTCCTTTAGGTCGTGAAATACAACCGCCTTATACCCACCTTATAGTTTGTATTTTTCAAAATCGAGCTTCTCGAAAGTATTTATCTATTTTTGCCTTTTTCTTTGGTTTGAGATTCGAATACAATGATTTCTTACGTATTTGGAGTACTTGTAAATTTCTTACGTATTTGGAGTACTTGTAAATTTATTATTCTATGTATACAATATATTAATAATATTCACACAAAAATCGAAAAACGAATATACGTATTAGTAGAGTGCTACTAATACAAATACTATTATGGCTATATATAAAAACAACAATTGTTCAACCAAAACACAACACGCCTCCCCGGCAGCGGCACCAAAATGATTGTAGTGTTTTTGTATACCCTTTAGGAAAAGGATGACAAAAGTGGCAAGTATTAAGTGTCGGTTTAGGAAAACCGAGCACTAATGACCAAATAAGTCCAAGTTCGTTCTCGAGGAGGCAAGTGCGTTGTGTAATGAATTGATTTTGATTTGTGATTATATGATTGAGAAAGAAAGAAAGAAATGAGATTAGAAGAGAAAGACGGTTACGAAAACGAATTAAACTAAGACGAAAAATGCAAACACGTAAAACCGTGAATAGTGCAAAAATTAAAATTTTAACCTAAAAATTACTAAAAATCCACAATAATATTCTAAGAGTTTACAAAAAATCCAAACTTGCTAAAACCTTTTAATTAATTAGATAATGACTTTTTAATGCTAATTAAAGCCCTAAAAATCACAATTAATTATTAAAAAGCCCTAAACAAGATTTTAAAGTTTGTAAACCTCAAAAATAACCTAATTAAGCTAAAAAGTATTTTTTTTTTTAATTTTAAAACCAAATTAAACTATTTTTAAACACTTAAAAACTATTAAAATCAATTAAAACTTAAATTAATTCTAGAAAATAATTGAAAAGCCCTAAAAATATTTGGAAAGTTACAAATTTCCTAATTTAGTGTCTACAATCTAGGAAAAACGAAAAAAAGTTAAAAAAATTAAACTTTTAATTTTTAATAATAAAATAATAAAAAAATAATAAAAAAAATTCAAAGTTTACTAAAAAATTCTAAAAAATTACCAAAAATCTAAAATAATGTAACTAAGACAGAAATGCAATCAAAAGTTTCTAAAACCTATTTAACAATTTTATATTAAATTTCAAAGTTGCTTAAAAACCCTAAAATCCTATAAAATAAAAAATAAGTTAAATTGGAAACTTTTTTAGCTGTAAACCTCAAAAATATGATTAAAAACCTAAAAACTATTTTTTCAGATTTTTAAAATACCTTTTTCTATTTTTTAATTACTTTTCAAAATTTAAACTAAAAATAATCCTAGAAAATTAATTAAATACGGGAAAAATAAACTTTTTAAACCAAAAAGTCTTAAAACTAAATAAAAACAAAGGAAAAATACTAACTTGCAAAAATCCTGAATAAATAAGCTGGAATAAGCTTGTAAATAAGCTGATTGTAAAAATAAGCTTAAACAAAACACACCTTAAGTATAATTAGAAATGGAACTCTACCAGTAAAAGTCCCAAGGGCGCGCTGGTAAGTTGTGTGTGTTGTGAGGAGGATGGCGCAGGTTCGAGTCCTGGCCAGTCCTTTTTGAAAACTTTTTTTTTCTTTTTTTTTAACTTTAAAAACTCAATCCTTATAATACTTAAGTCACAAAATCACAACACCCAATCCAAGTCAATCCAAATTAAACCCTAGAAAATGAAAAACGAGCCCAGATTGTTTTGAATAACTGATGAACAAAAATGGAATCTTCACAAGTGAAGACTGATCAAGAGGAGCTTGATCTTAGAATTCAGTGATGTTTGTGGGACAAATGGGGCACCCCTATACTCAGTTGAGTATAGGGAGTCAGGATAAACACAAAACAAGCAAGCACTTTAACAAGAATCAAGCACAAAATCCAATGAAAGTTTCTGATTAAGGCCTGCACAAGTCTGGGTGTGTTTGCTGATGCAATTGACACAAAAAATGATTTTCAAATGCCAACAATTTGCATATAAGTTCACTTAATCACATTAAACATATTCACCAACCTATCTTAGCATAATATCTAATAATCAACAAGATTTAAAGGCAAAATTCAAAGAAAATCAGGCACAAAAGCAGTTACTGAATTATGCTATGTTTTTACCTTTTTTAGCATGCAACTTTGTTTCAAACTTCACCAAACAAAAACCTTATGACTAATATCAACTAACTACAACCTATTTGAGTGAACATAATAGGATTTCAAGCAAGATTAAACCATTGAACCCTACTTATCCCTTAATCCAAACACTCCTTTAAAATCTGAACTTCACTTTTTTCAAAGCAAATCTATAACAAACTCAACCAATCTGATTCTACTAGTCCTAAACATGCATTCAACCAACTATTCAGTGAAATCAAACCAAAAGGAAACACTTAAACACTTGCTCACAAATCTCATACCCAATCATATAAAACTGAAAACCAAAACAATGGAGACAAGGGACTACCTTGTGGGACCCACATCCGGGCCCCACTATGGCTGCAATGCCATTTCCTTCAGGCTGGGGCCTGAGCTGAACACTTGGAAAAATCAAGCTCCCAATCAAACCTGCTAAGAAAAATACAACACACAAATATCCAATAATCTGATATTTTGAAACCTTTTTAAAACCTTTTCACAAAACTTCCTTAAACTTTAACATTTGAAAACACTTAAACAGTGACTGATAATCCTGAAAAATCAAACCTTGAACCAAATTTCACCAAAAATTTCCCAATTTCAGAAACTTGCAAACAAAACTGATTTTTAAAAACTTTAGAAAGTAAACAACAAATAAAGGGACACAATCAAACAGCAGAAATGTAAAGATGGATCCTGGAATCTTTTCATCAACAACACTTAACCAATTTCATTCATTAATAAAAGGGGATTTACAAGCTTGTGATCTAAGGAAAAAAATCAGGAACAAGAACAAATGAAAACTTATTTGTCCTTATATAGTGGACTACAGAACTATCTAGAATGTGAAATCCCTAATACATGAATTTCCTGAATAGCCCTTGGACGAATTTGAATCTTCAGTCAAAATAATGCCATGTGAATGATTCTTGTTCTCTAGTGATGGCCAGCTGTGTTTGAGTGATCTTAGACATTTGTTTGAGCTTGGGGGCCAAGGAGTCCATCATAGACGTTCATCTTGTCTGTTCTTGGGTTTGGGAGGAAAAAGACGGGTGCAGGGGAGGGTCCCACAAGACACATGGGTGTGTCTTGTGTTGATTTGGGATGTGGGATGTGATGTTAAAAACCCTAATCAGTGATCTGGAAAGAGGCATTAAAAACCCCTTTGTTTTTAATCCAATTGTGCCTGGAATTAATAGGGTTTATGGGAGGATTAGAGGTGGGTTTAATCCAGTTTAGGGGTTAATGTTTTCAAATTAGTTTTTTGGAGGGAAGGATTTAATTAAGTTAAATGGTGTGGGTGGAAAGCGGACGTGGAAGGGAGAGTGATGTGGTGGGTGTTGATTGGCTAGTGGTGATGATGTGGCTAGATGATAGGCTGAAGTGAATTGGTGTGTTTGACAGGAATGGCCCCCAAAGGTTTCACTTTTCTTCACTTTGTATAAAATAGCTATCAACGCCCCATTTCCATGTAACAACTTTTGGCAGCTTGTCATTTTTGGCACAATTACTTTTCAAACTTAAAACAAGGACTTGAAATGTAATTTGATGATATTTGAAGGACTGATTTTGGCATTTTCTTCATTCTTCAAGGTTTGACTTGATTGTTGACTTCTTGGAGGACCAATATTGACAATTTAGTTTTGTTGAGGGACTAAATTTGCCAATTCTTCAAAGTTAAGGGTCCTTTTTGTAATTTTGACAAACTTTAGGGACCAAACTTGTAATTATGAAGATACAAGGGTATAAAGTGTCAATTCTTCCATATTGTAGGACCCTTCTTCATAATTCTTCAAATCTTCAAGGACTTTCTTTGGAAAATTCTTCATTAGGGCTTGGTTCATTGTGCGGCTTCGTTTCCCGTGTTCGTTTTTGACTGATTCTTGTGATCTTTTGTCATTTTCTCAATATCCGTACCTAAAATACACAAGCAACAAACACAAGCATATATTTGGGTATTTTGATGATATTTAATGCATTTTAAGCCCTATTTGGACGATGAGACTATGTATAAAAGCAGTCTCATCACACTACAAACCACAAACCACGGGTTGCCTTCCGCGAAGCGCTAAGTTTACCGTCTTCAGTCAGACATAACTCATCAAAGCTACTGAGACGGTTGGAATGGTTCCAAGTAAACCACATCAACCGTTTCCATCTGATCACTCTCCAACTCAACATACGGCTTCAAACGGTGTCCATTAACTTTAAAAGGCTCTCCTCCCACCATATTTTTTATTTCAATGGCTCCGTGTGGAGTGACTTGAGTCACAACGTATGGACCCGTCCATTTACTTCTCAACTTCCCAGGAAAAAGCTTAAGTCTAGCATTAAATAACCAAACTTGTTAGCCGTATATTTTATATAGTCGTACAAGAATATAATAGGTCATCTTAGTCGTTATTGGTCTTGTATTGTAATAGGTTAGTCGGGTAAAAACGGGCTTGGACTTTAAGCTAATATTGTATAAGTTATGGGCGTAAGCCCAAGACAAAGCCAAGCCCGGCCCAAGTCACTTAAACCCAAGGCCCAAAAGCCAAGGGTATATATATACCCTCTTCCATGTGTGGAAGAGGGTGTTTGTCATTATTACTTTCTCTCTCTAGTAATCTTTTACCTTCCAAATCTCTCTCTTGTTTCTCTCTCTACTTTTCTTCACTTTCTCTCTTTAAATATCATTAGTATTGTGTGTTATGGATTAAAGTGGGATTAACATTTGGTATCAAGAGCCTATAGTGGATAGGTGATTGAAGATTCGTGGTTCATGTTCTTATTGATTTCATAAGGTATTTGATCCATAATCCTTGATCCAATTTTTTTTTTGTGTTTTTCATGGTTTATTTTTGATAAAAATCATCTACATAGTTGTGGTAGATATTTGGTATTGTTAGTTTGGCTAAAAACACAAAATATTTGGGTATTTGGATCAATCTTTGGCATAAAGTTACATTTTTTTGCAAGTTTGTTCCGAGAAAAAAGGGATATCGATCAACAATAAGAAATTTCGGAAAAGGGTTTTGTTTCTACGAAATTATGGTCTTATTCCGAAGAAATTTTTTCGGAAAAGGGTTTAATTTCTCTGAAAATGTGTTTTATTCCGAAGATTATTCTGAAAAGGGTGTTTTTCTGAAATTTTCAATTATTCTGAAAAAGTGCTTTTTCCGAAGAAGTGATAATTCTAAAAAAGTGATAAATTCCGAAAAAGTACTTATTCCGAAGAAATGATTTTCCCGAAGAAGTGATAATTCTGAAAAAGTGATTATTCCAAAAAAAGGGCTTTTCCGAAGATTTATCCGAAGATTTTTCCGAAGAAGGGATTTTTCCGAAGATTTTTCCGAAGAAGGGATTTTTCCGAAGATTTTTCCGAAGAAGGGATTTTTCCGAATATTTTTCCGAAGTAGGGATTTTTCCGAAGATTTTTCCGAAGAAGGGATTTTACCGAAGATTTTTCCGAAGAAGGGATTTTTCTGAATATTATTCCGAAAAATTAGTTATTCCGAAAAAACCCATTTCCCTTAAAAAGTCATTATTCCGAAGAACCTCATTATTCTGAAAAAGTCATTATTCTGAAGAACCTCATTATTCTGAAAAAGTCATTATTTCGAAGAAGCCTCATGTTTTTGAAAACATCAATTATTCCGAAGATTTCTCTGAAAAGATCAAGTATTCTGAAAATTGAAGATTTTACAAAAGTGAAAATTTTTATCAAGTGTTTTTTTGGCCTTGGAATTTTTGGTTTATGGAGAGACAATTCTTAGGAGATTTTAACCTCTTTTCTCAACAACCTCAACCACACCTCATCACAACACATCCACTAAGATCCTAATCCATTCACAATCATCGACAATGTCTAATAACAATATCAACAATGCGACTGCAAATCAAATTCGTTTGGAACAAGGTGGCAATGGAAATCCACCTGTGCTCACTGCCGGTTGCTATGTTCAATGGAGATCTCGCTTTCTCAGATTTCTCGATGGAAAGGAGAACCGAACTGCTCTTCGTCACTGCCTTGAGAACCCACCTCCAGTTTTTGAATTCAGACCAATTACCACACAAGCAGAGGATGGTACTTCATCAACTATACGAGCTATGGAAGATGTCGACACATGTTCTGCTGAGAAAAAGAAATTCCTCCAAGCTGAAGCTGATGTTGTGAACTATATACTCACTGGGATTGATAACGATATCTATTCCACGGTTGATGCATGTCCTAATGCTATGGAAATGTGGAATGCAATTCATCGATTGAAGCAAGGTGAGTCAATCAACGTTCAAGATCTCGAGACTAATTTACTTTGGGAGTTTGGAAAATTCACATCCGAAGATGGTTAATCCATTGACTCATATTACTCGAGATTCTACAAAATGATGAATGAGCTTGTTAGAAATCAGTGCACCATCTCCAATCATCATGCCAATGTTCAGTTTCTACTTCAACTCAAACCGGAATGTCAAAGGTTTGTGACTTTGGTTAAACAAAGGGAAGATATCAAGACCATCTCCTATCACAAACTTTATGATATCCTGAAACAACATCAGAATGAAGTGAATGAACTAAGGGCTGAAAAGGCAGAACGGTCTGCTAACTCTATTGCTTTTGTGGCTACTACTTCAACAAAACCCGTACACCGTCAACAACCACCTACTCATTCCTCAAAGTCATCAAGTTCATCCACCAAACCACCAGCTACTGCTAAAAAGGCAAAAGCAATTGTCCCCACTCCACCTCCAAAGTATGACACCGAGTCAGATGGAGACAGTGATGATGAACAAACTTCAAAGGACAAGAAGATTGAAGAACTCATGTCTCTACTCACCACAACTTATAAGAAGATCTACAAACCTACCAACAACAACCTTAGATCATCATCCAATGCTCGATATAAGGAAGTTGATCATGCACCTAGGTATGATCGTGAGGCTAGGTATGATAATCAGAGGATGCCGAATCAAGTTGGGGCTAGAGATACTGTAGGCACTCCGGTTGTGCAGAAGACTGGGATTCAATGCTTCAATTGCAAGGGATTTGGGCACATGGCTAGGGAATGCAAGAAGCCAAAACGGGTTAAGGATTCGGGGTATCACAAGGAAAAGATGTTGTTGTGTAAGAAAGAAGAAGCAGGAATTCCACTCACAGCAGATGAAGTTGACTGGCGTGATGACACTGATGATGAAGCCGATGATCAAGAGCTAGAGGCACATTATGTGTACATGGCAAAGATTCAAGAAGTGCTTCTAGAGAATGCTGATACTTCTGGACCTGTCTTTGATACTGAGCCAATTGAAAAGGTACCAACATATGATAACTATAATGTGTTTGCTAATGAACGACGGCATCCTGAGCAACCCGAAAGCATCAGTGACACGTATGTAATGGACACGAAGGATAGCAATATCTCTACGGATTCACAGCATATGTGTAATGATGACGGTAATGCTGCTCAGGATACTGACTCGGATGAGGACCGTGATTCTCTTGCGTCTATAATTGATTCTTTAAAATATGAAATTGAGGAAACAAAGAAGCTAATAAACGTTTGAAGCAAGCAAACACATCCTTAGCCGAGGAGATAGACAGGCTTAAAGAGTGTGATTATGTAAAAGAAGCTGATCGACGAGTTGCAATAGCTAATGGTTTGGTATATGAACGTAAGGTGCTCAACGAACAATATTGTTCTGAAGTAACACACGAAATTCATATGTCAAAACAAAAGATATCGGAACTTGAAGAACAACTGCTGCTACATAAACTCCAAATTACTGAGTTAGAGTCGGTTAACAAAGAACAATCTGAGCTTTATAAAACTCGTGAAGAAAAGGATATTGAAAAAATTATTGCTTTGGAAAAGAGAGTCGACACGTTAAATAACATTGTTTACAAAATGGGTCAGTCTATTTAAACCATGAATATGCTCAATAGAAATATGAAAACGAGTTTTGTCAAGCCTGAATATCTCAAGAAAGTTCAAAGTACCCAGCCTGCTCTTTATGATATCGGTTGTTATGTTGATAATCTTGCTCTTATGCTTTCCCCTGACTGCGATGAAATCATTCGTCAACAAGAAGAAAGTCGATCGAACTTAAGTGACCTAATAAACCTTTCTGATTCTGATCGTTATATTAAGTTTGTTCCTCAAAAAGAACTTTCCAAAGAACAAAAAATGTATAATAGAGTTCCACCACCAAGTGATGAACCCCAAAAGAAAGTTTCTTCAAAAAGGAGTTTCAAAAAGCAATCAATTTTGTTAGAAAAACAAATTTCGGAAGAAAAACGAAAAAGGGGTGAGAAAAGTAAAAGTGTTCAGCAATTTGAGTTTATAAAACAAGGGGTTTTAAATTTGTAAAAAGGTGTCGTCGACTATGAAAAAGTTTCTAGGGATACCATTTGGAATATTAAACCTAACCCACAAGTAGAAGTCGTCATTCAACAATGCATTGTTCCAACCATTGATGATCTTTCAAAAAATGTGGAAATGTTTTATAATGCTCTCACTGAGGAAATGTTAACTGATTTAAGTTATGTCAAATATCTTGAAGATGAAGTTGATTTTCTTCAAATTAAATTAAAGACACAAGAACACCAACTTTCTAACGAAATTGATCGACTTTCTAAGGAATACTTTTATGCTGACCATATGAATGCTATACTTGGTGTGTATACCGATCTTGATCAATATTGTCATGTAGCATGTCTTGTGTCAGAATCGGACGAGAAATGTCGCAATCTTGAAGTAGAGCTTTCGAAACAAATTCAGTCATATAACAAACTTTCAAAAAGTTTTTCCCAACTTGAGAAACACTCCAGTTCTCTTGAACTTGATTTACAAAAAGGTGATAAATCTTCTAATAATAAAAAGTGTCAAGAAATAACAGCTTCTTCGTTTCGACAATTAAATGAAAAAGGTTTCGAAATAAATGATTTGAAAGCTCAGCTACAAGAAAGGGACATAGCCATCAGTGAGTTACAAAAACTCATTGAGAAAATGAAAGGAAAGTCTGAATTGGGTAAACCATCCATTGTTCGTCAACCAAATGCGGTTAAATGCCCTAAATCATCTATTTTGGGCAAACCCCCACAGACTTTGCCTAAGCTAGGAACTGATAAGAGAACAAATGTGATAGCACCTGGAATGTATAAGATGAACACTAGGTCCACTCAAACTGGAACATCGCGGTTACCTCAGAATACTAGGAAAACTAATCAACGTGTGTCTTCTTCTACAGGAGTAACTCCCACTACTAGCCTTAGCGGACCACAGCTTAAGAGCACTAGAATTGAAGATAGAGTCATGCCTAACAATAGTCAAGGGAAGAAGAAGGAAGTAGAAGATTAGCGTAGGAATTTTAAGTTTTCTAAGAATAAAACGTCTGTAACTGCATGTAATGACAATTTGAATGTTAAGACTTCGAATGTTGAATTTGGTTGTGTTAAATGTGGAAAATTTGTTCGTACTTTCAATCATGATGCTTGTGCTTTTAATCATAATGGCGTGAATGCTAGAACTAGGAAGCCAACTTTTGTGCCCACTAGTACTAGAAAACCCACAAGAATTTTGAACCAATCCACTGCTCAACCACTTAAGAAGCTAAGTGCGTTAGAATCCACTACTCTACGTAAACAAAAAATGTTAAAGAAGCTTTATGAGAACATGAGTATGACATGTAAACAGGGGTACTCAATATTTACACCACCTGGATACAAATGGGTACCAAAGACAACCACTATTCTAATTGGGTCTATGAATGTTAGTTTTCCTTTTGAATTTATGTCTACTAATATTTTGGAACCCACTTCTATCAAGGGATCCCATTTGTCAAACTCTACATTGTCTTCTAATGCTTATGCAGCTCGTCGAGATCATTCACTTCATAATGGACTCTGGGTGCACAAAGCACATGACGGGAAATCTCAAGCTTGTAATTAACTTCGTGGAGAAGTTTCTGGGTACGGTACGGTTTGGAAATGATCATTTTGCACCGATACTCGGATATGGAGACTTGGTTCAAGGGAATATCACTATTAAACAGGTTTATTACGTCGAGGGACTGAATCACAATTTATTCTCGGTTGGTCAATTTTGTGATGCGGATTCGGAAGTGGCTTTTTGGAAAACTACTTGCTATGTTAGAGACTACGATGGGAATGACCTTCTTACAGGTTCTCGTGGTTCTGATCTCTACAGAGTAACTCTTCAAGATACATCTTCAACAAATCCAATTTGCTTAATGGCGAAAGCTACATCCTCTCAAGCATGGTTATGGCATCAACAATTGTCACATCTCAACTTTGACACCATCAACTTTCTTTCGAAGAATGATATTGTGACCGGTCTTCCTAAATTAAAATTCGTCAAAGACCATCTTTGTTCTTCTTGTGAGTTGGGGAAAGCAAAACGGAAGTTTTTCAAAACAAAGACTACCCCAAGCTTAAAAGGACGATTGGAACTGCTACACATAGATTTATGTGGTCCCATGCGTGTAGAGAGTATTAACGGGAAAAAGTATATTCTCGTGATTGTTGATAATTACTCTAGATACACATAGACTTTCTTCTTAAGGTCCAAGGATGAAACACCAGAGGTTCTCAAAAACTTTCTCAAGATGATACAACGTAATCTTCAAGCTCAAGTCTTAACCGTAAGAACGGATAGGGGTACTGAATTTTTGAACAAGAATTTACAATCTTACTTTCAAGAATAAGGCATTGAACATCAAACGTCTATTGCTCGAACTCCTGAACAAAACGGCGCTGTCGAAAGACGGAACCGCACTTTGGTTGAGGCAGCTAGAACAATGCTTTCTGCTTCAAAATTACCACTATTCTTCTGGGCTGAAGCTATTGCAACCGCCTGTTATACTCAGAATCGTTCTCTCGTCATCCCTAGACATGAAAAGACAGCTTACCACATCATCAATGGCAGGAAACCTACGGTTAAATTCTTTCACTTATTTGGATCTTTATGCTACATTCTTAAAGACGGTGAGAATCTCGACAAGATGAAAGAAAAAGGTGTTGCATGTATCTTTGTGGGGTATGCTACATTGTCAAAAGGATATCGAGTTTACAACAAGAAAACAAAGATTATAATTGAAACAATTCATGTGAACTTTGACGAATTTCCATAGATGGTACTTGAACACAACAGCTCAAGTCCCGCACCTCATTGTCCAGCAATGGCACCTACACAAACCAGTGTACGTCCCGTGCAAGAATGTCAAGAAAATACTCCTACAGCAGAATCTACGGAAACGACACATATGAATGAGTTGGTTGATTTATATGATCCAATGTTTGATGAATATTACTATGGAAACAATCAAGTTATGTCAAAGCCTTCTGCTGTCAATACTGCTGATGCACCTGAAAAAAATCAACAAGACACAACTGCCACTACTTCAGCAACCGTTACTCAAGAGACTATTCCATTGGATACTCAACAAACTCAAGAAACTGTCATACAACCAACATCACCAACCATCAATGCTGAAGGAGGAAACAACAATCAAGCAGTCGATGCACAACCTGACAAAGAAGAATTTATCAACCCGTTCGGTACACCGGTACACGAAGTCGGAGAGTCTTCTACTCAACATGTTGATCCATCCAACGTGCATACATTCTACCAAAGATATTCATCCACTCACCATTGGACTCATGATCATCCATTGGAGCAAGTAATTGGAAATCCTTCACAACCGGTTCGAACACGCAAACAACTCAACACCGATGGCGATGTGTGTATGTATGCACTCACCGTGAGTTCAACTGTACCTACTAACATCAAACAAGCCATGACTGATCATGTGTGGATTGAATCAATGCAAGACGAAATTCATCAGTTTGAACGCCTAAATGTTTGGGAACTTGTTGACAGACCTTATGGAATTTTTCTTTTAGATTTCAAATGGATCTGGAAAAACAAACTGGATGAAGAACAAACCATCATCAAAAAAAAAATCTCGTCTTGTGGTTAAGGGGTATCGTCAACAAGACGGGATAGATTTTGATGAATCATTCGCTCCAGTTGCTCGTTTGGAAGCTGTCAGGATATTCCTTGCTTATGTTGCACATAAAGGCTTCACGGTTTTTCAGATGGACGTTAAAACTGCTTTTCTCAAGGTCATTTGAAGGAAGAAGTGTATGTGAATCAGAAGGAAGGATTCATCAATCCTCATCACCCTGACAAACTCTATCATCTCAAGAAGGCCGTATATGGACTTAAACAAGCTCCAAGGGCATGGTACGAAGAACTATCCAACTTCTTGGTCTTGAAAGGATTCTCCAAAGGTTCTATTGATTCTACTCTTTTTATTAATAAATATGGGGATGACATACTGCTGGTGCAAGTTTATGTTGATGACATTATTTTTGGTTCTACGAACCCAAAACTTTCAAAAAATTTTGAAAAATTAATGCACAGCAGATTTGAAATGTCAATGATGGGGGAGCTAAAATTCTTTTTAGGCCTCCAGATTCAATCCCCACGTGGTATCTTCATAAACCAAGCTAAGTATGCTCAAGAGATACTTAAAAAGCATGGTATGACCTCATGTGCTCGCGTTGGTACACCATTGTCGACCACATACCTAGACGCTGACTTGTACTCATATCCCGTAGATCAAACGCGATATCGCAGTATGATCGGGTCACTTATGTACCTTACAGCCAGCAGGCCTGATATTCATCATGCCACATGCTATTGTGCACGATATCAAACCAGACCTACTCAAAAGCACCTCAAAGAGGTTAAACGGATCTTTCGGTACCTTAAGAATACCATTCACATGAGACTCTTGTATCCGAAGGGAACCGTTTTTCATCTAACAGCTTTTTCAGATTTTGATCACGCAGGTTACCTTGATAGTCGAAAAAGCACTTCTGGTAGCGTACAATTTCTAGGGGAAGACAAACTTGTGAGCTGGTCGTCAAAGAAGCAGGATTGCACTTCGCTCTCATCAGCTGAAGCAGAATATGTTGCTCTATCCACGTGTTGTGCTCAAGTCCTCTGGATGAGAACTCAACTCACGGATTATGGCTTCCACTTTGATAAAATACATATGTACTGTGACTCAAAGTCGGCCATAGCCATCTCTTGCAATCCGATTCAACACTCCCGTACCAAGCACATCGCAGTCAGATATCACTTCATCAAGGAACAAGTGGAACGTGGTATCGTGGAATTATACTTTGTCAGAACTAAGTACCAGATAGCAGACTTGTTTACTAAAGCCCTATCCCAAAATAGGTTTCAGTATCTCGTTGGCCGTCTTGGTATGAAGTATATGACTCCCGAAGACTTGGAGGTTTTGGCAAATGAAGCTGCTTGATTTTTCTCTTATAATGACTTCTAAGCACATCACAGCTTAGGACTCGGACCTCAAATAAGGAAAGTTTATCACGGACGATAACTTATCCTTCTCAACGAGAAATTAATATTTCTCGGTCATGAGCTTCCTATAAAAACATTCAAAGTTTTTAAGTTCATGAAAAACGACTTCTAAGTAAATGTCAGCTTAGAACTCGTACTTCCACTTAAGGAAAGTTTATCACGGATGATATCTTATCCTTCACAACGGGAAATTAATTTTTCTCGGTCATGATCTAGTCACAAAACATTTAAAGTTCTGAGCTCATGTAAATTGGAATTTATTTTAAAACCGTTGAACACAATTTTTCAAGAATTTCTCAAAAAGATTTTTCTAAATCTTTCAAAATTGTGTGTTCAACACTCGTTTCCTCATATGTGGTTTTCATATCTCAAAATTGTCATATGTTATTTTGATCAATTTTTGAGGGGGGCGTTTTAAAATCAAGCCTTTTAATGTTGTTGGGTACATCTCTAAAATTGTCATATTTTATGTATCCAACACATTCCGAAAATGATATTAAATCTGTCATATATATTATCGGTAAAGGCATCTCATCTCCGTACCTCAACATATTTTGTGGTGTCGTTTTTCTAAAATTTTGTCAAATTTTGTCTCAAGACACACATATACTGTTGAAAGGGAGCGACCCGACTGAAAATGTTCCATGATTCATGCGTGCACACATGTTTCTCTCCCGTCGATTTTTCAGAAATTGTCATATTTTAATCAATTGGTATCTCTAATATTATATTTTTATATTAGAGATAGGGGAGAAAATGTGATTAAAATGTAATATATCGCAACAAGTGATCTTCAAGACTCAAGTGCAACTCTTTCCTTCACATGCCAAACTATTTTGTATATCGATGCATGTGTGTAGGGGGGGCTTTTCGGAAATGTAAAACTTTCAAGTGTTAAAAGTTTTGATTTTTATCAAACACTTTGAATGGTTTTTAATGGTTTATGGTTACGATCTATACCCAAAACAACCTACTATCCACGATGGAACGATGGAGTCAAAAGGTGGTTTAGGATAGGAAACTAAGTCCTATGATCCAACCAGAACCGGAGGGATCTACCCAAGGACATTCCATAGCTAGAAATAGTTGTCCTTAGGAAAGATGGAGTTGAATGAAGTTGAATGCGGACCAATCACTTAAGTTAGCACTGGAACAATCACAACAAGGTGCTAGTGATGACGTATTGGTAAGCATTGAAGGAGTTGAATATTTTATGCAACTTAGGCAGAAACCGGGTTAACACATATCTTGAAGACAAGTGTCATGGACCCAGTGATGCGATGCACAACCCTTCCCCATCCATTCGAGTTTCTCTCAAAAGAAACTTGTCTCATTGTCACGGAGATCAACACGTATCTATTGACTATCTCACTCCGAGTTAGTTAATATTGAAAAGGTGGCAGTCTGCTCCAGCCTCCGATTACCAAAATGCACTTATTGAGTCTAGAGCAAAAAGAGATCTATCTATCATCTCATTAGGACACAATCGAGTCCTACGCATTATCCTTGTGATATTGCCAGAACATCTGAGTGATATGATTCACAATGAAGATGGAAATCCTGCTTGAGCCAACATTAAACAAGCTCATGGTAGGTAACTTGTGCGATTCTACACGAATCAAACTTGTGAGAGCTGGAGAAACTAAGTTTCGATTCTTAATTGATTCAAACTTGATTCTGGGTCTCTTCGCAAAATCCGTGTGATCTTGCCAGAACATTCAGAGTGACACTCATTAGTGTTCACAGTGACGAATGGAAATCCTTCTAGTGTCAACATCAAATAGCACTACGGTAGGTGACTCGCAAGATTCTCTATGAATCAAGCTTGTGACAAATTAGAAAGCAAAAATGGTGCGATTCTTTCATAATCAAACTTGTTCCAAGAATTTTGAATTGACGACTCTAATCAGATGGATAATTTATCCTTATGATTCACTCTTTAAGTTCGCAGTCTGCTTTGAGACGGTCGAGTAAATAGAACTGGCTACTACCTCCGGGAAACCCTGTCAAGGAGGTTCTTAATCGAATCTACCCGATCACAGTTACGGTATCTAATACCGTCTAAACGGTCTTCACCGACCGGAGGTAAAACGCTACCGAGTTAGGATGAAATGTTCAAAGCCATTTCATCCGTGTCTATATATGTTGCTGCATATCAAGAAGGTGGCGTAGCTGTGTACTAACCAATGCCGATTCAGAAGTCACAAGAGCACAAGATGGCGGTAATCAAGATACCTAAGAATGTAAGAATGTAAAAGGTTATCTTAGTCACAAGGAGCACAAGATGAAGATCTCAAGCACTCAAAGTCAAATGGCAAAGGCTCAAGATAAAGATCACAAAAGCATGAAGGAACAAAGCCGTTGCAAACAAGATCAAGACCAAGATACAAGACCAAAGCAGGAAGATCTCCTCTACAAGAATGTATTCACTCAATCATCTTATGCTTTTTAAGATGACCGATACATTGGGGGAGATTGTTAGCAGTATATTTTATATAGTCGAACAAGAGTGTAATAGGTCATCTTAGTCCTTATTGGTCTTGTATTGTAATAGGTTAGTCGGGATAAACCGGGCTTGGACTTTAAGCTAATATTGTATAAGTTAGGGGCGTAAGCCCAAGACAAAGCCAAGCCCGGCCCAAGTCACTTAAACCCAAGGCCCAAAAGGCAAGGTTATATATATACCCTCTTTCATGTGTGGAAGAGGGTGTTGGTCATTATTAATTTCTCTCTCTAGTAATCGTTTACCTTCCAAATCTCTCTCTTGTTTCTCTTTCTAATTTTCTTCTCTTTCTCTCTCTAGATATCATTAGTATTGTGTGTTATGGATTAAAGTAGGATTAACAAAACTTTTTGACCAACCAAGAAAGATTTCATGGTGATATGTCGGTCATGAAAAGATTTGGTTTTCTCCTTATAAATCCTAGAACTCTCATAAGCATCATGTCTAATCTCATCTAGTTCTGATAGTTGAAGTTTCCTAGAACTACCCGCTCTCTCTAAATCAAGATTAACGGTCTTAATTGCCCATTCAGCCCTATGCTCTATCTCAACCGGTAAATGACACGCCTTGCCATATACCAACTTATACGGTGACATACCAATAGGAGTTTTAAAAGCCGTCCTATATGCCCACAAGGCATCATCTAACCTCAAGGACCAATATTTCCTATCACTACAAAGGGTCTTTTCTAAGATTCGCTTAATCTCCCTATTCGATACTTCCACCTGTCCACTAGTCTGTGGGTGATACGGGGTAGCTATCCTATGATTAACTCCATAGTGTTTCAATAATTTCCCAATCTAATGTTCTTAAAGTGGGAACCCCCATCACTAATGATAGCCTTAGGAATTCGATGTCTAGCAAAGATATTCTTCTTAACAAACTTAAGAACTATACTATGATCATTAGTTCTAGTAACTCAGCCCCTACCCACTTAGACACATAATCAACTGTCACTAAAATGTACACATTGCCATGGGAAGTAGGGAATGGTCCCATAAAATCAATACCCCACACGTCAAAGATCTCAACAACAAGTATGGGATTCATAGGCATTTGATCACGGCTTGAAATCCCACCAACTCGTTGGCAACGAATACATGCTTTCACAAAAGACTGGGCATCCTTGAATATAGTCGGCCAAAAGAAACCGCTTTGTAGGATTTTATGCCCAGTTTTCGTAGCACCAAAGTGTCCACCGCATGCATAAAAATGGCAGTGGGCCAATATGTCCATATGCTCGTGGTCGGGAACACATCTCCTAACAACTTGGTCAACACACACTTTATATAGCTCCGGATCCTCCCAAAAATAATGCTTCAACTGGGAGAAGAAGTATTTTCTTTGTTTTCTTTGTTGTTTGGACCAAAACTCCAGAAGCTTTTTAACTGCAAGATAATTAACTATGTTTGCGTACCAAGGAACCTTAGAAACCTCAAATAAAATTTCATCTGGAAATATTTCCTTAATCACATCAGAAGGGTTGAACAGCGGAGGGATAATTCTAGACAAATGGTCGGCAACTACATTTTCTGACCCTTTTTTATCCCGAATTTCTAAATTAAATTCCTGTAAAAGCAAAATCCACCTAAGCAACCTCGGTTTTGTCTCTTTATTAGTCAAAAAATGTCTTAAGGCACTATGATCTGAAAATAATATCACCTTAGAATGCCCCCAAATATATGACCTAAACTTATCAAGAGCAAAAACCACAGCTGGCAACTCTTTTTCAGTAGTGGTGTAATTCATTTGAGCTTCTGAAAAAGTCTTACTAGCATAAAAGATTACAACGGGTTTCTTATCGATCCGTTGTCTAAGAACCGCCCCAGCGACATAATCACTCGCATCACACATGATCTCGAAAGGCTTCGACCAATCAGGTGATTATAGAATAGGGGCTTCTACAAGCTTTTGCTTAAGCATGTTGAATGCTTTAAGACATTATTCGTTAAAGTCAAATCGTGCATCTTTTAAGAGTAGATTACAAAGAGGCTTTGATATAGCACTAAAATCTTTAATAAATCGCCTATAGAACCCAGCATGACCAAGAAAATATCGCACACCTTTGATGGTAGTGGGAGGAGGAAGGGTCGAAATTACTTGAACTTTGGCACGGTCAACCTCAAATCCTTTTTCAGACACAACATGCCCTAATACAATTCCCTCTCGAACCATAAAATGGCTCTTCTCCCAACTAAGCACCAGATTAGTTTCGGTGTATCTTTTTAACACACTTTCAAGCTGATCAGGGTAGCTCTCAAAGGACTGATCAAAGATAGATAAATCATCCATAAATATCTCTACAGATTCTCCAACCATGTCAGAAAAGATACTCATCATGCATTGCTGAAAGGTAGCGGGTTCATTACATAGGCCAAATGGCATTCTTCGAAATGCAAATGTCCCATAAGGACACGTAAACGTAGTTTTGGCCTGGTCATCAGGATGGATGGGTATTTGATTATAACCGGAGTACCCATCCAAGAAGTAATAGAACTTCTTACCAGAAAGCTTCTCAACTATTTGATCAATGAAGGGTAGTGGGAAATGATCTTTCGATGTGGCATTATTCAGCTTACGGTAATCTATACACACTCTCCACCCAGTCGGGTTGTGAGTTTTTTCCCACTCTCGGTTTCCACAACGGTGATTCCGGACTTTTTAGGCACCGTTTCAGTAGGACTTACCCATTTACTATCCGAGATAGGATAGATGATACCAGCATCTAACCATTTAAGAACTTCCGTCTTTACTACCTCTTTCATATTAGGATTTAAACGCCTTTGCGCATCTCTTGATGGCTTATTATCTGGGTCCGTAACAATTTGATGCATACATAATGAAGGGTTGATCCCTTTCAAATCTGCAATTGTCCATCCCACCATTGCTTTGTACTTAGAAAACACTTTTAGAAGTGCTTCCTCTTGTGATTCAGAAAGATAAGAAGCAACAATAACGGGTAACGTATTATTAGGACCTAGAAAAGCATATTTGAGATTGGATGGCAAAGGTTTTAGTTCAAGAGTTGGAGGCACCTCTAGAGACGGCTTCGTGGCCGTGTCAAAAGTATAAGGCAGGGGCTCCACCTTATAAGACCAAGGTGGTTTTTGATGGTCCAAAGAACTAACCAAACAATCTTAAATCTCTTGAACTTCGGTAACATCAAGAATCTCCTCATTCTCACCAGTTAGATATAATTCCAAAGGATCATCCTTAAGCATACGGGGTGCATGCTTTTGAACTTCCTCGTCGTTCACATCTACTTGGTAACATTCATTCATCATAGGAGAATTCATAGAATTAAACACATTTAATCTTATCTTCTTATTATCGAATGCAATATCCATGGCGTCAGTCCGACAATTAATCCTAGCATCTATCGTGGCTAAGAATGGGTGCCAAGGATAATAGTTGGTTGAACATCCTTGTATTGTGACTCGGTGTCCATAACAAAGAAGTCAACTTGGTAATAGAAGTCATCAACTTTCACAATAACATCCTCTAAGATACCTCTAGGAATTTTGGTAGATCGATTGGCTAAGGAAATAATGGTGTCTGTCTTACAAAGAGTTCCTAAATCATACTTATCGACCAAACTAGCAGGAAGGATGTTCATACTGGCACCAAGATCAAGGAGCGCCTTCTTAATGGCAATATTTCCCACCACAACTGAAATCAGCGATGCTCTAGGATCTTTGAATTTAGGAGGAAGGGATCTAGATAAGACTGCACTAACATGCTCGGTTAGGTCAATCTTTTTAGGCAAAGACACCTTCAGCTTCCTCTTCTGAGTACACAAGTCCTTTAAAAACTTGGCATAAGCAGGAATTTGCTTGATAGCATCAATAAGGAGGAGATTGATTTTAAGTTTCTTGAAAGTCTCCCACATATCCTCAGCATGAGGACCCTTTTTAGCTAACCTTGCAGATGTCGATTTCTCCAAAGCCGTAGGGCAAGGGGTGCTGGACACACTACCTTCCCCAACTTCGGGAGATTCAGTAGCCTTAGGATTCTATGTTGTTGGTTTAGGAAAATCATTTAACAAATCATTTACCAACTCAGAATCGGACTTAATATTATCAGAAATTTTACCTTCAACAATAATTTCGTCATCAGTAACGAAATCCTCGAAATCGGGAGAATTTGGAATTCCCTTGTCATTGTTGTAGATTTTACCGTTTCGAAGATATGTCACCATATTTACGTGCTCATTTCCATTTTTCTTGTGTGCCGGATTCATGGTGGGGTAGCTCGGTAGCTTTCCCTCATCTCTTTTGTTTAATTGATCCGCCAATTGACCAACTTGTCTCTCAAGAGCTGCAATAGATTTGGTAGTTGTCTCGTGTCTTTGATTGGTGACCTCGAATTTTCTATTGATCTCTTGATTGTTGGTAGATAATGAGTCCATAAGCCTATCAATTTTTCGATCAAGGTTCAAGAGACGGTTATCATCTTGCCCTTGGCCCTGATTTGGATATTGTTGTTGTGGCTTATGATAGTAAGAATTTTGTTGGAAGTTAGATGAATCGCCACCCTCATACCTTGGTTTATAACCATAGTGTTGTTGTTTGGCATTATTAGGGCGATTGTCTTCATCTTTCCAACGGAAGTTGGGTTGATTGCGCCATCCAGGATTGTAACTTTCGGAGAATGGGTCATTTCGTGGACGACCTCCATAGACTCCATTCACCTCCTCATTTGGTGGCGCCCCCCAACATTGACAATTATCGACAGAGTGACTTGGATCACCACACATTGAGCACCCACTATGCGACACCTTAGACACATTTGGAACACCTTTTCCTATATTTCTCAACAAAAGATCAACTTTCTTACTTAACTCGCTAATTTCAGAATTTGTGCCACGTTGGTTAGACACAGAATTGGCGGAAGATGGGTTGTTGTTCTGATCCAATGAAGCTTGGGTCTTGGAACCTTTGCTTAGTTTTTCAAAAAACTCCCATTCTTCCTCCATAGGTCGTGAGAAAAACATACCCCCACTAGTGGCCATCACAAATTGTTGGTTGTTATAATCCAACCCATCATAGAAGACTTTCACAAGCTCCCATTTTGGAACATCATGATGAGGGAAAGTTCTTAATAACTCCTTAAGTCTACTAAATGCTTCATGAAACTGCTCGCCTGGGATTTGACGAAAGGATTTAATCTTATTCCTAATGGCAGTAGTTTTACTTATAGAATAAAATTCCTCAAGAAAAGCAGCTTGCATTTCGGACCATGAGTTAATACTACCTGGCTCAAGAGATGAGAACCAGTCATTAGCTTGATCTTTAAGAGAAAAATGAAAAAGGCGAAGTCTTACCTCATACTTGGTAATATTATTAACCTGATGTGTGTTAGCAATGGAGAAGAACTCTCGCAGATGTGCGTATGGATCCTCACGACCTCGAAACACTGGCAAGATTGCTATGAGGTTCGGCTGAATCTTGAAGTTACTTGTAACCCCTTTAACCGGATTCGGATAAACGATAGGCGAGGGATCCTCGAAGATCCCCAGCCTGTAATAAGAATCAACACCCCGTGGTGGGGATTCTTCTCCGCTACTATCTCTGCTAGCATCTCCGCCAACATCGTCATCACCTGGCATTTCAGCGAAAAGCTCTTCTAACCTGTAAATTCAAGATTAGTAGAAAACTGTCGAAATGCTTTCCTTCTCAACCTTGCACTTTTCTCAACCTCGAGATCGTAAGATAACGGTGATGTACGTCCCGGTATACGTGTGCGCATACACTAACCTGCACACTCACAAGAAACAAAACAAAAAACAAAAAACAAGAAAAATAAAATCCTTTTGTATTTTTTTATTTTATTTAAAAAAAATATTAACAAAAACTTAAACGAAAAGCTCACTATTCCCCGGCAGCGGCGCAAAATTTTTATTAGCGTCGAAGTGACGGTAAAAAATAACCTAATTACCTTATACTAGATAGGGTAAGCGGGTATCGAATCCACGAGGAATATGTGGTTTTAGTTTAAGTTTTGGGGTGATCGATGATCAATAAAAGTTTTGGTTTTGAAATCTATCGACTAAAATACTCTTGATAATAAAATTGCTGATTAATAATTAAAATAATTATTAAACTAATAATAAAGCTAGAAAAATATAATAAAGATGTAAACAACTAAAAAAATGTAATCCCTTCCAGCTCCTAATATTTATGGTTGATCAAACTTATGGATTATCGAAACTTTTTAGTTCGTCTACAAAGATTATTTCGAATTAATATGAATGAATTAATGTCGGCACTTATTATATTTATCAATGACTCACGATAATAAATCTTATATTAATCCACCCAATAATTATGTTTTAATAATTTATTTAGGTACAACTTATGTTGATTATGCGACCATCTTTTTTTTAACTAAATAAAATAAGTATGAATCGTTAACTAACAATAAATTGTCCTGCACAAATAATTAAACATAATATCGAATCAAATAATATAATTTATAAATAAATTATAAATCAGTGTAAAATGAATGTGATAATCCAAAAGTAATGATCAAACCATAAATAAAGTTACCGGAAGGGATTACAACAAAATTAGCTGGACATCGTGATGCACTCGACCCACTGCTATCAACCATTGCAATCTTCTTCTTTTTTTTATTTCTTTTCGGCGACCATCATGTCCATGGGACCAATTATTATTTTTTTTCTTTGAATTGTGGCTGCCTAGCCTTTTTACCATGGATCAATCGCAATCTTTTTTTATCCCTTCCTAATGGCAGCTGAATATATTGAATGCAATATAGAATCTTTTTTTCTTTCACGTTACCTCCACTGTGCGACAAAAACAAAACTCCCCAATTTGCAATTCGTCCCTTTTTGTATCTTATGTTTTTGTGTCGGTTCTCTCATGGGCCAAAAGTTTTATTAATATATATGTATATATATATATATATATATATATATATATATATATATATATATATATATATATATTTATATATATATATATATATATATATATATATATATATATATATATATATATATATATATATATATATATATATATATATATATATATATATATATATATATATATATATATATATATATATATATAGAGAGAGAGAGAGAGAGAGAGAGAGAGAGAGGAAGGTTAATGTGAGAGCTTTTTTAAAGTTGTAAAAATGAGAATTAATATAAAACACCAATAAAACATTGATACATAATAATTTTACCAATGATACACCAAAATATACATTATTTATACAACTTAACATTCTACCGACTAATAAACGACAACTTAGTGTGTAACGTATTACTGATACACAATTAAAAATGTGATACACATACATCAAAATCTCAACAAGATAATATCTTAGACATAAAATGGTACATTTGATACACAACCACCACTAAGTAACATGATACACGATACCAAGACATGATACAAATCACACCTTAAATCGAGATGTATCACCTAGAATTCGTCAATTTTCAAAATAAAACCCATCAAATTGTTAAAAAAAACTTAGTTTTAGTTAATCTCGTTAAAAAAATGTTTCAAGTAGAGCGTCATTTGTGAGATTTTAGTTGGTTCTTATTTTTTCAACTTTAAAAAGTTCTCATTTGAACCGAAATATACATATATATATATATATATATATATATATATATATATATATATATATATATATATATATATATATATATATATATATATATATATATATATATATATATATATATATATTCTAATAACTTTGGCCCAACTAAAAATAGCCAAACACCAAAATTTTCTCAAACGAAGCCCGGACTAATAAAAGATGACCAAAAATATCCCTACGCACTCAAATCTTTTTCTTCAATATTTTTTTCTTCATTTATCGGCGCTCACTATGTCTTTTCTCCAAAAACGTAATAAAGCGGCCATTTTATTCAATTTCGCTTGTAACCTACATAATCACAAAACACACTAAAAGTACATGTATAACGAAAAATAAATATATAATTATGCTAAATTAACATGCTATTAGGTGTATGCAAAATACACCAATCAGATATCCTGTCTACAAGTTCCGTTCTTTAAGTTTTGCATAAAAATGGGTCTAAAGTGGGTAAAAACGCGTTTAAAGTCCGCGGGTCAGAATTTCTTATTTGCATCAGCATTTTAAAGTGTTCGAGGTGGATTTTTAAAGGGCTATAACTTTTTCGTTATTTGTCCATTTTTAGTGTTCTTGGTGTCTATGGATAGTTAGCAAGGAGATCTAAAATATCCTAGTTAGTGTCAGGTTCTGGTTCTGGTTCTAACTCTAACTCTCTAAAAAACGCAGCCAAAGTCGGTTGGTCAGCCTACATTGTAAATGTTATCAGCTGCTGACAGCCTTTAAGTGCTAATCACAGATTTTCGATTACAGTTTCCCGCTTCGTTATAGCTCCGTTTTAGGTACTTCAAGAGGCTACGGAAAGCTGGTTAGGTGATACATGAAATGCCCCCATAACCATATCCATACTCGGTGTCCTAATGGGCCTAAACAGGCTCTAAAGTAGGTTGTCCGGGCTTGTTTTTCACATAAAAGACCGCTTATGTTTAATTCATTTAACATAGCAGACGTGCTCCATTCGCGTTCAAATTTGGCAAGGTTACTAACTAAGGGGCAAGTTAAGACCTAGTGCTTTAGTTTTTTCCCAGCTCATGTTTTATATGCACGTTTCCCAAGGATGCGTTACTACATCAGGAGTTTGTTCTATGCTTTTTATTTGGGATTTATGCTAGGAGGTAAACTAGTATATTTGCTTTCTATTTCATTTATTACAGCCTAAGATGATCAGTTGGAATGTATGCATACGACGAGTAAATAAAATAAGAGAACAAGGATTCGTGAACTCACAGCGAAAGAGGGACGCGAGTGTGGTTCGGAACCAAACAGATTTTAGTTCGTATGCCACTTCATGACACCAACTCAAACGTTACAACCAAACCCAAACTAGATCAATCAACTACTTCGAGCATCAAAACAATAAGGGGGCGTAGTGTTTTGACTACAACCTTGCGTTCTCAACAAGATCAAAAGGAGTGTTTATGTGCTTTCTTTTGGTTAACTCATTATGGTGGTGGTTTGTTGTTTGCCAACGAGAACCATGCGTCTTTTTAGCCGCATCCCGTACCAAACCAAGAACATAACCCACAAGGACGCAATGTTCCTTGTGATTACATAAGCGAAGAACCAAGAATTCCATGCTTTGTTCGTGTTGTTTCTTCGTGGGGAGTCGAGACCAGGAAGATATAAACGCGGGCATTGTTTTTCAAATGGAAAGAAGTGATATAAGGTTCTTAAATATCATGGCTTTCTGGTTTAAGTTGGTGTTGAGAACCACCAAGGGTACAAAGAGGATGCATTAGGAGTGTGTTAATGGATTTATTTGTTACAATCATTCGGCTCATAAAGAAGAAATAAGGACGAGATTGGGGTGGAGTTTGGTTTGAAATGTGGTTATGGAGAGAACACATGGCGTGAGTTAGAGACGTGGACGCGAGGGAGGCCATAATACTATGCCTCTAAGGTGGCGATGTGTTTGATTTTCGGTGTAGGAGGGTAATCAAAAGAGTATAAGAGTTTGGTTAGAGATGTGGTGTGGGAAAAGCCACAAGGGTTGAGTTTGGATATGTGGATGCGAGGGAGGCCACAACACTATACCTCCAAGGTGGTGATGTGTTCCAAAATTGTGGAAGGAAGAGGGTACTAAGATATTTTGGGAGGTGAATGTTGTTGGGAATAAATCTATGTATACTTGTTACCCCTGCTAGTTGATTATTCGTACCCCTGCTAGAGTAAGTTCCCCCTGCCAAATAACAAAGGCAGGGGGATTGGTTCCCCTGCTGAAGTCAAAGGCCCTGCCGTCAGAGATAAACTTGGAATAGATTTTTACCCGTTTTTGTTACTACTCCTTAATACTTTCCAAGTTTGTTAGTAGTGATCTTGTACGTGAGTCCTTATGCCTATAAAAGGACTCACTAGGTTAGCATGCAAAGTGTGTCTTTCTCTATTGTCTTTCATTATCATACTTTAAGATTTTGTAAACCCTAATATCATTATAGGGTATTCGTATATCATTGATATATTAAAGTTCAACGTTTGCTTTAATCATATTGTTCTTGTGCTAAACACTATATTCCGCATCTTGTTTAGTTATTTTGTCTATCAAAGTTTCTCTAGTGTTAGATTGAATTTATTCTTTCTATCACAACCCTTAAACAAGCTATTAAGGTTTAAGATCTGAGTTTGGGATCAACAAGTGGTATCAGAGCTTGTTGAGAAACTTTGTCTAAATCAAGAACAAAACCCTCAACCCAACAATGTCTTTAGACTCTTCCTCAAAAAACAACAATCACAATAATCTCAAATTACCCATGTTGGATCCTAAAAACTTTGAAATATGGGAATTCAGAATCCAACAATACCTCAAAATGGAACACTATGTTTTTTGGGAGATCATAGAGTTTGGTGCTCAATTCAACAAAATGGTGGCAGTTGAAGAGGGAAAGGAAAAAGAGAAAGGTGAAAGTTCCAAAGGTAAGGACAAGAAGATATATGTTGCTCTTTGTGATAAGGAAATACTAGCCAGAAGGCATGATGTCAGAGCTCACAGCTCATTGTTGTTGGCTCTACCTGATAGACATCAACTAAGATTCAGAAAGTACAAAACAACTAAGAAACTATGGGAAGCCATAGGCACAACCTTTGGAGGAAATGAAGCCACAAAGAAGAAGAAGAAGAATCAAATTCTTGATGATTTTGATTCTTTCAAAGCAATTGGTGATGAATCAATTGGCGCTATTTACAATAGGCTTCAAGATATGGTGGCCCAGTTCGAGTTCTTTGATATTGAGGTGATAAGAGAGCAGGTGAATACCAGGTTCCTTAACAGCCTCCAGAAGGAATGGTTTGTCTACAAGGCAATTTGGCAGAATAAGGACGACTTGGATAACAAGAACATTGATGACATATACAATAACTTGAAAGTTTTTGAACCTATTGTCAATGAGATGAAGTCAAAAGGAACGATTCCCACCAACTCAAGTGGATCTACTGATTCCCCTGCCAACATGGCATTCATATCTCAAAGCAGTGGAATCTCCAAAAGCAGTAGAATCGAAGTAGGTCCTGCTACTTATTCCCCTGCTACCAGGTCTGGATCATCTTATGATGAAGAAAGGCCTGCAACATTCAGTCTTGACACTGCTTGTGCTTTTATAGCATCCCAAGGGCCACAAGGATCTACTGTGTTGAATGAAGATCTAAGTCAAATCAGTAAGCAAGGACTGGAGGAGATGGATATCAAGTGGCACATGGATCTGCTTAGCATGAGAGCCAACAGGTTTTACAAGAAGTATGGAAAGAAGATCTCAATTAATCCCTCTGATGTGGCTGGGTTTGACAAAACAAAGGTTGAATGCTACAACTGTGGCAAGAAGGGTCATTTTGCTAGGGAATGCAGAGGACCTAAGACTGGGAACAGCTATAGGAAGGAAACCAGAGATGATGATTCTTGTGCTAAAGCCATGGTAGCCATGCAGGGGATAGATGGAGCAGGTGGATGGGATTGGAGTGCCATGACAGAGAATGTGGAAAGAAATCAAGCATTGGTTGCTGAGGAAAAAGAGGAAGATTTTGCACTTATGGCAATGTTAAGTTCCAGCTCAGACAATGAGGTATACAATGATTCATATTGCACTAAAGCTTGTAGGAAAATTACTGAGTCATTGAATGATCAAATCAGAAAGGTAAAAGCTGACTATATCAATTGTGACAATGACCTTGATAATTATGGACGTGCTTTAGAACAGTTAAAGTTCACCATAAGAGAGTTTAAACAAAGAGAAAGTGATTATAGGGATCACATTGTGATTCTAGAAAGAGATGTTAAGGAGAATAATAACTCCATTAAGGAGTTGACTGCTGAACTTGAAGTTTTTAAATCTAACAAAAAGATTGATGATGAAACTGTTGAAAATTTTTGAAACGCTTCAAAAGATTTAACTAAAGCAGTTGGAATTGGTCAATCTCCTAGGGATAAAACAGGGTTTGGGATTAAAAATGAGCATGCTACCATACCACCACCTCCTGCCGATATTCATGCACCTTTTCCTAGAAAAGACTTGTCTTGGACTGGTCTCCCTTATTTTCAAAAACAGGATGATATTGAGTTTGACTTAAGTGCTTACATACCTAATAGTCTTGATACTGAAGAGCCACTAGTGAAAACTAGTATTATTAGGGACTTTGAAAAGGAACAGATTACTTTAAAACAATGGAAAATTGACAACCCTGTTCTATTTTCAAGAGGAGGACTTTTTGGTAGTGATTCTAGTTCTAAGAGTAGTTCACCCAAATCTAAAACCAGATCACAGTCCCCTAAGTCCACCATTAAATATGATGGTATGTACAGGCCTGTCAGAGGTAATCAAAGAAATTGGAATGACCAAAAGTCTCATCAATTAGGAGAAGACTTTGTGATAAACACAAATCCCTGCTTCACATGTGGCAGTTTTGATCACACTTATCAAGAATGTAAGGCACCAATGGAAGTTGTGGCTGTAAATCCTTTAAAGGATATGCAACCTAAAGCCATTCTTCTAAATGCAGTGGCAAAATCCTTTTCCCCTGCCAAGTATGTTGCCCCTGCCTTGAGAAACAGGGTTACTGACAAATATGTTGTTCCTGCACTTAGAAAGGTGAATGATGTTCATACCAAGCCCAGCACTTCCATGACCAACCCAACACCTCATAATGCATATAGATCTGGACCTTGACCTCACCAACACATAAATAAAGGCCAAAACAAAAGATGGGTTCCCTCTGCTAAGCATAGGGATTCCCCTGCTAAACCTGGGGTATCCCCTGCTAGCAAAGTTTTGCCTTCTAAGAACATGGGTAGATGGGTAAAAGCTGCGAAAGCCTCAGCTCGTTGGGTTTGGATACCCAAAAGGGGTGCTCAGTCTAATGGTGTATCTCTAGTTTTTGATAATCTATCCTACATTGATACACGAGGTAGATCCAAGTCTGTAATGGCTTGGGTCCCCAAGAAAAACTAATTTGTTTTTCCTTTTTGCAGGTGACAAAGAAGACAAGGGATGAAAGGGCATATTGGGATAGTGGATGCTCAAGAAGCATAACTGGACAAAAATCTTATATGTCTAACTTTGTGCCCCTGCATGACAATGATGGTGTTTCTTTTGGAGATGGGCATGGAACAATAACAGGAAAAGGAACTATTGTCACCAATGGGATGACCTTTGATAATGTCTACTTGGTGAAAGAACTCAAGTACAATCTATTCAGTGTGTCACAGATGACTGATAACAAGAATTTTTTCTTATTTACTGACACTGAATGCCTGGTGTTAGGAAAGGAGTTTGTCTTACCACCAGACACTCCTATTGTACTCAGAACACCAAGACAAAAGAACATGTACACAATTGATCTCAAAGACATCCCTCTTCAAGACAATGAAACCTGTTTCATTGCCAAAGCCTCAGTTGATGAGTGTAAGAAATGGCATAGAAGACTTGGTCATCTTAATTTCAAGAACATGAACAAACTGGTGAAATATAATCTGGTTCATGGTCTTCCTTCCAAGTCCTTTGTCAATGATCATACTTGTGTTGCCTGTCTGAAAGGGAAGCAACACAGAGCATCTTGCAAATAAAAAACAAGTATGTCCACTACCAAGCCATTGGAACTACTGCATATGGATCTTTTTGGTCCTACTTTTATGGCAAGCATAAAGAAGAAATGGTACTGCCTAGTGATTACTGATGATTTTTCAATGTTCACATGGATATTCTTTCTATTTGAGAAGAGTGACACAGCTGATGTACTCATTGGGTTCATCAATCAGAGTGAACTATCAAAAAGCATGAAGGTAGTGACCATGAGATCAGATAATGGTGGTGAGTTTAGAAATCAGAAACTGGATTCTTTCTGCATAAACAAAGGAATCAAGAGGGAATTCAGCATTGCAAGAACACCTCAACAGAATGGAGTTGCAGAAAGAAGGAATAGGACACTCATTGAAGCTGCAAGAACTATGTTGTCTGATTCCAAACTTCCAGTTATCTTTTGGGCTGAGGTTGTATCCGCTGCTTGTTATGTACAAAACAGGGCCTTGGTGGTTAAGGCACACAACAAGACCCCTTATCAGTTGTTCAATGGAAGACCTCCTTTATTTGACTTCTTTAGACCCTTTGGATGTCATGTGATCATCTTGAACACTATTGACAATCTAGGCAAGTTCAGTGAAAAGGGAGATGATGGATATTTTGTGGGTTATTCATTAAAAAGAAAGGGATATAGGGTCTTCAACAAGAAGACAAGCAAAATCACAGAAAATCTTCATGTGGATTTTCTTGAAGACAAGCCTGAAGATGTTCAAACAGGTCCTGATTGGTTCTTTGATATAGAGGTTCTTTCAAAATCTATGAATTATGTACCTGTTGCATTGCAGAATACTAACATTTCAGGTACACAAGAACCAACTGGTGTAGAGAAGTCACCACTGAGGTACATGAATGCACCCTCACTATTTCCTATTGAAGCTACTTCAAACACTGGTAAAGAAGATGATCCTTCTCTAGGAAAAGAACAGCCAACCTCTTCCCCTGCTATGTCACTTTCTGAAAGCAGTAGAATGGCTGAAAGCAGTGGAATCTAGGATTCCCCTGCTAGATCAATTACTTCCCCTGCCATAAAGGATCCTGCTGCTAATGATATTAATGATGAAGAAATATCCCCACTCATTTCCTCATCTACACCCATATCTAATGGTCCTCTTATATCCAGCAGTGGAAGTAGAATAATTAAGAGTGGAGGTCCAAGTTACTCAGAGCTACATTCAGCTTATCAGCACCCATCCCTAGGTCATGCTGTATCTTTTGGAAGTTCTTTTGAGGACTTCTTTCCCAATCAAAATAGCCCCATCAATTCTGATTTGGAAGAAGATGAAACAGAAGTAATCATGCAACCTACCTACAGAATCAATAAGGATCACCCTATCTCTCAAATCATTGGTGATCCTGAAGCCCCTAGACATACAAGGTATACAGCAAAGGAGCACAGCTTCATTGCTAACATCACCGTGAAGTTTAATCATGAAAACATGCAGTGTTGTCTGTTTACTGCATTTTTGTCACAAAAAGAGCCAAAGAAGATTTTTCAGGCTTTAAATGATCCAAGTTGGGTTGAAGCCATGCAAGAGGAGCTCTTACAGTTTGACATTCAAGAGGTTTGGATTCTAGTAGATTGTCCAAAATGGGCAAAGCCCATTGGGACAAAATGGGTACTCAGGAACAAAAAGGATGAAAGGGGTATAGTTGTCAGGAAAAAAGCAAGACTGGTGGCACAAGGATATACACAGGAAGAAGGCATTGACTATGAAGAAGTCTTTTCTCCAATTGCCAGGATTGAGGCCATTAGATTATTCCTTGCTTATGCTTCGTTTATGGACTTCAATGTTTTCCAAATGGATGTAAAAAGTGCCTTCTTATACGGCACCATTGATGAAGAAGTCTATGTTATGCAACCTCCAGGTTTTGAAGACCCAGAACATCCAGACAAGGTATACAAGGTGAAAAAGGCTATATATGGACTCCACCAAGCTCCCAGGGCCTGGTATGGAACTCTATCTAAATATCTATTGGATAATGGCTTCAACATGGGGAAGATTGATCAGACCCTGTTTATCAAGAAACAAAAGGGTGACCTCCTATTGGTACAAGTCTATGTTGATGATATCATCTTTGGGTCCACAAACTCTATGCTTAGCAAAGAGTTTGACAAGTTGATGAAGGATAAATTTCAAATGAGTGCCATGGGAGAACTAAACATCTTTTTGGGGTTACAAGTTCAGCAAAGGAAAGGATGGGATATTTATCTCCCAAGACAAATATGTGGCTGAGATTGTGAAGAAGTTTCGCATGTCTGAGGGAAAGAAAGTGTCCACACCAATGGACAAGGATCATCCATGGGGCAAAGATGGTCCTGGAAAGCTCATAGATGTCAGGAACTACAAGTCTATGATTGGGTCTCTCATGTATCTCACAGCTTCAAGACCCGACATCATGTTTGCAGTCTGCTTATGTGCAAGATACCAGGTGGCACCAACAGAGTGTCATTTATTTGCTGTAAAAAGAATTTTTAGGTATCTGAAGTGCCATCCAACCTTAGGACTTTGGTATCCCAAAGAGTCACCATTTGAGTTGATATCTTACTCAGATAGTGACTATGTTGGTGACAACAATGATAGGAAGTCTACAGCAGGTGGATGCCAGTTTTTGGGAAGCAGACTTATATCTTGGCAATGTAAGAAGCAGACTATTATGGCCACATCAACAACTGAAGCTGAGTATGTAGCAGCTGCTGCATGTTGTGGTCAAGTACTTTGGGTTCAGAATCAACTGCTTGATTATGGGTATAACTTTCTTAAAACCAAGATATTTATTGACAACAACAGCACCATATGCATTATTAAGAACCCTATTTTTCATAGCAAGACTAAACATATTGAAATAAGACATCATTTTATCAGAGATTGTTTTGAAAAAGGACTAATTGTCCCTGAGAAAATTGATACAGAACTTAATGTTTCTGATCTTTTAACAAAATCTTTTGAAGTAGGGAGGTTTCAGTACCTGGTTGCAGGTATTGGAATGGTTACTCCCTAAAGATTGATGTCTATTATGTCATGTATATACAGGGTTACTTCATTGTTGTTGTTGTATAACTGTTAGTCAATTTTTCCATCATTTTTCATTCCACTGCTTTTGAACACAGATCCCCCTGTTGGGGGTTCATTCCCCTGCTAAGAGAGTTTTTCTCTTTAAACTGGGTTTGTTCTTTTTAAAAGTGGTTATATGTGGTTTTAGACTAACGAAGCAGAGATCCATATGGTGCATACTATTCTCATTGGTAAATCAGGTATATGCTCTATGTTTAAGGGGAGGTTAGGTCACACCTTTAGGACTCAGGGTATCCTTAGGATGCTCATATATGATCTTAGATCATATCCATTGGTGAGTAAGGGTTCAGGGTGATGAGGGATTGCTGCAAAGCTTGTCAGAATTCTGAAACCTTAAGGCACTGTAATAGGTACTTGCACTTCTTTATCAAAACAACTTGTTTTTCAAGTACAGATGTGTGGCGCACATTGCCAAGACTAACTGACCATAGGTAAGGGAAAAGGTAGGGATGGTGACTAGGGTATGCATATTTTATTGGGTTGACCAGGTGTAGGGTAACTTATGTGTTGACTTTTTGTGCTTAGACCTTTGCTGAATAGAGGACTCTTGAGTTTCTATGTATCTATCTTGTGTATACAAGTGTGTGCATTAGAGCAGAGCTAGTTAGCATTGGTCTCTCCATGACTAGACTAATACCCCTAGGAAAGTTTCCCCTGCTTTCACCTTTTGCTTCCCAGCTTTAACATCATTCCCCTGTTTGACCGTTGATCGACAATACCGTTACCCTGTTCATAGCCGTTGGGCCTGCTTGCACAAATTTTGGTTAGGGAATATTTATTGTTTTTAAAAGATATTTAAGGCGCTTTCTTCGCTGATTGGTAATCTCTACTTTATTATTTCAAATAAATTACTTTTTTTATCAAGATTTATCTTTGATATTTTTGCAATTTGAAAATTTGGTCCAATCACAGCTCTTCAAATCGCCTATAAAAACTTAATTCCTTTCACAAGAAGGTCCATCTCTCTCCCTCGACTAAATCCCACCTACCTCTCATCTTTATAAACCTTCAAAACATTTTCAAACTTTATCATGTCTCTCAAAATTGTTGCTAATCATAATCAAATCGCTTTATTACATGATGAACCAGTAGAGTTTGTTGATGATGTGGCCTTTCTAAAGTCCTCGTATTTTAGAGTGGCCCTTCTCATCAACCCTAGAATTTACACCTCACACATTCAGCAGTTCTGGTCTAAATCCATGACCAAAACAGTGAATGGAGAGGTTACAATTCAAAGCACTATAGATGGTCATCCCAAGGTGATTACACTTGCCTCCATCAGGGACAATCTTCTTCTTGATGATGAGGACGGGATAACCAACCTATCTTAGGATGAAATCTTTGAGGGTCTTGTTAAATTGGGGTACACTCTTTCTAAAGACCAAAAATGTAAGTTTGCTAAAGGTCAGTTTGCCCCACATTAGAAGTATTTGATTCAAACAATTTTACAATGTTTGTCACTAAAAACCACTGCTTTCAATGAATTTGGTAGTGAGATGGCTTCTACCCTGATCTGCTTAGCAACAAGGAGGAAGTATTGTTTTTCTCAAATGATTTTCAAAGGAATGGTTAAAATGTTTCAAGCAATTCAAAATTATGTATGTACCCAAGGTTTATAGAACTTCTGCTGAATATGAGTGAACATGGTCCAATCAAACACAAAAACTACTTTTCAGTAACCAAGCACACTACCAAACTATTCACCACACTTCTTGCACCATCCCCACACTTTTCTGGCAGGTCCGTTCCACTCACTTTAATTATAATGAAACAAATCAGACAGGAAGAAGCCAAGACACAAACAGCCAAACACAAACCTTCTGATTCCCCTGCCAAGAAACTACACCCTGCCAGTACTCTACCCCCTGCTGATCCACAACATGAAAGGCGATATAAATCCAGGTTTGCTAGGTCTCCCTTGCCTGGTGAATCTTCACAAGCAGCAGAGAGGAGAGTCTCCAAGTGTTTGGAGCAAACTGAGGGTTTGGCTGCCACTACTGTCTCATCCTCAAGGGTGAGCAGGATAGTGACACCATCAGTAAGTCCTCTCCCTCACTCCCTGATATCCAAAAAGGGGAGAAATCCCCTTCTAGGGTTAAGAGCAGCATGAAACATATGACCATTTTAGAATTGACGATAATGTGCATGAGTCTGAAAAGGCAGAATGCACAACTTGTACAAAATATCAAAAAGCAAGGTCTGGTTATCAATAACTTGGAAACCAGACTTGCCACACTTGAGGGGAGGAGAAAGCCCAGACTTATCATATCCACAGATGAGGATGCTTCTAAAGGGGAGGAAGTTCCCAATACAGAAGAGTCTACTCAGTACTATTCATATCCTGGTGGTGTACAAGGAAAGATAGCAAGTGCTGAGAAAGGAATTGAGAAAGGAAGTGCTGATAAGGGAAGTGATAACGGGAGTGCAACTAAAGAGATTGCTCAAACATTGCTAACTATGGGCAATCAAGAAGAAGCCCCTGCTTCAAAAGTTTCCCCTGCTGTTGTTGATCCCACTGCTGTAAGTCGTTCCCCTGCTAAGCCTATTACTCAAACTTTTGTTAGAAAGAATAGAAAGCAACCAGCTCAGAAGGGAATTACTATCAAAGAACCTGCATCTAAAGTTAAACCAGCACCAGCAGTGGATCCAAAAGACAAAGGAAAAGGAATCATGGTTGAACAGCCCAAAAGAAAATACAAGCATAGAACTCCTGAACAGCAAAGGGCTCAAGAAGCACATGATGCACAAGTAGCTCTCAGGCTACAACAAGAGGAGATTGATATGCAAGATCAGAGAATGCAAAAGATGAGGCCTAAAGATATGCTCAAGCAGGTTGAAATTATGCATAGAGAGTTGGATGATAGGGTGCCTCATGTTGGAGAATTTCTAGATCAATGGGAGAAGGAGTTAATAAATGCTCCTTTGGAAGACAGGTATGAGTTGACTTGCCTTGTTTACAAATATCAAACTGAATATCTGGAAAGGAGGGCAAATCAAATTCAGAGAGAGAAATATTTGAGTTCTGAGAAAGGGAGACTTGAACACTACAAAGTTTTGCTCAAGAGACATAATAAGTGGAAGGATGGGGACTTCACAAATATGAGTTTTGAAGCTATAAAAAGAGCAGTCATACCAGTTTTAAGGGAATATGATGTGGAAGACTTTATGACTATGAACTCTCCTGAGGAAGCTGGGTATCTTAGGAGACAAAGTGAAGTCTTACAGAAAGCTAGGGAATCCAAGAAAAGAAAGGCTGAAGGAACAACTTTGGAAACTACACAAGCAGGTGCATCATCCCAAGCAGGTGCATCATCACAAGCAGGGGCATTACATCAAGCAGGTGAAAGTTTTCCAGAGATTGAGAAGTCTGTACTTAATGTACAAAGAGCAGCCAAAAGACTCAAGAGAATGGAGAAAGTTGGCACAGTTACTAAGGAGTCTCAACGTCCTTCAAATGAAGAAATTGATAAACAGCTAATTCTGCAGGAAAATGATAATATCTCACCTAGTGAACTTGGAAAGAAGTTTGCTATAATAGAGTATGTTGTTTATGAACACAAAGGGAGGACTTGGTGGAAGCTTACAAGAGCTGACAATACAGCACAGACATTTCTAAGTCTAGATGTCATGTATCAAACCTTGGATAGTGAGGACCTAGAAGATCTATGGAAAATTTTGAAAAAGACTTTTGTTGCAAAACCTCCTACCATGGATGGTGTGGAGAAGGATTGGGTAATCTGGGAGTGCATGCATAGGATGTATGAGCATGAGTTATTTGATCCTATATTTGATGCAGTGAATAAAGGAGATTTGTTGTATTGGAAGCTGTTTACCAATTCTGGGGTCTATGAGGTAGTAATGGAAGGAGTAAGTGTGTACTTGACCAATCATTATTATTATCCCTTTACTCAGGAGACCTTGAAGAAACTAGCACAGGCTAACTTGATTGTAGATGCTAAAACGCTGTTGCTTATGATCTGGTAAGGATGATGCATAGTCAGATTTGGCCAGAAAGTTTTAAGCATCCTCATCAACTACGAGTTATTTAGAAACTTGTCTTTAGGGGAAAGCATAAGTTTAGGGGAGGATTGTTGGGAATAAATCTATGTATACTTGTTACCCCTGCTAGTTGATTATTCGTACCCCTGCTAGAGTAAGTTCCCCCTGCCAAATAACAAAGGCAGGGGGATTGGTTCCCCTGCTGAAGTCAAAGGCCCTGCCGTCAGAGATAAACTTGGAATAGATTTTTACGCATTTCTGTTACTACTCCTTAATACTTTCCAAGTTTGTTAGTAGTGATCTTGTACGTGAGTCCTTATGCCTATAAAAGGACTCACTAGGTTAGCATGCAAAGTGTGTCTTTCTCTATTGTCTTTCATTATCATACTTTAAGGTTTTGTAAACTGTAGAATCTTGATAACCTATGAATCTATGAAGTGGGTTGAAGATTTCTAGAGAGAGAAACTAGAGAGAGAAAGTGAGAGAGAAACTATGTGTTTATTTCATTCAAATGAGAAAAGTGAAAATCAACAACCAACCCCTTTCCATGGTGGAAAGGGGTATTTATATCCAATGCCCTTATTTGGGCTTGGGCCGACCCATGACAAGCCCATGGGTCGGTTTCTTACTTAACTTAATAAGCAACACTAACTACGAGCTATTACAACATTAATAATATTATGGAGTGACCGACTTCTAATATACGTAAAAACGTATTTCTAACAATCTCCCCCTAAGGGAGGTCACTCCACGTTTACAAAGTTCTAGACCTAGCATACTATACTAAGTCTTCGTTCTTCAGCTCGTAGTCTTTTCTTCTTTCTTTTTGTTGTGAATATTTTGATTTGATCTTTTAGGCTTTGGCTAGAGAGCATTGTTCTTTTGGCCTTTCACGTGCGATCTTTGCCTTCTTGTGAAACTTGCCTCCTCGTGACTCCATGTTCCACACACTTATGTCTTTTTGTTGAATTCTCGAAAGCTTTAGAGTTTGGTACAGCGGAAGACTTCATTTTGCACTTTCTTGAATTTTGCTGAACTTTGATGCAGAAAAAACATAAGCATGTGGGAACGACTTCTACAGGTATACCGTAACACCACCGTCTTCAACTGGTACACAGCAACGCCACCGTCTTCAACAGGTACACAGCAACGCCACCGTCTTTAACAGGTACACAGCAACGACACGAATAAAATGGCTTTGACATTTTATTCTAATTCGGTATCATTTTACCTCCGGTCGGTGAAGACCGTTGGACGATATTAGATATCGTACCCGTGACGGATAGTTTCAATTAAGTAACTTCCTGACAGGATTTCGCGGGTAAACCCGTTCTCTTTATTCGACCGTCCAAAGCTGACTGCGAACATAAAGAGTGAATCACTCGGATAAATTATCCTTGTGATTTGAAGCCGTCATTTCATGAAACCTGGAACAAGTGAATTTCAATTAAGATTTTCACCATCGTTGCTTTCCAGTTATCACGAGCTCAATTCATAAAGAATCTTGCACGTCACCTACCAAGTACTGTTTGATGTTAACACTAGAAGGATTTCCACTCGTCACTGTGATCAATAAAGAGTCACTCTGAGTGTTCTGGCAAGATCATATGATAATGCGTAGAGGCCTGGAACGAGTTTAAGTTCAATTAAGAATTAAACCGTTGTTTCTTTCCAGTTTTTCACAAGATTGGTTCTAAAAGAACCGCACGTGTAACCTACCATGAGCTTGTTTGATGTTGGCTCAAGCAGGATTTCCATCTTCATTGTAATACTTGCGTATTACTCGGATGTTCTGGAAATATTACAAGAATACTGTGTAGGACTCATAAAATCTCTTACTTTTCACAGTGTGTGAGAAAGCAAGGAATAAATGGAAAGTGTCCTAATGAGACTTTTGATGATCTCTTAGCTCTAGACTCGATAGTGCGTTTTGATTTAGTGAGCGATGGCTGGAGAGGAGTGCCACCTTTTCAATACCAGTCTATTCAGAGTGAATAAACCAATAGATAACGTGTTGATCTCCGTGTGATTAAAACAAATACCTTTTGAGAGATATTTGAGTTAGCTGGGAAGGGTTGTGCATTGCATCACTGGGTCCATGACGTCTTTCTTCAATATCGAGAATCATTAACAAAAATGATCTCAATAGCATATGTATTGACCCGGTTTCTGCCTAAAGTTGTAAGGAGGGCTTCTTTCTTTACACCCTTTATCTTTACAATTCTTTTTCATTCTTCAACCCCTTCAATGCTTACCAATACGTCATAACTAGCACCTTGTTGTGATTGTTCCAGTGCTAGCTTAAGTACTTGGTCGGCATTCAGCTACGTTCACAATCTTTCTCCAACTTTCCTAGGACTTCTAATTCTATCTAGGGAATTGTCCTTGGGAAGATTCCATCGGCTCTGATGAATCATTGGACTAAACCTATTCCTACCACCCTTTTGTCACCACATTCGTCGTGAATTAAGCGTGTTTTGGGAAAGTATAGCCACCATGAAAAATCATTGAAAATCACCTAAGGTACTTGTGATATTGAAATCAAAAGTTTTGTACCTTATGTGTTTTATTCATCAAAAACGCTCCCCCTTAACACGTGCTGTACACATATTAAGTTGGATAATCGTTAAGTCTTTTTCATCTTTTAGCCAAGTATCATTTAAGTCTCCTTAATCCCATTTTCTCCCCTTATCCAAAATGTTAACCATTAATATTTGGGATATTGAATGGATTAACTGGTCTTTGGGTAAAAAAATGAAATCGATGTTTGGCCATAGAACATGTTAATGCTCCCCCTTAAATTAATAAGGGATAGTTGTAGTGCTTTAGTATGATATATTTTGAAAGATTTAGAATCTCGTGAGAAATTCTTGAAAAATTATCATACCTTAACACTACATCAAGCCGTAAAAGCACATTATTCACAAATTTACATATTCACAATTAAAAACCAATATAAAGTGGACCTGAAATATACGACCCATTAGATGGATCGTTGCAGTAACTTGTGGTGCACTCCATATGGTCTACCACCAACGAATCTCTCTAAACTCCTCATCAATCTACGTTCACGGAGCTTTTGATCAATCTTCTTGATCACATACTTCGCCATTTACCGATAACCCTGATGCCAATCCTCAGTCATCTCTGGTAAAGTCCCACCCGAATTAAGATGCTCCAACTTTCCTCTAACGTATAGGAGAGTCTCATCACTGTACTTATAAAGCTCACCCACCCTCATAAACTTCATTATCCCTCGACTGTTCAAGTAGAAAATCCCACAATTCGGAACAGAAATGCCGGTATAGGGACATCTTGTGACATGTTGAGGTAGAACTTGATTCACTGGACGGGTTAGGTTAAGCTTCCTTTGGTAACTTTCGACCCCCAACTGAAGATCTTCAACTCGTTTCTTGATAACAACGCTTCGTGTGAACATACGAAGTGCTGTATTCAAGGCAATGATGTCTTCACGAGGAATATGTGTGAGTTGATCCCGGGTCATCATAAGCAACATGTCTTCGATATCCTCAAGGCGAATGATAGAAAAATCTCCCTGCTGGAGTTTGTATTCTCTGTCATCCTCCCTTTTCAGACGAATCTCCGTCACATGATAATAGCCATTCTTGGCTTCAGTTTTCAGCCCTAAAATGCTGGAGATGCGGATATCGGATCTAACGTTGCTTCCTGAATTGGCTAAGCAGCAACCCCTGTACGCCCTTCGGACTCGTTCGTCCCAATGAGATGCACCTATAACAGCATACATATCATAATTACGAGTTACCCTTGGGACCCAGAGTTGGTTTACCTTTTCCTCGATCCAGGGTATTGTCCCCCAGTTGGCAGCTTTCAACAAGGTCAAGGAGGTTGCGTACTTTGATGAACCCTTCAGAAGATACTTAAGATCATAGGTGACGAAGAAGTCAAGAGCAATCTGATTATCTTGAGAAGGATCAAGTGGAGGTGGAGCTCTTTCTGATTCATGGAGGCCTGGCCTTTGAACGGTGTTAAGAGCTTTCAGGACCTCGTCAGCATAATACTCGAACTCCATTCGGGTTAACCTGGTTTTGGCGCGAATTCTCTTATCCTTTAGCGCTCTCTTTACTAATGACAGAGTGACCGAAGATTTATACTCATGAGCCAGAAATGTGCACAAGTCAATCGGACTGCGGATACGGAGATATAAAACATCTCTGTCAGCGTCTGTGATTGGATCATATTGCGCCGCTGCCGTGATCCAAGCCTGTGGCGGTGCAGTCTCGTCAATCTCCAACGTGTCTGCCCAGTCTCGTGTGCTTGATTCAGGAACAGTAGATTGTGGTTCTTGTTGTAGAGGAGTAGAAACGTGAACATCTGCTGGTTCTGATTCAGGCATCTCGGCGGTGTCATGAACGGGCGAGTGTTGTGCAGCTTCAGGTTCAGTTACTGACTCTGCAATCACAGGAGCAACAACAGAGCTAACAGGGTTAGTGGTAACAGGTATAGACACAGGAATAGATGTACCGGGAATCGATGACGCTGTAGTAGCATTCACATCGTGACGCCACTTGGATCGTCTTGATTCCGTTGAGGTGGATTGTTCCTTCTGCGCAGCATCTTTCTTGGACTTGGTTCCAGACTTAGAAGGTTTTTTTGTGCTGGCAACCTTATCCCCTGTTTTCGGCTGTTTACCACCATCATCCTTATCGCTATCCTCGTTACTTCCCTTAGCACTCTCCTCATTTCCATCACCACCATCATCACCATCATCATCATCATCATCCTCATCATCATCACCATCATCATCCTCTTCTTCTTCTTCTTCTTCTCCTTCTTCTTCCTCTTCTTCTTCACCAGTACCCTCTTCCTGTTCACTTTCTTCCCTTTCTTCCTCAGGCAGAATGTGGTAAGGTACCACACTTCCAAACATCTTGAACAACCGATCATCCTCCATGATAGCGTCATTCAGGGATTTGTAGAGTGTCCGTTGAATCCTAGATTTATCAAAAGATCCAAGTTCCCTCATGCGAGCTTTGAGGATCTTCTTTAATTTAAAATCCGTTAACTCATAGGCAATTTTGTAGGCGGATTCAGAAGGATTGGATGACTTAATCATCAAGTTATCAGCCGCGAGTGTCTTCAACTCATCACGCAGTTTTGGCATAATGGACTCAACGGATGCTTTCACTCTCTCTTCACCAGAAGCTTCAAGTGTTTCTTTCTGTTCCTTGTATTTATCCCTCATAGCTTAAAGTCTCGTGATTCGTGCAGCATGCTTAGCAGCTTCAGCCTGCTTAACCTGAGCTAGTTCTTCTGCATGAGCTTTACGTGTCAACTCCATCTCTGCAGCGAACTTAGCAAGCATCTCTTCTTGGGCTTTCTTAGATGCTTCTTCACTTTGAACTCGTCTATGTAGCTCTTGGCGAAGTTCATCCATCTCTCTTTTGTGATTATCCATATGTTAATCCAACATTTCTGCCATTACAAATGCAGCCATTGTAGACGATGCAGAGCTGCTCTGGGTTGGTTGAAGAGGCTCGGTTGTGACCACAGTACTGAGAATGGGAGTTATTGGAGGTGAAAGGAATGGTGTTGAAACCGGTCTGGTTGGTAAGGGTTGTATTGGTGGAGGTTGAGTTACTAAAGGTTGAGTAGGTACCATGATTGTAGGAGCATCGGACTCCTTTTCAACACTTGCTGAAATAGGGATGGATGTCTCCTTCGAAGTAGAATACCGTTCAGGTGATCCAAACTCATAAACATCCTCTGGCTCCTCGTACTCTTCTTCAATATTCATCTGTGCACCCGAACCACTACCGCCCGTATCTCTCCTACTCCTTTCAATAGCTATCTTCATTGCTTTTCTCTCAGCCTTGTTAAGAGTAGGATCATCAACATCTTCTTCGTCACGGAGAACTAACTCATCAGTCGTACCCTTTCCCTTCTTAGCCTCAGTCTTCTTCTTCTTGGTTTCGGGTTCAGGTAAAGCAGTTGGTTGCTTGCGTTTACCTTTACTCTTGACCGTAGTAGACGAGTCTTCTACTGTCTGAAGGCTTGCTTTTAGCTTCTTGATTTCTAGCAGCAGTAGCTTGTAATCAGCAGAACCTTTAATTTTATCCGTCAGAAGATAATCGGGAATAGGGACCAGGAATAACACCACCAGATGGTCCTTCATGCCTTAGATCCACCTTGTGATCGGCCTCTTCGGTGTGATGACGACTTGCTGCACGCCTATCAATAGTAACATCATTCTTCATACAATAATTAATGATAAGCTTGATAAACCGAGGGTAAGGAAAGAAATTAGTCTTCAGCTTCTTGTTTTAGAAGAGTTGAAAGGTGAATTCTTCCCATAACAACAATGCATAATCTGCATTTGCGCCTATGTACATTCCATGGAATATGTTCATAATTGGACTACGCAAAGCATCATGCCCACTTGTTTTCGGTGTAACACATCTACTGAGAATACCCAACATTGCTCTCCAAGGTTGACCTACTTTAGCAGTGGTAAACTCAGACAAAACTCGTATGTCAGGACATCCAAGAGCATCGAACAACTCCATGAGTTCGTCTTTAGTAGGATCCCTCGAAAATGCCATACCTTTGGGTGTATCCCGAATGCCAAATATCTTACGGAAATCTGAAACAGTAAGTGTCTGCTGCTTGTTGTCGAGAGTGAAGGTGATCTTGTTTGAGGTGCTTTCCTTGGTAGCCCAGAGCTCATACATGTAATCATAAGGCACCGAGGCAGTACTCCTTAAAGCATTCTTGAAATGAGAGTGATCAAGGATTGCTATGGCTACTTTAAATCCATGGTGAGTGGATTTTGAGACTTGCTTCAGCCGGTAATTGTTTGGTATGAACTTGAGGGTTCGTGCTTCGGCAATTGCGGCTGCTCGAGAGTCTTGGATTGCTTGTACTGTTGGATTAGTCATCGTATCTGCTTAAGATAAGACATGAAAGGTTGATGCACAAAAATATATAGATATGTATCATTATTACTTCTAAGCATAACACATTTCAACAAGTACTTATAGCAGGCAAAATAACTATAAATCAAATAACTCTTCATCCGGAACTCTTCATTCGGAACACTTCATCCGGAACTCTTCATTCAGAACTCTTCATTCGGAACTTCTTCATTCGGAACTTCTTCATTCGGAAGTTCTTCATTCGGAACTTCTTCATTCGGAAGTCCTTCATTCGGAACTTCTTCATTCGGAAGTTCTTCATTCGGAACTTCTTCATTCGGAAGTCCTTCATTCGGAACTTCTTCATTCGGAAGTTCTTCATTCGGAACTCTTCATTTGGAAGTCCTTCATTCGGAACTTCTTCATTCGGAAGTTCACTCAGAACTTCTTCATTCGGAAGTCCTTCATTCGGAACTTCTTCATTCGGAAGTTCATCCAGAACTTCTTTATTTGGAAGTTCATCCGGAACTTCTTCATTCAGAAGTTCGTCCGGAACTTCTTCATTCGGAAGTTCATTCGGAACTTCTTCATTCGGAAGTTCGTTCGGAACTTCTTCATTCGGAAGTTCATTCAGAACTTCTTCATTCGGAAGTTCATCCGGAACTTCCTTCATTCGGAAGTTCATTCGGAACTTCCTTCATTCGGAAGTTCGTTCGGAACTTCCTTCATTCGGAAGTTCGTTCAGAACTTCCTTCATTCGGAAGTTTGATATCCATGTTCATCCAGAACTTTACAAACGCACCTATGAAAGATTATTCTAAGCTTGTTTGTGAGTTCTAAGGCAATCTAAGGTAACTTAACATCTTTCTAATGATATTCCGCATAAAACCCACCTAAAACCTTAATCAATTAATCCTAAATAGGCAAACAAACCCTAAATCTGATAAAGTTTATTACCCGAATCAATTAACAAGATTTAATGATGAATTAGATGATTGATAAGTTAAAGATTGATGTTATTACCTTTTAAATCGAATGAAACAGGTTGGATGATTAATAACGAGAGTTTTAAGAGCTTGAGTGTGTGTTTTAATGGCGGAAAGAAAAAGATAACAATAGTAACAGTGAAGTTAAAGCAAAACGGGGGGGGGGGGGGGGGTTTGGTTTTGACTTAGGTCAAATTTTAACACTTTTCATAAATGTTACCTTAAGTCCCTATACTTTTCTATTCTTTTCCTTGTCTTTTCTAATCTCCCTAACCATTGTCAAATTTCGCCAACTTAACCTTCACATAACTTTAAGCATCGCAACCTAGTAGCAAATCTCCAAGATCTTAAAGCAATTCATCACATTGAGCGAGCACAAGTTGTATTCTAAAGCAATACCACTCATAAACCATTTAGCCAATTAATTTTCCATAAACACTTTTGAAAATCGTTTTGATGACGAAGATGATTTAATATTTTCTCCCCCTTAAACGATGACCCGTTTTCTATTTAAAGAGTTGTAGTCATTGTTTAAAGAGTCAAATATTGATGAAAACATTTCCAATTAATGTCTTAAAAAAGATTGATTCGTGGTGGCAATAAGATTTCTCTTATTTTGACAAATTAATGCACTGAAACGTACACTAACTCGTGTTAGACCAAGTTGTAAAGTAAACTTGATCCCTTTGCATGATTTGGCTTGTAAATCATGCCCGAGAAAATTAATTCCCGTTGTGAGCCAACGTTTTCCAAGGAAATACGTGACTTTAATATGAAAACCGGGTTGCAGTCTGAAATAACTACAAGCCATAATGGGCATGTTTTAAAAATGTACAACTTTTATACGGACTCTATTTATGGCGCCGTGTCAATATTGATCGACATTTCTAAAGCCGTAAATATTACCGTACTAAAAGACATGCCCGATTTAAAAAACGAAAAAATATTTTTGGTTTTTCTTGATTTTATATTTTTTATGGTTTTTGTAGGTTTTATATTTTTTATGGTTTTTCTTGGTTTTATATTTTTTATGGTTTTTCTTGGTTTTATATGTTTGTATTTTTCTTTTGTGGTTTATATATTTACTATAATATACATGATCACGATCAAAGGATACGCCTGAATAGTTTACCACCACTATTCAGCTGATTCTTCTGCCAATTCTTTGAGAGTCGCTGGAGTAAATGATTTCATGCCAAGCTTGTCGATCAAAAACTCGATTCGTCCTCGATCTAAGGCTTTGGTGAACATATCTGCCAGCTGATACTCAGTAGTGACAAAATACAGCTCGATCACTCCGTTCTCCATCTGCTCTTTAATGAAATGGTAGCGAATGTCTATGTGCTTGGCCCGGGAGTGTTGAACGTAGTTGCAGCAAAGGGCAATGGCGCTCTTGTTGTCACAATACATCGGGATTTTGTTGAAACCTAAACCGTAGTCAGTTAATTGTGATCTCATCCAAAGGACTTGAGCACAACAACCGGACATGGCGATGTATTCAGCCTCCGTGCTAGAAATTGCAGCGCTTTTCTGCCTTTTTGAAGACCAACTGATCAATCTGTCTCCAAGAAGTTGCACAGATCCAGAAGTGCTACGCCTCGTGTCTTGACACCCAGCATGATCGGCATCTGCGTATGATATTAAAGCAATAGAGGAATCTTTCGGATACCATAGACCACGATGAAGTGTTCCTTTTAGATACCGAAAGATCCTTTTAACAACATGTAGGTGCTTTTCGGTAGGCCGAGCCTGATACCGGGCACACATGCATACAGCAAATTGCAAATCAGGCCTGCTAGCAGTCAGATAGAGAAGGGTGCCGATCATCCCACGGTAAAGTTTTGGATCGACAATAGTCCCATTCCTATCTTCATCTAACTTGGATTTCTCCATTATTGGAGTGTCCACGGGGTCACAATTATCAAAGTTATATTTCTTTAAAGATTCTAGAGCATATTTGGATTGATTAATAAAGATGCCTCTGGGATTCTGAGAAATTTGTAATCCTAAGAAAAATGAAATTTTTCCCATCATTGACATCTGAAAGCGTGTGGACATTATCTTCTCAAAGCGTTTTGACAATTCTATGTTAGTGGTAGCAAATATTATATCATCAACATAAATTTGTACCAGAATCATGTCGTTGTCCTCCTTGAGAGTGAATAGAGTGGGGTCCACCTTGCCTTTGGAGAAGCCTTCCGAAATGAGATATGTTGAAAGGAGATCGTACCACGCGTGTGGAGCTTGTTTCAACCCATAGAGAGCCTTCTTAAGCTTGTATACATGATTAGGAAACTCCGTGCTAACGAACCCATCCGGCTGACTAACATAGACCTCTTCCCTTAGTTCACCGTTCAAAAATGCCGTCTTCACATCCATTTGATAGACGATCATGTTCATATGAGCAGCATACGCAAGGAATAGTCTAATAGCCTCCAATCTTGAAACAGGAGCAAAAGATTCTTCAAAGTCTATACCCAAGGCTTGTTTATATCCTCTAGCAACCAATCTAGCGTTATTCTTCAATACTGCACCCATCTCGTCAAGTTTAACCTTATAAACCCATAACAAAGTAAGGATGTTAACTTTGTTAGGGAGAGGAAGTAATTCCCATACTTCAAGTCTTTGGAATTCATTTAGTTCCTCCTGCATGGCTTCAATCCAAGATGATTAAGTCATAGCCTGTTGCCAATTTTTAGGTTCAACTTCGGAGAGAAATGCATCAAAATAGCAGTAGAGTGCACTCTCTTGTAATTGATGGCGTGTAGAGACTGGTCGATCTGGATCTCCAATGACATTCCTAATTGGGTGATCTTTTGTCCATTTGGTGCTGTGTTTCTCAATCCGTGGTGGTCTGGAGTGAACAATTGAAGGAGCTTCTTCTGAGGTGGACGCGGGTGAAGGGTTTTCAGGTATCGGTACACCAAAGAAAGGAAGCTCTTGTAGGTGAGCATATTCCAAATCGTGATCAATAGAATCCTCTTCCACATCATTAGGCACAAGTAGGGGTGACGATTCAGGTGTAGTTTGAGAATCACTTGGTAAAGGTGCATCCGGTTCAATGTTAATTGAAGATGCATTTGATAAAGCTTCATTTGCTGGAGCAACAACTTCAGGGATTGGAGCTATCACTACGGGTGCTGGAACTTCATCATTTGGGGGATCAAAGAAATCATCAAACAACGGTTGAAACAGTTTATCCCACTCGGGCCTTGTTGGTGGTAAAAATGATGTAGAAGTAGGATTATTGGGAACTAATCCGGAACTAATAGCACCGGTTCCCATCTCATGAAGCGCGGGTTCAGAGCTACGTTGCTCAGAAGCCATCGTTGTCAGCTCGTCGAAATCTGCGTCCATAGTTTCTACAATCTTACCAAGACGACGGTTGTAAATTCGGTATGCTTTCTTGGAGGGTGAGTAACCAATGAAAATACCTATATCGGCTTTTGGTTGAAGTTTGCCCAAGTTCTCACTATTAATGTTTGGATAACAAAGAGCACCAAACACATGAAAGAATGAAACATCGGGTTTACGATCATGTAGAAGCTCGTAAGGTGTTTTTCCATGGCGTTTCCGAATGATAGAACGGTTTTGGGTGAAACATGCA